>JAKOOJ010000007.1:36542652-37744319 GCA_022577455.1 Arizona elegans | reverse complement strand
ATAGAATATCATCTCTAATCTGCTGGTTCCGAATTAAAATCTCATCTGAAACAGCCTGTATTTTTTGATTAGTTTCATTAATTTTTTCATTGGTTTCATTAATTTTTTCATTAATCACAGTAGCAATTTTATTTTGTGTAGCTTGTAGGGCTTCTTGTATCATCTCAAATGTTAAAATCTGTGGGTCTGTTAGAGGGACAGAGGCTTGCAATCTAGGAGTATGAGCTGGGGAGCTTCCAGCGCTCCCAGTTCCTTTAATAGGAACAGTCTTTACAGATTTTGAGGCCATTTTCAGTTTAAATTGATCGTTGTATTTTATTCAGAAGCCAAAAAGAAAAGTTCATCAAAGTCCAATAATTTTCCCAATCGTAAGTTAACGTTTAAAATCCTCCTTCTCTCAGCAGTTCTTTCCAGGCAAGAGGCTGCCAGGGAAACGAAACTTTCTGTAACTTTCCCTTTCTCTGCCCCTTCCTTTCAAGTTTCAATTGCCATTTTAAATTGCTAACTTGTTACTTCCGAAGGAGGCTATAAACTTTGGAATTAAGTGTGAATACTTGCAGTCTGACTTCTCCTGGCTTGTTCTGCCTGCAGCAATTAAAGATGTTAAAAATCCCTCATTTGTTGTCAGCAGAAATGGTCACAGCTTCTAGCCCGCTAATTAGCGGAGTCTTCCCAGGTCCGGAGCAGATTGGCAGGCTTCTAGGGAGCCCTCGCCCTTCGCGTCTCAGGATTTCTCCTAAAGCACTTGGGGGGGCTCTACCTCTGCCTGCCAGCTCTTCTCTCTCCCCTTTGCCTGGGGAGAGGGTTTTCAAGCCCCAGACAACTGTTTTTCAGCTGTTCTGGGGCTTTTACGAAACCGGGGATCGGATGCCCAAAGAGGGGCATCAGCGAAGTCCTGCGGAGCCAACTGGAAGTCCCAGTAATTGCACCTTTCCATGTTTGCTTTGCTGTGCTTTTTTCCCCTGAACCATCCACTCTCTTTGAAGTTACAGAGCTTCCAAAACACACAGCTCCCATTTCCTTACAACACCTGTTTCAAGGATGCAGTTTTATTGGCAACTCTGTCCTGCTGTTGCTGGGTAAAAGGCTCAAATGGTAGGGATGGAAGCCAGCACAGGTGCCTGTAATTTTTCTAAACAACCTGTTCTTGAAACATTTCTACCTAGTCTTCTGCTCCTGTGGCCATGATTTTTCCCACAATTATGTTGTATATAATTGCCCAGAATAAACAAAACATTAAATATGCTTCTTGCTGAACTTTAGCCACATATACTAATGATATAATTAAGCTGCACAATTATGGAATCAGAATGTGCTGCTACTTACTGAAAGTATGCTACAACTTAATTTCCTCATTAAAACACATGAGGCAGGAAAGAAATGGGCCGATTTGAAATTATACGGTACAGTATATTACAAGAGCATTAAGGCTTCTATTGTGGTTTTCTTAGTAACTGTGCTGAGATGGGAGAGTTGAGACAAGCTGTACATCTTTTCTTGTGCAGCCAAAATTGTTAGAGATGCCTGTATGTTGGAATGAATCTTCCTAAGTGATGTTACAACACAACTTCTGCTCCTTATTTACTTATGTGCACTAATAGTTGCATTAGCCAAAGATATGACAAAACAAGGCTCTGTGTTTATTTTCTGCTGTATTTATAATTATATTTTCCTTCAGTGATACACATAGTCAATTCTAGTTTATTTTATCCTCACAGCAATCCTATGAGAGATCTTAAGAAGGTCCAAGGTAAATGCCCGGTTATGGGGCAGTTTTAACCAGATTTTTTTTTTCCAGTTGAACTCCAGCTTCCTGATACTAGAATCTCCAGTGTAGAATCCACCTTGCATTTTTCATTTTTTTAAAAATTTGATTTATATGCCATCCTTCTCCAGAGACTCAGGGTGGCTTACAATGCGTTAAGCAATAGCCTTCATACTTTTGTATATTTTATACAAAATCAGCTTATTGCCCCCACAAACTGGGTCCTCAATTTATCTACCTTAGAAAGGATGGAAGGCTGAGTCAACCTTGAGCCTGGTGAGATTCGAATTTACAGTAATTGCAGACAGCTGGTGTTAATCACAATGCTATCAGTCTGCTGAGCCACCAGGTCCTATAAAAAAAAAACCATATATTTTTTAAAATGGTCATGCTGCAAAGCAAAGTATAAATTTTCTCCAACATCTTGATATCCAAGAGTATTTTTGAGACTCAAATGGATCCTATAAGCTTTTTTTTTAAAGAGTAGTGGTAGGCAGCAGTAGCCCACAATTTTGAAAGGTTTTTCAATTTTTTAAAGGATTAAAATAAGCAGAGGGTGCTGGGTATACCACAAAAGGAGCTAAAGTGGTTTCCATAAACATGGCAGAAAAGAAATATACAAAACTGGGAGATTAAGACAAGGAGGTTTGGAAGAAGGGTTTCTGTGTGGCTGCCCAGACAGTGGAACAACTTCCCCTGTAAGATCTGGATGGAACCTACACTTTTCATCTTTAGGTGAATAAGTAAACAAGTCCAGTTGCCTTTTCAAAAGGCAACTGGACTTTCTTGTTTTGTTTTTTGCTTGAAAACATTTAGCTTCTCATCCAACAAGTTTCTTCAATTCTGACTGAATATATGCAGTACAATATATATGCAGTGCAATGCAGTAAGACATGTAGAGATCTGTATATTAGAAAAACAAAACGACCACTTCACAAAAGCATGGCACAATATAGGAAAACAAACCCATCAGGACAAGATTCAGCAGTCCATCTGCATTTGAAAGACAAAGATCAGTCTTTTGAAGACAGCACAATCCACTTTCTGGACAGAGAGGACCAGAGGTGATATTTAGCCGGTTCGGACCGGTTTGGGAGAACTGGTAGCGGAAATTTTACCTGGTTCAGAGAACTGGAAAATACCACCTCTGGCTGGCCCTGACCCTGCCCAGTCACCCGGTCACCACTCGCCCTGCCTGCCCGCCACTTGCTCCACTCTTACCTAAACAGAAAAACAGAATGGCTATCAGTGGACAAAAAAGCACTGGGAGTGGGAGTGATTTCTAATTTCCTACTGGCTTCCCCATTGAGTTTTGTTGTGGGAAGTTGACAGGGAGCATTAGATATCCCTCCCTCCCTCCCTCCCTCCCTTCTTTCTTTCTTTCTCTTTCTTTCTTCACTACTATACATGGTGCATATATTTATGCAAATACGTACTTCTGCAGGGAAGAAAAACACACCATTAATTTTCCTAGTGAGCAAGAGATTATTCTTTTCATGTTAAAGATTCACCTTTGTCTATTTCTTGATTAAATTATGAAAGACAAAGTTTCCTTGATGAAAGACAAGTTTCAATGATGAAAGTAGCTCAGATCAGTGGCTGAATTTGCAGATGAACTTAACAGTATTTCCTGTCAGCGTGTTGTGGCCCGACAGCGGCCAGTGGAGCTGGCAGCAGAGTCAGACAGTGAGGAGGTTGCGGATGAATATGGGCCAGTCTGGGGACTGGAGAAAGCTCAGACAAGGGCTCTGCGTTGGAGGCAGAGAGGGAGATAGACAACAGTGAGGCAGAGGAACAGCTGGAGCCCATTCCCAGAGTGCACATGCACAGAACTGCCAGAAGACAAGAACAACTCAGAAAGTTGGGTCAACTTGGGAGTAAAGCCGCACCTTGGAGATGATTAGCCCCTCCCATAGGAAGCAAAAGAAGAGCGAACGGGGAGGGGGCTTTTGTGGGAAACAATTTGTTTGTTTGGTAGTTTCAAGAGTGGAAAGTTCTGTTCGTGAGTCTAAGAGATGAACTGTGCCAAGTTTTGCCTTACTCTGCATTTGGAAACAAGTTACGTGACAGCTTGCCAAGTGAGATAAGGTGTGTTGAGAAATATTCCTTTGAAAAACTGTTTGGACAAACCTTGCTGACTGTCAATGAAAGTAATTCATAGTCATGTAAATAAAAGAGGTTTTGCCGAGACCAATTCCTGCTTCCTGCTTTTTTTAAGGAACCTAGATCAGAACACAGCATTCTGAGTAATGCACCTATTGAAAGCAGAACTCCGAGGCAGGCAGATTCCTCAAAGAACATGTTTAATGGATACATCATATCAGCACAGCGGGTGTAAACCAATTCTAAGAGTTCCCACAGTTTTCACCTAATTAAAAAAGTAAAAATCATCCCTCCCAGGTGTCACCAGTCACCTTTTTTTTTTAATTTGATTTATATGCTGCCCTTCTCCGGAGACTCAGGGCGGCTTACAGTGCGTTAAGCAATAGCCTTCATACTTTTGTATATTTTATACAAAGTCAGCTTATTGCCCCCACAAACTGGGTCCTCATTTCACCTACCTTAGAAAGGATGGAAGGCTGAGTCAACCTTGAGCCTTGGAGAGATTTGAACCAGCAGTAAATTGCAGGCAGCTGTGTTAATAACAGGGTGTGTAGACCACTGTACTATCAAGGCTCTCTTGTCCAATGAAGATGAATGGCAAGCTCCAGTTCTCCTTCAAATGCCACCTATTTCAATGACCTTGATTCCCACAGGAAAACTTCTTGTTTTGAATGTTGGTGGACTATCTACTTCCCTTCTCCCTTTCCCCTCTCAGGGTTTATGGCAACTATGAGGCAGCACAAGATGGCTTCAGCCAGGTTTGCTTCAGAGTTGACATTTCCATTTGGATGGCAGAAATATATTTCCTGTAATAAGAAACACTGTTCAACTACTCAGGTTATAATTTGTTGAAACTCTGTTTTTTAAAGCTTAAAAGTTATTTACTATTATCTCTCTATACCAAGACTCAGGGTGGCATACGGTATATTAAACAAAAATTATTTCACAAAAACAAACTCAGACAAAATACAAAGAGCACCTGCAATCAAATCAGCTAGCTCCAAAGGATCAATGGAAAGAAACAGCTTTTACATGAAGTACAGTTTTAATGTCCGTGTCTGGTGCTGAGTGATGGCATGACACAGAAACTATGGGGGGTTAATAAAAACTCACTGTGAGAATTCCATAAAGCAATTCATGAAGGCAGCAGGAAGCAATGATACAGGAGGGGTTGCAATGGCAGGATCCCAGCTCTCACTACCACTATATACCAAACATTTATTTTATACCTTTTTCATTTTAAAAAAGTAGCCTGACCCACAACTTCTAAGCCTGTGGTTTAAATATGTAGTGGTATACCACCTCCCTTTGACAGTGTTGATATCAGATTGAATTGCCCGTTTAGTTGTTTTCTATCCATGGAATGAAGTTACCATATTATCCTTGCCTGAGGCAGCTGAATATCCAGGGCCAGCCCTGAGGTAGGCAAGTGTCATTTCAGTAAGCTAAACATTTTCCCTTATATTGTGTCTCTCCTGATGAAATTATGCATGCAACATTCCACAGTTAGCTACCACAATGTCACATGAATTCGCTGCATTATTGATGAGGGTAGCTGCATGATATTATAAAACTTCAGAAAAATAGGGTTGAAGCAGCAGTAGAGTGGGTACCCAGAGATGCCATGTGCCAACATCTGTTCTGACCATATCCATTTAACGTGCTTCGTTTCCTTGGAATTTTGAAGTTATCATTTCATTTTCTCAGGCAATTTATAATTTACTTACAAAGGATGATTTCAGCTGTGGCCCATTTCTGCTATTTGCAATTCTTGCCTTGCTGTGGGTTTGCATTTTGCTTGAAATAAAGGTACTCAAAAGCTGTTTGGGGTTTATTGTTTTGTAATATATGGTTTGTCTGCATAATAAGGAGTTGGAATTTGTGCAGCTTAAATGTGAAAAAATACATATTGTGTTTCATGAATTGTAAAAATGTTTTCCTTTCAAGAAGTCTTGCAGGTCCTCTTTAAGAATTCAAATAAAAATGAACAGGAGTGAAATTGACAGGCATTTCCACCTTCTGATAAGCACAGGACAAACAGGTGGGCAAAGGGACTGCTGTATCCCTCCTTTCCTTAGTATTTAGGATCTTAGAGCAGGCAACAATATCTGCTCTTTGTTCTCAGTATTTCAAGCAGGCAGAACAAAGACTGTTATGTATCTAATTTTGGTGGGAAATTAGAGCAGGAAAAATCTCAATGCTCATTGGTTACGACACTTGAAAAGTAGCTATATAAGGAGAACTGTCGAACTGCAAAGTTGCTGGATTCTCACTGTATATTAAAGAGTTGTTGTTCACTTCGACCTGGCTCCTGGCTCCTCACTCACCCCAATCTAACATTGGTGACGAAGGTGGGATTGAGGTAGACAGGTTGTGCAAATAAGAGCTGACAACTGAATCCAGCCAGGCGGGAAAATCTGCACGAGCTGAGCACAGCAGAGAAATGTCCGCCTTTGCACCACCAATGCTGTTCAATCCCGCGCAAGAGAAATGGAGATCGTACATGACGCGGTTTGAATGCTTTCTCGAAGCAAATGACCTCCAAGGGCTGTCCAACAATCAGAGCCCTCTTTTTAAACCACTGCAGCCCTGAAGTGTTTGACACAGCCGAATCGCTGTCAGAGCCAACACTGGTGCAGTCTGTACCATTGCAAGTCCTGCAGACCACGTTGAGGATGCACTATGCCCCCATGCTGTCCAAATTCGTTCAGCGCTATGAGTTCCGGCAAAGACTCCAGAGGGATGGCGAGTCGATAAATACATTCATGGCAGCGCTTCACAAGGCTGCCATGCATTGCGAGTACCGTGATCTAGATGATGTTCTCCTAGAGCAACTAATCTGTGGAGTCTGGGACATTTGGCTCCAGAGGCAACTGCTGGCCAAGACAAACCTCATCCTTCACATTGCCCTAGATGAAAACAGAGCGCATGAATCATCTAATAAGGCATCAGAATCCCTGCAGCGACCGGTGCCACCCCAGGCAGCACAAAAATCTACCCCTATCCACAGGGAATCAGCCCTGACCGATAGCGATGAAGAAGGTGATGAGGACATCTTCAAAACTGACAGCAAGAAGAGGGATGATGATGGCTGGAAAGAGAGTTGTGCTAGTTGTGGGGGATTCCATCAGAGACAGACTTGCCATTTCAAAGATGCCATTTGCAGGCGTTATGACAAAAAGGGGCATTTGGCGTGGGTGTGCAGGGCAAGTCAACCGTCCAGTCACAAACAGAGAGCATTCGCCAATCAAGCCAGGCAGCTGCGACCTCATAAGAAGGATGGAAACATCCAACAAAAACAAGGCGCCTATTCCAAAACCCCCGAGACATTCCAGACCTGCATTGGCCAAGCTACAACATCCCCAGAGAAAAAGCTGCATGCAGCAGTTGAAATTGAGGGATCACCGTGCAAAATGAAAATAAACACTGGCTCGTCTATTACCATCATGTCCTGGGCCGAGCTAAAAGCGACAATTCCGGACATCAAGAAACATCAGCTGAAACACCAGCGTCTAAGGCTGAATGACTACCAGGGAAATCTCATTCCCATTGAAGGCTGTGGGACGTTCCAGGTGAAATTTGGCCTTTTCAACAAACGGCTGCCAATCACCATGGTCAGCGGATGTCTACTGAGCCTCCTAGGACTCGACTGGTTCAAAGCCCTGGGCATGGGGGTAACCGGGATTGACTCCACCAATGGCGGCCTGACGGATGACCTGCTCCATGAATTCAAGGACAGTTTTGACGACCGCCTTGGCAAGTATGTGGGGACTCCTATTTCTTTTAACCTGGACCCTAATATAGCCTAATATAGCCCCCATTAGAATGAAGGCGAGGAGAGTGCCATTCATGCTCAAGCCTAAGATAGACCAGGAGCTGGATAAATTCATATGTCAGGGCATACTAGTACCGGTTGACCATGCAAAATGGGAGACTCCGATAGTCACCCCTCTCAAATCTGCCGGGTCAGTGTGCATCTGCGCCGACTATAAGTGTACCCTAAACAAAGCCCTCCAACAAAGCGCTTACCTTGTCCCCATTGTGCAGCATCTGCTCCATTCCATGGGTCCCAGCAAGGTTTCGCTAAACTTGACCTTGCGCAGGCGTACAGGCAACTGCCAGTAGATGACGCTACCGCGGAAGCACAGACTATAGTAACACATAGAGGTGCCTTCAGACTACAATTTGGGGTTAGCGTTGCCCCTGGGCTGTTTCAAAGTGTCATGGAATGCCTGCTGCAAGGCCTGCCGGGGTTGTACCCTATTTCAATGATGTCTTAGTTATCGCAGGAGATGAGCAACAGCTGCGGGAACACTTGAGGGGAATACTAACTATATTCAGGAACGCGGGACTACAAGTTAAAAAGGGACAAATGTCAGATTGCTGTACCCACAATTGAGTTTCTAGGGTACAAGATTGATGGGGCTGGTATCCACCCCACAGAGAGAAAGTCCAGGCTATTCGCAACACACCTACCCCAATGACCCGGGCGGAACTGCAGGTGTTCCTGGGACTTTTAAACTTTTATTCTATCTTTTTAAAAGACAAAGCCACAGTGGCCAAACACAAACTATTGGCAAAAAAATGTCTATGGGTTTGGAGTAGGGCGGAAGCCTTGGCATTTGCAGCTGTCAAAAGACTTCTCTCAGCCGACAGCCTCCTAATCCAACACAATGAACTGCTTCCCCTTGTCCTTGTCTGTGACGCCTCCCCCTTTGGCATTGGGGCTGTTTTGAGTCACAGACTGCTGATTGGACAAAAAGCCCCCATCACCTATTTCTCCCATACCCTGACAGCGCTGAGAGAAATTACAGCCAGCTGGACAGGGAGGCCCTGGTGGCTGTCGCCAGTGTTAAAAAGTTTCATGAGTATCTGTTTGGAAGGACTTTTGAACTAGTTACTGATTATCAACCCCTGCTAGGACTTTTGGCTGGGGATCGCCCCACCCCGGCAGCCATGTCCCCCCTTCTGACTAGGTGGGCTATTTTTCTGGCTGCCTACTCATCCATTGACTGTGTCGAAGCCTTGGGCATGCCGATGCCCTCAGCAGGTGCCCGCTGCCAGATTTGCTGGAGGACCTGACTCCAGGCATCTCTGTTCTGATTATTGACTCTATGGACTCTGGCCCTATCACTTCTGCTGAAGTTGCAAGGGCCTCTGCTAAGGACTCTGTGTTGCGAACTGTTATTGGCTGGATGCATAGGGGATGGCCGAACGGCCCTGTTGGCGGGGAATTTAAACTGTTTGTCTGTAAACAACATGAGCTGTCTACGCAAGGGGGTTGCTTGCTATGGGGTGACCGAGTGGTGAGTCTCGCCCCGCTCCCCCAATGGCCCAATCCAAAGAGTGGGAAAGTCCCCGGGGACCATGGTCCTGCATTCATATCGATTTTGCTGGCTGTTCCATGGTCAAACCTTTCTGATCATGGTGGATGCTTATTCTAAGTGGCTGGAGATCATTCTAATGCACTCCACCACTACAGAGGCTGTAATTAAAGCACTTCGGAAACTATTCACCATGCATGGGCTACCGGACACCCTGGTGTCAGATAATGGGCCTCAACTTACAGCTACTCAATTCGAGGTACCTAGCTGAGATAGGGATCCATCACACACTCACAGCACCTTTTCATATGGCCAGTAATGGTCAAGCTGGAAGGTTTGTTAGATCAGCCAAAGAGGCATTGGCCAGACTCGGATCGGGAGACTGGCAAACTAGATTGATATTTTTCTAGCAGCCCAGCATGTTACCCCGTGCATGGCAACAGGACGAAGTCCAGCAGAGCTCTTAAAGGGCTGGAGACTCCGTTGCACCCTAGATAGGCTACACCCCAATTACTCCCCTGAGGGGTACATGGAGGCCAAAAGTAAGACTAGAAGTTTTTCTATTGGATCTGTGGTCTTTGTGAGAAATTATGCAGATGGTCCCCTATGAGTGGCTGGGCAGATCACTGACATTACCGGGCCCAGGTCATATATTATAGAAGTCAGTAATGGAAGGGTATGGTGAAGACATAGACCAGACAAACCAGTCCCTGACTCACCAATCATTCATCCAACAGCTAACTCAAACCCGAAGTGGCTGGAAGACTTACCTGATGACTTCGGTGTCCAGCACCGCCTCCTCGGGAAGCCAGGCCCATCCAGAGAGTGCAATGTCCATAAAAAAATCCAGGAGGCTGGGCTGGGCTGTGAGTGTCTCCAACCACTCCATACCCTCAAAGGGTCCCTCCAACCAGCCCATATCCCCGCCTCAAACTGAATTGTGCAGGTCAACTAGAATCAGGAAACACCCTAGTCACCTGCGTGATTATGTATGTAAATAGTTTAGTAAAATGCTTTCTGGGAGGGGAGGAGTGTTATGTATCTAATTTTGGTGGGAAATTAGAGCGGGAAAAATCTCAATGCTCATTGGTTAAGACACTTGGAAAGTAGCTACATAAGGAGAGCTGTCAAATTGCAAAGTTGCTGGATTCTCACTGTATATTAAAGAGTTGTTGTTCACTTTGACCTGGTTCCTGTCTCACTCACCCCGATCTAACAAAGACCATCTTGGAATGCCTGCAAATATCTTCAGATGGTTCAGGGAGAGAACATTCTGCACATATGAAAATGCCCTCCTTCCCAAGGAATGCAGTTGGCCATTTCAGAGACAAGTTAGGCTGTTTCAGGGTTGTTCCTGGGCCTATATCCATCTTAAGTGTACAACACACACTCACATATGTACAAATCTACCTATGATTTCTTTTAGCTAGAAATCTGGGCCTGTGGTTTTTTTTAAAGCCACATCTTATACAGAATAAGCACTGGCATAAAACTAATGCCTTTTGTTTTGTTCTGGCTTTTAGAGATGAGGGATTTTGAGTAAAGGGACCTAATAGCTCCTCAACTAATATTTTTTCTGTGTCACATTTTCTCTTTGATGGATTTTCCCATCATAAAATTCAAATAAATATTTGTCCGTGTACATTTACAATCAAAGTACTTCAGAAGATAGAAGAATTGTTGAGTCTGATATGAAGTGGAAGAAGTGGGCAGGGAAAGACTTTAAGTGACAACCTCTCTTGGAAAAACATAAGTTATAAAATAGCTTATGGAGAAATCATAACATTCACATATGCATGATCTCCAGTTTGTTCTTAAAATTACTGAGCTGGGGAAATAGAAGTCAGCAATTATAAACAGATGTAGAGATAATTTTGTGGATGGGCTGTAGTAATTGCTCGAGTTTCTTTAGTCTCTCTCACCTACTGTGTAAGCTTACTGTGTAAGCTTTTCTTTAAGTCCCTCCTAAATGGTTCTTTATACTACATCAAGGTGATTTTCAAATTCTTTTACAGCAATAGGATTGCCCCTCTGAGTTTCAAGGCCTCCAGAACAACTTCAGGAAAATTTACAAAATTCCACAAAATTTAAAAACATTTTTAGGATAATTTTAAAATCACCAAATCTCATAAGATTGCAGCACAGTCATATGAAAACTCAAGAAATGGGTTGAGACATGGGTAAGATTGTTGAAATCACATAAAAACTGACACTGTTTTCACTGATTTGAGGGAAGGACAACAAGGCCTCCCAAATGTTGTTGATCCCTTTGTCTATCTCTTTCTTCATCTAGGATTGTGTTTCTAGTTGAAGAATTGTTGTTGTCATATCAGTCCTGCTTAATTTAAAAATATGGAAGAAAGTCATGTTGCCAGCTCTATAAATTAAACCAAGAATATTTGGAAAAGCATGGATGAAAACACTAGGGAACATTGTTTCCTTCACATCTATTTACTTCTCCAAAAGAAAATGACACTAGACAGAGGAAGTCTTGTAAATTAAAAACTGGCATTTGAGCAGAGGCCAAAATGATATACAAGGATGTAACATGGACAGGGAAATACTGTCATGTTCATATTTCTGGTATCTCAATTGGGAAGCAAAGACTATGTTCAACCTTAGAAGCCTGCCAAAATGCTGACATCTGTTGAACCGATATGTATCATTGTTTTATTTTTGAGTTCTATGTTTCTGGTTCTCATAGTTGAACTGAAGCCAAATTATCACTCTAAATAGCAGAAAATCATTTCCATCATTTTATTAAGGGAAATTAATAAACTGGTGTCTATTAATATATAAAATAAGTTATATGTCTCAAATCTTGCCATATAAATAAGTGATTTCTCAAATGTCTTCTCTGATAGGTCTTTTCGCTAAGTGCTTGGGAATCACTATACTGATACATTAGATAACCTTGGGCAAAGACTGTTACAAGTGCTTTAAAGACTATTGCATGGTTGTGTTCAAAGGGAGGTGATAATCAACAATGAATACACTAATTAAAAATCCTTTTATCTCAAAAGATCAATTGAGCTATTTTCTCATGGACTGGTGGTTCGGGAGCAGTATTTTTCTTTCCTTTCTCAGATGAATTGCCAAAATATTTTTCTTTGCTTGCTTGCAAATTAGTTGAAGTTCTTTGTGAATCCCAGTGTCCATTTATCATTGTCAACCATGTACAGATTGTTAGGAAATTCACCACTAGTCTTCGGATGTTACCGATGGGTTGTTGTTGTTTTTTTGTTTTTTTTTTAGGAATGTCAAAGCTCTAATTTAGCAAGAAAATCATCTTTCAGTCTACTGTCCTTGTGTTATGACTTGCTGAAAGACTGAAAAATTACACTATCCATAACAGTGAGACCTACATCAGTGTGGCAGAATAAATGATATATATATTATCAATCATTAAAATCGATGACAATCCTAGGGAGGAGCTATTTGAATACCGTAGTAAATTCAATTTGGGTTACATAGAAGAAGGATTAATATCATCTGCAGAACATGTATTTGATGCTCTATTCGCTCAATTCTTATCTATATTGTAAATGACAAATGTTACTGTAATGAGTATTTTAAAAGGATTTCATTAATCAGAGAATTACTATCAATGTTTTAAAAATCCTACATTAGGTTCCAAAAGAATAGGGTGAAGATGCACACCCAAGCTGCTGTTAACTAAAAAACAAAACCTATTTTTAATATACATATTGCAATTCAACAGGTAGATGCAAAAGACATTATATGGGTGCATAAAATTTCTTATTGCACTTCTTGCCTGTTTCCATGCTTCAGCTTATTTCATTCGGAGAAGCTAATATTGGGGCTAGTTTGCCACAAAAATGCTGCAGCAATGATATGATACAGAAGTATTAGTGGTCCCAGAAACAGGAAGGCAATGTGGAAACCAAACAAGGAGACATAATAAAAAGGATATAACAGCATATAATTTATTACAAGAGACATATTATAATAATGAAAACCACCAAACATGCACTTTCTCAATTCTAACTGTAATTCTCAAGAATCAAAGAATATAACATTCAAAGGCCTTCCTTATGAATATGGAATCAGTGACCCTCAGGCCAGTCCATGTGAATAATATTTTCACCTCCCAAAATATATGTTTACAGTAGCTGCACACAAACTTTGGTAATGACATTGGTTTTCTTTCAATTTCTTTTTAAAAAGGTGATAGGTAGGTGAAATTAATTAAAATAGCTTTTGGAGGCAGGGAAAAGTTGCATAGGAAAGATTAATGAGAAAAGTTGTGAATTAGAACATGTGACTTTTATACCATTAAAAAAATCAGATTTTAAAGATTTGGTTCAGATATCTACATGAGTTGGTGCAGCATGATGGCAATCCTGTTTTGCTATTAGAACAAACTGCATGTGAGAAAATAGTTACATTACAAGAATGGGGCTAGCAATGGTCAGATTTCATCATCATCTCTCATTTGCTAATTATAAAAAGAGCAGAAGATATGCCTCTCATAGAAAATACTCTGTACTGTAAAAATCAATTGGCCCATCCTATTGCATCTACATCTATATTCCTTTACCCATGAGTTACCACAATCACTTCACTAATGTCTTCTCAACATCACTAGAAAAAATAGGGTCCTTGTCTTAATATCACTCTAGCTTCTCCAAATGGTCTGTTGCCAAGGCCAGCTTCTCACCTTCTGAACTTTCCCACAGCCTCCTCAAGAATATACTCAGAGATGTTACCCATTAGGATGATGGGAATCAACAATCCTGATGAAAACCACAATGACAACTATATGGATATAATTATAATGTCACTCGGGTGGTTGTTTTTACTTTTATATATATATGAGGATATCTACTACTGATGGGGGCAGAAGATGATTGAAGATTTTGAACAAACTGTTGCACCAGCATGTTATTTTACCCTATTATGGATGATGGATTTAACAATCCAGTGGAAAGACATCAAAGAAGATATTATATGGATTATAAATTTAAAGTTATTGTCTTTTTTCTTTTTACAAAATGGAATGCATATATAGATATGTGTATATTTTAGTAGAGTGGGCAGTGGATTATATTTAGAATTGTATTGCATGATTTTGTAGGAATTTGGGTTGAAATAGGTTAGTTTACTGATTGATTAGTTTAAGAAAAAGGATCTTTAAGTCATATATTTAGGGGAGTGGAGGAATTGGATAGAACTGAATAAATGTTAAATTTTGATGTAGGGAGAAGGCCGCTTTAAAATGTTATATTAATATATATAAAAGACTAAATGTTAAATTGTTGTAATAATACACTATAAGTTTAGGGGAGGAGAAAAAGGGTAGATTATCGCAAAAATGGGAGTTATAAGAATATTATCCTAAGGGTCAGTATTTTGAGGAGGGAGTAAGGGAAAGGTAAGATATTATGTAATTAGTTATGAAATAGCCTATTGTTGTGAAGAAGTCACAGGGGGGGATGGGTGGTGAGGGGGGGGTTAGGGAAGGGGGGGGAAAGGGGGAAAAACTTGTATTTGAAAACTTTTTCAATAAAAAAAAAAAAGAATATACTCAGAGAAAGTCCGAAGCTGGTGGTTATTACAAAGATTTAACATTAGCAGGCTAGTACACTATTATGAAGAAGCCATGCTTCTTACCATTAACCACCATTACAAAGAAGTCGTAATGTAGAGCTTCTAACTCTAGCTTTTATAGAGGTAGTGCCATGACCAAAGAACAGAGGTGGGCTTCTCAAACTGGTGTCTTCAGAGTTGGGTCATTGCTGTATACCAAACAGAACAAATCTTTTTATCTGATTTCTGCTAAAGAAAAGCAATCACGGATTTAATATGATGATAATTCCATATTTTCTGACTAGTCCACAGATCTTATTTAACAGAGGCATTGGCCTAATATTGCTGACTATCTATATTATTTTAGACCATAGCAAACATTTGAAATGATATTTATTTACAATTTTTAACTGTTTCTAACCTTCCTGTTCCACATATATTTTAGTAGGAAAAACATCTTGCTTGAAAATATTACATTGTTATGGAAAGCACCCAGTAAAACAAAGCAGTAACAAGAAATATCAGAGGAGCAGCTGAACAGATCTGCTATTATTTGCTAGCTCACAACAAAAACTGTTATTTTTGAGAGTATTGTTTTATTCAGCCACTGTCCATCTCTTGGAGAAGGATTTAAGATCAGTTGGTCTTGGCAACAAACCATTTGGGGAAGCCATTTAGTGAGTGATACAAGGACCCTAATTTTTCTAGTGATGTTGAGAAGACATTAGTGGAGTGATTGTGGAAGCTCATGGGTAAAAGAATTTGAATTACTCTTTCTGTGTGTTTATGTCTGTTCTTAATATTCCTTTTAAGTGATTGACTTGTTAGTGTATATATTGCAATAGGTCAGCAAGCATGTGGGCAAAACAGAATATACATCTTTGGAAAGTTTGACATTAGCAGGCTAGGACAGTGTTACAGTAATCTAAAATAGATTAGAAATGTAAAGATTATTCCAACTTCTAATAGCCTTGTTAACTTCAGGCTTTAACTTCAGGCTGGGAAAGTTGGCATTGCAGTTCAATATAAAAGAAAGATCTTCTACAATTTGATCACAGAAAAATGCTGACTTGACATACAGTATCTATTATAAATTGACTGGGGAGAAACAGTTTATTAGTTTATTTCTAGTTTCTTCTGTATGGGAACCTGCACATGTGGATGGCAAGGTATGTATTTGTGATCGTAAGGCTAACACTGTCTCTTTATATGTGAGAGAACAGGTCCATACTGAGAGTATGTATTTCATTCTTGAGACCAGGAATAGACTGGAGATCTATTAGGAAACTTTCTGTACTTTGCCTTGACAGAATCCCTGACTGACGTGATCTTGGACTTGATGTTTGTCATTTAATAAACACCCTGACAGAACTCTGGGAAGCTAACAAAAAAAAAAAAAACCCAAAAAATATATTAAATACAATAAACAATATTGGGTCCCAGTACAACTCCTCTCCAACCACCAACCATCCCATGCTAGGTCTATCAAAATTCTGGCCCTGACGGAAAAATTATGTCTTCACTGCTTTCCTGACGGCCAACAGATTTGGGGCCATTCACAGCTCTAGGGAAAAGCTGTTCAATAAGGTAGATATCATGACAAAGTTACACTGTTTCACTGAAGGGACCCATAGCATGCCAAACCTAGGTCTCTGGTGCTGGTGGAATTTCAAAATGTGCGGTAAGTTTGTGAATAAATGTATTAAGAATAAATAAATGTAATAAGAATAAAATAAACAAAAACCTGGTAAGAGCAGTAGTCTCATTTCATTGATCACATGCCTTTTTTGTTTTTGTAGCACCTAATTTGTAACATAAATAAATTCAAAATTGAACAAGTTGTTCAAACTCAAATTAAATTATTATGCAATATCTTCAACATTGTTGTAAAATATAATAAAATTAAAGTTGTTGTACTTCAATGTCAGTAACTTAAGTAACAGAAACTAATGTTAATTTGGTTATCATCTTATATAGTGTTCATATTTCAATAATTATTAAACAAATTGAATATGTGTGATGCGACTGCTTCTTTATAACATTTATGACAGCTATTTATAATACAACTTTGCAAATATGTCTAATTTAGAAACAGATAGCACTACTTTAATTTCTAAAAACATTTTCTAAATGTAGTAAGGGAAAATTTTGTATAAGCCTGCAAATGCCAACAAAACATTTCAACATTTGTGGAAATGTATAAATGTATTAAAACTTCAAATTAAGCATTTATTTTGTTGCAAAAGATGAAACTGTTTAAAGGTGATGATTAGAGTTCTCTTGCACAGTGATTTTTATTTGGCAAAGTAAATGAGAATTTATACTTACTGCCACAAGATTTTATTATACTAGAAGTGCTGGCACTTGGATAAAGAATCACATCAAATGTTTTTTTTAACATTTAATTTTTTTTATTTTTTTTAAAGCAACTCTGGGTGGCTCCCCGTCAAAAGTTAAAACAATATACAAAAGCAAATTAAAAATATAAAACTAAATCAATGAAACCAAAACCTGATGCCAAGTCAAACTTCTAATATGCAGCCATCTAATCTTATACCAGCAATTATGGGGGAAAACCAGGTCTTCGAAGCTTTACAGAAGGCTAGGAGTGTACAGGCCAGTTGAACTTTAGAGGGCAGAGTGTGCCATAGGGTGGGCATGCTTCCTAGCTTCCATTAGATGGATTTATTAAGTGAAAAAGACTAGAAGTGTGCCTATCCTATCTGATCTGGCGGTATATGTGGGTATTCTTAAGAGAAAGCAATCCCCTAGATAACCTGTCCCTGTGATATATAGGGTTTTAAAGGTGATGACCAGCACTTTGAACTTCACCCAGAAAGAAACTGGAAACCAGTGCAGCTCACACAATAAAGATGTAACATGGGCAAACAAAGGTGTTACATGAGTAAACTTAATGGCTCCCATTACTGTGTACGTGGCTGGATCAGTTGAAATATTCAGGTGATCTTCAAGGGCAGCTCCATGGAAAACAAATTACAGTAACCCAAATGGGAGGTTACAAAGGCATGAATGATAAAGAGCAAGGCCTCCCAAGCCAGAAAAAGATGGAATTGGAGCATTAGATCAGTTGTTCCCAGCCCCCAGGCTGCAACCCACTACCGGCCCTTGAGCTGTTCAGAACTGGGCTGTGGAAGTGATGGGAGAGCATATGTGTGCATCCCCAAACAGTGCATAAGCAGTGCGCAAGTGCATGCATACTATCTCCATTTGCACGAGCAGCAGGCACGCTTGCCAGGTTCCACTCACACAGAACCATCTCCTCTCTCCCCCCCGCACTCCGGCTGCTGGTTCACAAAACTGGAAAGGTTGGGGAACACTGCACTAGATGAATCTATGCAAAGGCTCCCCTAGTCATGGCTGCTCCCTGCTTCCTAATTGACCTGAGCAGTTCAGTCTGAGGCGTGGGGTCGAGCTGGTCGGAGCGACCTTTTGTTTCTCCCAGCTCCGCCAATGGAACCTCCTGGATTACTTTGGGGGCATTGATTTCCTTGGCTGGGAGAGGCGTCTCGCTGGGGTGGTGCTGGACACCGAAGTCCCCAGATAAGTCTCCGGATCTCCTCAGGCTTGAGCTAGCTGTTGCGGGAAGAGTTTGGAAGTTAGGGCTTGGACTTTCTGGTTGGAGTTCCGGTTCAATGGCCATCCTTTTCTGGAGTTGATCAATGTGCCTTCACCATATCCTCCCGTCTCCCATGTCTACCTTGTATGACTTGGGGCCTGTGATATCAGAAATAGTCCCAGCTCCCCTTAGGGGCCCATTCACATAGTTCCTGGCAGATACTGGTGTCCCTATCCGAAATTCCCTCAGCTTTTTGTCGCCCCTCCCCCTGAACCCATCAGGAGAATAATTGGGGTGTAACCAGTCCAGGATGCACCTAAGTTTCCTGCCCATTAGGAGTTCAGCCGGGCTGTGCCCTGTGGTTGTACATGGTATGAGTGTATCGGGCAGTCTGTGGGTGGCAAAGAGTTTCCGAAGCACTTTGATTACCACTTTGGAAATCGTGAATTGCATTAGAATGATTTCAAGCCATTTGGAATAGGCGTCGACGATGACTAGGAATGTCTGGCCATGAAAGGGGCCTGTGAAATCTATGTGGATTCTAGTCCAGGGACCCCGGGGGCATTCCCATTCCCTGATTGATGCTGTGGGTGGATCTGGCCTGGATTCTTGGCAGGGTTGACACTTCCCCACCCACTCAGTAATGTCGTTGTCCATCTGTGGCCATCAAACGTAGCTCCTGGCTAGCCCTTTCATTGTCACAATTCCAGGGTGCCCATCATGTAAAATGTGCAAGACTTTTTCCCTTAAGCATAAGGGTACAACGACACGATCACTCCACAATACACAGCCCCCTTGCATAGACAATTCGTCCCGCTTGTTTACAAACGCTTTAAATTCCCTGCCTTCGATCCTTCCTGGCTACCCCCTTATGACCCAACCCATGACTGTTTTCAAGATATGGTCTTTAGCCAAGGCTCTCACCACTTTGGCAGAAGTGAGAGAGCCTGAGTCCAAAGTGTCAATCAGCAAGATTGGTACTCCGGGGGTTGGGTCTTCTATGATGTCTGGTAGTTGGCATCGGCTGAGGGCATCAGCATGCCCCAAACTCAGTCCGGGTCGGTGTACAAGGTGATAGGAGTATCCCACTAGGAAGATTGCCCATCGAGTCATTTGTGGAGACAAGGCAGCAGGTGTGGGCCGATCCCCTGCCAGGAGGCCCAAAAGCGGCCGATGGTCTGTAACAAGTTTGAAGTCCCGCCCAAACAAGTACTCGTGGAATTTCTTTCCCCATCGTGACGGCTGCCAGAGCCTCCTTGTCCAACTGGCTGTAGTTTCTCTCAGCGCTGGACAGGGTGCAGGAATAGTAAGCGATGGGCACCTCTAGTCCATTCAGTAGTCTGTGGCTCAAAACGGCTCCTACTCCAAAGGGGGACGCGTCACAGACTAACACAAGGGGAAGCGTAGCATTGTACTGGATCAGGAAACTGTCTGCCGACAAGAGTTTCTTCACAGCAGCAAACGCGGCAGCCTCAGCTTTTCCCCAGACCCAGGGTGTGTTCTTGGCCAATAGTCTATGCAAAGGTTCAGCTACCGTTGCCTTGTCTCACAGGAATATTGCATAGAAATTTAGTAGACCCAGGAATACTTGTAGATCTGCCTTGTTTTGGGGGGTTGGCGCATTCCTAATGGCCCTTATTTTGCTTTCGGTGGGGTGAATGCCATTCCGTTTACCCTGTACCCCAGAAATTCAACAGAGGGCACTGCGATCATGCATTTGTTTTGCTTGACCCTGAGGCCCGCACTCCTGAATTTCTCTGGTACTTTTCTCAAGTGGTCCCCCAATTGTTGTTCGTCTGCTGCTGTAATGAGGACATCATCGAAATAGGGGACTACCACTAGAAGTCCTTGCAGCAGGCATTCCATCGTGCTTTGGAATAGGCCGGGGGCTATGCTGACTCCAAATTGTAGTCTAGTACATTTGAAGGCACCTCTGTGCATTACGATAGTCTGTGCCTCTGCGGTAGCGCCATCTACCGGTAGTTGCTGGTATGCCTGCGCAAGATCAAGTTTTGCGAAGATCTTGCCAGGGCCCAGGGAATGGAACAAATGGTGCACGATGGGAACCGGATAAGCGCTCTGCTGGAGAGCCTTATTGATCGTGCATTTGTAATCAGCGCAGATGCGCACAGACCCATCTGGCTTAACAGGAGTCACTATTGGGGTTTCCCATTTGGCATGGTCGATGGGAACTAGCACCCCCTGCTTGATAAGCTTATCCAGTTCAATGTCAATTTTAGGCTTTAGTGTGAATGGCACTCTCCTAGCCTTAAGTCTGATTGGGGCCACATTTGGGTCTAGGTTCAAAGAGATAGGGGTCCCCACATACTTGCCCTGCCGGTCGTCAAACAAGTCCTGGAACTCTTGCATCAGGTCGTCCCTCAGGCTGCTGCCACTCGTGCTGTGGACGCCGGTGAATCCCATTCCAAGGGCCTTAAACCAGTCCAGACCCAAGAAGCTTGGTAGGTGTCCGCTGACCATACTCTCCATACTTGACCTGGAATGTGCCCACTCCTTCCACGGGGATGTGGTTTCCTTGGTAGTCCCGAAGCCGTATCCGCTGGGGCTGTAGTTGACCCTTTTTTAAGCTGGGTATCGCCGCCTTCAGGGTGGCCCAGGACATGATGGATAGGGATGACCCAGTGTCGCCATCTTTGTTGGTCCTCTTGTGCCACACCTACTCTCATTGGCTTGTTCCACTCTTTGGTTTGTGGCTGGAAGGTAGACTCGCCCAACAGACCCTTGCCAAGTGTCCCTTCTTGTCACAGCATCTGCAAATGGCATCCTTGAACTTGCAGGTTTGTCGTAGGTGGGACCCTCAGCAGTTCACACAGCTCTCTCGATGCTCTTTCTGCTCACGTCTGTGCCTTTCTGTTTGGAAACAGACTGACGTCTTCGTCAGACTCTTCCTTGCTGTCGGTCTGGATTTCCGCACTGTGTACCGGTGTCGACCTCGGTGTCACCTGTGATGGTGCCATTCTTTGCAGGGTCTCTGCAGCCTTGGTGGAGGATTTGTGTGCTCTTGCTTCGTCAAGAGCAATGTGAAGCATTAGATTGGACCTGGCAAGCAGTCTTCTCTATAGGCGAATATCTCTAACACTGCAGATTAGTTGCTCTAGGAGCGCATCATCGAGGTCTCGGTACTCGCAGTGCGTTGCTGCCTTGTGCAGGGCGGCCATGTAAGCACTGATCGGCTTGCTTCTCGCTGCAGCCATTGCTGGAATTTGTACTGCTGGATGAATTTCGATGGTACCGGGGTGTAGTGAGTCTTCAGCAAGACTTGCAAGGCCTGTCACTATACCATTTGGACCGAGGTCAGTTCTGATAGTGACTCAGCCATGTTGAAGACCTCCTCAGCCATGTCAAAGACCCCACAGTGGCTCAGGAACAGGGCTCGTTTCCTGTTGTCGGAAAGGCCTTGTAGATCGCTGGCCTCCAGGAAGCACTCAAACCAAACCATGTACGACCCCCACTTCTCGCTGGCTGGGTCGAAAGGTATTGGCGGTACAAAAGCAGACATTGTGATGGTCTCTCTTGGTACCGAGCTTGTCCACCTGGCTGAATCCGTTGTTGTTAGCTCTTTTTTGGCTTGCTTCTCGTTTGCCTCAATCCCACCTTCATTGCCAATGTTAAATTGGGTGATTGAGGAGGCAGAAGCAGGGTCTTCAGTAACAACAGCTCTTTAATTCAGTGTGAGACTTCAGCAAAGGTTACAGTAACACGGCTCCCTTTATATACCTTGCTGACCAATCACAATTGACCAATTATCTTTTAAACTTCCCGCCAAAACTATATACATAACATCACCCCATCTAGAGTCAAAGATCACCTGGGCATGGCAGGGGGAAGATAAAAAATTCACAGTTTTTTGCCAGAGTTGAGTTGAACTGGTTCTTCTCAATCCAGATCCTTATAGCCTTCAGGTACTCAGCCAGAACCTGCACAGCATCACCTGTCTAGATGAGGGTAAATATATTTACTGATCATATCAAACCCCATACCAACAGATGACTTCCCGTAGAGATTTCATGTAGATGTCAAAAAGTAGTGGCAAAAGGCTCAAGTCTTGCAGGAGTCTAGAACTTAATCTTTCCTCCTATACCAACATGACTGAAAACAGCCATGGGGGGGGAAAAGAATCACGATAACACAATACCTCCCACTTCCAACCATCAAAGCCAGACCAGAGGATATATGGTTGATGGTACTGAAAGCCACTGAAATGTTCAGGGGGGCCAGAATGTTTTCACCACCTCTATCCTAATCCCTCCAAAAGTTATCAACAAGTGTGATCAGTGCTGTTTCAGTAGTTTGTCCCAGTCTTGAACCCAAACTGAACAAGGTCCAGATAAATCCACTTTATTTAGGGCCCTTTGTAGTTGAAAAGGAAAGACTGAAGACCAGATAAAAGTTGTCCAAAACTGTGAGGGTCTAAAGATGGCCTCTTAAGAAGGGGGTGCACTATTGCCTCTTTCAGGGTAGATGGTACCACCCCTTCCCAGAAGGAGGCATTAATCACTGCTGGGATTCAGCCACATGCCATCTCTCATGAGGCCTTAACCAGCCAGAAGGGGCATGGATACAAAACACAGATGGGAGAACTCACAAACCCAAAGAGTCTGTTTTATATTTATTAACATTTGCTGAGAAATCATGAAGAAGACCTAGTTTTAGTCACTGAAATTATTTTTATCTATGATGAAAATAGATAAAATTGGTAGGGACAATAATTTTATTGGGCCAACACTAGTTTTACAAAATATGGTAGTTACAAGCTTTTGAAATTCTGAGAAGGGAAGGAAGAAATAAGAAAATAAAATTTGATTTTTTTTCCCATTCTTAATTGGAATGAGAGACATTTCCACTTATTCAAACAGTCTTGTTGGGTACCGAACCATTCTCAGGCTACTAGCTGTTCCTAAAACAATTTATGAAAGAAGAAAATCAAAGTTTTGTTTTGTTATTACCAATTTAAGTTGTTAAAAGTGTTACCATCTTAAATTTAGAGATCTTTTGGTTGGAAAAAAATGAGAATAATTAATCAGACTAGTAGAAGTTGCTCGAATAGGTAACCAAAGTCCGCAAATCAATTATATGTATGAAGTTTTTGATCACTGAAGTAGAGCCACATATTTTGGAAAGGCAAAATAAAATGAGCCGCAGGAAATGTTTCTAACAAAGTTGCATGATGAATTAGGATGAATGATGAATAATTCATAGGAATTATTGCTAACAAAGATGAATGATGAAATATCAGCAGAACTATTTACAGAATGACACAGTTAAAGTGCTACATGTAGTCTGTAAGCAGGTGTAGGGAATACAGCAGAGTCAAGAGTCTGGAAATTATCAATTTATATTTCAGTACCAAAAAAGGGTTGTGCCAGAGAGTCTCAAACTACTGAACAATTGCACTTATCTCATATTAGTCAGTTAATCTTCAAGATTTTTCAAACCAACTTCTGGAATAAGAACTGTCTGATATAGGAGCTGGATTCTGAAGAAGCAGGAGTAGCTAAAATCATAATAGATAATGGAAAGGGCAAGATAGTTCCAGAAAAAATTATTCCGCTTTACTGATTATTTTGTACAGTGGTAATAAATAGATAAATTTTTAAAAACATGGGTATATAAGGCCATCTGATCCACCTGTTCAAGAATTCGTTTGAAAACCAGGATGCAACTGTTTGAATGGAGTAAAAAAACAACTCAATGGTTCAAAATTAGAATAGTAGGACTTAAAAGTATATATTATCTCCTTATTGATTTAACTTGCATATAGAATAAGTCATGAGAAATGCTAAACTATAAAAAATAGAAATAGGAATTGGAATTACTGGCAGAACCTTCAACAATCTCAGAAATATTCATGCTAACACTCCAGTTGCTAAAAGCATTGACTTGAAAAATCTCTTGTGGAAGGCAAATTATGAAATTTCAAAAGTAGGTCTATTGCTCAATGTTAAAAAAAAAGAGTAACATGATAGAAACATTTGCTATTTGACCGAAATATTATGACAGATTTAGGAAAAATATTCAAGTATAAAGACATCATAATGACAACAAAGGCTCATATTTCAAGGCTATGGTTTCACAGTGTAACATCTGGCTGTAGATGCTGGATTGTTAAAAAGTAGAACAAAGAAAAATGGATGCCTCTGAACTGTGATGTTGAAGAAAATTGTTGATACCTTGGCTTGCAAAGGAAAATATTCAATACTATATAAATTAAAAACAGGCTACTCACTAGAAGCTCTAATACTGAAGCTAACACTTAAACATTTTGGACATTATGAGAAGGCAAGAATCATTAGATACATTTAGTTAAAAATTAGCACAACTGGAGAAGTTAAACCAAATAAATATGATTTATAATGTATCATTTATGCTGTCAAAAATGATGAAAACAAGCATTTGTAATTATATACATACCTTATTAACTTTTCTTTGGTTATATTTTCCCTCCCAAAATATGAAGGAATACTGTAGAGATCTTCCACTTTAATCAGTTCAGGGCCTCTTTTCCTTGGAGGCTCTTCTACTGATATGCTCATACATGTATAGGATGTTTCCCTGACAAACCTCCCCAGGATCCTGTCATATGGACACCTAACATCAAAAACGTCATCAAAAAAGCACAACAAAGAATGTTCTTTCTGTGCCAACTCAGAAAGCTCAAACTTCCCAAAGAGCTGCTGATTCAGTTCTACAGAGAAATTATTGAGTCTGTCATCTGCACCTCTATAACTGTCTGGTTTGGCTCTGCAACCAAACAAGACAGAAACAGACTTCAACAGATAATTAGGACTGCAGAAAAAACAGTTGCTACCAGCCTGCCTTCCATTGAGGACCTGTATATTACACGAGTCAAAAAGAGGATTGTGAAAATATCTACAGATCAGTGATGGGTTCCTCCCAGTTCGGCCCGGTTCTCCCGAGCCAGTAGCGGTGATGATATAATGTCACCGAACTGGTTTCCCCCCCACCCCCCACCCCCATGCACCCCCACCCCAACCCCCATGTTATTCTTACTTTTATTTGGCCCCACCCCCAATCTATTGCTGCCTCCTGAGTCCCAGCTGATGGCTAGAGGGAAAAAAACGGTTTAAACTCTTGCTGCGGGACTTCAAAGGGCCACCCTACAGCTGATCAG
This sequence comes from Arizona elegans, assembly GCA_022577455.1. Lineage (NCBI taxonomy): Eukaryota > Metazoa > Chordata > Lepidosauria > Squamata > Colubridae > Arizona > Arizona elegans. Next base: position 37,718,847 of record JAKOOJ010000007.1, on the reverse strand, counting down.
AAGCTGTTTTCTTTCTGTTAAAAGAAAACAAATGAGTAGACTGGTGCCTGCAAAAATACATGAGTAGATCAGTGCCTGCAAAAATACATGAGTAGATCAGTGCCTGCAAAAATACATAAGTAGATCAGTGCCTGCAAAAAATAAATGGGTAGATTGGTACAGCTCTGCAATCAGTTAAAAGCCTGGTAGACCAGTACCTCTGCTAAATCCTAAAGAATTGTCACATGACCATCAAGCCACGCCCATAAAATAATCCACGCCCACAGAACCGGTAGTAAAAAATTTTAGAACCAACCCCTGCTACAGATCCCTCACATCCTGGACATAAATTGTTTCAACTTCTACCCTCAAAACAACACTATAGAGCACTGCACACCAGAACAACTAGACACAAGGACAGTTTTTTCCCTAATGCCATCACATCTTTAAACAACTATTTCTCACAATACTGTCAAATTATTTACTAAGACTGTATTAGTATTATTCTTCTCATCCTTACTAGTACCTATCTCTTCCTACTTATGACTATAACCATGTTGCTTATATCTTTACAATTTATATTGTTTTATTTGTTTCCTAGTATGATTTGATTGCTTATAGTAACCTATGACTATCACTAAGTGTTGTATCTTATGATTCTCGATTAATGTATTTTATTTTTCTTTATGTACACTGAGAGCATGTGCACCAAAGACAAATTCCTTGTGTGTCCAATCACACTTGGTCAATAAAGAATTCTATTCTGTCCTGTCCTGTCCTGTCCTGTACTTTCCATTCCATTCCATTCCATTCCATTCTATTCATATTGTAAATGATAATATCCTCTATTTTTCACCTTGAAAGATTGCTTCTTCATCTTACTGTTTTTTTCTACTTTTCTTTACATTTGCATTTAGACAGAATAGCTCGTAAACATAAACTTCTCTGTTTTTAGAAATGGTGGTTGGAACACAACCACTACCAATAAGGATCCTTCCTCCTGTTTTTAACACCTTTGAGGAATGACATGACCTCACAAATATCTTTATGTCTAGAATGTTGACTGTGCCAAGCTTTCACCCTAGCACAGCTGACAGAAGGAAGTGCTTCAGATTAGCATCAGTTCCAGCTCATTTTTGAACAGCCTACTTTAGAATGACTCTGTTTCTAGTTGGTAACTCCATCTTAGCAATGGGAACACATTAAATAAAACCATTCAGTCCAGAATTTATTTGCTATGGCAGGTATTACTGGTAGACAAAAAGTGAGCCACCATTACAGTGTCCATTGTGTCATGGGATCTCCAGCATGATTTTCTGAAGCTTGCATGAGCTCCATATAAACAGGGAGGGGGTTTAGACATTTGGGATGGGGAATGAGGGTTTTCTTTCCTTATTCCTCAATGGAGTCAAGGGTTTTCTTTCTTAGGATTTGAACAGAGGCAGACATGACATTAGGCAAAATCTTCTTTATCGACCAACCCAGAAAATGTAGTCTACTGTGGGGGTTGCCCACTCAATGTCAACCCATGGGAGTGACCAGGAAGAGTCTGGAGTCCTGGGACCAACCCCCCAAGTCCATGCCACACTCGAGATGAGGCAGAATGGCTAGAGGAACTGGGGTCTGATAAGGAACCAGTCCAAGCCAGATGGTTACTAGGTATAGGACGACCGAAGGACCCTGAGGAGCACCTGACGGGGGTGACTTTTACCAGAGGACATTGAGGACATTGAGGATTCTGCAGAGTGGAGGGGCATGAAGGAGATTCCTCCTCCTGTCTCTGATCACAAGAACATCATGCTGAGCCATGCATTGTATCTGCTGCAAGAGGTGATGGAAAACCAGAGAACCAGACAAACGCTTGCCCAGATGTCTACCTGGCAACCTTATGGAGAGATTAGCCAGGGTGTGTGTGGAACTGCCACCTCCGCAGCTGTGTCACCAATGAGGCACAGGAGGTGGCTCCAGCTGCAGTTGCACAGCCATCACTAGCTGCAGTGGCTCTGGCTCCCCAAGGGAGGGGCTATTCCTTGAAGGTGCCAAATTCCCAAAGTTCTGGAACAAGGAGTGAAGTTCAGGGGATCCCAAAATGTTGGGATTCTTCCTAGCTCAAATTTGGAATTATGTGCAGAGTATGGGGGTGAATTGGGATCAGAAACAGATAAACTGAGATGTATCACCACCACCCTGGAAGGGGCTGTAGCAGAGTGGATGGTTTCTCTTCACAGTGACAATGTCCCTCAGCTATGAAATTATGACCAGATTATGGCAGCCCTCCGCTGGCGGTTTGAAGACTCCCTAGCCAGAACCTGGATGAAGGCCCTGAAGGGGGTGGAGGTTATTGAGTTTGCCTCTCCCCCCCGGCCAGGAGGGGCTGGGAACTCTGACCCTACTGGAGGAGAGTGAAACTGACTCTGATAACAACCTCCTGTGATCCCTGTGACCATTCCAGTGGAGTTAATGGTTCCCTCATCAGGACCCAAGGGAGGATATTGGCCCTATTGGACTTGGGATGCACCAAGTGTGTGGTTAGCCCTGAGGTGGTAGAGAAAAACCTAAAATGCATTATCTTTTCCAATATGCATTAAAAATATATAAAGCAGAAAGCCTGGAAGAATGCTAGAAAATTATAACTCAGCTGCAGGCTGATCTTTAATAAGATTATAGCATTTAATCATATGGCTATGATCTGGATATTTTTTTCTTTCTACCTCAAAGAAATGTTTAAAATGGAAATTGGTTGGTACTTAAAGACAGTTTCTTAGTGTTTGCCAATTTCCAGGATATCTAAGTGAAAAAAATGGTTTATGATAGGATCGAAAGAGCAATAATTCTTTTTATATTTATAAAGGGATTCTGTTCTTGTCATTTTTTTAAAAAGTTACTGTATACTGTCCAGCATATTATATATAAAATTTGGAAAAGTCTGAAAATCCACAGAGACAAGACTAATATAGACCAATCCAGAAAAAGAGCTTGACATGTGAATTTCTAGTGCTACTCAATGAAAAATCTCTCTGTGCATCCCTAAACTAAAGGTGTGTCCCTCAGACAATTTAGAAAGGGTAGCTTGTGGTGGGAAAGATGGATTGCAGCATATAATAAAAATGTCACTAAAATGGGGAGGACCTTCAGTTTTGGAAAGAAAGAAAACCTTAAAAGGGGAAAACATTTGTTTTTTCCTCCCCAAATCTTTGTGAAACCTGTACCTTTCTTTCCAGAAGTTATCTGAAATATCACATAATCCTGCAACTATAACAATACATGAAAAGATGTCTTATTGTTTCACAGAGTAGGGACGCAAATACTTTAGGAAGCCCTACCTAAATGCATAAGATGGCATTTGAGAACTAACTTGCTACTTATGGGCTGTTTTGGCTGGTGGTCTATGGAACTTTCTTCTAATGTACCCCAGATAAATACAAAAGCTGAACAGCCATCTTACAAGCAGAGGGGCAGCCAGACTAGGCCAAAGCTTCCATATGTATTACACACAAACAATGCTTTACTCAAGCAATGTATACGCCAATACAACCTGTACAATGAACCTGTCATGCCCTGTTTGATTTGGTCATCAAGGTGTGGAGATACCTTGTTTTAAGGCTCAGCTATCAAAATGTCTAGGACCAAGCCTTAAAATGTTCATGAGCTAAAGTTTTACCACTGACAGTGCTATTAATTTCCTGTATTTTCATAAGTCTTGCTTAGTTCATGTTCCACTCACCTTGGAAGTTAGACTGATACAAATTACATCCAAGATGGCATGCGGGGTATTTGGAAATACAATTTAATTTGGCTTCCTGCACACATTTTATTATGTAAATACTTGTTCTGTCCCCATCTCACACACGTACACAAACAGTCAGCCAGGAGTTAATAAAACCAGCAATCAGGAATTCCTTTGAGATAACAGAATTGGCAGCAACCCAGTAGCTGCCTGCCAAAGACTTTACTCACAAAGGGAGGTTTTTCTCCTCCGTCCGATACACCAAAATAAGTCCACAAAGCCAAAGAATTGTCAAGTTCAGTCCATAATAAATCCAAGGAGGGCATATAACGAAGTTCCAGAAACACAGTATGACTTGCTAGCTTTTCAGTTTTGTCCGTCACAAGGCCTGAATGGGCCACCACACCCCCTTTTATCCCCTGTGGGGCGTGGTCCAGTGACTCAGCTTAATCTCTGGCATGCCTCTTTCTCTGCTGCGTGCGCTTATCTTTCCGATGCTGTCGGGGATCCAACCAAGACTCAGCTCTGTCACTGTTTAACTGCGGCTGCTCGGAAGTGCCTGATTCCTGGCCTATCTCTTGGCCTTCGGAGGACACCTGAGGCATTGCCAGAGAGGAGGGTCCTGGAGAGGGAGGCCTTGCCAACTCCTCTCCTTCACTTTCGAAGTATTCTCCCTCTGATAATACGGGCTCGGGGGTCGGAGTCACAACAATACTATAGCTCAAGTTAGAAAGTGATGTGAATTTCAGGAATATAATCTCATTGGCTCTATTCTCTTTCCATCAGTGGAGAAGGTTTGAAAAAACAATGTTGCTGGATATAGTATAGGTAGGAAGAAATAACTTAATAATTATTTTGTTTTATTTTGCTCTTCTTTTGCACAAAGTAAGTAGTGCCAAAGAAAGATAATACCATATAGAAATATTTCATTGTTTTCAATAAGCCCTGATGGAGAAATTACACTCAATTTATTCATCTTTCACAGGTGTGGATGATAATTCCTTTGAAAGCTGTGCATAAACAATGTGCCTATTGGTTAAATATTACACTGTTTAGAAGTTAACTAAATTAACAGAAATGTAAACTCAGATATATTTTAAGAGTTTATTTGCATGTCAAAGTGTTTTAGGACCATATCATAGTACATCAGCTAACATTGTACATTGAGCTAATTCTGAAGCTCAAAAGTCTCACTTACTTTGGCCATGTCATGCAGGGGAATTCACTGGAGGAAGCAATTATGTTTGGAAGAGTTAGCAGTAAAAGGAAAACAGACCACCAAAGAATATATAAATATGGGGCCAAATTTATATATATCTTTTTAATTGTATTTTAATGTTTGTAGTTTATGCTTTTACTTGGCTGTTCACTGCCCTGAGTCCTCAGGGAGAAGGGCGGTATACAAATTTAAAAATAAATAAATAAATAAATAAATAAATATGATGGCTGGATACCATCAAAGCTGACACCAGCCAAAGCATGGAAAAGTTCAAAGAAATAGTGCAAAATTGGAAGATGTGGAGAGAGCTGGCCCATGGAATTACCAACTATTTTATTACTAGTTGAATACCTGTGCTCCGCTATGAAACTATGTGATCGGGTTAATAAATTGACACTTACAGCTTGGAAATTAATGAGTAGTTATGATTGGCCTCTCCTCTCCCCTTATTTCCCTCAGCTTGCCCTAGAGAAGCCTCCCCTATCCTATCCCCTTCTCTCCCTCAGGTTTGCCCCACAGAAGCCTCCCCTCTCCTATCCCCTTCTCTCTCTCAGCCATGCCCCACAGAAGCCTCCCCTATCCTATCCCCTTCTCTTCCTCAGCCTTGCCCCACAGAAGCCTCCCCTATCCTATCCCCTTCTCTTCCTCAGGTTTGCCCCACAGAAGCCTCCCCTCTCCTATCCCCTTCTCTCTCTCAGCCATGCCCCACAGAAGCCTCCCCTATCATATCCCCTTCTCTTCCTCAGCCTTGCCCCACAGAAGCCTCCCCTATCCTATCCCCTTCTCTTCCTCAGCCTTGCCCCACAGAAGCCTCTCCTCTTAGTAGAGAGTAGGAAGAGTAGAGGGAGGGAGGGAGAGGAATGGAAGAAAAGGAAAAGAAGAGGAAGGAAGGGTAGGGGACAGGAGTAGGAGAGAAGGTGAGAAGGGGGAAGAGAGAAGTGGGGGAAAGGAAGGGGAAGTAGAATGATGTAGGAGAGGAGGAAGGAGAAAGTAGGAGAGGAGGGAGAGAAGGGAAAGAGGAGAAGAAGAAGAAGAAGAAGGGTTGTTGCGAAATGAGGGAAGAAAGGGTAGAAGAGCAACTCCAAATGTAATTAAATTGCTTTATTTTAATGCTTTCTTTAAGGAAAACTTCTATATGTATGATTAATTATGTATAAGAAAATGTACATTTTATGTAATGTGTATAAGAAACAAAGATGAAAAACTTTTCAAAAAAAAAAAAAGAAGAAGAAGAAGCCTCTCCTCTCCTATCTCGTTCTCTCCAGAGTTATTTTCAGGTTGGGAAGCGGAGTAGAACGTCTAACTAATTAGCATCAGAGTGTGTAAATAATAATAATATAAGAAATATTAATGATCTATTGGTCATTTTGAAAAATCCTTTCTTATCGAGCACCTAGAAGCCAAGCAGAACATACGTGCCAAATTTCAAGTTTGTAGACTTTATGATTCTGGAGATTTCGTGATTGCGGCATGAGTAGTTTTCGCTTTTATATATATCAACTTTTTGTCTGCTTTTCCTTATGTTGAAATAGTCTAACTGTGGCATGAGGATGATGCATATTTGTCACATGCTACTATGATATCGTTAAAGCATAGGCAAACAAATCTTAGGAACTCAATCAAGCTAACCGCACTAATCAATTCTAGAGCTTTAAAAGACATACTAAGTCCTGCCATTACAATTTTTTCAAGATTTTTTAAAAATTGAAAATAGTGAGAAGACACTAAAAGAAACTGAGGAAAAAATAATACTATGAAAAGAGGAACATGCTGTTTTGCTTCTGAATCTGCTGAAGTTAAATGTGACTAGGGCAAGAAATACACCTTTGTACCACTTTCTTCAGGGCAAAATAGTCCTTTTCCTTACCCATGATAGCCAGTTGTAAAACATTCATAAGGGATGTTTAAGAGTCAAGTCAAGATGAGATATCTCATATGAAAAAGAGATGGATTTTTTGATCACATATTTGGGTTTCCCAGGTTGCCTTTTTTGATCCTTCCCTGGATACCCTTGACTATTATCCTTTGACCAATTATTCAATTACTAAGTGAACACTTTCATGGTTATTCTTTCTGATACTGCATATAATGTTTCTGTGGAAGGCAAAACTTCTTGAATCCTGTAAAAGTAGCTATTTTTTAAACCTTTTGTTTCACAGAAAGCTATTCAAGGAAAGCTTCTTAATTTTTTATTTTTTTTTGCATTAGTAAAAATCACTAATTTTGGTGGGGTAGAGATCAGCTGAAGCCAAATGACACATGACAGCTAATATTTCAGTGTCTCCTACACATGATCTCAAATAGTTCATTTCTTGACCAGGAATGCTTGTCTCCAAGGAGGTTGGAGATGCACTGGCTTTAAAAAAAAAAGAGGAAAAATTATAGCCATTCATCATATCAGAAGGATTCTGAATAGCACACAGAGATTAAAGCAAAAGCATACCACCATATCTAATCCAGCAATATAAATTGAAAAAGAACAACTAATCCAAAATACTAATATGTCTGAAGTCTAAAAATAATTCCATTTCAATGTATCACAGCAGACAAATCCACTAATGTCCCACTGTCCAACTTCCTGGCCCAATGCTTGAGGGAACATCAATGGCTTACAATAGGCCAAAAGGATCAGGCTTCTGGCTTCTGCTTGTTTTTATGAACTAAAGTATTTTTTCAAAAACAAGCATTTGTTTAAAAAAACCCTTCATATTATATTAATATTAAAAACTTTAATATTCAACTGTTATACTATGTTATCATTTGATTGTCTGGATCATCAAGTGACTGGGAGAGTGAAAAAAGGAAAATAAAATCTTTTTGGTGGAATATCTATTTTAAAACACAATGAAGCCAACTCACTGTCAATGATTAAAGAATAGGCACAGCATATGCCTCTGATAAGAAAGCAGCCATAGATATGTTGTTCCACAATCCATAATTGAAAAAATACTGTAGCTGGAACAATCAAAATTCAATAAAATGCTTTTAAGAGGGAACACGTTTTTAAGAAGGAGCAAAATTAAAATTTTAGGCCAGATGTTTCAACCGCAGGTTTGTCCTGATGAAGACTGTAGACCAGATGCACATATTACAGTAATTGTAGGTGTCAGATTATACTGATCATTCAGGAATAAAGAAGACGGGTTGCTTCCCTTAGCTCTGAAGGTAAAATTCATAGACTCTTGGTCAGACTAGAAAGTGGTGAGGACAAAATTGTATAGTCCCACTTTCAAGAATAGAGTAACCTCTTACTCTGTAGACATCTAATTGCAGTATTATCCCAGACACATAAAATAGTCAAAGCTGGATTGGGTTATTTTAAAAAAAAATATTATATATATATAAAATTCATGTCTGAATAAAACAAGATAACAGAAAAATTGTGAAGGATTTGAATTCTCCAGAGCTTTTCATTAGTATTGGAAGAAATATCCATCTGGTTCAGTTCCAAGTAGAAAGACACCGGAAACATGGAGGCTGATTGGAAAGATGGTTTATTGATGGACAGGACCACATGGGTTTGAAGTCCTGGGCAGCTGACCACATGGAGCTGAGAGAGAGAGGTATTTATACTCTCTCTGGGCCTTGAACTTGAGTTTCCTGTTCCTGTGGCAAGAGCATGTATTCTATTGGTTGCTGTCAGACTCCCATGGGGCTATGCAGGGGTCATAGCTGAGGTTGTCTGAGTTAAGTTTGGTTGAAACTTGGAGGGTGATGATGTAATTAAGAGGCTTGTTCTGTGGGCAATTCTTATTGTGTCTTAATGGCTTTGTCCTGAATGAGGGCTAATCCTACCATTCTACCTTTGTTCAAATTATTCTGTCTTGAATGGTTTACCAAATCTGCATTTCTAAAAGTGGCCTCATCTTAGTATCTGCTTGGCTCTGGGAACTGTGGCTCTGAGTTTGTTGTTAGAAACATTTTTATCTTTTAGGGAAAATATATTATTCTGCCTTTTTAATATTTCCTAAAATATTTCATTCTTCTAAGAGTGGTGGGTGTTAACTTTCTACATTAGCTATTGGAAAAAGCAGGGCCAAGGAGCAAACAATATGCTATATCATACTACGATTTTGCTTTAGTGAGTTTTGTAAATTAAAGTATATAGCTTAGCCACTGAAGCTCATTTTACATACCATGATGACACGATAAGTGACAAGTGAGTCCAGATAATCACAGTTGATTATGTGGGGCTCTTCACCAAGATTTCATTGTCCTGTTCACAACAAATTACAATAGTAAATAGTAGTGCAGTATGACTGAGCTGGAACCTTTTCTACAGCAAACTTTGCTTCGGGGCAACTGGCAGTTTTAGACTTAACATTTTAAGACATCTTCTTGCTGGTAAAGTGAATCAGCCCAGTACTATCTCTGTTTGTTTACAGAATACATAGGATGGGAATTTTTTCATCAAGTAGTTGCATGTTGATCTGATTCCTGGCAAGATTTATCTTGTGAAAATTTGCTGACAACAGTACTGGGTGGGGGAAATGTTTTCTAAGTAGAAAACATTCTGATGTTAACTTTTATTCCATTCTGAGAACAACATGATATTAACTGTTCTTTAAGAGGGGAGGGGATCAGTCCATTGAAAAGCAAATAGATACAGCTTCTGCTATGGAAATTTTGCCTTAACTGCAATGCTGGTTCAAATTGTCCCTCAGGACAATACATACCTTACCAGATATTTCTCAGGGTTTCCCAGACAGGTGGAGGAAGATCATCATACAAATCAAAGAATAACTCTTCCCTCCAAAGTAAATATCACAGTATTTTCATTTTGCAATCTTTTAGCTGGTTCACAAAGAAGCCCTGCAAAAATATTAGTCTCCAAAGGAACTAAGCAATACATACACTACCAAAGATATGTGGGGAAATTGGCTTTTTAAAATCTTATATGGCTTTTGCCATTTCAAAACAAATATTTTCTAAAATATTAATAATAATAAGTTACACTACATTATGTTAGTTGGCTTCTTCCTCCCAGCCAAATGGCAATAGTGCTCCCAAAATCTGTACACACAAAATGCCTTCTAAAGAGATCTTCTTAGTTTCTCAATGATCATCAATATAATTTACATGATTAGGAACTTCAGAAATTGCAGGTAACATCAGATCAGTGATACAGAATGTCATCTATGTGTCTTCCCAATACCAAAAAATTAGTCTCTTAACAATAAGAAAGGCATGGAGAATCCATTTATATTATCCAGCCAAAAATTTGTAATATGTATATAATTCAAAAGATCATGGGCATCTGAAAATACAAAATCCTGTCTCAAAGTCAAATTAAATTACATTATCGTTTCCAGAATGTAACAACTTTAGGATATCACAAAGACCATATGAACTAATGAAGCATTATTCTATTGATTCTAAACAAAGATGATGTACTTGTTACTTTTCTATACAAATACAATGAAATCCAGTAAGTCTGAACTATTACATAACATAAACCATGCTTTAGCATGTATTGAAATTTTTGATGCAGACATAAAGATAGCTCCTCATTGTTTAAGTGAAGTGGAAATCTCCACTTTCTTGTTCCATTCAGCTTTTAAAATTTGTATATTGATTTGATTTATCAATAAGGATTAAGACTGTTGCAGTTGCCAAGATTGGCAGGTGTTTTTCTATTGGTTGCAGTGTGCAAAAGGGGAAGGACAGAAAAGCCAGAGGCATCAGCCAGGTTATTTGCTTATCCGGTGCTGCACAAAACTTGTGGCAGTGAAGCAGAGCAAAAGCAATGGAAGCAGGACAAGGAATGGCAAGCAAGAGAAGCAAATTGAGTCTGCATAGTTTTCTGCCAAATCAGAAGAGGCAAAGAAAGACAGAGTTAAGCTCTTGCTGCAGCACTTTCAGTGAATCCCTGGTATTATTTGGGCAGGACTCTAAATTCTATGAGAAAAATAATTACAATGAATCCATTCATCCGTTATTCTGTATGTTTTGATGGGAAATGAAGATTACTAACTGTAGTGGTGATACTTATTACTCCTTTAAAAATGATGTAATCCAAATGGTCATGTGGAATATTAACACATACATATAGAAGTATACATACATAGCAATTGTCTTCCATCTTCCTGTTTGCCTTTTCCCTATGGTGCATTTAATGAAATTGATCTAAATGTGAGTCTCATTTACTTTAGGTACAGAGTCAACATCTCAGCAAGATTTAGCCCATATCCAAAGCTTACTTTCCACTTGTCAAGGATTTAGAAGTAATTCTCAGCTTGAATAACTTGCAGATGAGTTGTTCACTGTCTTTAATAAGAGTTTATAAAACTCCATTCCTAAACATTATTTCATTGATAGCTGTTCATTTTCCTGCATACTTCCTTCCCCTGTTTCTCTACTCTAAGCAAGCAGAATTTTTTGATATAAAATAATATTTTCAAAGAAAACACTTTTTTCAACTTTAACAAGATTGCAAGTTGGTAAAACTGGATTCAGAATCCTACAGGCATTTAAGATTAAACATTAACTCTACTAAATCAAAATACGTTGTCAATTGCTAAAGAATATTTGATCCAAAAAAGGAGAAGAAAGGTTGGATAAGTTGCCTATAGCAGCTTTAAAATTTAGCAGTTTAGATTCATTCGTCTTAATTCACAAGAACATTTTCAGTATGTTGAAAATGACAGAATATAGGAATCAAAGACAAATATTTTCCTTAATTTTTTTTTTTAATTTGATTTATATGCCGCCCTTCTCCGGAGACTCAGGGCGGCATTAAGCAATAGCCTTCATACTTTTGTATATTTATACAAAGTCAGTGTTATGTAAATAGGTTTCTTGGCAGGAAGTTTAAACTAATTGACCGGGTGTGGTTATGGCCGTGGTGGTGTGAGGACGTTTTCTCCACTTCGCAGGGCATTTTACGGAAGATAAATGTGGATTAAAGTGTTTGAAATGCACCGATAAGGACCAAAATTTTATAAATTGTATTGGAAGAGCTACTGGCCCAGCAGACTGACTTTGGAATCGGTAGGTCACCCTGAACGACTCGAATTTTGAAGCTTTTCATAGCATGGGAAAGTGGAAGGAGCGAGGGGTGACCAGATAGGCAGTCGCGATTGCGTATTTGGAGCAAATAGCTGCCTTTATTCTCATTATTACCGCGATCTGTGTTTGTTTTTGCTGGGGGATAAAGGCACGGAACATCAAAAGACTGGTGGAAAGGGTTTTTTTTTTTTCTTGGAAGAATATGTGAATCTTAAATTGATCTTTTGTTTGTGAAAGTGCCTGAGCCAAAGCGACAAAACGCATTTCTGGGCAGTGCCTTCCAACGGATGTTAGCTTTTTCTTTTTCTTTTTTTAGGGAAATTATGTAAGCTGAATTGAAAACTATAAACTTTTATTGCTGGTCCTTTTGAGTGCAATAATAAGCTGTCTCAGCTTCAATTGTGGATTGCTGTCCCTTAATCTTCATTACAGACCCTCTTGGCAAAAGTGGATAATTAAAACTTATTAAAAAATGGCAACCCAACAATCTTTAGAAATGCAACAAGTTGCTGTGGCCTTAACTAAAATTGGTGAAAAGATATCAGGACTGTCAGATAGTATGGATAATATGATATTGGAAATTAAAAGAATGAAGCAAGAAATGAATGAAAATTTTGCAAAGCAAACAGTAGAAATGACAATAATTAAAGATGAAATTGAGCAGATTCATACACATGATGCAAAGATAGATCGGCAAATTGGAGAAATCTTTTTTAAAAATGAACAAGATAAAAAAATTTGTCTTTTGGAAGAAGAAGCGAGGACATATAATCTGGTTATTCGAGGAATTCAAGAAGAAAAAGTGGACAATTTGAAACAACGAGTTTTAAAATGGCTCAATGACCTGGATACACAAATCACATTTACAGCAACAAATCTGGCCAAGTGTTTTTAGAATTGGGTTTAAAAGACAAAACGGCTTAAATAGAAATGTACTTGTCAGATTTGCAAATCTTAGTGACAAACTGAAAGTGATGGTGAAAGTGAGAAAGATGGGTGAAGCTTTGAAATTTGAGGAGAAAATTATTCAAGTCTTTCCGGATATATCAAGAGAAGAAAGGGCGTGGAGATTTTTTTTGAAGCCAATTACAAAGGTTCTGAGAGACAATGGACTTAAATATAACTGGAGGCTGCCACAGCAACTAAAAATTTTTTATAAAAGAAGAATGCAAATAATTATTTTGGAAACAGATGCAGTGTCATACTTACATGAACTTGGATTGATTGTAAAGTATGAGGACATAACAGAGATAAAAGATCAAATGCTCAAGATGGGTGGAACATATGCAAAAACATCAATACCAGAAGAAAAAGGGGCTGCTGGAGGACAAGATCCTAAAGGATTAAAGCGGAAGGAAATCTCACCTGTGATGGTTGAACAAAAGAAAAGTCGTGATGATATAATGGGAGATGGAGCGGATAAGAAATTGTAGGATCTTGAAAAAGAATTGCAGGAAGCTGAGTGCGGGGAGAAGTTACCACCCTTTTCTCTGAGAGATGAATTTAAGTAGACTACTCGAAAGAAGTGACCCGACCATTAGCATGTCCCCTCTCTCCCACTCTCTTTATAGAGGCGGAAACCAATTGAGGATGTGGGGGATGAAGATTGTTTGTTATTTAATGTTTGATGTGTCTTTTGTCCCTTTTTATTTTTTTTTTCTTCTACGTTGAATGTTGTTTGGAATGTGGGAGTTTGGTGCTGGGATCTGGGCACAGAAAGGAAGAGGAGGGGAAAGGATTAAAAAAGTTACAGTTTAAATGGGTTTAATAAAAATAATGACATGGAATGTGAAGGGTACAGGGAATCAGATCAAGAGAAGACGATTGGAACTTAAAATTAAAAGAGATCTACCAGATATATTATTTTTGCTAGAAACCCATCAGAAATCTGAAGACTCAAATAAAATGTATATGAAGGGTATGCAAACTTATGAAAAATCTTTTGGAACTTCAAAAGCTAGAGGAGTTGCAACATTGATATCAGATAGGGTATATTTTGAAAAAGAACAAGTAATTGTGGATGAAGAAGGAAGATATGTAATAATTGTGGGAAATATTAATGAGGAAAAAGTGACACTGGTTAATTTATATTTACCAAATGAGAAGCAAAAAGAATTTCTTGAAAAAATAAGTAAAATTTTGGAAATTGAAAGTGTAGGGAAAGTAATTGTGGCTGGGGATTTTAATTTAATTAGAGATAAAATAGATAGTACTAACCCCACTCGTTGTGGAGGAGCAAATAAAATGGGGACCTTAAATAAATGGATGTTTCAAAACGGCGTGGTGGATGTCTGGAGAGAAGTGAAAGGAACTGAAAGAGTGTACACTTTTTACTCTAAGATACATAATACATATTCAAGAATTGACTATATCTTAGTTTCTAAAGATTTGTTGAATAATGTGGATAAGATAGATGTGGGAATTTTTAAGGATTCTGATCATGCAGAAGTTACGATGGAAATAGATTTTAATTTTGAGAAAAAAGGAAGTTGTTGGAGATATGATGAAAAACTGTATAAAAATGAGGAGGATAAAAAATGGATATTTAAAAAATGGGAAGAATGTTGGAGATTGAATGATAATGGAGAGGTTAAATTTGAAATTGTTTGGGATGCGATGAAAGCAGTGTTTAGAGGGGAAAGTATCAAGTTATCAAGCAGAAAATATAAAAATTATAAAAATAAAATTGAAAAAGATAAAAGTCAGATTAAGGAATTGGAGAATCAATTTTTGCTTACTAAAGAAAATTTTTTTTTGGAGGAACTAAATTTGCTAAAAAATAAATTGATAGAAGAAGATATAGAATTGGTAAAAAAGAATATGAGATATTTAAATAGGATTTTTTTTGAATTTAGCAATAAAAACTCTAAGTTATTGGCAAGGATGGCAAAAAATAAAAGAGAGAAGAGAGAAATTGGAGCCTTGATAGATGTTAAGGGTATAAGATGCTATAAAAAATTAGAAAAATGTGAAGTGGTCAGGAACTTTTTTCAAAATTTATATTCGAAAAAATTAATTGATCGGGAAAAACTGAGGAGTTATTTAGAAAAACATGTTGTGAAAATTGACCAAACATATAAAGACTTGATGGAAGAAGATATAACACAAGACGAGATTAATGGAGTAATACAAAAAATAAAATTAGGGAAAGCTCCAGGTGAAGATGGATTACCTGCTGAGTTTTATAAAGAATTTAAGGAAATAATAATACCAAAATTGCAAAAACTATTTAACGGAATTTTACATGGTGGAGAAGTTCCGTTGTCATGGAACAGAACGGTGACATCTATAATCCCTAAACCAGATAAAGATTTAGAAAGGATTGAGTCCTACCGGCCCATCTCCTTAATTAATCAAGATGCAAAGATATTTACTGCCATTATAAGTAATAGATTAAGTAGATTTATAGATAGACATATAAGTCATAACCAAGTAGGTTTTGTGAAGGGTAGATACATGAGTGATATTGTCAGAAGAGTATTAAATATTATAGATGTTGCTGAATATAATGCTGATAAAATAGGTATAGTATCATTATATATTTTTAAAGCTTTTGACTCTGTACAATGGGAAACTATTAAAACAATTGTTGAGGTACTAGGTTTTGGTAATAAGTTTATACATGTTATTTCAAAACTGTATCAAAAAAGTAGTGCAAGAGTGAAGGTGAACGGAAGGTTGACAGAAGAGATAAGATTGGAAGCGGGTACGAGACAAGGATGTCCCCTGTCTCCAACATTATTTTTATTAGTTATGGAAATTTTGACAAAAATGATAGAAAAAGATGAAGAATTGGAAGGGTATAAGGGATATAAGATAAATCTGTATGAGGATGATACTTTGATTATTTTGAAAGATATAGAGAAAGATTTGAAAAAGATACATGACTTCCGGTTTCCTCGTCTTCGGCGGCGACGGTGCCTTCTTTTAGCACCGCCACCCCCGCCGCTTGTAGAGCCGCTCCCCGATCGTGGAGCGGCTTGAAATCTTCTAAATCCCTCGGATTAAAGAAGAAGAGGCAGCGGGGCACAGGTAGAGCCCCTGCAACCCCCCCAGGGAATTGTTTCTGGGGAGGAAGCAGGCGCGGCTCCCTAACAACCTGCTGAGACTCCGGGCGGCGTGGGACGTCTTCTGCTCTTGCAGAACAAGCCGATCTCAGGAAACCCTTAAACAGCGAGGAAACAACTCAAATAATCATCCGAATTCCACCTGACCCCTGAAAATTTGAACTGCAAGTATTAGTTTTCTGCTGAACTTTTTTTTTACTGAAGTGAAAGTTTCGGAACGAGTGAAAGTGACTGGAAAAATGGCGCCTAGCAAATGAATTAGGGGGTGTGGATTGGTGAAACTATCTTGTTTTGCTACAAAGTTAAAGAGTTGTTACAAAGTTGCCCCGGCTGTAACAGAAATAAGAGGAAAATCTCTCCCTTTTACTTGCTTTTGCTGCATTATAGCTTTGCTTTGAGGAAATCTGGGGGACTTTCTTAGAAAGTATTGTGGAGGTGGCAGAAGAGGCGGACCCTCCCTTTTTAAGAAAGCCAGCTTACGTGGCAGGATGGCTTCAAAGAAGCAGGAAGGCAAAACAGGGGGGGGATCCCCCCCACGTAAACAGGATACGCAGCCACAAGTCAAAAAAAAAAGATTTGGACATGGGAGAATTAAAAGAATTCATTTCAAATCTTTTTGATGAGAAATTTCAAGATATGGATGATAAAATAAATAAAATAGATGAAAAAATTCAAAAGTCACAACAGGAAATCATGCAGGAAATGCAGCAGAGCCAAAAGATGGTGACCAAAAAAATAACAGATGTGGCGTCTGGCCTGGCAGGATTTATCATGAAAGTTGAGACAAAAGTGGATGAATTTAAATTAGAAGTTAATGCCAAGATGAAAAACAATGACCATAAATTTTTTGATGTTGATGACAAGATGCAGAGAGTGGAGAATGATATGGTTATGATGCAATTTCGTGCAATGGAATTTGCTATACGGCTTCGAGGAATTAGAGAAGAGGAGAGACAAGACCTGAGACAGATCTGTGCTGAAGCCCTAGCTGTGATTTTAAAAGTTGAACCTGAGATGGTCTTTTGTAAAATAGATAAAATCTATAGAGTTAACTCGTGGGTGGCCAGACAAAGACAACTGCCTAGAGATGTGGTCATATATTTTACAGACAGAGCAATAAGAAATGATATCTTGCAAAAATCTTTTCTCACTTCTGTGCAAGTGAGCGGATCTAAGATTACAGTTTACAAGGAGCTCCCACCCAAGATGTTGAAATCTAGAAGAGAGTATGGTTTCCTTGTTAAAGAATTGCAGAATAGTCAAATCCCATTTCGTTGGGATGCCCCAACTGGCATAATTTTGAGATATAAGGGAGAGAAACACCGTTTGAATACTGTGGAGAAGGCGGAGCAATTTTATAATGATATTTTTAAAGAAAGAACTCCATCCCCACGCTCATCTACAGTTTTGGAGATTAAAGAGAGTGACAAGAAGCAATCTCAAGAATTGCAACAACAATCTAAGCAGGAATTAGTAGAGTTGAAGGGTGCCGAAGGAGGTTTTCTGGATGAGCCTTTGCTGGAACCTTCTCCAATCTTGGAGTTGGCTTGGGCGGCTGAAGTCAAGGACCAGCGTATAACCCGAGCAAAGGCCAAGGAACTGAAAGAAAAGTTACGGCAGGAGAGACAAGACAAGGCTGGGGCTGTGGGAAATGCAGGACAGATTTCAGATGAAATCCTAAAGTTCTGCGCTTCGCTCCAGAAGGAGAATGATGATTAAATGTTTATCTTGGAATGTGAATGGGTTGAATGTAACACAAAAAAGGAAGAAAGTATTTGCATATTTAAAACAACATAATAATGATATAATTTGCTTGCAAGAAACGCATATTACAGCTCAAGATCAAAACTATTTGAAAAACTCCAAATTAGGAACACATTTTATATCTTCAACTAACCAAAAAAAGAATGGTGTGGTTATTTACGTAAATAAAAAATTAACAGCCAAACTTATAGAAGCTGATCAAGATGGTAGGTTTGTAGCAATTGAATTATTTTCTGCTAATAATCCAATTCTCTTGATAGGAATTTATGCTCCTAATCAACAACAGGACTATTTTTATAAAACGCTGCATACTAAAATACTTCAATGGGATTATAGATCTATTTTAATTATGGGAGATTGGAATGGAGTAATTGATTCTAAATTAGACAAAAAGACTCTGGCAAAGTCAAGAATTAGATTACCACAGACTTTTTTTGATATGAAAGAAGACTTGGAATTAAAAGATATTTGGAGAATACATAACCCAAAAGAACTGGACTATACTTTCTTCTCTGATAGACATAGATCCTTTTCCAGGATCGATTTTATTCTGCTGTCTGATGATTTACTTGTTAGGACAAAAAGAACAAAGATTCTGCCAAGAACTTTGACTGATCATAGCCCAGTCTGGATAGAAATTGAGACATGCAAGACTGAGAGACGCTCTTGGAGACTAAATGAAAATTTGTTTAGATATGAGAAGAATATAACAGAACTCAAAAAGCATTTGAAAGAGTTTTTTGAAATGAATTCGAATAAAGGCACCCCAATGGAAATTGTGTGGGATGCAAGCAAAGCTTATATGAGAGGGGTGCTTATATACATGAACTCTAAACATAGGCTGATTCGACAAAAGAAAAGACTTGAACTGGAAGCAGAAATAAAGGACAAAGAACAGCTACTTAGTAAAAACCCAACAGATGAAAGAATACTTAGTGTTATAAAACTTCTGAAAGACCAATTTCAAATGCTTATAGCGGAACAAGTAGCAACAAATCTACAATATGCGAAGCATAATACATTCTGCAACGCTAATAAACCAGGCAGGTGGTTGGCTTACACATTAAGGAAGAAACAGAGTACACGGACTATTGATAGTGTTGATATTGGGGGGAAAGAAGTTTTTCAACAGAATTTAATAAAAGAAGCTTTTCTTCAATATTACACTAAACTATATGCCAGAGAGGAGGTGCAGAATGGACTTATAGAAAAATATCTGGACGATAAAAGAGTTACAAAAATCACTGAACAACAAAAGGAAAGAATGGATTATCCTATAACAGAGGAGGAGATAATAGCAGCAATAAAACAATTAAAAACAGCTAAAGCTCCTGGAACGGATGGTCTGACTGCAGTGTATTATAAAACTCTGCAGGCAGAAATGGTGGAACAACTTAGAGATTTATTTTGTAACATACAACAAGGGGGAAAAGTACCTCCATCGTGGACTACAGCTTATATTTCATTGATACCAAAAGAGCAAGCAGGTCCCAAAAAACCGGAGAATTACAGACCAATATCTCTTTTGAACACGGATTACAAAATTTATGCAAAAGTATTAGCCAACAGACTGATGCCAGTAATTCAAAAGGTGATCCATGATGACCAAGCGGGATTTATTGAGGGTAGGCACATGAAGGACAATGTAAGGCAAGTAATAGATTTATTGGAATATCTTGAGAAAAATAAACAGATCCCTGCAGTGCTGGTTTTTTTGGATGCTGAGAAGGCCTTTGACAGAGTGGATTGGAATTTTCTACTAAAGACCTTAAAAAAGATGGGCTTTGGGGACCAATATATACAGGCGGTCTCAGCAATTTATCAAGAGCAAAAGGCACAGATCATTATTAATGGAAGTTTGACAACAGAGTTTAAAATTGAAAAAGGAACAAGACAGGGATGTCCACTGTCCCCACTGTTGTTCATTTTAACACTAGAAGTCTTGTTAAATACAATAAGGGACTCTAACACTTTGAAAGGTATAATGATAAGGCAAGAGGATTACAGAATAAAGGCATTTGCAGACGATCTGGTTGTTACCCTAACACAGGCAATGGAATCGATAATTCAGATGAAGGACATTATACAAGACTATGGTAAAGTTTCAGGTTTTAGATTGAATCAGAGAAAAACTAAGATGGTAGTTAAAAATATGACACAAGATCGTAAAGTGGAGTTAGAAAGGAGGGCAGGTTTTGAGATTGTACCAAAGGTAAAATATCTAGGAGTTCAGGTTGCAGAATCAAATATGAAATTGTTTCAAAATAACTATGAGGTATTGTGGCGAGAGGTGCAAAAAGATATGGAGACTTGGAAAAAACTGCAGCTGTCTTTACTTGGAAGAATAGCAGCAGTTAAGATGAACATTTTGCCAAGATTTCTTTTTCTGTTTCAAATGATCCCGGTGCTCAAAAATGATAAACAACTAAAAGTATGGCAAACTGGAGTGAACAAGTTTGTCTGGAACGAGAAAAAACCAAGAGTAAAATTGAAAATTATGCAAGATGTTCCAGAAAGGGGAGGTCTTAAACTTCCAAACCTACGGTTATATTATGATGCAGCAGCTCTGACTTTAGCAAGTGATTGGTTTGGAGGAAAAAAGACTGGAATACTGAATGCAGAAAGTTTTGATCTGGAGTTTGGATGGCACGCTTACTTATTTTACGACAGTAAAGTGGATAAAGTATTTAAAAGCCATATACTTAGAGATTCTTTGCTGAGAGTTTGGAAGAAGCACCGAAACAATTGGAATTATAAAATACCGCTATGGCTGGATCTTGGTCATACCTTGTGGAATACAAATATAATGTCACTCGGGGGGTTTTTATACAAAGAGGTTCTTTTTACAGATGCGGGCAGATGGCAGCTGAAGACATTACAGACATTGTTGGCTGAAGGGATTAATTTAACTTGGTTACAATATAATCAATTGCAATTGAGATGGAAAGAGGACCAAAAAATTGGTATTATGATGCATGAGGAAGAATTGGTTAGACACATAAAAGAGAAAGGTCCAATGCATATTAAAAGACTTTATAATGTTTTGTTAGAAAGGGATTCAGAAACTGAATTAGTTAAAGACTGTATGATTAAGTGGGCACAAAACTTTGAAGAACCAGTGATGTTGGAAACATGGGAAAAAATTTGGGTTCAGAATGTTAAATTTACGCAGTCGCAGAATTTGAGGGAAAATTTCTACAAAATGTTTTATAGATGGCATCTAGATCCTAAAAAATTGTCGTGTATGTACCCTAATGTCCAGCCTAAATGTTGGAGATGTGATTGCCTAGACGCTACATATTATCATGTTTGGTGGACCTGTAAGAAAGTTAAGGCTTTTTGGATAAAAATTTGGTGGGTCATGCAGAACGTTTTGAAGAAAAAAATTCAATTTTCTGCACAAGTGTTTTTATTGGGTATAGTTAAGGGTTTTACACTGGGTGAAACAAAATTGATATTGTACATGATAACTGCAGCAAGATTGTTGATAGGTAAATACTGGAAAAATGAAGCGCTGCCTACGATTGAGGAATGGACTCTGAAGATGGCCAGTTTTGCAGAGATGGCGAAGATTTCAGCATATTTAAAAGATTGTTCTCAAGAGACTTATGAATGGGAATGGAAGAAGTGGATAGATTATGTTCAGCATAAATATCAAACTAGGAAGTATCAAATAGCCTTTATTTAAAAATGTTATAGCAAGATAGTAATATTTTAGGGTTGAGAATAAAAATTTGCTAGAAAATGTTATATTAAGATAGAAATTTTTTAAGGTTGAGGATGAAAATTTGTTAGAAAATGTTATATTATGATAGAAATATTTTTAAGGTAATCAGGAGGAAAATTTATTTGAAAACGTTATATTAAGATAGAAAGAGGTTAAGGTAATGAAGATGAAAATTTGTAAGGGGGAGGGAGGGGTTTAAGTCTTATATATAAAGGAGGGTTTTTTCCTTTTATCTGATATGAGTATATTAGGAAGTCCGGGGGGGAGGGGAGGGTTAAGGTGGGTTAGGGAGGTTGGGAAGTTTGGGGGGGGTAGCGGGGGGGGAAAAAGGGGGTGAAAATGTAATTGTAAAACTTTTGCAATAAAAAAAAAAAAGATACATAAGCATTTGGAAGAATTTGAGGAAATGACAGGTTTGAAAATGAACTGGTCAAAATCTGAACTATTAATGAATAATAATGGTAAGGAGTGGGAGAATATGCAAGAACAACTTGGGATAAGGATTAAAAAACATTGAAATATTTGGGCATAACACTTTCACTCAAAATTAAAGAAATGAAAAAACTAAATTATGATGTCGTGATGAATGAAATTGAGAAAAAGATAGATAAATATAAAATGATAAAGTTGTCTTGGTTTGGTAGAATTGCAATGTGTAAGATGATGTTGTTGCCAAAGTTCAATTTTTTATTTGAGATGTTACCGTTAAACTTGACAGAGAAAGATATTGAAGGATATCAGAAGAAATTGGATAAATTTTGCAATGGTGGGAAAAGACCTAGATTAGTGAAGAAAATGTGGTATCAAAATCAAAAGAAAGGTGGATTAGGAATCCCCAAACTACTCAATTATTATTGGGCTTATGCTATTCGGACTGTGGTAAAAATATTTAAAGGTGAAGATAGTCATTGGAGAGATTTAGAATTAAAAGACATCAAGAGATTTGGCTCAATATGGTTTTTAGATAAAGCAAAATCAAAATGTGTAATTAATAGCTATTGGTTAAAGGGACTGAGTAAAATTTGGAATAAATTTGTTAAAATTTTAATTCCAGATATAATTTTCTTAGGGAAGACAATTGAAAATTGGCCGATTAAAACTAATATAAGTCGTGATAGGGTAATGGAAGATGAAAATATACAAACTATAATAGATTGGTTAAAAACTTCAGAAAATGAAAGGAGGAAAAAAGAAATCATTGAAAAATTGGGTTTAGGCTGGTTTGAAAAAATACAGATAGAAAAATGGACTAAGAAGGTAAGGGACAATTGTTCAATAAGTAGAAGTAAAACTGAATTTGAACATTTAGTATTCCAAATTATGAAAGATGAAATTGGGCGAAAGGGACTAAAGGTAAGATATATAAGATTATAAATTTTGATGGAAAACCACAAAGGGTGATGAAGATGAATTGGGAAAAAGAACTTAATATTAAAATATCAGATTTAGATTGGAACGTGAATTGGAAGAGTAGAATTATGAAGACTTTATCTGTAAGGATTAAAGAGCATAATTATAAGGTTGTTTGGAAATGGTATTTGACTCCATTAAGATTGTCATTAATGGATAACAAAATTAGTAAATGTTGGAGATGTGATATGGAATTAGGGACTTATGAACATATGTGGTACAAATGTGATAAAGTTAAAATTTTTTGGCAACAATTGGAGGAAATGATATTTGAAATGATGGGGAAAGCAATAATATTGAGACCAGAAACTATATTACTGTTGATAATTAAGGAAATAGAACCAACAAAATATAAGAAAGAATTGATTAGAATTATGATTATAATGGGTAGAATTATAATAGCCAGATATTGGAAATTAGATGTGAATTTTAGAATAGAAGAATGGTATTGTGAAATGTGTAAATTAGCTTTAAACGATAAAATGACATGTGATATTAAAATTAGAAATGATGACTATAAAGAAGATATTTTCTGGAAAATTTGGAAACCATTTGTGGACTATGCGCTGGGAAAATTGGATGCTTCGGTACCTGTACCCCGAGAACGTGGATTTTGGCGATCATGAGGATATATCCGAAGAACCAAATCTTCCTTTCTTATGTATAGCACAGGGTGAAATATTGTATATGTTATTTGTAATGTTAAAGTAATAAAAAAATATTAAAAAATAAATAAATAAACTAACTGACCATCAGCTGATTGGCTGACCACCACAGCTGCAAGGTATATAAGGGGAGCTGTTTCCCTAGGTCAGTTGCTGGGTTCTCACCATACAATAAAGAGCTGTTGTCACTCACTGCCTGGCTTGCTGCGTCCTCATTCACCCAACTTAACATTGGCGACGAAGGTGGGATCGGAGGCCAGAAGCCAAGGAAAGAACTGAAGCAACAGCCGAGAAAGAGCTGAAGCCACAAGCCGAGAGAGAGGCGGAACACTCGGATCCGGAATCCAGCCAGGTGAGCGAGCGGAGCACCGGAGAATCATGAAACGATGTCTGCCTACACCCCACCAGCGCCTTTCATCCCCAAGGAAGAAAAGTGGGGATCCTACATGTCCCGGTTCGAGTGCTTCATGGTGGCCAACGACCTGCAAGGACTACCGGACATTCAGAAGAAGGCCCTGTTCCTGAGCCACTGCGGACCACGGGTGTTTGACATGGCCGAAGCCTTATTGGAGCCGAATTCGGTCCACACCATATCATGGTCAACGCTGCAGACCCTGCTGAAAGACCACTATGCCCCAACGCCTTCGAAGTACGTCCAGCGGTACGAGTTCTGGCAAAGACTGCAACAGAACGGAGAGTCAATCAGCGAGTACGTTGCTGCCCTACGTAAGGCCACAAACCAGTATGAATACAGAGACTTGGATGAAATGCTCCTAGAGCAACTAATTTGCGGAGTGAGGGACGGCCGGCTACAGAGGAGTCTACTCGCGAGATTGAACCTGACCCTGCATATCGCATAGATGAAGCCAGAGCCCAAGAATCTTTGGTTAAGGCCGCCAAAAGATTGCAAGGGACCATCCATGGCTGGGCAACACAGAGGTCGGCACCAGTGCACCGTGAAGCCATAAGCACAGAGAGCGAAGGGGAGTCTGAGGAGGAGGTCTACCGCACCAAGCAGTCGAGGCCGGACAGATGGGGACCCCGGGATGACTGCGCCAGCTGCGGAGGACCCCATTTCCGACAGAACTGTAAGTTCAGGGATGCAATCTGCCATTTTTGTGAAAAGAAGGGCCACATTGCCCGAGTCTGCAGGGCCAAGCAGGCACAAGGCTAAAAAACACGAGGCCAAGCCGGCCAATCAGAGACAGCGCCACGCTGAAGGCCCAATAAAGATGGCAGAAGCCGGAAGGGCGCTAAATCTGAAGACATCGAGGCCTACACTATCCGAATCGGCCAGACCTGCACCTCTCCCAGAGAAAAGACCTACACCGTTGTCAAGATCGAGGGACGTGAGTGCCAGATGGAGATCGACACAGGATCCCCCATAAACATCATGTCGTGGGACAATTTAAAGAAGGCCATCCCCAGCGTCAACAAGCGGCAGCTCCAACCACAGCGGCGCAGACTGAAAGATTACCAGGGGAACTCCATCCCCGTGGAAGGAATCGGCAAGTTCCAAGTACAATATGGGGAATTCCACGAGAAGCTTCCCCTCACCATCGTCAGCGGCAAGCTTGGGAGCTTGTCCTGGGCATGGACTGGTTTAGAGCCCTGGGCATGGGATTCACCGGAGTCTGCAACGCGCGAAGCACAACCTGATGCAGGAGTTCCAAGACATGTTCGACGAGCGGCTCGGCAAGTATGTGGGGACCCCTATCTCATTCAACCTCAACCCCAATATTGCCCCAATCCGATTGAAACCAAGGAGGGTACCATTCGCCCTGAAACCCAAAACAGACGTCGAGCTGGACAAATTAATCAAGCAGAGGGTGCTTGTGCCAGTCGACCACGCCCGGTGGGAGACCCCAACTGTGACGCCTGTAAAGCTGGACGGGTCAGTGCGCATATGCGCAGACTATAAGTGTACAATCAATTAGATTCTTCAACAGAGCGCTTACCCAGTTCCGATTGTACACCATTTACTGCATTCCCTAGGCCCCAGCAAGATATTTGCTAAACTTGATCTTGCGCAGGCGTACCAGCAGCTGCCGGTAGATGGCGCTACTGCGGAAGCACAGACCATAGTAACTCACAGAGGTGCCTTCAAATGCACCCGCCTGCAGTTTGGAGTTAGCATAGCCCCGGGCCTATTCCAAAGCACGATGGAGCGGCTCTTGCAGGGGATCCCCGGGGTGGTCCCATATTTCGATGATGTGCCCATCACCGCAGAAGATGAACAACAACTAGGGGGAAGGCTCAGACAAGTCCTGGAAAAATTCAGGAGTGCTGGACTCAGGGTCATATGCAACAAGTGTATGATCGCGGTGCCCTCAATGGAGTTCCTGGGGTACCGAGTAGATGGTACGGGCATACACCCCACCGAGAGTAAGATCAGAGCGATCCAGGAGGCCCCCACCTCAAAAGACAAGGCGGAACTGCAGGCATTCCTGGGACTTCTAAATTTTTATGCGATCTTCTTGAAGGACAAGGCAACAGTGGCTGAACCCCTGCACAGACTGTTAGCTAAGAAGTCCACTTGGAAATGGGGGAAGGCCGAGGCTACGGCATTTGTGAACATAAAAAAACTGCTGTCAGCCGAGTTTCTTAATACAATACAACTCTATGCTTCCCCTTGTTTTAGCTTGTGATGCGTCCCCTTTCGGTGTGGGAGCTGTTCTGAGCCATAGACTTCCAAACGGCCTAGAGGCACCCATTGCCTACTACTCCCAGACCCTCTCCAGTGCTGAGCGGAACTACAGCCAGTTGGACAAAGAGGCCCTCGCTGCTGTCTCGGGGGTAAAGAAATTCCACAAATACCTATTTGGGAGGGACTTCGACCTAATCACCGACCATCACCCACTTCTGGGTCTCATCGCAGGAGACCGACCAACACCGGCAGCCCTATTGCCCAGGATGACACGCTGGGCTATCTTCCTAGCAGCCTACTCTTATCGCCTGGTACATCGACCAGGAGCAGACATGGGCAACGCTGACGCACTCAGCTGATGCCCATTACCAGACAAGCTAGAAGACCCCACACCCGGCATCCCCATCCTGCTGTATTGGAGACGTATTGGACTCGGGACCTATTACATCAGCAGAGGTAGCAAGAGCCTCAACCAAGGACCACGTGATTCGGAAGATCACAAGTTGGGTGACGAGGGGGTGGCTGGAGAAGACTGAGGCCGGGGAGCAAACAGGACGAACTAACCATGCAAGGGGGATGTCTGTTATGGGGCAATCGGGTTATTGTTCCCTTGTACCTAAGGGAAAAGGTTTTAACTCTATTGCATAAGGGGCACCCTGGAATCGTTCGAATGAAGGGACTAGCCAGGAGCTACGTCTGGTGGCCTAACATGGACCTAGGGTTCTCACCCTACAATAAAGAGCTGTTGTCACTCACTGCCTGGCTTGCTGCGTCCTCATTCACCCAACGTAACAATCAGCTTATTGTCCCCACAAACTGGGTCCTCAATTTACCTACCTTAGAAAGGATGGAACGCTGAGTCAACCTTGAGCCTGGTGAGATTCGAACTTACAATAATTGCAGACAGCTGGTGTTAATCACAATGCTATCAGTCTGCTGAGCCACCAGGCTCAGTGTTAATATGGTTAACGCTGAGCCTCAGTTAATATGGGTTTTCCTATGTTACTTAAGCTTTAAAAGTAATACTTTGGGGCTTTGCTTCTTCATTCCACTCCAGTGTTTGCATTAAACTTGATTTTGGAGTCCAAAAAATGAAGTCACATCTAAGGAAAGAACATTTAAAGCTTTCCTAAGGCAATAAGCAATTTGAAACTCATTAACCAATTTCTAATTTATCTAGTCATAACATATCCTTGATTGCTGCTTTCATGAAAATATGCTGAAGCCAAAGGAGTGTAAATATTGTAGCACTGAGAAACTACTTTCAATGTGTTAAATTGCAGGAGTAAACAAACTCAGACATTACCAGAAGACTGTATAAATTTGGAATATTACAGAGTTCAAAAATATTAGAAGACAGTATTATGCTGATTAATCAGCTTTTAAATGGAAGAAACCTGGGCACAAATTTCCTCAAGTTAATAGACATTTTAAAAATACATTAAATTGTTACATATTTTTAAAGTTAAAACCTATCTAACTACAATAACATCAAGGGAATAAAGAGACAGGAAGGGGAGGACAAGAATAAATCACTTCCATTGAGTAATGATAAAAAAATAACCAGGTGGAGATCAAAGATAATATAGAGATAGGGAACATAGGAAACACCCTTCTATTAAGTTAAACTATTTGTTTATTTAGCCCAAGTTGGTTTATTTGATTTATTAGGCTTACATTTTACTCCAATCACAGCTGAGTCCAAGTTTGTTAATAGTAGTTGCTTGAAAGTAGCTTTTTCATCCATACTGGAGATCCTGAAGTAATTAGGGATTGAACCTGGAACCTTCAGCACAAAAGCCATTAAGCTCTGCTTTGCCATCAAGGTATGATGGAGTTTGGATCAGCAGAATGAGTGAGCAATTCTCAGTCCAAGCTGGACACCAAAGTGTTGTTTTTTGGCTTCTGGGAACTATTCTGATGGTGTTGCTATATGGTTTGCCATCATAATTTGGTGATATTATTTTGATTGCAAGCATCCATTTTAGTAGTGACAGGAAACTAAAGGAAACGACACAGAGAGAAAATCAGATAGATATAGATATTATTTAGATATTCATTCTCTCTCTCTCTCTTTCCACACACACACATCTCCCTCTCCCAAAGCTTCCAAAGCTGTGTCAATCCATACTGATACACATACACACACTACACACGTACCAGTATGGGTTGACACAGTTTTGGAAGAGGGAGATAATCTCCACTTTATTATAGCTAGCGAACAACACACAAATTCGAATGTATTTAGATGTGTGTATGTGTTGGAGAGATAGGCAGGGAGAGGGAGGGAGAGAGGGGAGAGTGGAACAGTGCCATATATTTTTAAAAGAGGTAATGTAATAAAAAAGAGGACTTATTTTGTCCCCTACTCTCAACCGAGCTTTCATTTAACTTCCCATTTACCATATCCAGGACATATCTTGAAGACATTAGTCATTATTACTAACTGTGGGTTGCCAGAAGGAAACTCAAGTTTATTTGTAATGGAGACAAACACTCCACATTTGGGTGGATGCTACAAATGGCTGAACATTTAGTGCCCTAGGCAAAACTTTCAGAGTTCATATGGTTTTGCTAGTTGTAATCAGCACAACTCAAATTATCCATAATTTGGTTTTCATGGTTGGGTCTTAGATCGCTGAAAATCAAGTATAATCACTACCACAAAGGAGAATTCTACCGTAGATGCATGTCAGGATGTTCATGATGGACTTATGACACACTAGAAAAAGATTCTACAATTACAAGGAAATGATTTAAACACATTTTGTTTGTTTTTTCCCCTCAAAGGCATATGAACTGCAGTGAGTAATCACAAGACCTAAGGTAAATGGTTATTAGGATTGTGTGTGTATGTGTAGTATTAATATAATTATCAACTTTTTTGCCTAGGAAGCATAAAAGTGTCGTTAAAGAATCTAGGAAGGATAAAGGAAGCAAGGAATGGGGAAAACTAAACAGAAGGAAGAAAATAAAAACTTTTGCTGTAATGAATAGAATAGAAATAATATATTCATATAATCTATGTCAGCTTTCTCTAAACTGGCATTTGTGAAATATGTAGGGGCTGCTATTTCTAGAGTTGGCTTTGGATGTTTATTCTACTTGCCCCTGAGATGTTCCAGAATTATGTCATCTAACACTCATCACCATTGGCTTAAGTGTAATATGTTCATTTTATACTGTTACAGCGTCTTCTGCTCTCAGCATCTTTAGTTGACATCAGTGGTGGGTTCCTCCCGGTTCGGTCCGGTTCGGCCGAGTCGGTAGCTGTGAGGATATGACATCACGGAACCGGTTCTCCCCCCCCGCCCTCCCACCCACCATCCCCCACCCACGTTATTCTTACCTTTTATTTGGTCCCACCCCCAATCTATTGCTGCCTCCTGAGTCCCAGCTGATGACTAGAGGGAAAAAAACTGTTTAAACTCTTGCCGCGGGGCTTCAAAGGCCGTCAGTGTTAAAAACAAACAAATGAGTCGGGTCGTAAGTGCGAGGACTGGTCGTAAGTATGAGGACTTTGTCGTAAGTGCAAGGACCTTCCAGAAATGACTCTGACCAGCTAGCCACGCCCACCTAGTCACATGACCTACAAGCCACACCCACAAAATAAGCCACGCCCACAGAACCAGTAGTAAAAAAATTTAGAACCCACCCCTGGTTGACATGCTGAACTATGATGGCAACATTGATGGCAACTATGATGGCTGTTAAGTAACACCAGCTGCCTGCAATTACTGCAAGTTCAAATCTCACCACGCTCAAGGTTGACTCAGCCTTCCATCCTTTCGAGGTAGGTAAAATGAGGACCTGGATTGTGGGGGCAATAAACTGACTTTGTATATAAAAAAAAAGAACACCGCTTGGGGGGGGGCGAAAGCCTTACTAAGCAGGTATATACAAAAAGTATGAAGACTGTTGCTAAACGCATTGTAAGCCGCCCTGAGTCTACGGAGAAGGGCGGCATATAAATCGAACCAATAAATAAATAAATAAATAAATAAATATTAAATAAATAAATATTAAATAAATAAATAAATAAACATTGCCAATTATGATCTAGAATTTTCCAACTCCAACATCATAGGTGCTTCATAGATACTGTAGGAAGTTAGCATTCATCTCTCTCCTAGGAAATGAAATATTGTAGGAAATATTAAAAAGGCAGAATATCATATTTTCCCTTAAGGAGAAACACGTTTCTAGAGACATAAACTCAGAACCTCAGCTCCCTGCCTCCTCCCCGCCAACCCGCAGCAGATATTTTGGTGCCAACCTATCTACATGACAAAGGCTGGGCCATCTTATCTACAACACAAAACACATGGCCCTCAGGACATGATAGGATTAGCCCTACTACTTCCAGGCCTGGGACTCCAGACAACCTACAAAGTTACCTCTGCATGGCCCCATGGGAGTCTGACAACCAATCAGAGTACATTTCTTACACAGAAACAGGAAGCTCCAAGGCAGGGCCCAAGAAAGGGTATAAAATCTCTCTTCCTCTCTCACCCATGTGCTGTTTTTTGCCCAGGACCTCAAACCATGTGGTCCTGTCCACCATTAAAGCATTGTTCCAAACAGTCTCCATGTTTCCAGTGTCTTTCTTCCAACTTGGAATTGAAGCCAGATGGACATTTCTTCCAACAATTCATTAAGGTTTAATATACTTATTTTATATTCCAACCATGTGAAACATACAAAAAGCAAAGCAAAACAAAGCCAAAAAGAAAATTTTAATGTCTACATTTTTAATCTATCTTTCAATTACATCACTTTATGCCACTCACTTGAATGTGGAGGGTGTTAGACTATGCCTGATTACTAAATGTAACTTGTAAACATTGACCTATGGTTGCCATTTCATCTCAAACCTATGACCAGCTTTTTGGGGGGATGTTCTATAATAAGCTTATACATATCTTTTGACAAGCAGCCTACTGAATTTCCTAAATAAGTACTCCAATAGCAATTACCTCTTAAAATTAAAAGAAGCATCTTATCCCAAGAAATTCATAAAGCTTCCCGTTTTTTCTAGAAAATCTTAAAAAGCAGTTTTAGGTCATCCAACAATCAACCCCATTGTGCTTATCGTGGAGAAGAGAAAGCAATTACTCATTTATTAATTACTATTTTTGTTCTATTTGAAGAACGAGGCGTGGAGACGAGGCTATTAACAGAACTCAAACAAGGCACAACAGGTACCACAACAACTGAGGAACTCTGCCTATTGACAGACGCTTAAAAACCAAGCTGTCAGAAAAAGGACCAATAGCGCGGCTTGGATTCTCCCGCTTCCAGCCTGCCGCGTCATAGCCAATCAGGGCAGGGCAGTAACAAAGGCAGCTTCTGCCAGGTCGCAGCTTGCGAGGACTTAACACTCCTTCCCACCCGAATGGCGCATGCGTAGTCCTTCAAGTACGTTGGTCGACGTCGGCTCCGCCCAGACCTCCTTAGTTCAGGGGCGGTGACTGATGGAGGCGGAGTCGGCTTGCTGTCTTCTTCGGATCCGGTAGGCTGAGACTGCGCCACGGGCGGAACTTCGGATTGCGCGGGGAAACCCAAACGAACAGGTGAGTTTGCCGATGAGAACGCATCGGGTTGAAACTTTAGCGGTTGCGCATCTGGTTGAGACGTTGGCGGATGCGGCCTGTGTATATTGCAGTCGGGTGCTCTGTGTGGTTGTGTGGAGTCGTCCGGCGGTGTGACCTGCTCACAGAGGTGGTCTGTCTCTGGAAGGACCCTCTTCCGCAGTTGGTTCACATGCCGTCGCCAAATGCGACCATCGTTGAGCTGGACCCTATAAGAGTAGGGGCCGGTTAGTTGGCTAATGCGGCCCGGAACCCACTTAACACTAGTCCCAAAGTTTTGGGCGTACACGGGGTCCCCTACATCAAAAACCCAGCAGTGAGAGGAGTCCCTTTTGGGGGTGTCAGGTGCGTAAGCCGGGTGGAGGCGATCTAGCACTGTTCGGAGCCGCCGGCCCATGAGTAATTCCGCTGGGCTGACCTTGGTGCCTGGGCAGGGAGTAGAGTATTGGGCCAGGAGATATTGATTAATTTTTTGATGCCAGTTAGAGGAGCCCAAGCGGCTCAACGCCTCCTTCGCTGATCTCACTGCCCGTTCCGCCTGACCATTGGCGGCCAGGTGGAACGGGGCCGTGGTCGTGTGTCGTATGCCCAGTTTGGCCACAAACTGTTGGAAGGGTGCCGACGTAAACTGTGGCCCGTTATCGGTAATGATGGTGTCGGGTAGGCCGTGCATTGCGAACAACCTCTCCAGAACCCTGGTGACTGCCTCAGTCGTCGTAGCAGCCATAGTGGACAGCTCTACCCATTTAGAGTAGGCATCTACGACGACCAGGAATGAGTGTCCTAGGAAGGGGCCAGCGAGATCCATATGGATGCGCGCCCAGGGAGCCTGGGGGCCATCCCATTCCCTAACGGGAGCCGCTGGAGGAACCGGCCTGGACAACTGGCACTGGGGGCAAGTGGCAACCCACTGTTCGATCTCCCCGTCCAAACCTGGCCACCACACGTAACTGCGGGCCAGGCCCTTCATGCAGACTATTCCCGGGTGTGAATCATGAAGATGGGCCAAGACGGGGCGCCGCAGTTCCCGGGGAATGACAACTCGGTTGCCCCAAAGGAGACAGCCCTTTAGGGTAGACAACTCATTTTGCCTACGCAGATAGGGAACAAACTCAGCTGAAATCGGCCCCTTAGGCCAACCCCGGCGGACCCAATCCAAAATCAGGGAGATGGTAGGGTCCACAGCGGACCCCGCGCTGATGTTGGTAGCAGTAATCGGGAAATCGAAGTCCTCAATGAGCAGGACTGATGTCGTGGGAGCTGGGTCTGTGTCAGTGGCCGGTACTGGGCAGCGGCTGAGGGCATCTGTATGCCCGATGGCCGAGCCGGGCCGGTGCACCAGATGGTAGGAATAAGCGGCCAGGAACTCAACCCAGCGCGACATGTGGGGCGATAGGATGACAGGTGTTTGTCTTTCCCCGGAGAGAAGGCCCAATAGGGGCTTATGATTGGTGACGATGGTGAAGGGGCGGCCATAAAGATAGTAATGGAACCGCTTGACCCCGGCGACCAACGCCAGGGCCTCGCGGTCCAACTGATTATAGTTCCTCTCCGGTGCAGATAATGTCCGTGAATAAAAAGCCACTGGGGCCTCAATGCCAGATGGAAGAACATGGCTCAAAACGGCGCCTAACCCGTAAGGGGAGGCGTCGCAAGTCAACGACAAGGGAAGGCTGGCATCGTATTGGACGAGCACAGCCTGTGACGTCAGCGCGTCTTTGACAGCCTGGAATGACGCGGCAGCGGCGCGACTCCAGACCCAGGGTGCCTTGGAATCAAGGAGGCGGTGCAGGGGTTCGGCCAGAGTGGCCTTATGGGGAAGGAATACCGAATAGAAGTTAAGAAGGCCGAGAAAGGCCTGCAATTCCACCTTGCATGTCGGCGCGGGGGCGTGCTTAATGGCCGCTACTTTAGATGGGGTGGGGTGGATTCCTTGGGCGTCAATGAGGAACCCAAGGAACTCCACCTGTGGTACCCCGAAAATGCATTTTGACTTGAGATGGAGACCTGCGCCGCGCAAATGGGTCAAGACGGCCCGGAGTTTGGTGAGGAGATCGGCCTGGTCTCCAGCGGAGACCAGGACGTCATCAAAATAGGGCATGACCCCGGGGATTCCCTGAAGCAATCGTTCCATGATGCTTTGGAAAATTCCCAGGGCAACGCTCACGCCAAATTGGAGCCGGGTGCATTTAAATGCACCCCGGTGTGTGACTATGATCTGAGCCAAGGCCGTAGGTTCATCAACAGGAAGCTGTTGATAAGCCTGGGCCAGGTCCAGCTTGGCAAACACCCGACCTCGGCCCAGCGAATGCAGCAAATGCTGCACCACTGGCACCGGGTATGGGTTGGCTTGCAACGCCCTGTTTAGGGAACATTTATAGTCGGTGCAGATCCTAATGGATCTGTCCTGCTTCAGTGGAATGACGATCGGGGTCTCCCAACTAGAATGATCAATGGGAACCAAAATCCCCTGGGCAATGAGCTTATCGAGCTCCTTATCTACCCGCGGCCTCAGGGCCAGCGGCACCCTCCTAGGCTTGAGGCGAACTGGCATTACTTGGGGATCCAGATTAAGTGATATGGGCTGGCCTGTGTACTTGCCAAGCTGATCAGAGAAAACGTCAGCGAACTCCCTAGCCAGGGTGGACGACACATCAAGGGACGTCGCATGCACGCCCGAGATAGTTAAATTCAGGGCGGCAAACCAATCTAGCCCG
The DNA here is from genome assembly GCA_022577455.1 of Arizona elegans. Taxonomy (NCBI): domain Eukaryota; kingdom Metazoa; phylum Chordata; class Lepidosauria; order Squamata; family Colubridae; genus Arizona; species Arizona elegans. Next base: position 37,684,326 of record JAKOOJ010000007.1, on the reverse strand, counting down.
AGTAAGCTAGGCAAATTGTCCCTCACAACGATCAAGGGCAGCAAACTGGTGAACGACTGATAGGACACTCTGAAATTGCCATACCCCAAAGTGGGGATAGCCTTCCCTTGATAGTCCTTTAAAAGGACAGGGCACGGCTTAAGCTGGCGGCGGGACACCCTCGGCAGTAGCTTAGTAAGAGTGGACCATGCTATGAGGGACTTAGAGGAGCCGGTGTCTATCTCCATACGACATGCCACTCCTTCTAGGACTACTGTGAGGTAAAGTTTGTTGGCGGAAGAGGGAGAAGCGGCGTGGCTCACAGCAACATCGAGCGGGTCTTCGTAGCGGTCTACGGCAAAACACTCATCGCGGCGGACAGCTGTCTTCCGGGCCCAGCGGCGATCCATCCGTGGGGTGGTCGGAGCCTCAGACATGGGGTTCGGTGCTTTGCAGACCCTCGAAAGGTGACCACGTTTTCCGCAGCGGCGGCATGCAACCGATTTGAAACGGCAGTCGGCTCTGCGATGGTCACCGCCGCATCCCAGGCAGTAGCCTTGTGTCAGCTGCTTGGCCTTGACCGATGTTCGAGGTCCTCGACGGGTAGCCTTAAGGCGGCCCACTGCCCCATCATCGTCAGAGGAGTCGACTGGGTCTGACTCCTCATAATGGACAGACAAAGGCTTGGCAGCGGACGATGAGGGCAACTGGAACCTCTGAATCTCTGCGGCTGAACGGCCGGACATTTCAGCAGCCCTCGCTTCGTCCAGGGCTACCTGGAGAGTCAGTTCAGACCGGGCCAGCAGCCGCCGCTGTAGCTTCAGATCCTTGATTCCGCACACTAACTGATCCAACAGCATTTTGTCTAAGTCATGAAAGTGGATAGCTGCAGACCTCAGGGACGCCATGTAGTCATTCACGGTTTCACCCTCAGTTTGTGTGCGCTGCCAAAAGGCGTGACGGCGCGCAATGCGGGACGGAGCCGGGGAGAAATGGTTTTTTAATTTGTCCAGCAAGGTCTCCCATGGCACATCAAAAACTTGCTGAGGGGCGGCTAACGCCCTGGCGGTGCCAAAAATCTCGCTCCCACATGAGCTGAGGAAGTAACCTCGCTTGCGAGCGCTGGAAAGATCTGTTAGTGCGTTTGCCTGTAAAAAACACTCAAAATGCTCCATATACGTGTCCCATGTCTTGGACGCTGGCACGAATGGCGAAAACACCGGCAGGAAAGTAGACATGGTCGAAGTTGGCAGGCAACTAATAAAAAGAGTTAGGTAGCCTTCGCCTCAGCATCCCATCCTCGTCGCCAATGTTCTATTTGAAGAACGAGGCGTGGAGACGAGGCTAAGCAAAAACCCTTTATTAACAGAACTCAAACAAGGCACAACAGGTACCACAACAACTGAGGAACTCGGCCTATTGACAGACGCTTAAAAACCAAGCTGTCAGAAAAAGGACCAATAGCGCGGCTTGGATTCTCCTGCTTCCAGCCTGCCGCGTCATAGCCAATCAGGGCAGGGCAGTAACAAAGGCAGCTTCTGCCGGATCGCAGCTTGCGAGGACTTAACAATTTTTAAATAACTTGTTGTATTATCATTACTTTTATCATCTTAAAATTTTCTAACCCCCTCCCATCCTCCAGCCCTTTGATTTGGGTGAGGTATAACAACTATGAAATGCATTTATCCATCCATCTACTTGGAAGAAACTTGGTAACTTAACATGAATTTTAATTCTCCATTTTTTTCAATGTGGCCATAATGGTACACAAAGTGCTATTTCTATATATTCACCCAACAGTTCTGTAAGATAAACTGTGAGGGAATGGTTGAGGGTCATTTAAAGATTCTCTCTCCCAAATATCTCAGCGCCTCAATTTTTGATATGGTGATTAGTAGCTGGGCTTCTCTGTGACAAAGTTGCAATTATAAAAGTCTGACCTGAAAGAAATATGGCTAATCAAAGTGCAATATTGTTTTAATCAATTAAAAACAGTTCTGTCACCTTTCTTTCTTTCTTTCTTTCTTTCTTTCTTTCTTTCTTTCTTTCTTTCTTTATTATATTTCTATACCGCCTTTCTCCCGTAGGACTCAAGGCGGTGTACAGTCAAGAAAAATATAGATACACAAAACATCATAAAATTGCTAATTAAAATTATTATTATAACATAGTTTGGCCCAATTAAATAGAACCTAAAATTAGATAATATTTTAAAAACATTCATATGTTCATATGTTTAGCCCCGCTTGTTGGAACATCAGGGTTTTGAGGGCATGGCAGAAAGCACGGAGATCAGGGATATTTCGTAACTCAGGGGGCAGTTCATTCCAAAGGGTTGGAGCCCTCACAGAGAAGGCCCTCCCCCTGGGAGTCGCCAGTCGGCATAATTTGACTGACAGTACCCTGAGTAGTCCCTCCCTGTGAGAACGAACTGGTCGGTGGGAGGCTATTGGTGGCAAAAGACGTCTCGTAGGTACCCATTATGTATTTTCAAGATTGCAATTGTTCCAGGACCAGAGTTTTTCAAAACACGAACTCTTTTGAAAAATAATTAAAACAAAATAAAATACAATTACTTATCAAATTTTTATTGAACATTTTAATTGGTTGTGTTCATGGAACTGAACATTGGAGGAAATGAGGACATCATCAACATCCTTATCTACTATGCCATACAGATTGAATTAATCAGGCTAAAACTATTTCTTGACAACTGCAAATCTGGAAATCGATTTTTAAAATATTGTTTTAATAGAATTACTTATATTTCTGAATATGAAACATTGTTATCCTCCAATGAGTAAATTAAACTATTCAAATGTCAACTTCCTGGCCTCCCGTCTTTATATAATTACAATACAACAATATGACAAATGATGTAAACTTGTCACATGTCGTAATTCAGTTTTCATTCCATACTTTTTTTTTTTTTAATTTGATTTATATGCCGCCCTTCTCCGGAGACTCAGGGCGGCTTACAATGCGTTAAGCAATAGCCTTCATTCTTTTGTATATTTTATACAAAGTCAGCTTATTGCCCCCACAAACTGGGTCCTCATTTCACCTACCTTAGAAAGGATGGAAGGCTGAATCAACCTTGAGCCTTGGAGAGATTCGAACCAGCAGAAATTGCAGGCAGCTGTGTTAATAACAGGATTCACTAAACCACTGTACTATCAAGGCTCTTCTTAAATCTTCTTAAATCTGTTGCCCTCCATATCAGTTGGGAGTTACAACTTTTATAATTCCCAGTTCAATATGATCCAAGATGTTTTTAAGTGATGAAAATTGTAGACATCTGTAATATTCTGTTCAGGAAAAGCTGCTTTAGAGTATAAAAAAGTTTAAGTGTAGCATAAACTGTTCCATCAGATTCTGAACAGAACCAAGTTATTAAATCCTTTTGTATGGTAACAATCCCTTGTTAAAAATATACATTTAGTTTATTATATTACCCATTGATATAAATTATTTTTTAAATACAAATAAAAGAGCAGCTTACTTTTAGTATTCTTGGTTTTTTTTTAATTAGGTTAAATTCTCAATAATTTAAGGCCCTTTGAAGCCCAGTTCTTTTTCTTGAATGTTAAAGTGAATGTTTTAATGCCTCTATTAACACTTATTCATGAGTCATTGCCCTTGCCAACACTCAAGATAAGAAATGCTGTGATGTTTTAAAACTTTCCAATCAAGCCCAGGTTCATACCAGCAGAAAGAGCACTTATCATTCAACTGCTATTGAATGACCTGTATTTAGATGTTGAATAATTTAAATTTTGCAGGATCCAATCTGATTAGGTCACCAGGACCAGAGTTTTGGTCTATAAGCTTTTGGACTCCTGCTGGATCTCATCCTTACGGAACTTTTTTCTCTCCAGAATGTGTACGCTGGGCTGTTCCATGTGTAGTATTTATGTGGTGCCTGGTTTTGTGTATCTTAAAATTCAAATCTTTACTAAAATCAATATATTGATTGGATCATTAAGATTGACTGGACCTTCAGTTTCCCTGTCACCTTCTTTGTGCGCACGTTTGGTACGTTTGCACAAGAGGATCTGAGTTTCTTCCTTTGGCTTGAGATGGCTCCGCGGCTTTTGTTCGGGCGGCACTTGCCTGCAAAACGTTCCGTCCGACTGCCGCCACCCCTGCCCCGGCCAGAGCTAAACTTCCCCTGGGCGCCCCCGTCTTTCCCCAGTCAATCCGCCCCGCCCCGCCGTTTTGTTGTTATCACATGGCAGGGGGCGGACTCCGCAGGTCAGGGCAGGCGTTGGGAAGCGGCAGAAAGTTTGGCGAGCGAGTAGAGTTGGCTGGACGGTGAGGAGACTTGCCCACAGATTTGCTGGGGTGGGGGTGGGGGCTGGGGGAGAATGAAACGACACCTCCCATCGCCCTGAGAGTGGCAGATCCCTGCCTTGACTTCACTCAGTTCGCCCAGCCCGAAAGCCCCAGGTGCTGAACGCGCGAGGGACTTCGGACATGGGTTCCTGTGTGCACCGTTGGGTGCTACAGCCGCCGCCGCCACTTTTAGGACTCCTGCTCTTCTGCTGCAGTCTATTCTTCTCAGGACTGGCCCAAGAATGGCCGGCTTCTTGCCGTTGTCTGGGGGAACGACTGGATTGCAGCCGCCTCAGACTGAGAGAGCTCCCCGCGCTGTTTCCCAGCAGGACGGTACAGCTGTGAGTACAGGCGCTTTTCTGCTGTGGGGGTGGGGTGGGCACTGGCAACGAGTCTGAGGCGCGGATCTCCGGCGCTAGGAGGTGCTCAGGGTTTCCCTGCTGAGCCCCCTAAATAGAGGCGCTGGAGAGGATACTAGAACTAAGTCTTCAGCACTATGGCTCCCTTCCCCATAAACGTCTCCGCTTTCCATCTCTCTGGTCGACTTCTGCAGCCTGATCCTGGCTTCTGAGCCGTGTGGATGGAGACTATAGGTCATTGATTGGAGATAATTTTGTAGAGTTCTTCTTCACCTTTCTGGCCCTTAAGACTGGATTTACACAACTAGGCTAAGATGTCCTTGGCTAAACTATGATTCAGCCCTTTGTGTGAACCCTTGTGGATAGTTTATGGACAGTTTATCTGTTCTGCAAGGCCTGACAATATGATTGATTTAGCAAACCAGAACATTTTAATCCAGTCTAGTGTTGCCTTGGTACTTCCTGTTGCAGGGAGAAAGTTGATGGGGAACAATCCTAGGTGCTGATTTGCAATAGCATCAATAGAATTGGCAGTTAAGCCATCCCATTTAGACTCCAAGCACTCAAAGGTAGGCAAGCAGTTAAGATGTGAAACAACCTCTGATACTATGGTATCTCCTATTGTGTGTAAATGGAGCTGGCATTTACTTATTTTGTGCCTCTCAATAGTTCTGCGGAAAGGGGATGGCCCAGGTGGTCTGGCAAAGCTTTTTTACTCTTAGGGACACCATGGAAGTTGGGGCTTGAACCAGTCCCCCAATTGTTTTGTGTCTAGAAAGAAAGAGCAAGTCCTGCATGCAAGTGCTCCCCTTCCCTCCAAATGTTTTGCAAAACCCTAAAATGGGAGATACCTTGATAAAGAAATCTGTTCATGCAACTCTGAAGAAGGCACATGAATTTCCCTCAACTTTGTATACTCAACGTAAATGCAATTTATATATCGCATATAGTTAATATACATAGGTAGCTAAGGATTGTGGTAATTGTAATACAAAATACCAGTACTAGAATTAATGAGGGCAGAGAAAATTAGTCTAGCTGTTTACAAGTGTTGGTCTGTCTCTGTATTGGGAATATGGTTCCAAACTTGAATAAGATAAGATTATATATGTTGATCTTCTGATGTGTTGCACCAGAACATGTAGGAAATGAGAAAGGAGTAACCAAGTTAGCCTTTCAAGTAAAAGCAAAAAATAAAAAATAAAAAATGCTCATTTGTATGATACATAACAATTACCGTGTTTCCCTGAAACTAAGACCTCTCCGGATAATAAACCTAATCGGGCTTTTGAGCGCATGCACTAAAATAAATCCTCCCCCAAAAATAAGGCCTTTGAAGTGCCTGCGCAGCCGGTCCTTGCCATTTTCTCGGGGGGGGGGAAGGGGGCAACATGCCACATGCATCCCACATGCACCTGCCATCCACGCAGAATGGCCTTGCGGAGGCCGCTACCGCAAACCCTAGCTACCGCACTCTTTCTCTTAGTGGTGGCCGCAAAAAGAGCAGCAGGCCCAGCGATGCGCCTCGCGCCCTCCTTTTACCTACCAGTAACAGTGCGATGGTCACAGCAGGCCATCCCACTGTTCATGAAGCAGCTGATTCGCTGGTGCCGCTCAGGCAACCTCCGTCTCCAGCAACCGTGGCCGCTTTTGCAGCTGCAAAAACAACAGGAAGTCCAGCGATGCGCCCCATGTGTTTCTGACCTCCTCGTTGCTTCCCATGCAAACAGCATGAGGTGAAGCGAGATGGAAAAAGCGGTGAGGAACATGCCCCACGCACCCCACATGCACCTGCCATCCACACAGAATGGCCTCATGGAGGCCGCTACAGCAAAACCTAGTTACCGCACCCCTCTCTTAGTGGTGGCCGCAAAAAGAATGGCAGGACCAGCACTCTTGCCAGCCCTGCGACTGGGGGGGAGGGGACTGGTGCCGGAGCTCTGAGCAGTGGCTGGTGCAGGCTCTGTCTGCACAGCCATGAAGCGGGATCGGCGTGGCCAGTTCTTGCCCACAGCATTGCCAGCTATGATAGGGTCAGAGCCACTGCCGGCCAATATCAGCAAGCCAGATTCGGTGACCTGGATGCACTGCCACCACTCAGGAGGAAGAGAGAGAGAGGAGGCGCTGTGAGAGACCCCATTTCTCACATTCTTTTCCTCTGTGGTGTGTTCAGCTCATCGAATCTGGCCTGCTGATCTCAGCCAGCGAGGGGGAGTGGTAGGTGGGGGTGGCAGGTGGGGAGGGGTGGGCAGGAGAGAAATGAGACGGGGCTCCTCTTTTTATCTCTTCTCCCCCCTCGCTGGGCATGGCAGGGCTTCCTGTCCCTCGCTTAGCCACCCGCCCCCTTTATTGATGCAAGTTGGTGGTGGCAGGTGGGGAGGGGTGGGGCGGGGAGAAACGAGATGCGTGTCTTACCTGACTTCCAGCTCCGTTGCATTTCTTGCCATTGTGTGCAGGGAAACAAGTTGTACCGTAAAAAAAAAAACTTCTCACAAATTCAATCAATTAATTCCAACTTCTCGAACTCGTGAGACTTTTTTTTTACAACTTGTTTCCCTGCACACAATGGTGAGAGACATGATGGAGCTGGAAGTCAGGTAAGACACACATCTTGCTTCTCCCCTGCCCCACCCCTCCCCACCTGCCACCCCCAAATTGCATCAATAAAGGGGGCGGATGGCTAAGCGAGGGGCATGAAGCCCTGACATGCCCGGCGAGGGGGGAAGAGATGGCAAGAGGAGCCCCATCTCGCTCCATGCGTCTCGCTTCTCCCCTGCCCCACCCCTCCCCACCTGCCACCCCCCTTGATAAAGAGACGGCGGGGAAGGGAAACAGCCAGGCTGTTGTTGGGGCGCATGGAGCAAGATGGGGCTCATCTTGCTGTCTTACCTGACTTCCAGCTCCATCATGTTTCTCGCCATTGTGTGCAGGGAAACATGTTGTACTGTAAAAAAAAAAAGTTCAATCAATTAAGTCCAACTTCTCGAACTCGCAATAAGTTTTTTTTTACAGTACAACTTGTTTCCCTGCACACAATGGTGAGAAACATGATGGAGGTGGAAGTCAGGTAACATGGCAAGAGGAGCCCCATCTTGTTCCACGTGCCCCAAAATAATAAGGCTTCCCTGAAAATAAGGCCAAGCGCTTATTTCAGGGTTCAAAAAAAATATAAGACAGGGTCTTGTTTATGGGGAAACATGGTAAGAAATCTATTATTGCATACACTTTAAACTGGAATATAATTTTTAACTTAGTAATTCACTTGTTAGTCTTTAAGGTGCCAGAAACTTTATTATTTGATTTGGATGTTATCTAGTGGCAGATTAAAATAACTATTTGGCAAGAGTTGCTTATCGTTTGAAAACTAAAGGGCAAATCTAAATTAGGGCCAGTACAAATTTTTAGAAGCAATAAGATCAAGAATACTTAATGTAAGGGAGACAGCAGCCAGACGTGGGTTGTGCTCATTGGTCAGAGGTTGGACTGAGCCTGGAATTCTTTTAAAATCCGCCCCCTGTTGCTAGGGCTCCCAGCTTTTGTCGAAGGAAATCCAGACTCGGTGTGTGGAAAGAAAAATAGTAAACAACAATTCAATCATATCATGCAATGGATGACCAGACTGAAAAAAGAAAAAAAACAGGGTGGGGCTGGCTGCTGTCTCCACTCAACGAGAAGGGGCGTATCAGGTAGGACCAACGCCCCTTCTCCCTTGAGGGTGGAGACAGCAGCCAGACGTGGGACATACCAAAGATCACTGTCCCATATCACGGGCGGGAACAGTCTGGGCAGAACACCCCTCCCAAGACTTAACACGGTGTAACACCCTCCTCCCAAAATCAGCCTCCGCAGAGGCGAACTTATCCAGCTTATAGTGTCTGATAAAGGGAGAAGGAGATGTCCAAGTCGCCGCCCTGCAGATCTCGTCCAAAGAGGCGTTTGAAGACCAAGCCGCCGTGGTCGCCGCACTCCTGGTAGAATGGGCCGTGACGTTGGAAGGAAGAGGCAATGACCGAAGTTTGTATGCAGTCGTAATCGTGGTTCTGATCCAACGCCCCACCGTGGAAGAAGTAACTCGTTGACCTAAAGAAGACGGTAGAAAGGAAACAAACAGTGATTCTGTTCGCCGAATAGCCGAAGTCCTCTGGATGTAGAGTTCAAGCGCCCGGCGGACATCCAGGGTGTGTAACTGGCTCTCCAATGGATTGGAAGGACAGGGGTAGAAATCTGGCAGAATCAGTTCCTGCAAACGATGAAAAGGAGAGTTAATCTTAGTCACAAATGTAGGGTCCAATCTGAGGACCACACAATCCTCATGGAAAACACACAAATCCTCCCTAGTGGAGAGCGCTGCAAGCTCGGAAATCCTGCGTGCCGAAGTGATAGCCACCAAGAAGGCTACCTTGCTGGATAACAGACGCAAGCTGACAGAAGCAAGAGGTTCGTATGGTGATCCCATAAGGGAATCCAACACCAGGGTGAGATCCCAGGAAGGATATCGATGTAGCACGGGTGGACAGATGTTAGTTGCTCCTCGGAGAAATCGTCGGATCAGCGGCTGCTGGGACAACGAATAAACCGAGTTATATGTCAGGATAGAAGAAATAGCTGCCACATGCCTCCGGAGCGTGTTTGGAGACAGCCCTTTGTCCAAGCCCGACTGAAGAAAACGAAGAACCTGTAAGATGGAAGCCTGGAGAGGGGAAAAACCTTGAGTCGTACACCAAGAGGAAAAGGACCGCCAAGTAGCAGAATAAATCCGTTGGGTAGATGAACGCCGGGATGCCTGGATGGTATGAATTATATCAGGTGGGATGAGGTCCCGTTGTAGAGCTTCCCACTCAACCGCCAGGCGGTCATCCGAAGCCACTGAGGGTCCTGATGCAGAACCGCCCCTTGGCTGAGGCAATCTGGAGTACAAGGGATCCTCCAAGGAGGGGACACAGAGAGATGCATGAGGTCCGCAAACCATGACCTCCTCGGCCAGTGTGGCGCCACTAGAATGATCTCTACCTGCTCCTGCAGGAGTTTCTGAATGACCTTCGGAATGAGGGGAAAAGGCGGAAAAGCGTACAACAGGTCCTGTGGCCAAGGAGAGCGAAGGGCATCCACCGCTTCCGCTTGATCGGAGGGAAAACGGGAAAAGAAGCGAGGTAACTTGGTGTTCTGGTGGGATGCAAACAGATCTACCTGCGGGCCTCCGAAACGAGCCGCTATCCCTTGGAAAAGGAGAGGATGCAGGGCCCATTCTCCATTGTCTACTTGTTGACGGCTCAACCAGTCCGCTGTCACATTCGAGATGCCTGAGATATGGTCCGCCTTCAAGGAGGCCAGATGCCTCTCTGCCCAAAGGCCTAGTCGTTTTGCTTCCCGCATCAGCGACAGGGACCTGGTGCCGCCTTGGCGATTGACGTGCGCCTTGGCAGAGGTGTTGTCAGTGAGAATTAATACGTGTTCGCCCGACACCAGAAGTTGGAATGCTCGAAGCGCCAGGTAAATTGCTCGCAGCTCCAGCCAATTGATGCTGCGGGTAGATTCCAGAATGGACCATGTGCCCTGAGCGATCTGAGATCTGCAGTGAGCCCCCCATCCGAATTTGCTGGCGTCGGTGGTCACTGTTACCCACTGAGGGTCCAGGAACAGACAACCCTTGGAGAGCGTTGGAGAGCGCCACCAGCGAAAGGAGGAGAGCACCTCCCTCGGAACTGCCACCTTGGTGAGAGAGGATCCCCTGCCCGTTCTCTGAAAAGGCAAGAGAAACCATTGGAGGTCTCTAAGGTGTAACCCGGCCCAGGGAACTATCGAGATGGCCGAGACCATCTTGCCTAGGAGCTTGGAAAGAAATAAAGGGGAAGCCCTCTTATCCCTCAGGACTTTAGCTACCATGGATCTCAATGAGGCCTGCCGATCCGGGGAGAGAAAAACTCTACCCTGCTCCGAATCAATAATAGCCCCCAAATGAAGGATTCTAGTCGAGGGTTCCAGGTGGCTTTTCTCCACATTAACAGAGAAGCCGTGTGACGCTAGAGTCCGAATTGTAAGACGAAGATCAGACATGGCCTGCTGATGAGAAGATGACATGAGGAGGATGTCATCCAGGTAGCACTGGAGACGAACGGCTTGAAGCCTAAGGTGAGCCGCCAAGGCCACCAAAATCTTAGTGAAGCTACGGGGAGCAGAAGAAAGGCCAAAGGGTAAGGCCGTGTACTGGTAGTGAACCCCAGCATAATAAAAACGGAGGAACTTCCTATGGGAAGGGCGAATGGGGATATGGAGGTAAGCCTCCGTGAGATCTATTGAGCAGAGAAGATCGCCCCTCCGAACACCGTCTAGGATTGAACATAAGGATTGCATTTTGAACCTTCTATAGATCACAAACCGGTTCAAACGTTTAAGGTCCAGAATAGGTCTCCACCCACCTGATGACTTAGGGTCTAAGAAGACCCGAGAGTAAAACCCCTGTCCCGCCTGATCACAAGGCACTCGTTGAATGGCCTTGATGGCCAGCAGATGGTTAATAGCCGCCTCCATGAGGGACCTACGCTCGGCTCTCTGGGACAGGGGACAGCGAGTAAAAGACAAAGAGAGGGGGGGTGGAAACAAATTCAATGGCCAAACCCGATGAAATGGAAGCCAGGACCCAGCAACCCGAAGTAGTACTCTCCCAAGTTTTGGCGAAGAGGCCCAATCTTCCGCCAATGGGAGGATCGTAAGAACTACTAACGACGGCGACGGATGAAGCGACCCCCTCCCCCTCGAAAGGGCCGCCGGGAACTGAGACCCCTCCCCCTGGGAGGTCTGTCCTGGAAATTCCTCTGTTTAGGGCCTAAATACCCCGCATGGAAATTACCCATGAAACGTGAGGGGCCCAAACCACCTTCCGATGCCCTCATTGGGGGACGAGAACCATAAGGAGAGAAGCGGGGCTCCCCCCTCCGAAAAACAGCCGGCAAAACCTTTCGTTTGTCCTTGGTTTCGATAAGAAACTTGTCCAAGGCATCACCGAATAACTTAGTGCCCGAAAAGGGGACAGAGGCCAGGCGCCACTTGTGCCTGGCATCCGCCTGCCAGTGATGAAGCCAGACCAGGCGACGAGCGGCAACAGAGGAGGCCATGGATTTTGCCGCAAACCGTGTAGCGTTTAGAGTGGCGTCCGCGGAAAATTGTACTGCAGCAACAATCTTGTTGAGGACTTGCTTCAATCTCGAGTCCTCAGAGGCCATCTTTTCTTGCAGCTGGCGAAGCCAGAGAAGCGTGGTGCGATTGAAGAAAGAGGCCGTGGCCACTGATTTAATGGCCCATGCTGCCCCTAGGTGGGCCCTCTGCAGGACCTGTTCAGCCCTGCGTTCTTCCGGCCTGAGGCCTTCCTCCGGGTCCCCTGGCAGAGATGACGCTGACAGCAAAGCTGCCACAGGGGCGTCCACAGGAGGTACCTGCAGCAGAGAATCAAGGTCTGGAGAAACAATGAAATTCTTTTTGTCCATAGAGGACGGTACCGGTACTGAAGATGGTGTAGACCATTGCTTATGGATAACCTCTAAAAAGAGGGGAGGCGTCGGGATTGCTGTAATTGGTTTAGGTTGCTCAGCAAACAATGGGTTTAAGGAGCCTACCGTAGAGGCAGGTTCCGGGGGGTTAGAGGGACCCAATTGGGCCGCATTTACCGCCTTGAACAATAAAGACTTAAACAAGGCCTGAGGAAACAAGCCTGTAAAGGCAGGTTGATCAGGAGGTAGACCTTCATCCTCCAATAAGTCTGGTTCTAGGCCTCCCACATCAACCTGGAGGGAATGGTCGCTGACACAGGAGATGGCCGGGGAGTCTGATCCCGCCAGCGAAATTGCATCCTCTATATTAAAATCGTCTACAGGACCTTCATCGGCCTCAAGGGCTGACTGGGTAGTGGGAGGGTTATGAGCCAGAAACCCCTGCTCCGCCAAGGACTGCTGCACCGCCACAGAAATCATGCGCTGAATGTCCTCAGGACGCCAAGTAACCTGAGTTTGGTCGCCAGCTGGCCCGACCTCAGTAGAGGTACGGACCGGAACAGAAATTGGGGGAGCCTGAAGCCCCAGAGGAGTGGGAGCGTAGGACTCCACAGGAGGGACCATGACTCTGGTTGAAGAAGAACCCCACATATCCGTGGGTTCAGCAGACAATTGGAAATCTTGGAGAGACACCTGATCAGAAGTGGCTGAGGACACCCGTCTGGGTCCGCTAGAAGTAGACCTGGGCCCCTTAGGGTGCTCCAGGGCTAACGCAGAAGCCTCCTGATGTTGACTGGTGGGAGGCTTGTCCTGGCCAATCCCCTTAGTGGGAATCTTGGCTGAACCCCTTGAACTTGTGGGCGGGGCAAGCGCCTTGTGAGCAGAAGCGTGGTCCTCCTTGGTTGAGGCCACAGACTGAGCCCGCACTGTGACCTTACGGCCATGTTTTGATTTAGATAATGATTTGGGCATAATAAGTCTGAGTATTTGGTACTAGAAAACCAATTATCTTGTAAACTCAGGTGTCAGAAAATTTTCCGGCTGACAAATGACAGAAGAAAAGGACAACCAAAACAGGGCGCAGTTGGTTAGACTGGAGGCCCTCAAAAATAACCAGCAATACTGTGGCGCCTCAAAATGGCGCGGACACTAAGAAAGCGATAAGAGAAAGGACACCTGTATGCCTGTATAACTGTCCCCAGAGAACTTAGCAGCGCCCAAAATAAGCCTCGCCAAATCTCTCCCTGAATAGGAATTAGCAGGGAAAGCAACTCTAGTTCAAGTGCCGGCGAAAAAAACGCTGGTGGGAAAAGCGCCCAGCAGTTGAAATCAATTAACGCTGGGCGCCAACTCCAGCAAGGAAGCGCGAGACTCCACAGCCCTGTCAGTGCCTTGTAAACAGTTACGAGGCCCGCTAGCGTGGCGCGCTAGTGTGGCGAGGCTCTGGCAACTTATGGGGCTGAAAGAACACTTTAAGCGTTGCCCCGGTCTTGCGGAGGTAATTAGCAGCCGGAAAGTGTGGAGCCGACAAGCGGCTATCTGGGTGAGTCAAAGACTCTCTTAAAGACAGCAAGGCTTTACACAACAAAAGGGGAAGAGAAAATGGCCGCCAGGCAGTAAAAGGAGGGGGGCGCGAGGCTCCACTATTTATTATTGAATCAAAGAACCAGAATAGGATGGTTAAAGGGCAGGCAAAGCCCCACCAAGGGAGCGTTAAGCTCCTCCAAACAAAGGGAAATTAATTACTGACCGTATAATGCTGGAAATGGAGGGAAAGTAGAGAAGCGAGGAGGGAAAAACCTCAGAAATGAGGAAAAAAACCTCTGAGAGGCCTGGAACAACAAATCCGAATCAGAAAGCCTAGAATAGTCAATCAGTCCAATAGTCAAATCTAAGAATCAAGGATAAAGAATAGCTCTAAAAACTAAAGGTCACTAGAGCCACAATCCACACAACTGTCCAGTCTGATGACTGAGCAAAAAGCTGGGAGCCCTAGCAACAGGGGGCAGATTTTAAAAGAATTCCAGGCTCAGTCCAACCTCTGACCAATGAGCACAACCCACGTCTGGCTGCTGTCTCCACCCTCAAGGGAGAAAATAAATGCTATATTCACATGGATTTATTGTGAACACCATGACTGTTAATCAGCAGTTATGGACAATGGGAGCTGAAATCTAAAAATATTAATTTTCTCCTTATTTCTGATACAGAAAAAAATTCTATTTGCATTTAAACTAACTGGGTCCAGTATGGTTCCTGAGCAACAATCTTGCATGCTGAGAACTGTATGGGAAAAGTAAAGGATTCTAAATAATTTTTGTCCATGTGATTTTATTTAATTGCGCTATTAGTTTCTGTAATACACTATGCACCCTCTCCTTCTGACTTAGATTTCTGTTAAGAATGGGATAAATTAATATGTCTATATTTCCTTGAGGGATGGACACAATAATTTTGATATTGTTTAATTCTGTAGGGATTTCTTATACAAAGGGCCTGGAGGCTCAGCAGACTGATAGCATTGTGATTAACACCAGCTGTCTGCAATTACTGTAAATTCAAATTTCACCAGGCTCAAGGTTGACTCAGCCTTCCATCCTTTCTAAGGTAGATAAATTGAGGAGCCAGTTTGTGGGGGCAATAAGCTGACTTTGTATAAATATACAAAAGTATGAAGGCTATTGCTTAACGCACTGTAAGCCGCCCTGAGTCTCCGGAGAAGGGTGGCAAATTAAAAAAAAACCTTAATGGTTAATATTTGTTTAAAGTCAGCAAAGAATTGAAATGTACTAGTGTTGTATATTTGTTCTGTATCTGTTGTCATTTCAATCAGTTCTAGAAATATTAATTTTCTATTTCAGTTCAGAAGCTAGTAAAGAATTTAAAATAGGAAGTCTTTCAATTAGTTGTGGCTAATTCTGTTCAATTGGCTCTTCTGGAAATTGTCTTTATTGAAAAAAAAAGACACTGGTGTATTCATACCATATGGGTAAGTCATATGGGATCAACTATGTATGATTATAGTTGTAAATGTCTACTCAAATGTAAATTCCCCTGTATGCAGTAACTCTTGTTCCTAGTGAATATATGAATTGTAGCCTTAGAGAAAGGAAATTCAAAGAATGTAAACAGAAAATAAATATTTATTTGTTAAGCAACAAGTGATGTAAAGATTATCTTGAATAATTGGTTTTTTAAATACCGTATTTTCCGGCGTATAAGACGACTTTTTAACACATGAAAATCTTCTCAAAAGTCGGGGGTTGTCTTATACGCCGGATGTCGTTCTCCTGTAACCAGGCAGACCAGCCCGAAAGGCTCTGACGAGCCTTAAATGGCTCTGGCGATCCCAGCTCTGACGATCCCAGCTGAGTTCCCTGCAACTCAGCTGGGATCGCCAGAAACCATGTAAAAGGAAAAAAGTTTTTTCCCTTTTATTCTGACGATCCAAGCTCTGACGATCCCAGCTGAGTTCCCTGCAACTCAGCTGGGATGGCCAGAGCCATGTAAAAGGAAAAAAGTTTTCCCTCTCCAGCTTTTACCTCAGCTGCTAGTCGCAATGCTTGCCTTGCTTCACTTGCCTGAATCTATTCCATCAGCTAGCAACTCCCTGCCTGCAATCAAGCAAGCAGGGAGTTGTGGACTTCAACTCCCAGAATTCCTCAGCCAGCAAAGCAAAGCTGGCTGAGGAATTCTGGGAGTTGAAGTCTACAAGTCTTAAAGTTGCCAAGGTTGGAGACCCCTGTTGTATTGGGTAAGTTTTTTCCCCTTTGGGAGCTTTAAAAAAATAGTCAATTGGGGTTTTTTAGTTGTTCTTTTTTAGATCTAGCCATTTCAAGTTTAGGAAGTTTTAAATTTAGCTTTCATATAAAAATAAAAATAAAATAAAATAAAATAATATTTGTGCAGCTTTCTGAGATTTAGTGTGTTTCTGTAGTGTTTCACTCTAATTACACAAACACAAAATCTCACAAAGCTGTATGTGGAATTTTGTGTGTGTAAAGTGTGAAAGTTGGTTTTTTGGACTTTTTGTGGCTTTCCTGCTTGTTGCAGGGGCCATTTTGGGTCTAGCACAGCTGCTTTTACATTGTGGGTGAGCCAGTTGTGTTGTGTGTGTGTAGAATGTGAAAGTTTTTTGGGGGGCTTTTTGTGGCTGTGTGAGGTTCCTGCTTGTTGCAGGGGCCATTTTGGGACTAGCACAGCTGCTTTTACATTGTAGGTGAGCCAGTTGATGTTTTTTAATTTTTATTTGGTTTGCATTGGAAGAGGGGTAGTCTTATATGGCGAGTATAGCCCAAACCCTATATTTTAACAGGAAAAGTTGGGGGGGGTCATCTTATACGCCCAGTCGTCTTATACGCCGGAAAATACGGTACCTTTTTTTAAAAAAAATCATTTTACTAAAAGCTATATGTAGATTGTAAATATCCAGAAAACTTCTAGATGATAGCAAAGAGGCCCAAAACCAATCCCTATATGGTAGACCTAATTGTATACAACATTTGAACAAAAGCTTTTCAAGGTTTATTATAAGTATTGATTCACAAAAGGTGCAGTATTTAAGTACTCTTTATCAGGCAAGATCTTTCTCTCCCTGATTTTTTTAAAAAACAAACTAAACTAGAAAACCAAATGAGAGAGAAAAATTGGCAGATGTTCAACCATGTCTGTATTTTATTATAGATGGAATGTGGGAGTAGACTATAGACATGTAAATAGAGCCTTTTCAGGTGCTTTCAGTAGTGTCAGGTTGCACCAGGACTCTTAAGGATTTCTGGGAAGAAGAGACAAATATGCAATGTTTCCCTCCCCTCCCATTTCTGAAAATATAAAATCCAGCTGTCTGAATGTCTCCCAGTCCCACTGAAACACCTCAGTTACTTCTTAAGCAGAAAACAGAAGAAAACAGCATAGATGTGTCCATGAAGTCTTAAGGAGTCAGGTTTGATTTGAGGGATAGTTTAGTAAGGCAGTCTGGCTGTTTATGGATATTTTAGGTCTTTTATTTAGAAAGAGGAAAAGCAATAACCATATACTAGTTTTCCTGGATAACCAATTTCCTGGATAACCAATTTTACTTGTAAGAAACCAGTAAAACCAGCATAGAGATGTGTAGCTAATAATTCACTAATTAGGACTTAAAACTTAAAATAAAAATTCTTTTCAAATGGATGGTGGATTAACCAAAATAAGAACAAGATACAGGTATCTTGGTGACAGTTAATTTAGTGTCTGTTAAAACAAAGAGATCACCAATGGAAGCTTTCTAATTGGATTTCCCTTGGAGAGTCAAATTGTCCATATGTACGTTCACATTCCTTTACAAGAAGTGTGAAAAATGGGCTCCACTTGTATAAATAAGCACTCGGCCTTTTGTAAGGAGCCCTGCTGTGATCGTTCATGGGGAGCTGTGTCACTTGTTCTGAAACTGACTGGGTAACATCTTTGTAAGTGCCATCAGACCATGTGGTCTTGTAGATTTTGTGACAAATTTCTTTTGTTAAAATTAAATACCTTCGGCAGTTACTGTTCATTGCTTGCTTTTCATGCCTTTAAGAAAAGCTAGCAAACTGGCTCTTCCTTCCCCCCTTGCCTCCTTTTGCTCTTGCCCCAGGAACCCTCAAATGTTAACAACTAAACAAAATTGGTTCTTGCTTTTAGTACTGATCATAGTTTACCCAGTTTGTGAGGAATGTCATGATATATTGGCAATAAATAGAAACCCTGGGTGATAAAAGAACAAAAAAGCATTTGGTTTGTTTTTGTATTGAAATCCTAGATTTTTCATTTAATTTAAGTTTTTAGTGAATAGAAAATGCTGATTACAGTGGATTTGATTTGTTAAACCTGCACACTCATCCACATGCATATAACGTGTGTGTGTGTGT
Source organism: Arizona elegans (assembly GCA_022577455.1). Taxonomy (NCBI): domain Eukaryota; kingdom Metazoa; phylum Chordata; class Lepidosauria; order Squamata; family Colubridae; genus Arizona; species Arizona elegans. The sequence goes on along the minus strand of JAKOOJ010000007.1, from coordinate 37,666,281 downwards.
GTGTGTGAGAGAGAGAGAGAGAGAGAGAGGGAGAAGAAATAAAGAACACTAAGAGAAATTTACTTTATATATTTATTATTGATAATATAATTAGTCACAGTGTAATCCCACAGTGTTAAGTTGAAATTCCAGGCCATTTTTTGAATACATAGGAAGAATGTTTCTTGAACTTAATGGGATGTGTGCGTGTGTTGAACCATTAAGTTCAAGAAACATTCTTCCTACATATATTGACAAAGGCTTACCCTGTAAATATATGTCAGTTTTGCTCAGTTGAACCTTTTTCTTTGTATATCTTGGGGGGAGACAACACTTTTTTATTTTCATATTCTAGTTCTAGATAAAATGAATGCTGGATGGTTGGTAGGAACAAATGTAAGTTCAAATATTGAAATAATTATTTTTTAAATTTTGGAAGCTCTGAAGGTTCCTGGTTCTTGGAAGGCTGAAATTATCTTTACACGTCGTCAGCATTGTGGATACTCTTATAATTGTGATTCACATAGCAAAATGGGTAGTGGAAAACAGCCAGTTTTAACACAGCTTTAATGTAGGCTTTCAGTAATGATATATGGATATACTAAAAATAAAGCTAAGACTGTTCAAAAGAAGTGAGTCTGCAGTCCAACTTTAGCATAGAGGTTTAAGAATTCATAGACACACTCCTCATTTTAAGAATGTAGCTTTTGTTAGGTTTAAAGTTTAGCAGCCATATGGGAAAAGAAGAGAAAATCTGAATAATTGCCAAACATCTTTGATGTTTTTCAGTTCTCTTTGGAATTTTAGATTATTTTATCAGGATTTGTCTAGGAATGTTAAGTCTGTCAGTGAGACAGGGAGGGAAATCCAAAGGATGCTTTCTACTAATGTTTGCATTACATCTCAGTATTTACATTTTCTAAACGCTCTAGTCCTTACCAGAATTGCTAGAGGGGAAAAAAATGTTTGGATAGTTTTCATAGCTGTTCTGCAGTATTTTCCAGACTAGAATCTGAACACAGCAGGCTGATTTATGAATCACATTGGACCTGTGTCTTAAAACAGCTACAGCCTACCTCTTTGTTTATTAGCTTTCCTTCTTTCTGCTGAATTAGCAACTCTAAAAGTCTCAGTGGGGATTGATTAAGAATATGTTGCTGGATTTGCATTTTAAATAACTAACTAGATTACAGAATTTCCAAGAAAAAAGATAATACACTTAAAATGAATACACTGAGTCAATTCCATAAGTGTGCTTTGTGAAGAGTGTTTCTGAAATTACTGAGTTTTATGAACCTTGGGGCATACTATTAGGTTGCTCTATTTCTTTACCAACATTTTGTTCAGATTTGAGTTCATCATATATATTGTTAATATTTTCTGATAACAATGACTTGAGCATTTGAATAACATGGGTACTTTCTAAAAAATTTTCATTATTCTAATGCAAGAATTGTGAAGGATAAAACTAACATCTGTCCCTACATCTAAGGAAATGAGGAAATTCAGGAGTTGGTATTCAGAAGTTGAAGTAAGACTGAGGGCTTGAATGAGGGTTTCTGTTTTCAGTCCCAACATTCAAATACAACAATAAATTATTTAATATTGCATGAATGAAACTCAGGTTCCTGAGCTTTTTCCTCTCCATGATAAAGTGACAATAGTATATGCTTTCATTTGTAAAAAAATGCAGTATCATGTGTAAAGCCAAATTCAATCCTAAGTGTCTAATCTTGGCTTCTTACACTACATCATAGTTAGGATATGCATAATTGTAAAGTTGTTGTAGTGGTGTTGAATCCAAAGCTTTGGTTCTTTTCTTCGGAGCCTTATGGGAAATTAACAAAGTGCTCTACATTTTCATTCATTTTACATATATATTCCAAAGAGTTCAACATCTGTCTAGATATGTACATAGAGGCTTGCTGCTGTGAAAAACTTCACTACGTTTCTTAATAAAAAGGCAATGTTTCAAGATGTCCTTTGCATTTTCCATATCCAGGAAAGCAAGGTCTCTGCATATTTCTCTGAAAAGCTTAAAGAAGAGTCTTCCTCTTTGGAAGATTGTACCAACTGATGGCATCTTAATAGGACTGTCTTTTTAAAAGTGAATGTGCATTTTTAATGGCAGAATCTAGCCATTCTTAGTCATTTAAAATTTCCAATGCTACTAGAGAACTGAAACCACTGGAGAAATTTTACTTTAAAACTGTGGTTTTAAAGAAGGGGGAGGCCAGAGGGGTGGGAAATGTGTGCTCCAGAACTTCAGTGATCCTTGTGCTTACTGCTAAATTACAAGGAAAGATTGATTCATATTATTTCATACCAGTTTAAGGATTTCTGTCAAAAATTGTTGAGATGCCAAAAAGAGATGCATTTTAAAACCTATTTTGTCAGGAAGCTTCTTCAAAATTGACTTCGGAAAGGATCGCCTGTATTTCAGCTCTTGTTTTGTAGGAATGTCTTTCTTCAAATGAATAATGTTTTCCTTTTTGTATGCTTCTACAAGCTAAAAATTGATTTAAATGGAAGGCCTATTAAATTTCTTGTTTAAGTATTAGTATTTATAAGTATTAGTATGTAGTATTTGAGTTTGGCTTCTGAGCAGTGAAGACACACTATAAAATCTGGACAGAGAAGAGGGAAAGAACATATCACAAAAAATCTGCTGATACCTGCAGTGCCTGAAAATACAAGATAGTCTGAAACATAATGCAAATATGTTTACATATAACAAATATGTTTACATATATACATATAACTTCCTTGATAGAGTCCAAATGGAGAGTAAGCTTGAGCTCTTTAGTGAAAATTCCCTGAGTCCAGTTTAGTAATAATTGACAGCAGTAGTTGCAACAGTAGGATTTCTATAATGTAAAATCTGTGTCAGATTCCTTCCCCACTACATTCCCAGAGTTATAACTTTACCAAAGCAATTCCAGTCACTTCTGTTATTATCTGGCAGGTCCAAAAGAAAGTATGTCTTCTATATTATTTCATGATGTTGACTCCTTCCTACCTTTATTTAGTGTCGGGGCCTTCCAGTCAATGTTGACTTCCGAGATGAGTTCCTAAAGTTTCCTCAGCAATATTTCAGAAGTAGTTTGCCATTGTTTTCTTCTTAGGGCTGAGAATGAGTGATGGGCCCAAAATCACACAATAGACTTTGTGACTAAGATGGGACTAGAACTCATAGTCTTCTAGCTAGTTTCTACTTTGGTGCCTTCCATAAAATAAAAAAGGATGTATGCATTTAGCTGTGACTTAAGTCAATAGAAACCTGCAACCCCATGTTGAAATAATTATTCATCTCATATTCTTTGCTTATGCAGAATAAAGATTAATGTATTTTAATAATCATAATTTTATAAGATTGGGCTTATAATCTTATAAATTATTTGATCTCTTGTCAAATATTACTACATTAGTATTAATAAATATTAGTATAAATGATACTAAATAAATATTAGTATAGATCAGGGTGGTCTTTATTGTGAGCTTTTTTTAGACCACTTACAAATATTGATATATCATTTTCGTGCATTTTTTCATTTCTTCCAGAAGACATGCCCATCAAGAACATGCATCCCAGAAATAAACATATGATCTTGCAGGAAATAGATTTCTTTGACATATTGAACAGTTTTATTCATTACTGAATTTGAAATGAGTTATGCCTTGAAGCTGAAGTATTTATTCAGGGTTTTTTTCATTCTTGGCATTGCATATGTTAACCATTTTATATGTGAGAATTAATGATGCAGAGACATATGAATGGAAGAAGTTTCCATGCCACCCAACATCAATACATCCATATACCACAAATTTAGACATATCAGGTGAAAATTATAAATAGAAAGCTTTATTTGCCAGATGTGCCTTTGGTTTCCTATGCTGCCAAGATAGAAAAAAAAGTTTGATTTATATGCTACACAGGACAATTATTGCCATGCTGGTCTTAAATAGTTTTTTATTTTATTGTTTTAAGCTCCTATGAAAATAGCTTTTGAGTTGTATGCACTTGATAGACATCATATAAAAATATATGAAAGGCTATCATATGAACTGCTAAGGGAAAATGGGAGGAGATATATACGAATCAAAATGTATTTAGATTATTTTTAAATCTCTCTCATTTTGTATTCATGCATTTTTTTTAACTTTACAGTGATCTAAGCCATAATAGTTTGTCTTCAATCAACTCTAGTTCTTTGAGTCATCTTTATAATCTGCGAGAAATGTAAGTAGTTGTTCTGCCTCCAGATTCTTATGGCTGTCTGTGTTATAAGATGTCTTCTTTTCCATTGCTTTATTTTAAATTTCTAAAATCATAATGACATGTGCATATAAAACCTAGAATGTTTTGATTTGCATTCAGTGATAAGTTGTGATTCCAAAGAAAGCTGATATATAAAACAGTTGGCTTTCACTTTGCATTTCTTGATTTCTTTGTAATGTTTTCTGCCTAGTCATGACCATATATTTACCTATTTAGACACATGGCACATTGCTGTATTTCAATAGCCTACACTCCTTGCCCATACTCCTAAGTGAAAGCTCCTCTTGTTTGATAGCTGAGCTCTCAGCAAATGGAAAGCATGGGTAGTAACAGTTACAGTATATGCCAAGCCACAGAAGGTATTATACAACCACAAGCAATCAACTAGCCATGGATTTTCTATCTATATGCAGAAACCAACTACTAAGAGTAAAAAAGAAACAGTGAAGCAGTTTCCATATGTGTGTAGTTTCCCTAGCACCGAGGAGTAAATGAGCCACATGTACCACGTAAAGAATAATCTCCAAAAGAATTATCTGGTTTATTATTCCATATATAAATGATGAGTGCAAATGTTCAAAGAACTTACAACAATTCAGTAGGCATTTGTAGAAGTCAGCATCATTAAAAGACTTTTTGTTTCTTTGGGAATTTGTGCCATTATGAGGGTGGGAGGTGAAAACTGCTAAGTTGTTAGAGATAAAATAGGAAGGGAAAATCAGAAGATACCAGTTACCATTTATGTCTATCTTGGCTAAGCTTTCATTATTTTTTTTTAAAACAGAAAACTGAACAACAATGAATTGGAAGCTATTCCAAATCTGGGACCTATTTCAGTAAACATTACTTTCCTTTCTCTGTAAGTTGATTTCATATATTTTATTTGTATATGAAAAGAAATATATAGACATATTCTCTATTCAAATATTAATCATATGTTTTCAAAAAAGCTAATATTTGAAATGATAGCATTAAAATTTGTTTAATATAATATAACTCTAATCTTTGGATCATCTTGACTGTCATGATATATTTCTTCTTCTAGGATAGAAGCACATATTGTAGAAATTGTACTTATTAGAGAATATTACAGCTCAAATTCTGAGAATCTTATGCTTTATTCTTCCCCTGAATTCTGTACAAACAACTTACAGATTCAATTTATTGTATTTCCAGCTATAACCAGGAAAGGCTTTTTTTTGGAAATACTGTAGAACCACTTTCAGTCATAGTAGAAAGTATCTAACTATAAGGTGCCATTGTTCTTAACTTCTTATTGCCCTTAGTTGAATGGGTTCTTGGGAAAACTGATTAGCTCAAGTCAAAGATAGTATGGAGAAAAACTTTTTTAAAAAAAACTAAAATGCCACCAGTTAAGGCTGGAAGGACTGTAATCTTAAATCCTAGAGGTTTTCATTGCTGTTTTAAGGTTTTGACAGAATGGTAGACTGATACATGTAACTTTGTCTTGATCCCTAAGCCTCATACATTGATGTTTGTATAGATCAGGGTGAAATGTAGACGTGATCTCAGTTCATCTAGCCTTGGGAAAGACTGTTTGTTTATTTTAAAATGTATATTCCACTTTTTATTAAAAGTCTCTAAAAGTGTTGTTAGCCAAATGATACATAATACATAATGATAAATACATAATTGAAATATTGTATAATTTTTATAGATTTTGATGGTGATGTGTTGAAATCTATCTACATTTAATTTGAAGTACATTCTGTTACACATAGTAAGATATATACAGGCATTAGATTCTGAATATGCAGAATATTTGTAGGATGCAAATCTTTTTTTTTTACAGTCACTATATGATAATTTTGTATGTAAATGCAAGCGTTCATATGCATGTTTATATGATCTGTATCCAGTTAAGTTTAATATGCTTGATTTCGGACTTCTGGTCTGGAGCCGCGGCGCCACAGTCGGGGAAATAGCGGGCTCTAATGAGCCCACGAAAACCCCGACTGACAAACCACCGTCCGATTGGTCTTCTGACCGTCCCTCATCTTGTAGGGATGGGGGGGTGAAGAGGAGCGCCTTGGTGTGCCAAGAGGAACAGTCAAGTTCCTTGGAGGCCAGAAGGAATCCTCAAAGTCGGCGGTGGGGGTAGGCAGCCATGGTGGCTGCCACAAAGCCGTGGCAGACCGGGACACAAGATCGTGCAGGAGAGAAGAAGAAGAAAGAGCAAATATCTTGAAGCCGGGTGAGTGACACCAACCCAGGCAAAACAACAGGACTATTTGGCTTTTTTTGGAAAAAAATAAGACCCCAACTTTAAATAGCGGCTACAGATCTGTGGGGCTTGAAGATCAAAAGGAAAAAAAATGGAAATAAAGACCAAAACAGACTTTGTTTTAGTAAATTTGGAAGAATTGGCTTTTAATAATTTAGAAAAGTGACTTTTTTTTTCCTTATTTGGAGTGGATTGGAGAAATGTATCTTTGGGAGTCTACACCTCTGAAAGTTAACGAAGCTAATGAAGAAAGACAGACGGATGGCTACATAATTGCCATGGAGTCTGCGGTGACTACGCAGGAGAGTGGATTGAAAAGATTTCCCTCTCCCTTTCTGTTTGGAAAAGAAACTTTATAAGTGGTTTTTTACTTTGGATTACTTTGAAATTAACATTAGATCTATGGAATTTGGAGACCTTTATTTTGTCCTGGATGATTTCAAGAAGAAAGAAGGAACATTTTGGACATTTGACAATGGAAATTAACAAGCTTAGCAAAAAAAATTAGGTGTGGCGTAGGAAGAAAAGACAGGAAGTTGATGCATCACACATGGAACAGACATTATAAAGCATTAAAGGGACATACAAAATTTTTTAACTTGAACAGATGAACTTTGAAATGGAACATTTATGGACAGACAGAAAAAGGAAGAAAAGGAAGAAATAAAGTAGATAAATTTAAATGTAACTAAATTGAAATGTAAAGTTTAAAAGTCTAAAGGTATATATGATTTTGGGATAAAAACAGGAGGGTTTTTGGAGTAATAAAAATAGAAAATAAGGGATGGAAATTAAAATAGAGGATGATATATGGGTGGTTAAAACAATAAAGAAGAGTATATTTTAATGTGAGACAACTTTAAGAAAATTTACTGTTTGATGTAATATGTTTTAATTTTAACAAATTTGCATTTAACAAATGCAAACAAATGCTAGAATGGTGATTAAGTTTGATTAGGGTTTTATTGAACAAACTATAAGATACACAGATTTTAGCAACAAACTGTGATTTAATTTAACATGCTGGAAATGATGACTACTATGAAATACATTGAGAATTAATTTGAAAGAGCATGTTGGGAAACTGACACAAAATAGATAACTATATTGTAAGAGAAAATTAAAATAAGAGAGATGGATACCAACTAGATAAGAGTTTGAGACTCGGAGGAAATACGTTGGAAACTAGTTAAAATGCTGGAAATAAGCCAAACATAATATGCTGGAAATCAGCCAATAAAATGCTGGAAATCAGCCAAACAAATAGGTGGAGAGTTGGAGGAGATTATGCTGGAAAATATGCTGGAAATTAGCTAATAATGGTGGTAGGCTTGGAGGAGACTATACTGGAAATTAGCCAAAAATAGTTGGTGTTTTGGAGGAGACTATGCTGGGAATCAGCCAAACATAATATGCTGGAAAACAGCCAAACAATAGAGGGAGGTATGGAAGAAAATATGCTAGAAATTAGTTTAAATAAAACATGTTTTTGTGATAAATCTGTGTAACATGAAAACTGTAATAGATGATAAGTGTTTTTAAGTGTGTTTAAGATACTAAGATTCGAGGAAAAGGGTCAAGAGATTAAGAATTAGATAGAATTTTGTTTTAGAAAGTGTAATAAAAATGGATTTGTATTGAACTTGAAATTAAGATTTGTGGTGATAAAATTGTAAGGTAAATAATTGGAATAAGAGGTTAGAATATTGTTAAAAATTATTTTGACACTGCTGGTAAAAGATATAAGGTGAAGAAGAACAAGATAAAATCAGGATTGACATATAGATATAAAAATAAGCGAAAGTTAGTTTGAAAGTAAAATTGTATTGATATAATGGATTTGTTTAGGTGGAGATGCTAGACTTTATGTTACAATTTGTTTATTTTATGTTTTGAATTTCTATCCGCAAAAGATGTAATGGGAAATTGAATGGAGCTTATTAAAGGAATGTAAGCGTGGTAACCATCTATGACCGGATCGAGACTTTGTTCTTAAAAGTTATATTTTATCTTTATGTTTGGAAAAAAATAATAAAAAATATTTACAAAAAAAATATATGCTTGATTTCTTGGTAGAACATAAAATCAGCACTCTCTGTTGTTGTATAGGATAATAGCAATGATTTACAGTTTGCCGGGAAAGCATCTGGTCAAGCATAGAAGCCTATGCTGTGGTGTATTTGCTAACCATTTGTTTTAGGTTTAGGCTGGTGATGTGGCAAAAGTCACTGCCAGATGACATGTTAATGTCCCCATACTCCATCCGATATGGCAAGGATTAAAAATAAACCAGCAAAAATTAAGAACTCTGTGGAGCTTTGGGAAAGAGCCATCACATAAAATTAGCTTTTTTTAAAAAAAGAAACCATAAAACAACACAGGGATGAGATATAGCTTCCCAAAACTTTGGTTATACTGTAAAAATAGTTAGTATGGAAAAATATTATTTTACAGATGAGAATTGCTGAATATTTCTTTTACAACATGACAGTATATGTGAGATAATCCACTTTCCCTCATTTCTAAACATAGCCACTTCCCTTGTGCTGCTCCAGACAGATTATATAGTTTGGACATTAACACGAATGAAGTTGGGCATCGTTCCCATAAATCATGTTGATGTCTAGAACCATCATTTAAATCAACTCCACAGGAATTCTAAAAGTACTTTTATCGAGAATGGCTATAATAACAAAATCTTGCAAGTTCTGATCATGGTACACCTCCTCAGCTTTCTTATACTCCAGTGACTTAGGGAGGCAAGCCTCCTTTGTCTTTTGGGGATTTGGATAGTATCAATTTTATTAATAAAGATTTGTATATAATCTTTAGATAGCAATTAGGAAAAGTAAAATGGACTATTAACCTCTAATGATATTAATAACTTGTTGTTTTATTCTTTTTGATCTGACTCTTGAAACTGATAACTCCAAAACAGTATTTACAGCAGTTTCATATACAGATTTTACAATAGTGTTATGGTTTAAATGTAAGCTATTATATATTGTCCTGCCCAAAGGGGAGAATGTTATGAAATGGCTATTGTCTAACTAGTTGGTCAGGCAATATACACTGCTCAAAAAAATAAAAGAAACACAAGCAGAAGACATCCGAGATCTGAATGAATGAAATAGCCTTATTAAATACTTTATTTGTTACATACAATAGTTTTGTGTTCCCTTTAGTTGTTTGAGTAGTGTATAAAGGTAAAAAGGTATTATATTGCTTTAAGACTGTATTGCATCATCCTGTATCCTGATTGGCTAAGTTCTGTAGCCAGTGTACTTAAGAGGAAGCCTGAATCATGGCTTGTGGACACTACACCATTTTATCTGTTTATTAGCTCTCTACCTGTTCTCTCTGCATGATCACTGTTTGATCATTGCTACTTGTTGCTTTTCTACTATTTATTGAATGTTTTAATAATGAACTTGTTCCTGTTTGAAACTCAAGAAGAACTGTTTTATTGTGTAATGACAACAACTGGTAAGAAGACTTTGTACTTGGAATATCCCTGAATTGATATTTTAACTATCACCTTATCTGTGTATGACTTGGATTGTTATTGGACTTTGCTTTATTTTTTTTCTAAAAAGTAAAAGACTACCACAACTCAGTGTGTCAGTATATTAACTGGTTATTCACTCTCAGCCGCTTTCATGTGCATACTTGAGGGGTACTCTGCTCAATAACCCATAACATCGGTTATGAGTCAAGAATATCCTTAACAAATAGATTAACATGAAATAGTTATAAGCACTTAACAGTTATATTTTAGTTATATCTTGAAGTAAACTATGTATTACAAAGAATATATGTGATACCTGTTAATAAAGGAGAAGAAAGTGTAACTAATGTAATAAATTTTGGGAAATTATTCCATTAATGAAAATATATTTAGTTGATTATACCTGGTGACTTATTATTAAACCATTTACTCTTGGCCTGGGTCAACCAAGTCAATTGGTACAACTTAAATAAGAATAGGCTACATTTGATGTTGTCTTAACTATCTTATAGATTAGCTTGTATGGGAAGAGAATATTAAAAAGGAAAAGGAGTTGTTACACAGCAAAAGATAATTATTTAAAATATTGCTGTAGAATTCTATAAATTAATTCTCAGTAATGAATGTGTGAAAATCACAATGAGAGTTTCTTTCTCTTCATATGACTTCTCTTCTAATACTCTAATGTTCAGTTGGTGTTCAAAGTGATATAGCTGAATTAATCTAACATTTATAATCAAGTATTTATGTCTAGAATAGAGCTGATTACGGTGAATATATCAGCAAATAGTAAACACTTTGTATTAAAAATTGAAATAATACTGTGTTTCTCCAAAAAGACAACCCACCTTGAAAAGAAGCCTATCACATTTTTAAGCGCATGCGATCAAATAAAGCCCCACTCACAAAATTAGCCCTAATTGAGACCCCACCCACCCTGGGGTGGGGCAAGGCACACAGGTAAAAAATAAGCTAGGGTGGGCATGGGGAGGTGGAGCTGCCCTACTTACCAGGCCTTGCACATCCTGACACCTGCCTCACCTTCTTCTGTGGCCGCTTGCCGCCACTCGCACGTATCGCCCCAGCCTCCATTTCACCTTCAGATGCCTGCCAAAAGGCCTCTGCAGCCGGAACTCTATTATCGGCTGCAGATGCCTTCCGGCAGGCATCTGAAGGCAAAACAGAGGCCGTAGTGATATGTGTGAGTGGTGGCAAGCAGCCACAAAAGAAGTGGGCCAGCAACGGGCTCCTGCTGGGTGGGGTTATCATTACCACCACCGTGACAAGAGTCAATAATTTGAACACTCCAAAAAGAAGGCCTAGCTGTTTTTTCGGGGATCAAAAGAAAATAAGACCCGACCTTCTTTTTGAAGAAACACGGTAATATATTTATTTATATTTTTACCTTGAAGTAAATTAAGCATGATCTAAATTGAATAAAATATTCTTTCATGTTTGTTGCATATCTCATAGAACATTTAGAAAAAATTGGTTCACATTTTTGTTATGCTGGAAGTATACAATACTTGAATATTTATACATATGACATGGACTTACCCTGCTACATTTACATTTTGGTTTAATATCTATAAATAGTTTGGAGAAGACTTATATCACAAAGTTGGAAATCGTGTAAATGAAGGGCTGTGGATTTACTAAGAATGGCAAAAAAAATTGTTATTTTTGAATGTCGCTTTGGATTTATAATCTTGAATTGAAGATTATGCTTTTTTTTCCTGCTATGACCTGGCTCTTTATTGATGTATTAAAATTTCTAGTCACTATTATTCTGTATGATCACTTTAATTTTGCTTATTTGCATTTTATTATTTATCCTTTGTTCTTCTGTTGGTCTTTTTATATTTTTATTTTCTGTACTAGTATAAAAATAAAAGATATTCTAATATAGCAATTGTTTTCTCACCTATTAACTCACATTAATCAAACTGATATTTCTCTGTCACAAAGGGAAAAGTAAGAACGATTAGATAAGACTTGAGATCTTAATGTTTCTTCCTTCTCTGGAACATTCTATACTGTTTCATGTTATCCCAAATAGATGCAAACTGAAATAGACTGTTTCATTAGTTTACTGCAATTATTATGGTTGGTTGCACAGTCAGCCAGTTTAGACTGGATTCAGTATTTTTGTCCACCGATCGAGTCCTTCCCAAAGGCCTGGGATTGGCAGATGTTGTTCTTTGATGGTGTTAAAGTTTTCATCACAGAATATAAGCTGCTCCAACTAAAGCTGCCTTTGGCAATTGACAGATGGTGAATTTGTAAATGCCAATGGTGTTCAAGTGGCCTTCCAGATGTTTTGGAATTGCACCCAAGGTGCCTTTCACTATTGGTACTACCTTTGATTTTTTTTCCATAGTTATTTTACTTCTGTTTACAGGCGTTATATTTTGTGATTTTCTCCAGTTGTTTCTTTTCTATTCTGCTGTTTCCAGGTATTCCATTACCCATTATCCAGACTTTTTTTGTGTCTTTCTCAACACTTGTTCAATCTAGGGTGTTATGTGGCTGATGCTTGTCTCTTTGAATTCAAAAGTCCCAACACACATTTAGCTCCTTTATTTTATATTACTTCGTTTATTTTGTAGTTGGGCCAGCTTACAGGCAGATGGTATTGCTTGCAGGCAAATGGTATTTCAATTCACCATTGTTGCTACTTTGACAAACAGTTATATGTAATCATCGTGGCTTTGGGGTGAGATACCACCAGTACGCTGATGACACCCAGCTGTACATCTCCACCCCAGGCCACCCCAACGATGTCCTTGAAGTGATGTCCCAGTGCCTGGAGGCTGTGCGGATCTGGATGGGGAGGAACAGGCTCAAGCTCAACCCTTCCAAGACTGAGTGGCTGTGGCTCCTGGCATCCCGATATAGTCAGTTGACTCCATCACTGACTATTGGGGGCGAGTCTTTGGCCCCCACTGAAAGGGCTCGCAATCTGGGAGTCCTCCTGGATACGCAGCTGTCTTTGGAGGAACATCTGACGGCTGTTACCAGGGGGACCTTTTATCAGGTTCGCCTGATTTGCCAGTTGCGACCCTTTCTCGATCGGGATTCCTTGTGCACAGTCACTCATGCCCTTGTCACCTCTCGCCTTGACTACTGCAACGCTCTCTACATGGGGCTCCCCTTGAAGAGCACCCGGAGGCTCCAGCTGGTCCAGAATGCAGCAGCGCAGGTAGTGATGGGAGCAACATGGCGCTCCCATGTAACACCGCTCCTGCGCGAGCTGCACTGGCTCCCGGTGGTCTTCCGGGTGCGCTTCAAGGTGTTGGTTATCACCTTTAAAGCGCTCCATGGCATAGGGCCTAGCTATCTGCGAGATCGCCTGCTGCTACCGACGACCTCCCATCGACCCGTGCGCTCCCACAGAGAGGGCCTCCTCAAGGTGCCATCAGCCAAACAATGTAGGCTGGTGGCCCCCAGGGGGAGGGCCTTCTCTGTGGGGGCTCCCACCCTCTGGAATCAGTTGCCCCCGGAGATAAGGAGAATCCATGACCTCAATGCCTTCCGTCGTTCCCTGAAAACCCATCTTTTTCAGCAAGCCGGGTTGGCTTAAGAAGAAATTTTTAAATTCTTTTAATTAGTCTGTGATTTTTAACTTTCGGGCCAAAATTTATATATATTTTTAAATGTTTTAATATTTATATTCTATGTTTTTTATCTTGGCTGTACACCGCCCTGAGTCCTCAGGGAGAAGGGCGGTATATAAATTGGAAATTAAATTAAATTAAATTAAAATCGTGAGAACTTCTTGCAGTAGCTAACTATGATTATCATTATTGTTACTTTGATTCTTCAACTTATAAGATGGTTAGTTTTTCAGCTCAACTGTATTTCTCAGAGACACTGTTTGTTAGTTTGTTTGTTTGTTACATTTATTTGCTGCCTAACTTGATGTAAGGCTACTCTAGGCTGCTCCTTTAGCTTCCTTTCCTTTTTTTTCTTTTAAGATCTTTCCTGAAAACTAAATTGTTATGCAACATCTTTGAGTTGTTTGAAAAATATCTTGTTGGCACTACACATATTCTCAGTCACGGAGGAAACGCCGGTCACTAAAGGGTTACAACCTATCCAGTAGCTCTAGGACCGAGTCCACCAACAAAAGAAGTCCCGCCTCTTCCTGTATCCAGTTTTTCGACTCGGTCCGGTAGAGGACAGTCATGTCTGTTTAGTTCTCTCTGCTTATCTCCACGTGGGAGAGTTTCTTTGGCTATTGCTGGTGTTTTTCTACTTATTGTGATCATTTCTGCTCAAATTGCTGGCGTTTCCAAGAAAAGTGGCTAATCTTAATTGGAACCAGCTGGGGAGCGCTAGAAACGCTCTGGCGGCCCCGAGGCAGCGCGCACGTGCGTTTTGCACCGCTGCGCCTCTTTGCAGCACTTTTAGAAGATTTGGAGGCTTTTGGAGAGGTTTTCCTGCCTCCTGCTGCTGTTTGGAGAATTGTGGCTGCAGATTTATGGCGCCAAGGCTTTTTTGCGCCTAATTTTGCTGCGGTTTTAAGCCCTTTGGCTAGCGGCCATTTCCTGCCTCCTGAGTAATCTTCCTGGCTCCTGGATTCTCCTCGGCTTCTCTCCTAGCGCAGTGAGTTACCTGAACCACCAGTTATCCCCTGTGGGTGCATTTTTAAGGGTGATTTCTGTCCTTTGCATTTCTTTCTGAGCTGTGAAAGTAATTTTCTGCTCCACTATGGCTGATGCTAGGAGCAATAAATCCCAGAGCAAAGGAAAGAGGGGCCATTCTTCTGATCCCAAAGAAATTTCCTCAGGGGATCCTGTTCCTCCAAAGGCAGCCAGAGTTTCTACTAGATCCACTCACTCCAAGAGTGCTAATCCTGCTGCATCATCAAGGGAAGAAACCAGAAGGCATAAGGCCATGGAAAAGGCCTTTCAGAAAGCTGCTTCAGAGGCCTCTAGAGTTTCATCTCCTACTGTGGGGCCTTCTAAATCTCCTGCCCTTCCCACTTCCAATGTGGCTGTTCCTTCTTCCCAAATTCAAATTGAACATGATTTTTCTCCTGATCAGTCTACTCTGGGTGAGAATGTAGCCGCTGATGCTTCTTCAGTTTTTCCTGCTGCTAGGCCTCTATCTCCAATTGTTTCTATTCAGGCCCCCCCCCAAGGCAAGAACTTCTGAGGCTCAAGCTCAATCCAGCATTCAGGGGGCTGAGGCTCCTGTGAGTTTAACTTCTGCCCTAGCTGAACTTATTTCTGTTTCAATTAAGCAGGGTATTGCTGAAGGCCTTCAGCAAAGGGCCTCTTCTGAGGCCTCCAGTTATGTGAGTCAGCAGAGTCGTTCTGTGAGGGCCCAGGCTGTTGCTGACCCTGTGCAATGTGAAGAAAGGGTGGATTTCCCGGAAAATGCAAGTCAAGGTTCCCTGTCTGAGGGGGAAATTGCCCCTCACCAAGATCTCTCAGACGATGAAGGTCTAGAACCAGACCAGCCTTCCTTCATTGGTCTTTTCAAGCCTCAATTATTCAGATCCCTTTTATTTAAAGCTCAAAATGTTACTGGCCTGGGAATTTCTTCTACTTCTTCCTCTCAAGGGGCTTCTACATCCTCTTCTCAGCATCCCTCTTCATCATCATTATTTCAGGAACCTTCCATTCGTGCAGAGGTCGTTCCAGCTCCCAAGCTGTTTTCTGATGTCGTTCAAAGACAGTGGTCTTCTCCTAGTTCTGGCCCGGTTCCTAATGGTCTAGATAAAAGATTTTATAATACGGCATCTGATTTTGCTAACATTCTTCAAGTTCCTTCTGTAGATGCTCCCGTTGTCGCCCTCTCTTCTGCATCTCCTCTTACTGGTCCGTCAGAGGAATTCCTGTGCCCTGAAGATAAGAAGTTTGAACACTCCTTGGTCAAGGACCACCAGGCCTCAGCTTGGTCCATTCAGGCCTCCTCGGCCGCTTCCTTTTTTAACAGGGCTTCGCCAACTACAGGAAAGGCTGCCTCCTTCTGATATGCGATCTCACCAGGACATCAACAAGATCCTAGCTGCTGTTGAGTTCTCTGCTGATGCTACTCTGAATGCGGCAAGATTTTCAGTTAAGGCTATCGGGGCTTCAGTCACTTCTCGTAGGCTTCTGTGGCTTCGTCAGTGGCAGGCAGATGTTCGGAACAAGTGGAGACTGGCATCAGCTCCCTTCTCGGGGAACAATCTCTTCAGCCCAGCCTTGGATCCACTCCTCATCGAGACGAAGGATCATCGCAAGATTCTGCCTGCCTTATCGAGAAGATCTGATCCTCATCAGCAGGGTTCCTTTTGAAGCCATTCCTTTCGCTCCGACTTCTCTTCCTTCCAGTCCAGGCCTCAGCAGTACTCTCAGCCCAGGGGCGGACAACAGCAGGATTTCCAGGTCAGGCAGGGGTCCCGTTTCCCTCCCCGCAGACCCTTCGGGGGGGGTAGGGGCCGTCCCTTTCACAGATCCCGTTAGTTCTCCCTTACCTATCCCTGACTCCTTAATTGGAGGTAGGTTAGCATTTTTTGCTGACCAATGGGATTGTTCAGTTTCAGACCCCTGGATTAGACGTATAATTAGATTTGGGTTGACCCTTGAGTTCTCTTCCGTTCCTCCTAACTTGTTTGTCAGGTGCCCTGTCTCATATGTCAGGTCCAAGAGGGTTCTGCTAGATGAGGCTATTCAACATCTTTTGGAGATTAGGGCTGTTCAATGTGTTCCCCTAGGGGAAGTTGGCCAGGGATTTTATTCTCGTTTGTTTCTAGTTCCCAAGGCTTCAGGAGGCTGGAGGGCCATATTGGATCTTAAATCCTTGAACCGATATATAGTCTATCGTCGGTTCAAGATGGAATCCCTCCAGTCCATTCTCCTTTCTATCTGTCCAGGTGATTTTTTGTCCTCCATCGACTTGACAGAGGCTTATCTCCATGTGCCCATTTTTCCGGATCATCGAAAATACCTCTGTTTTTGTTATCAGGGTAGGCATTATCAGTATAGAGCCCTTCCCTTTGGCCTTTCCTCAGCTCCTAGGGTCTTTACAAAGATCATGGCTGCCTTATCGGGCCATTTGAGATCTTTTCCTGTTAGAGTTTTGTTTTATCTAGATGATATTCTTATTTTGTCTAGTTCTGAGGTTAGGGGTAATGAGGATATTCAGGTCACCCTTCAGACCCTGCAATCCCATGTTTTTTTGGTTAATCGTTCTAAAAGCAACCTAGTTCCCTCCACGTGCATTCAGCATTTAGGGGCTGTTATTGATTCTGTCAGGTT
Organism: Arizona elegans; assembly: GCA_022577455.1. Classification (NCBI taxonomy): domain Eukaryota; kingdom Metazoa; phylum Chordata; class Lepidosauria; order Squamata; family Colubridae; genus Arizona; species Arizona elegans. The sequence goes on along the minus strand of JAKOOJ010000007.1, from coordinate 37,649,017 downwards.
GCAGGTTTCCCTTTCTCAGGATCGTCAGGACAGCATTGTTGAGCTGGTAGGTCAGGTTAAGGTTTCTCGCTCTTTTTCCCTCCTGGGGCTTTCCCGCTTGCTAGGGAAAATGGTTTCTGCCTTCGGGATCATGCCCTCGGTTTCATAGCCGGGAATTTCAATGGTTTTTACTTCCGTTTCAACGATCTCGCAGGAGCACGTCAGAGGCCAGAGTCCCCTTGACTCCACAAGTTCTCCGGTCCTTGGCATGGTGGACCTCTCCGGCTCTTGCTCAGGGATGCCTGTTCAGAGTGCCTCAGTGCGTGAGCATCATCACGGACGCGAGCCTCTTCGGATGGGGGGCTCACCTAGGATCTCAGCTGGCCCAGGGCAGTGGTCAGTCCAGGAGAGGGGACTTCACATCAACATCTTGGAGCTCAGAGCCATCTTCCGAGCTCTTCGCAAGTTTGCTCCTCTCCTTCGAGGTCTGGATGTCTTGATCAGAACAGACAACGTAGTTGCCAAGGCCCACATCAACTGGCAAGGAGGGACCCGCTCCAAGGCTCTCATGAGGGAGGCATCTCGTCTCTTCAGGTGGGCGGAGAGTCACTTGGCATCCATTCACGCCTCTCACATCTCAGGGTCAGCGAATGTTCAGGCGGACGCTCTCAGTCGCTCGGTGGTGGACCAGACGGAGTGGAGCCTCGATCCACTTCTGTTCCAGGACATCGTGCATCGCTTCGGCCTTCCAGCAGTGGACCTCTTTGCGTCCGAATCCAACCACCAGCTTCCAAGGTTTTACACGAGGTTTCCTGTCCCGGGAGCCGAAGCTGTGGACGCCTTGATCAGCCCGTGGCCTTGTGGTCTTCTTCTCTATGCTTTCCCACCTCTTCCCCTCATCTCCAGGGTCATCAGGAAGCCAGGATCTCTGTATTATTCATGCTGATCGAGTAGTTTTGAGATTGGATCCAGCTTTTATTCCAAAGATTAATTCAACTTTTCATTGTTCTCAAGAGATCATTCTTCCCAACTTCTGCCCTTCCCCCCGTCATTGCTTGGAGAAGGTGTGGCACAAGCTTGATGTTCGTCGGGCTCTCAAGATTTATATCTCCAGGACGTCTTCCTTTCGTCGCTCCGAGGCTCTCTTTGTGTCGTTCCAACCCCAATCCATGGGGTCAAAGGTTTCTTCTACTACCTTGGGTCAATGGCTCAGGGCTTCCATTTCTTTTGCTTACGAAGCTCAATCGTTGCCAGTGCCTCGTGGTGTTACAGCCCATTCTACCAGGAGCGCGGCTACTTCGGCTGCCTGGTCTACCCAAGCTTCACTCGAGGAGGTCTGCCGAGCCGCTACTTGGACGTCTCCATCTCCATTTATCCGGCATTACCGGTTGGATGTTTATGCATCGTCGGAAGCCTCCTTTGGAAGACGTGTGCTGCAGCGGGTATCTTCCCAGGACCAGGAGAGGCGCCGGCCTTCTCCCTCCCAATAGGTACATGGGCTTTGATATATCTCTTTAGTGACCGGTGTTTCCTCCGTGACTGAGAATCGGCATTGGTCTTACCTGATACGCCACTTCTAGTCACTAGGAAATGCCAGTCACCCCCTCCCAATTGGTCCGGCACCTCTCGTGCTGGCTTTTGGCTGTTGACGGACGGGGGTGGGTCCTGGGGATTTTTTACCTCTCCTTTATTTTTACAGACACGACAGTCTACCTTTCGTCCTCGTCTCAAACTGGATACAGGAAGAGGCGGGACTTCTTTTGTTGGTGGACTCGGTCCTAGAGCTACTGGATAGGTTGTAACCCTTTAGTGACCGGCGTTTCCTAGTGACTAGAAGTGGCATATCAGGTAAGACTAACGCCCATTTTAAAACATACCATGTTCCCCTCAGAAGGCTTCTTGATTATTTTCTGCAGAACTCAGCTAAGGTTATAATTGTGTACTGTTTACCTTGTGAACTCTTTGGAGAATGGAACTAGAAATAGATAGATAGGCATGAAAGCCACTTGACAAGAAGACAAAAGTACATATAGGGATCAGGTGGAAATTGAGTGTGTAATTGGTTACTTTCACTCTACCTTGGTACAGTTAATTGTTCCCTGCCACAATTTGTGAAAGTGCAATAGCAGACCCTTCTGCCACTGTAAAACATAATTTTGCAGTAAACAGTGCTTTTTTAGATCCAATGAATTGTAGTGGACTTTAAGACTACAGTAATTTCTTTGGAACAGACCCAGTATAAATTGCTGCAGCAGCATTATGGTGAGGTTTAATCTTTCAAAAAATGATTGTATTCAAATATACGGTACATTCAGAAAGTATTCAGACCCCCTTCACTTTTGTCAATTTTGTTATGCTGCAGCCTGATTCTACTGTTGTTGAAATTCATTTTTTTCTCATTAATCTACACTCAATACCCCATAAAGACAAAGTGAAAACAGAATTTTAGAAATATCTATAAATTTATTAAAAAGAAAAAATTGAAATAGCACATTGGCACAAGTACTCAGACCCTTTGCAACAACACTTGAAATTTAGCTCAGGTGCCTCCCATTTCTCTTGATAGCTGATGACATATTTCTACACCTTGATTGAAGTCCACCTGTGGTAAATTAAATTAGACATGATTTGGAAAGGCACACACCTCTCTATAGAAGGCATCGCAGCTGACAATGCATACTGTAGCAGAGCAAATGCCATGAAGTCAAAGGAACTGCCTGCAGAGGTCAGAGACAGGATTATTGCAAGGCACAGATCTGGGGAAGGCTACACTAAAATTTCTACTGCACTGAAGGTTTCTAAGAGCACAGTGGCTCCATAATTCTCAAATGGAGGAAGTCTGGCACAACCAGGACTCCTCCAAGAGCTGGTTGCCCGGTCAAACTGAGCAATCGGGGGAGAAGGGCCTTAGTAAGAGAGGTGACCAAGAACCCAATGGTCACTCTTACTGAGTCCCAGAGGTTCTGTGTCGAGATGGGACAGAGTTCCAGAAGGACAACCATCACTGTGAATTGTGAATGTCTTAAAGTGGCCCAGCCAGAGCCCTGATTTGAATCCTATTGAACATTTCTGGAGGGATCTGAAAATGGCTGTCCATCGACAGTCGCCATCCAACCTGGATGTGCGGGCCTGGATGGGAGTCACCAGGCTCAGACTTAACCCAGACAAGACTGAATGGCTGTGGGTATTGCCTCCTAAAGACTATGTCAATTGTCCATCCTTGGTCCTGGGGTGGGGGGAGAAATTGTCCCCCTCAGAATGGGCTCGCAATCTGGGTGTCCTCCTAGACTCACAGCTAAGATTGGAACAACATCTGACAGCTGTGGCTAGGGGGACCTTTGCACAGGTTCGCCTGGTGCACCAATTGCGACCCTACTTGGATCAGGAGGCTCTCCTCACAGTCACTCATGCCCTTGTCACCTCACGGTTGGATTAGTGCAACACGCTCTACATGGGGCTACTCTTGAAAAGTGTTTGGAGACTACAGTTGGTCCAGAATGCAGCCGCGCGAACTATTGTGGGTGCACCTAGATACACCCACATTACACCAATTCTCCACGAGCTGCACTAGCTCCTTATCAGTCTCCGGACGCAATTCAAGGTGTTGGTTATTATCTTTAAATGGCTCAGCGCCAGGCTATCTTCGAGGCTGCCTTCTACCGCATAGCTCCCATCGACCGGTAAGATCCCACAGAGTTGGTCTCCTCCGGGTCCCATCAGCTAAACAATGTCGGTTGGCGGACCTGCGGGGGAGGGCCTTCTCTGTGGCTGCCCCGGCTCTCTGGAACCAATTACCTCCTGAGGTCCAGACCTCCCCCACCCTATTGGCCTTCTGGAAAGCGGTGAAGACCTGCCTTTTCCGGCAGGCCTGGGGCCGTTGATCTCGCTACGACGATCTTGCGAGACCCAGTCATGGAATGGAGTGTATGGGTTTTTAATGTTCTTTTAAAAAAATTTTATGTGATTGTTCACATTGTGTTTTTGCTGTAAGCTGCCCAGAGTCCATAGGGAGTTGGATGGCATAGAAATGCGACTAATAATAAAATAATAATAAACCTGACTGAGCTTGAAAGAATTTGCAAGGAAGAATGGCAGAAAATCCCTCAATCCAGGTGTGCAAAATTTGTTGCGTCATACTCAAAAGACTCGAGGCTGTAATTGCTGCCAAAGGTGCTTCAACAAAATACTGAGTGAAGGGTCTGAATACTTATACCAATGTGATAGTTCAGTTTTTTCTTTTAAATAAATTTACAGACATTTCTAAAATTCTGTTTTCACCATGTCATTATGGGGTACTGGGTATAGATTAATGAGAAAAAATGAATTTCAACAAATGTAGAATCAGGCTGCAGCATAACTAAATTTGACAAAAGTAAATTGAGTACTTTCTGAATGCACCACAGAACTTCAGTAGCTTGTTCCAAAAGTCTTCCTTGTTTTCTTTCTTCCTTTTAGTCTTGTCTAATTTTATATAATATTAGTTATTTTTAAGTGTATACTGATGACCTGTGTGCCAGTTTTTATGTAGAGCATATTTATATACTATTTGATTATCAGGTTTTCTAAAAAATAACAATTTCTACTAATCTATGTCAACTCCTATGTTACTAAATAATCCTGCTTCATTCTTTAAATGAATGAGCCCCTTTTTCCTAATTCAAACTCAACAGTTTTATTTCAACAACTCCATAAATCTTGATGACCATTAGTTGGCAGCCAAGAAATTTTTTTAAAAAATATCTCACATAGTGCTGTCACCTGGTGTTTGATAGATGAAACTGTTGACTCTTCAACCTATAGTGTCACGGAATAACAACAACAATTATTCAATTAGTCTTTGGTACAACATGAAAGAAAAAAAAACACCTATAGATTACAGAATAACAGAGCATTTTACATGCCAATTAGAGATCTTTCATGTGATGGGTGATGTTAGGCCAGACCAAGGAAATTTCAGCCAAGGAAGTCATCAATCGCCCTCCACAGAATGTTGTATGTTAAAGCTGTATGGAAAACAGTGCAGCACATCATCTACTCAAATTATTCAGTAAAACCCTTGGCGGGGGGAGGGGGGGCTCTTCAAGATTTGGAGAGGCATGATTTTATGCAGGCTTTAGGATGGGAAGGTAGTATAGCAAAGCAGCTGTGTGGATGTGGCTATAGGTGAGCTGGACATCTCAAGATATTTTTAGCAGCTAGTTCTATAAGCACTGACCAAGTATGCTGTTTGTTTTAATGATTTCAGGAAAGTTGATACCCACTTGAATCAGTGATATGTAAGAAAAAAGTTACACGCAATGGAGGAGTGATATCTTGGCCACAGAAATTCAGCCAGTGAAGCTTTCATGGTCTAAAGAGTATCCTGAAGTTGAGGGAAAAAAATGAAGTTGAGAAAGGCAAAATGGGGAAAGTAATGGGGACAGAGGAAGCCAAAGAGACAATGGAAGTGGCTTTCTGAGGCAATTGACCCTTTTTGATTTCTTTTCACTTCAATCAAACCAAAAGCAGAGAAGTGGTACAGAGCATTATGTGTTTTGCTGCAGGGCCTGCTTGAAAGAGTAATTTTCCCAAAGGAAACTACAAATAAAAATTCCTTTGGAAGAACAATCTCCATAAGCCACTGCACTGACTTGAGTTTAGTCTGTATCTATGCCAGCACTGTCTCCTGTGATGATGAAAGAGCAGAATTGCCATCTTGTGGTTTTGTCTTCATCCCACCATCAAGCATCAGAGTAACAAGGGAAGAGAATCAGCCAAGATTCATCTTCTCTATTGAAGACACTTGCACTCAGACTTAACAGGCACAACCATTTGCATAGATGTTGCTGTCAAGGCTCTGACTACTGAACTCAAGCAAATCAGAACTTCTGAAAGATCTTCTTTAATGAGTACATATCGGCACAGCTTCAATGGAAAACCAAATCTTAATCTTTCCTGTAGGGTATGTCAGTTACACAAACAAAGACCGGAATGAAAAAAGATATTAGCACATGAACTCATAACAGTAACTAGTAACAGTAACTATAATATGATAACACTTGTATTAGATATAATTGTAATAGTATAACCAAATAGTTTAAACTGGGTTTTCTTATATTTTAGCCTATTTACATTTTATAGATTATCATACTTAGAGTTAAATAACCTTCTCTATTTTAATACAGACATCATAGTCTTTTTTCCTCTAATTCCTACCCATTTTCTCTAGCCACTGATAAAAACTGTTCCATATCTGGTATTTTGACTCTTCTTTATCTTTAATTTTAAAAGTTAACTTATCCATTTCAGCACATTCTAAAATTTTCCGAATCACTTCTCCGTCTGACGGAGCCAATATTTAGCAAATATGATCCTTACCGCTGTCAGTATATGTAGAATTAAATATGTGGTATTATTCCCAACAGATATAATTCCAGTTTCAAATCTATATTCTGTTTAGTTATCTCTTCCAGCCAATTGTGTAATTTCTTCCAATATTTTCTTGCTTTGCTGCACGTCCACCACATGTGGTAGTATGTGCCTGGGGACTGATTGCATTGTCAGCATTTTGTAGACAAGTTACTAAATATTTTTGCCAGTCTTGCTGGGGGTAGTTGCCACCTCTAAAACATTTTGTAAATATTTTCTTTATAGGCTGAGACCATAGTCAATTTATAATTCCTATCCCATAATGTTTGCCATTTCTCTAATTCAGCGTTATAACTAAAATTTCTTGCCCATACGATCATTGATTCTTTGACCTGTTCTTCTTCCATTTTAAATGTCACTAAGTAATTATACATTATCAATTTTTCATCCGTCCCCTTCAGTATCTTGTCAAGTTCTGTTGGTTCTATATTTACACCCCATGTTTTAACATCTTGCTCATATCTCAACTTTGAGATATCGGATCTCGGGGGCAATATACAAATAATGCTCTGACATTGTAACCACCCGGAGAGTGCTGTAAAGCACTATGGGGCAGTATATAAGCATAAATGCTATTGCTATGTTTTAGTGATTTTTGAAAAATAATATTTCTGTAGTAGATTTTTAATTTATTTTACTATTGCATAAATAACTCAATTTATTACATATGCAGTGAGCATTTCTAATACCTCTTCTTCCTTCCTGCCCATAACAATAACCCTGTGAGGTGAATTGATTTGAGGGCGAGTGACTGGCTCAAAGTCACTGGCTTTCATGCCTAAAGGCGGAATAGAACTCAGAGGCTTCTGGTTTCTAGTCTTGTTAACCACTCACTAAATTGGCTGATATGATGTTAATTACCTTTTTCTGGGTGTATTTGCAAAAAAAAAAAAAGAAAGAGAGAGAGAGAGAGGGGTGGATTGTAGATTTGGGGAAAATTTAAGGTATGCTGAAGTACAAAAGTCCTTAGAAGAAGAAGGGAAAAAAGTGGTGTGTTAAGGTGATTACCAAAATGTACTAATTAATGGTAAATAAAACCTGATTTTGTTGGAAATTGAATTTTGGATATCTCCAGTTTTTTTTTACTGACGTTTAATTTCTAATATACAAAATACTGCTTCTTGTTCTTGATTTCAGAACTGTATGATTACTATCAGTTACTAGTTGGGCTTGACAGCAATTTGTTTAGAACTAGTCCATGGAAATGCTCCATGATGTTTTTTAAAAAAAGATTTTGGAAGGGTCTTTCTACTGTGCTTTATTGCCTTGTGTGTATTGTAGTCTAATTTCTCATCTACTATACCATTAAAATCTCCCATCATGCAAATATTATCATAGTCCAATTCAACTATTTTCATATGTAGCTTTCTGTAGAAGTCGTCTTGATTGTTATTTGGAGCATATATTGCTATTAAAAGTATTTTCATGTTATTATCTATTATTTTCCCCATCAAAGTTCTTCCCTCATCATCTGCATATATTTGCTCCGCTGGAATTGTGTTTCTAATGTATAAGACAACTCCCCTTTTCTTACATTGTGGCAATGCAGTAAAAATTTTCCCTAATTTTGGCTGTACCAATAACTGTTCATGTTGCTTTTTAATATGCACTTCTTGCAAGCAGATTATATCAAACTTTAATTTCTCTAATTTATGGAATACCTTTCTTCCTTTAATGGCTAAATTAAGTCCATTTATATTTATTATAATCAATTTTTTCTCTTATTCATATTTTATATGAATTGTTTATTGCTCTAGTACAGTGGTTCCCAAATTTTTTCAGTCCACCGCCCCCTTGGTACTACAAACTCATCCTCAGTGCCCCCCACCCAGGGGTGGGTTCTACTTACCTTTACTACCGGTTTTCAGTAGGGCCACACAAAAGTCAGTGTTGGTCAGTGGAATTTCCTTGTCTTTGAAAAACTGCTCAACAGCGTGAAATATTGACTCCCCTTTAGTATCTGTTTTTAGTTGCCTCAGAAATAACAACTCTTGAGTCAAACTTTCATCTTTAATAAAGTGCACATAAGCAAGAAGCAAAGATTCATTGCCTGGCAAAGTTGATTCATCCAGCTGTAATGCAAAGTTTGTTGTCTGTTGTATGCTGCACAATACATCTTTCACATTCTCAGCCATTTCATCTATGCATCTTTGCACTGAATTGTTGCTGAGAGGAATTGTCTTAATTATATCATGTGGTGATTTATGCAAAACAGTACTCAGAATCTCACTAATGGATGGTAGGATGAGTTCTTCACCAATAGTATGTGGCTTTCCAGATTTAGCAATCAGCAATGAAATGTTGTATGATGCATGCAAACCATCAGTGTTTTGTTGGGAAGCATTGTAAAACATCTGTGACAGTGTTGGGCGCTTTTGAAATTTGTCACAAAGTGATTGAAAAAAAGTTAGGTTCTTGTCTGCCTTGTCAGGATGTGCCTTCTGCAAATGTTTGTTCAGTCTGGAAGGCTTCATTGCCTCATTAAAAATACTTTTTCACATAGTAGGCACTGTGGCAGCTGCTGGTTTGATGGTGCTGGTATAAATCCATACTTCAGATATTCCAGACTATATTGTCTGCATTTCTTCTTTGATTTCTCTGCCTCTGCCATTTCTGCTCTGAAACAGCTGAGAGCAAATCAGCTGAGAGTCGGGAGGCCGATCTAATCAATGGGCTAATTAGCCTATGCTGAAGCTAAAATGTTCCTTGCAAGGAGGTAACTGCTGCGAGGCACAGGCCAAAGGGTGGGGGCCACCCTCCTTGCTACCTAGCGCCCCCTGCCACCCCCTTTTTGCCTCTAGTGCCCCCCTGCCACCCCCTGCCTCTTACCGCCCCCCTAAGGCATCCCACCGCCCCCTAGGGAGCGGTACTGCCCACTTTGGGAACCACTGCTCTAGTAGATCTTGATTCACGTTGTTCTTTGTATTCCACAATACCTCCTGCTGCTCCTGCTTTTTCAATCATTGCTAAGTTTTCCTCTTGGAGTTCAATCAGTGGTTCTGCCTTTCTTGTTTCCATTTATTTCTGAGAAATTCTGCATAAAATGCTTTAGCTTTATCCATTGAATCTATTCTATAGTTTTGCTGTTGCCATATAAGCACTAATCCTTCTGGTATCAGCCATCTGTATCAGCCACCTTTTTGAAGTAGTATTTTAGTCAGGAATTGATATTCTCTCCTCATCTCTCTCACTCTTCTCAGTATTTGCTTCAGAACCACAATTTCTTTCTCCTTGTACTTCAGTGTTTTTTCTCTTGCAATCTGCAATATTTGTGTTTTAATCGATTTCTTGGTAAATCTTATATGGACTTCTTGTGTTAACTTGTTTTGCATTGCATACCTTGTATAGACTCAAAATATCTCGTCTATGCCATCCATCATATTTTCTTTGGTAATTTCTAATGCTTCTGCTAAAATTGCTATCATTTTTTCTGCCGGGTTTTTTCCCTTTTCTTCTTCTATATTTTGAAATCTGAGATAAAATTCTGATCTGTCCATCTCCCATCTGACTAATACACTCTTATCTCGTTTAACCTCATCCAGTCTAGTGTCAATGTCTCTGATTTTTTTTATCTCTTTGCTCTTCCTTTTCCTCAGTTTCTCTTCATATTTCAACATCATTTGCTGTATGTTCTCCATTTTCTCATCTGTTTTCTCTGTTCTTTGTTCAATATTCTCTACTCGTGTTTGTATATTTTGGATTCCTTGCCAAATCATCTGTAGTGTCGCCTCCTTTTCTTTCTCTCGTTCCTTCTCCTTATCCTGTTGTAACATCGTCTGTATTGATCGTTGTCCTCCAGATGGTGATGAAGAGGGCATCGATGTGGAAGAGCCAATAGCCATTGCTTTTCTACTCATTCTGTGAAGTAGTTACAAAAAGTTTAAACAAAAAATTCTGCAGGTTCTTCTATACCTTAATCCGTTTATGAATGGAGCAAATATTATCCCAAATATCAATAAGATAAGAAAAAAGCAAAAAAGAAAGAAAGAGAACAACAAAAAGCAAAGAAGCAATCTTCAGGCTCTTGTATGCCTTAATCCAATTCAGTTCAATAAAAAATATTGACCACTTTGGCAAACTCCACTCCAAAAAAGAGAGGAAAAAACCAAAAAGAAAGCCAAAAGAGAAAAGAGAGAAAAGAGAAGCACTATAAAGTTCTATATATGTATAAAAAAATTAAAAATTAAAAAAAAATTAAAGATCCTTCATCAACTCACAGTCCAATTAAAAATACTTACACAGGGGAAAGGTGAAGAAACTACCACATTAAAAAAAAAGAGAGAAAAAATATCCAAATAAAAATCACTTCTGTATAAAATCCAAGAATTCTTTTATTAGGTCCTAAATAGTATTTACAGTTCTCTTTCAGAGTCACTGCAAATTTCTTCTTATTCAATCTCAGGCTCCTGTCTCTGATAGTTCCCAGAAGAACACCTGAATAAACAATTTTGTAAACAGTTTTAATGTCCTTTTGATGATCTCCCCACTATCTTGTCTATGAATAGGCTCAGTGTCCTTGAATTGTAACACAATTGTCACTTCTTAAGCCAAAAAAAAAAAAAGAAAGAAAGAAAGAAACAAAATTTCCAATCGACTAGATGGCAGTGTTACTTAATCTCTTCCCTTTCCCCTGCTATATTCAATGCACAATAAAATAAAAATAGCCAAAGAGGAGAGAATTTTTTAATAAAAAAAATAGAATCCGAGAGAATTTATACTAAAAAGGCACTAAAAATTTAAAAATTAAATAAGCAAATTGGAAATCTGCAGTCCAATGCAATCCAGGCCAGGTTAAAAGGCTAAAAGCGTATAGACATCCACAAATGCAAGTAAGTTGAAAGTTAAAAAAAAAACCCTATCTTAGACTCAAGTTTAATTCCGCCGCTTAATTTTCTTCTGTCTTCAATTTGGTCTTTCTTTCAATCTCAGGGTGTTCTCTTATACAAATTATGATTGAAAGTCTCTCACCAAGTCGACACACTTCCTTCCAATCTTCTTCCATTCCGGAGCTGTCCCAGCTTCACCAGCTACAATGGTTGCCATCCCACCGCCGGAAAAAGGGCTTCTCTTGGATCAACCAGGGACTTTGCGGTGTCCCTGGGATCAACAGAATGTGCCCTCCACTATCACTGCCTCAACGGGATGGTGAGGTCCAAAAAGAACCGCACCGGCGGGAGATAACCTCACTGGCGGAGATATCGATGGTGATCCTGGAGCGACATCAGCGCCGCCTCCCCTCTTTTTTTAAGATGCATGGAGAGAAAGAAATGCAAAAAATAGACAATATACTTTTTATTCCGACAGACATTCATCATGGTCTAGACTAGATATGATATGGACAACAATGGAATTGATCTCTAATATAGAAGAAATTGAAATAGAAGCAAATACCTGGGCAGATCACAACCCAGTGACAGTGAAATTGAAAGGACAAAGGATAAGATCTAGATGGACTTTAAATAACACAGAAGAAAAGGACTTTGTACAGAAAATGGAGAAAGAATTGGCTTTCTTTTTTAAAGTAAATAGAAAGGACACATTGATGCAAAATCTTTGGGATACAATGAAAGCTTATACTAGAGGTCTGATAATAGACTATGCAAAGAAAAGAAATATTAAGAAAAATACAAGCCTATACAACACTAGAGGATGATTACAAGAAACTCTAAAAGGAACTTCAGAAATCTCCACAAAAGAAGGATATCAAAATAAAAAATGGATACAACTAAACATAAAATGGGATTAATAGAAAAAGAAGATTTAGCACAAAAAATTAGAAGTGCTAAACAGAACTATTTTGAAGACGCTAACAAACCAGGTAGATGGTTAGCATATAAATTGAAAAAAGAGAGAGAATCAAGAAAAATAACACAACTAATAGATGACCAAGGACAAATTAGATTTGGGAATAAGGAGAAGAAAGAAATTATACAAGATTATTATAGAAAATTGTATGAACAAGAAAATACAGAGGAGGAAAATGTCAAACGATACTTGCAAAAAGCAAATTTACCCCAGTTTCCTAAAGACATTGAAATGATATTAGAAGGAAATATAACAATGATGGAACTAACTGAAGCACTTAAAAAACAAAAGAATGGGAAGGCACCAGACCCGGATGGACTGCCAGCGGAATTTTACCAGACATTACAGGAATCATTGAGTCTCCCATTGTTAGAAGTTATGAATGAAGCTATGTTAAAGATGAAAATACCCAAGTCATGGTCAGAAGCATATATTATACTTGTTCCAAAAGAGGATACTGACCCACAACAAATCAAAAATTATAGACCTATATCCCTGCTAAATTCAGATTATAAAATTTTTGCTTAAGTATTGGCAGAAAGACTTAAAAGATACTTAAATAACTTCATACATTCTTACCAAAACAGGTTTCTGCCAAAAGGCAGGTTAGAGACAATATGAGGATAATTCTGGACACTTTGGGATATTATGAGGCACATCCTGAAAAGCAAGTGGCTTTGATATTTCTAGATGCATAGAAAGCCTTTGATAATGTGAACTGGCGATTTATGTTACTTCAATTGGAGCAGATGGGGGACTTCCGCTTGGCTCCGCAAGCTTTGAAGACTCTCTTTTACGAGCGCCCGATCCCTGGTTCTGTAAAAGCCCCAGAACAGCCGAAAAACTGCTGTCTGGAAGCTTGGAACCCTCTCCCCGGGCAGAGAAGAGTCGACAGGCGGAGGTAGAGCCCCCCAAGTGCGCTAGGAGAAATCCTGGGGCGCAAAGGGTGTGGGCTCCCTATTGAAGCCTGTCAAGCTACTCCGGACCAGAGGCGACTCCGCCGAAGCGGAGCTAGAAGCTGCGACCAAAATCTGCTGAAAATAAATGGGGGGACTTTTAACATCTTTACTTTGATAGCAGACAGAGCAAATCAGGAGAAACCAAAAAGGAAAATTTGCAAGTAACACTTTAACTCCGTTTTAAAATGCAAAAAATGGCGCCTGAGGGCGGGAGGAAGAAACTACCAGGGAAAGTGCTCATTAAGGCTCGTTAACATTTGCAACAGTGATACAGCTACTGGATTACACCCTAAGAGAAAGTTTTAAAGTGGAAGCGGCCAGGAAAAGAATTTGGTATTGAGGAAAAGAATTTGGTACTGACTTTAACTAAAATCTGGTCTTTATACTGTGTGGAAAAGAGTTGAATTGTTGTCCTGATAGCTGGATAAATACAAAGTGGCTGAAATATGGCTGACAACAGGGTTGGTGAATCAGCAAATTCCCAAGCCGTGACTGTCCAGGCTTTTCAAGAACTTCTAGACTTTTTTACTTCAGCCCTGTTGGATACAATCGAAAGGCCTTTTTCAAAAAACAGTTGTTAGAGGGGCAGCAGGAAATTATTCAGAGGAATTTGTTTTTGGAAGATCAGGAAATGGACAGGATTAAGAGGCTGGCTGGTACAGTTGAAACAAAGGTTTTGGTGGACGTTTCCATTCAAATGATAGAAAAGCAACAAATAGTTTCTTTATTGTAAGCTGACAATCTTGATGGCAACAAATTTTGGCTATATGGACAAAGAAATGGACTGAATGATTATACAAGCAAGAAGAGACGAAATGGGGATTTCAAGTTAGAAAACATGACCTCAACAAGAGAGCGAGTATTTCAGAAACATCAACCTCAAATCACCATTTTAAAAGTTTCAAAAATAAAACTGGGGGGACTGTTGAAAGAATTTATAAAAAAAAAAGGATTGGAAAAAATATAGAAAAAAGAGAAGAATAGAAGATTAAGAAAGATTAAGAAAGAAAAATCTTCCTGTGGATTTTGAAACTGGCATTGGGCAAATATGTGTTTTAATGGTATTAAGAGATTTTTAAAATGTTTAACATAAGGTTATATTATTTTACAAGATATATGAGATAAATTGTATAAGCTTTTAAGATGTCTAACCCTTTGAAGCGAAGAGGTCTAATGTTAAATTCAGAATTTTATTGCAAAATGATAATTAGTTTTGGATAGTTAAGGGCTGCTTTCTAAAAAGTTAGAGGTATTAAGACGGTTAATTGAAAAATCGAAAGACACCCTCCTGTAGATTCTGAAATTTATATTAGGTAAATGAGTGTTTTAAAGGTATTAAGAGATTTTTAAAATGTTTAACATAAGACTATATTATTTTAAAAGATATATGAGATAAAATGTGTAAGATTTTAAGATGAAAAAATTTTCTTTTTTTCTGGTATAGAAATGGAATTTATTCATGATTTCTACTGTTTGTAAGACTGCTAAGTATTGGGTTATACATCAAGAAAAAGCTTTTTTTATAAGTAGGAAGAATGAATTTAATTTAATTGGTTTTGAGAATTTATAAAAGGGAGGTTGATGAATTGGAGCAAGGGAGTTAAAGAGCATGTGGGAGTTTTGAACTTTATAATTAGTTAGTTTATTTTAGCATATGTTTGTTAGATGCTATACCCTGTTTTTGCTCTGGGAAGTCGGGGGGGTGGAGGGGGGATAAGGGATTGGGGGGGAAGTGGTGAATAGAGAAATGTTTTAGCAGAAGAAAGTATATTCTATGAGTAGAATACAGGAGGTGCTCAGACACTAAAGGAGGAAAATATTTCACAGCAAAGAAATTAGAAAGGAGAGAGGAGGAGGGGGTAGGAAGAGGAGAGGGAGGGTGAGGAATGGAAGAAAGGAGATGAGGAAGGGAAGGGAAGGGGATAGGGGTAGGAGTGAAGGCGAGAAGGGGGAAAAGAAGAGAGAAGTGGGGGAAAGGGAAAGGAAGTAGGATGAGGTGGGAGAAGAGGCAGGAGAAAGTAGGAGAGAAGAGGAGGGAGGGAAGGGAAAGAAAGGAGAAGAAGAAGAAGGTTTGTTGTGGAATGAGGGAAGAAAGAAGAAGAGCAACTCCGAATGTAATTAAAATGTCTTATTTTAATGCTTTCTTTAAGGGAAACATGTAAATGTAGGATTTCTTATGTATAAGAAAATGTTCAATTTTTGTGGGGAAGGGGAAAGGGTGGGGGGGAAATTGTTTGTATTCCTTATAAAACTTTTCAATAAAAAAAATGGAGCAGATGGACTTTGGTAGAAAATTCATTCAAGCAATAGAAGCCATATACTATAAGCAAAAGTAATGATAAATGGAGAACTGACAGTCTATTGAGATAAAAAAAGGAACAAGACAAGACTGCCCACTGTCTCCTCTGTTGTTTGTATTAACATTAGAAGTGCTAAATAGAAATATTAGAGAAGAAAAAGATATAAAAGGAATGAAAATTCAAAAGGAAGAATATAAATTGCAAATGTTTGCAAATGACCTGGTTTTTATTCTTGAAGATCCATTAGAGTCAATAATTACATTGATAGCAAGTTTGAAAATTAATAAAGATAAAAAGAAGATTTTGACAAAAAATGTTAATAAAACCAAAACAAGATTTGGCGGAAATATCAACGATGCAGGTCACAAATAAGGTAAAATATTTGGGCATATATCTGACAGCAAGATGTAGCACACTTAAAGAGAATAACTATAATAAACTCAAACAATAGATTGGGACAGACTTGGCAAAATGGGAAAATTTACAATTATCATTGATAGGGAGAATATCGACAATTAAAATGAATATACTACCTAGAATTCTATATTTCTTCCAGACAATTCCAATTAGATTGGGAAAAGACTATTTTTGAAGATTTGAATAAAATAATGTTAAAATATATTTGGCAGGGTAAAGAGGCGAGGATAAAATTGAAACTGATGCAAGATGCCAGAATAAGAGGAAGTTTTGGTTTGCCTAACTGGGAACTTTATTATCAAGCATCAAGTTTGATGTGGATTAAAGAATGGATAATACTAAGAAATACTAGATTATTAACCTTAGAAGGACATGACTTGTGGTTGGGATGGCACACTTTTTTATGGTACAAGGGAACAAAAACACAGGGGTACTTTAGAAGACACTATATACGAGAGGCTTTGTTCCTAAACTGGGAGAAGATTAAAAAACAACACTATTTAAAAATTCCAGTCTGGTTATCAACGATTGAAGCATTTTCATACTCAATAATATTTAGAAGGGAACAAATTGTTAGATATAGTGAATTATTGAATGAAAAGGGTGAACTTAAATCGAAGCAAGAATTGGAGGAACAAGGTTTAAAGATGAACTGGTTTTCTTATATGCAAATACATTCTAGATATGACGAAGATTGTAATACAGAAGGTTTTTATAATAATTTGACTAACCTAGATAAAATTTTAACAGGTTCTAATGACTATGTAATTAAAAAATTGTATGGTTATTAGAGGTAAAATTGGAAGAAGAACAAGTTAAAGAAACAATGATTGCACGGGAGAAAAATTTTGGTTATGGTATTGATTTAGAAAAATGGCAAAAATTGTGGTTGCAAAATTACAAAATGACAGTGTCAACAGCATATAAGGAAAATGTGTATAAGATGTTTTACAGGTAGCATCTACCCCCGATGAGAATAGCCAGAATGTTCAAGGACAAATCTGAAAAGTGTTGGTAATGTCATCAAACACCGGGCTCATATTACCATATGTGGTAGACATGTGTAGAAACTAAAAGATACTGGACTAAAATCCACACATGGTTGGAAAAAATGACAAAAAAAAAAACAAAAACAAAAACCACATAGACTTTAAACCAGATATTTTTTTTATTAGGGATTGTGCCAGAAACATACAATAGAGAATTGAGATATTTGATTGTGAATGTTTTAACAGTGGCTAGAATTGTGTTTGCTAAAAACTGGAAAAATGAGAAAGTACCAACGCAAGACGAAGTTATTAAGAAAATCATGGAATGGGCTGAAATGAGTAAATTGACATTTGAAATTAGAGAACAAGAAGATAAACAATATTATAAGATATGGGATTTATTTTATCAATGGCTAGATAATAAAACATGGAAATGAAATATGAAAGATGAAATGAATGTTATAATATTTGAAAATAATTTTTATGAAATGGTAAAGCCATAGTTAAATAAGGATACTAATTTGTTTGATAATATGAGAAATTAGATAATTAGTAAATTTTGAATATGGGGATGAAGCACAAAAGACTTGTAACCGACCGACACACTGTTTGTAATGGATGATGGATTTATGTTTTATGTTTTGTTTAAAAATTAAAAAAAATTCAAAAAAAAAAAAGGAAATGCTCCATGATGATTTCCATCTAGCCTGTCCTCCAAGGCTGCAATCCTTTATTTCTACACTGCCCTTTCCTACTATAGTCATTATGTGGGTAGGCTTATTTGAAGGAGATGCAACCCTCCCTCACTTAATTGTTTAAAATATCTCAATAGAATTACATAGAATTTGCAGAAAGAAAGTTCTTGTATAAATTGGAGGAAGACCTGTTTAGTGGACAATGTTGAAACTTCAGACATTGCAAAAATGTTACACTAAAAACCTATAGTCAATCAATCAATGCCAGCCTAGGTGGAGAGGTTTTGTTTTGCTTCATTTGTTCTAAATTAAATTATATTTGCTGGGAAGATCACTTTGTAAGCATTTTTACATAGGGGTGATTTCTAAATATAAAATAGCTTAAGTTGACTTGGCAAATGTTTTATTTCATTGGCATCCTTCAGTCTCAAGAGACTATGGTATCGTGCTCTGAAAAAGAGGTCCTAAAACAGCATCTAGTGTGACTAAAAAGGCCAATTCGAGAGTGGCAATCCCTTCCACACTGAAGGCAAATACATTCTGTCCCCTGCCTAGCCCCCAGATTTCGCTGGTTCCGGGACTGTCTCTTTGCCTCAGCCTGCCGAACAAGTGTCTCTTCGAATTGGAGAAGGCCATACTGCGTCTTTAGCCTCCAAGCTGAACGATCGGAGGTCAAGGTTTCCCAGTTGTTAATGTCCATTCCCAGGGCCTTTAGGTCCCTCTTGCAGATATCCTTATATCGCAGCTGTGGTCTCCCTCTGAGGTTCTTTCCCTGCACTAATTCTCCATACAGGAGATCTTTCGGAATCCGACCATCAGCCATTCCCACGACATGCCCCAGCCAGCGTAGACGTCACTGTTTCAATAGTGTATACATTCTAGAAATTCCAGCATGTTTCAAGACTGCACTATTTGGAACTTTGTCCTGTTAGGTGATACCAAGAATTCATTGGAGATAGCGCATATGAAAGGTGTTCAACTTTCTCTCCTGCTGTGCGTAGAGGGTCCAAGACTCACTGCAGTACAAAAGTGTGCTCAGGACACAGGCTCTATAGACCTGGATCTTTGTATGTTCCGTCAGCTTCTTATTAAGCCATACTCTCTTTGTAAGTCTGGAAAATGTTTTGGCTGCTTTACCAATACGTTTATTCAGCTCAGTATCTAAAGATAACATTTCAGTAAAAAAACATTTCAGTATTTTAGATACTAAAATGTTTTATATGGCCATTGCTAATGTAACAATGTGGCACAACATTCATTCAGTGCTCTTTTCAGTATATTATTGTTTTAGAGATATATGTGACAGATTCCTTCAAAGCAGTATAATTGGAAAGGTCTAAATGATTTTTTCCCCTGTAATAAGAACAAGTAGATTGATTACTTCAACTTGAGCTCCATCAACCTATGTTAACCAATTTTATGTATTCTGAAAATTCTGGGATTTGAAGTCTACACATCTGGATGGTACACATTTGAAGAATGCTGTTATAGTCAAATGTTCTAAACATTTCTCTACTTCTTTCCAAAAAAAAATTGAAACCAGGTTTGTTAAATTGTATGCTTATTTCTGCAGAATTCTAAACCACGTATCAATTTAAAATGTGTCTTAATTCCATTTAACTATTTTGAAGAAACTTACTGTACCTCATGCAGCTATTGTTAGCTTCCACCTTATGCTTGCTGTGCTTCACTGCTATGCAGTAACAGACAGACTTCACTGCTATGCGGTTTCAGAACTATGGGGAGGGTTATGCTTGGGAAATAGAATGTAGAGGCTGTGCTTTCTCCAGATACTGCCTCAAGGTCATCTTTCTGGAGGAAGGGAGCTGCATAACAATCTTGTGTTTGGACTGACCATTATGAAAACATCTTCCATGGACTTGATTGGTTACCCTGGGGTGGGCAATGAGAGACAGTAAAGGGGGGAGAAAGTAGAACTTAGGGATTTTGATGCACGATTCTAAGTTCTGGTTATGCAATGCTGCAATACACTTGATCTCTAAAAAACCCCATATTTTTCTCAACAAATGGAGCCCAGGATCATTTTAATTTAGTAGTTCAGGTTGTGGGCAGTCTGACAGCTATAGCCTTCATCTGCTATATGACTCAGAATTCTAATTTAAGGTTCTGTTGGACAGGTTGTATTTGTAAAATTGTTTTTACTTTCTTCAGAGTTATAAATATATATGTACATTAGATTTATTCTTTGTCTGATATTTGCATCTTATTTTGATATATTTCAACTGAAAATAATTGTGTGTTGAGAAACTTTGATCTTCTGTGATGGTGGCTGTACATGTATAAGACAGAGCTCACAGCAGTCAACAAAATCAACATATATATATATATATATATATATATATATATATATATATATATATATATATATATATATATATATGTAGGTCTTTGGTTATTCGGGTCTTCTCCCACGTAAAATTGGAAGTGTCTTGGCAATTTCCAAAAAACTATAGCAAATGCTCCTGGAAGCACGAAGCCGAGAACACCAGCCTGAAGATGACGAATGAGACTTCGTCGAAACGTCGCCAAGACACTTCCAATTTTACGTGGGAGAAGACCCGAATAACCAAAGACCTACATATATATATATATATATATATATATATATATATATATCCAAGATAAAACATTGCATATAAAATTTAAAAACAATTTAAAAAACAAATAATTTTGGCCCAAGGTATTAAAAACAACCCAATTAAAACCAAATTCAATTAAAACTGAGAGGATGGGATCAAGCCAGCCCAGCTAGATGGAATAGGTGTGTTTTCAGGGCCCGACGAAAAGTCCGGAGGTCTGATATTGTGCGTATCTCAGGGGGTAGGTCATTCCAGAGGGCGGGTGCTGCCACAGAGAAGGCTCTCCCCCTGGGGGTTGCCAGCCGACACTGTCTGGCCGACGGCACCCTGAGGAGGCCCTCTCTGTGCGAGCGAACCGGTCGGTGGGAGGCTATTGGCGGCAGAAGGCGGTCTCGCAGATAACCCGGCCCTAAGCCATGGAGTGCTTTAAAGGTGGTCACCAACACCTTGAAGCGCAACCGGAAGACCACAGGAAGCCAGTGCAGCTTGCGCAGGAGAGGTGTCATATGTGAGTGCCCCATCGCTCCCACAATCCCCCGCGCGGCCGCATTCTTGACTAACTGTAGCCTCCGGGTGCACCCCAAGGGGAGCCCCATGTAGAGAGCATTGCAGTAGTCCAGGCGGGAAGTGACGAGTGCTTGAGTGACCGTGCGTAGGGAGTCCCTATCCAGAAAGGGGCGCAACTGGCGTATCAGGCGAACCTGATAAAAAGCCCCCCTGGCCACGGCCGTCATGTGCTCTTCTAAAGACAGCCGTGGATCCAGAAGGACGCCTAAGTTGCGAGCCCTCTCCGTGGGGGCCAGTGATTCACCCCCAATAGCCAGTGATGGCACCAGCTGGCTATATCGGGACGCCGGAAGCCACAGCCACTCGGTCTTGGAAGGGTTGAGTCAGAGCCTGTTTCTCCCCATCCAGGCCCGCACAGCCTCCAGACACTGGGACATCACTTCAAGGGCATTGTTGGGCTGGCCTGGGGTGGAGATGTACAGCTGAGTATTGTCAGCGTACTGATGGAACTCCATCCCAAAGCCACGGGTGATCTCACCCAGCAGCTTTACATAAATGTTGAACAGAAGGGGTGAGAGGACCGACCCTTGTGGCACCCCACAAGCAAGGCGCCTCGGGGTCGACCGCTGCCCCCCTGTCAACACAGATTGCGACCGGTCAGAGAGGTAGGAGGAGAACCACCGCAGAACAGTGCCCCCCACCCCCAACCCCTTCAACCGGTGCAACATGATACCATGGTCGATGGTATCAAAAGCCGCTGAGAGATCTAACAGGACCAGGATAGAGGAGCAACCCCTATCCCGATCCCTCCAGATATCATCCACCAATGCGACCAATGCCGTTTCCGTGCTGTACCCAGGTCGGAAGCCAGACTGGAGTGGGTCTAGATAGACAGCTTCATCCAGGTACCAGGGAAGCTGCCGCACCACCACACTCTCAACAACCTTCGCAACAAAGCGAAGGTTGGAGACTGGACGATAGTTACCAATACAGCCGGATCCAGAGAAGGCTTCTTGAGGAGGGGCCTCACCACCACTTCTTTCAAAGCAGCCGGCAGGACCCCCTCACTCAAAGAAGCGTTAACAATCCTCTGGAGCCAGCCTCGTGTAACCTCCCGGGAAGCCAGTACCAACCAGGAGGGACACGGGTCCAATAAACATGTGGTCACGTTCAGCCGTCCCAGGATCCTGTCCACGTCCTCGGGAGCCACAGGATCGAACTCCTCCCAGATAACACTCTCAAGACCTGCCTCAGTCATCCCGTCCAAACTTACCCAGTCAGAGGCCAGGCCTTCCCGAATCTGAGCGATCTTGTCATACAGATACTGCACAAAATCCTCAGCTCGGCCCTGCAAGGGATCATCCCGCGCTTCCAGATGGAGGAAGGAGCGGGTCACCCTAAACAGGGTGGCTGGGCGATTATCTGATGATGCAATAAGAGCGGCAAAATAACTAGATTTCGCCGCTTTTATCGCCACTAGGTAGGTCTTAATATGAGACCTCACCAGTGTTCGGTTGGATTCGGAGCGGCTGGTCCTCCAACTACTCTCCAGGCGTCTTTTCCGGCGCTTCAACTCCCTCAGCTCCTCGGAGAATCAAGGAGCTAGGTGAGTTCGGTGACGGGTCAGAGGCCGCAAAGGCACGACGTGGTCCAAAGCCCCGGCGGCCGCACTATCCCAGGCGGCCACCAGGTCATCAACCGATTCGTGAGCCAGAGTCTCAGGAAATGGCCCAAGCTCCATCTGGAACCTATCAAGATCCATCAGGTGCCTGGGGCGGAACCACCTGGT
Source organism: Arizona elegans (assembly GCA_022577455.1). Lineage (NCBI taxonomy): Eukaryota > Metazoa > Chordata > Lepidosauria > Squamata > Colubridae > Arizona > Arizona elegans. The sequence goes on along the minus strand of JAKOOJ010000007.1, from coordinate 37,626,569 downwards.
CGGCTCCGCCTCCCTGCAGCGGGGTGTAGCGGTTAGAAAGTCCAGTCGAAGGAGCGAGTGGTCAGACCATGACAAGGGTTCAATGACTATATCCCCTGTATCAAGGCCACTCGACCACTGACCAGAGATAAAAACTAAGTCCAGAGTGTGTCCACCCGTGTGAGTGGGGTCATGAATTAACTGAGTAAGGTCCATGGCCGTCATGGAAGCCATGAACTCTCGAGCCACCTCAGATGTTTCGCCGACAGATGGCAGGTTGAAATCCCCCATGACTAGAAGTCTGGGGGTACCAACCGCCACCTCAGCTATGATGTTGAGCAGCTTGAGCAGGACCGTTGCCACGCGGCAGGGAGCCAGGTACGTGATCAACAAGCCCATCTGTACTCCATGACCCCACTTCACAAAAAGGGACTCACATCCAGCTATCTGTGGAACAGTGGTCTCCCTCGGATCAAGACTTTCCTTTATAATAACCACCACCCCCCCGCCCCTGGCCTGAGCTCTTGGCTGATGGAATGCTCGGAAACCTGGTGGGCACATATTCACGAGGGGAACCCCCCCCTTATGACCCAACCAGGTCTCCGTAATACCTGCCAGGTCCGCTCCCCCCTCCTGAATAAGATCGCAAATGAGGGGGGCTTTATTTACCACGGACCTGGCATTGCACAACAGCAGCCGAAGGCTCGGGCCCTGAGAGTCTGAACAGCCTGGGGTGTGAGAAGGGCTATGGGGACTGGGGCGCGCCACCGCTCGAAGATAGCGAGTGTGCGCCCTCACCACATGATGCGGCCCCCTGCTCCCGCCATATCTGCCCCTCCCACTCAACACATTGATAGAGAAGCCCTCGACAGAATGGACTCTGATGTCCCCCTTACCCCCGGAATCCGCACCCTCCGTGGCCCCACTGACAGCTGGGCCAGACCCCTCCCCCCGTGGGTTAACCCCCAAACCCACACAACCCTCCCGCCCCTTAAAATCCCTTAAAAATCTTATCAAAAAGTTTCCTTACAAAACCCCTCAATCCCCTTTTTGCGGCATGCCATATGCTTGAAATGACCTCAGAACTTTGGAATTCTAATCTTAATTGAAAAAATAGGTGATAGCTAAAATCTGTACATCCGAAATTAGTGAAAATAATGTGTATCACACTTTTAAAATTATTTTTAAATAATTTAAGTATCGCATTTCTATTAGCATTTTTATGGCAGGCTTAAAGGCATGTGAATCTTGAAATAGAAAGCTGAAACTTGAAATGAAGGTAGAGGCATGGCACATTGAAATACAGGCAAGTTTTTTTTCTTGGAATTCACTTGGAAAAATTCCATGGAATAAAATGTAAGGCATTTTTATTTATTATTACTTGTTTATTAAAATAAGTAAAATTGACCATCTCAATGGTTTAATGTCATTATGGTGAGGCAAAGGGAAAAGGCAGAAAAGGAGATTGGAGCAGGTTTGGAGAGTTCTTAAGTGTGGTTAGGAGATGAAAGATAAATCATTCATCTCCATGTTAAATGCTTGGTCCGTAGTGCAGAAATTTGAAATAAAATGTAGGAACAAAAAACAAATGAGTATATGGGAGCCTCAGCATATGTGAAGCATGCCACGTAAATGAGATCACAGAGAAGTACACAATTGGAAAGGAAGTAGAAATTCACTGAGGAAACCTATAGAATAGTGGGAGTCAAAAACAAACATGAGCCTGAAATAAAATTTTAAAAAGCAAAAGACATACTATATAAGTCAACATGGATGAAGACATGGTATCTTGGCTTCATACCATCTATAACATTTGCAAGTTTAGACTAATACATTTAGGCTCAGTCTGGAAGCCAATTCAGATGGAAAATGCTTGCATGTTGGGGTGATATCAGCTAATCCTTGTTTAAGGAGTTTTAGAAGCTGGTACATGCACCTTTTTAAAATCTGAAGTTGCACAGCCATATGAATTTATCCTACTTGCAATCTTTTATTTCTCTTCTAAGAGAAACATACAAGAAAATTAAATGTGCAGGAATTCTTTTGGCCCAAGGACATCTTAACACTGTAAGTGGAGTTGTGGTTATCTCTGATAAACAGGGGGGAAAAAAGAATATAAAAACATACATGGAACTGAAGACAAGCATAATGTAATACATAAAATAATACATTGTTTTTGCTTTCTTGTGTTTTTATGCATTAATATAGCAATATTTGAATAAATAATACACTGTAGAATCATTAGTAGCTGATTAATTATCTGAACCAGTTTCTACTGTTACTGCCAATTGGAAGCTAAAGGGATAAAAACTGGAAGACACTAGATTGAGAAAGACTGTCCTAGCGCTATTATATAATATAATACTTTGGAATTTTTTAATTCTCTTTTTTAATTTTTATGAATAACTGACTCTCTCGATCAAACACCTAGAACTAGAAATATTCTTACATCAAATCTGAACATGCTAAGTGAAACAGTGATTAGTAAAGCAAAAATAATGGGGAGTACTTGTTTTGAAGGATGTGAGAATTCTGTTAGAACCAGATTTTTACAAGTAAAGCTTGATATAAGTGAATGCATTGTTCTGTCTCTGTTCCAAGTTTAGATTCAAAGGTTTAGATGTCCTTGGTGGGTCCTTATTGGTTGCAGTGAGAATTAATGGAGTGCTGTTACAAGTCACAGTCTGTTGTCACGTTCGATTCTTAGTGGAATTGATGGCTGTTGAAGCTGAAATCTAGTAGTTACAAGTTAAATTGCAAGTTAAATGCCTTAAGTTTTATTACAGATACATTTATTCTAAGCATTTACACTGTTTTAGGCACTAAATAATTCTACTGACAGTGAATATTAGTGTAATAGAAACTCTTAGAATACTTTTATAGAGATTTTTCTTTACAGAAAGTAGCACTGGACCTTGTAATGCCTGTTTAGTTCCACTAGCCCACAAATATATCATGGCAGCTGAATAGATAATAATAAAATCTAGTTAAAATGGTAGCATGTCTGCAAGTTCAAAAATATAATTCTAGTCCAGAGCAATAGAAAAACCTTTCCAGATCTTTGGATTTCTATCTGTTATTGTGTAAATTTTTGAAGCTCTGAATTGATTTGAACCAATTATGAATGTCAAATTCATTTCACAAATTGAATAGACAGTTTTATTAGATCAATTTAATCAGATATGTCCAAATCAATTTTGTCCAATTCAGACACTTTTGACAAATAGGCATGTATGTATGTATTTTAATCATTGTAACTGGTACACACTGAATCTGATATGAATGAAAGATTTGGTTCAAATCAGTTTGGATTTTCAAATTTAACATGCTTATTTTCATTTAAATTGAATAGGACTTGTCTTCCATTCTATAGATGTCCAAACCAGATGATTTGGACATCCAAACAAGATGGTGGCAATGGAGGAACTATTGTTACATTGTGGGAAGAAAAGTTGCTATTAAACTAAGATAAAACAATAGGAGGAGAGATTGGAGAAAAGAAAGATTGGAAAAATTAGGAGAGACTGGGGGCAGCAAAACCAACTAGCGGAGAGGCAAACCGGTGAGCGAGTGGGGCCAGCTGCAGAGCAGGGAAGAAAATCAGCTGTGGGGCGGAGAGGCCATCTGTGAAGACCCGGGGCAAGGCACGGAAGAAACACAGCCGAAGAACAGTTCTAACTCCCCTTTATTGCTCCAAATTTCCCCCAAACATCCCCATGTTTCCTACAAGTCCTGGAGGAAAAGTTCCCACACACACCTCAGATAGCCTCTGGCTGTGAATAGTCCAGCAAACAAAGTTAGTAATGCAGCAAACAAGGCAAGAAGTCCAGTAAGCAAAGTTAGCAAAATCCAGACGTCAGCAACAGCACGCAAGGCTCCAAGAAATCAGTGTTCCGGATAAATGCCCCTCCCAACCACATCTCCTTAAGTCTCAGTCCCCAGGTGAGCCTTGTGAAGAGTGGCAGGGTACTCTCTTCCCGAGTCATTGGGTCAGCCTGCGCTGCACCTGCCTCCTCTCTGTGCTCAGGGATCAGGAGGGGGCGGTCCTTGCTCATCACCAGAGCCCTGTTGCTCCTCTGCACTGCTTCCTGCCCTCTCTTCCCCCTCTCTCGGTTGTCCTGCGCCCATTCTTCCTAGCTGGCAATCCTTCCCAGGCCCGAGAGACCCGAGGCTGCCTCATATTGCTCCTCTGGTCGTTCCTCTGGAGCCAATGAAACCATGCCCTCTTCCTCCATTGGCCCCAGCTCCAGCTCGTTGTCCTCTTGGGACTCAGGCTCTCATGCAGCCATGACACCAGCAGACTGAAGGCAGTGAATGACCGGCAGAGAACAAAGAGGCAAGATGCTGAGTGAGCAGAGCAGGGAGGAGAAGAGAGGAGAGGAGAGGCGAGCTTGCTATGGACCATCCAGGAGGTCCTGTTTGCTGGTGGAAGCAGTGTACCAGTGCGGCGGACCAGCAAATAGAAATCACATGGCTGCAAAGCAAAAAGCAGTGACAGCGCAGCAGGGAGGAAAGCCAGCAGCAAGGGGCAGCGGAGCAAGCTAGAGCCTGAGAGCACCACAGAGAGCAACGGGGAAAGAGATGGTGGAGTTGAGTGGCACGCTGAGCAGAACAGACCAGACAGTGGAGCTGAGTCGACCAGAAAGTTGAACTGCAGGCCAAGAGAGCTGACCAGAGCAGAGATGAGCCCGAAAAGACATGAGCACCGAAAGAACGGAGCTGGCAGAGAAAACAAGAGGCTGGAAGTGAAGACAACGAATTATGCCAGAAGTTCCAACAGGAAGGGAGAGAAGACCCCCAGTAGAAAATAAAAATAAATACAGGACAGAAAATAAAAGATAAATAAAGAGGCAAATAACAAGGATAAGAGTGGAACATTAGAAATCAAGGAAGAACAGTGTTAGGATATGGTTTGAGCCTAACTAGTTGTCCAGGCAATATAAGTGTACTGTAACTTTAATATGAATATGTATTGTGTGACTTTAAGGCTTTACTGCTGAATCATTGTAATGCTGAATCATGCTGTAATTAGATAATGACTGGTTGTGAATGTATTTAAGAAAGGTACTGTAACGTGTTCAGTTGCTGCTATGATATGCTGCCATTGTGTATGAAGCTGATGTGATATGCTACCAGAGTATGATATGCTGCCATAGTGAGGAGTTGCTATCTGCCAAACATTGTTTGATGGATCTGCTACCATTGTGTTTTGTGAACCAGAGTGAGTTTGTTATTCTAACCAACTACTGTTTGTTGGGTAAGAAGATACTCTAACTACTGGACTGATTTAAATGGCAAAGACTTGGAATTTGTTTAAAGACTATGAGATTGTTTTTCTACTATAAAGTAAGCTTTTGATAAACCAGTTTGCACATCTCTTATTCATTGCTCTCAGCAATGTTTCTCTGTGCTCTACACTCTGCTGGTTGGTAACACAACAACAATATCCTTAACAAACAGGATTAATAAAGATCAATCAAATAAATAAGGCAAATCTTAAATAAGGTAGGGAGGAATTGGAGCTCAAATTTTTTTAAAAAAAAATAGGGAAGAAAATGATAAATAAAACTAACATAACAGTAAGCAAGTTAAATAAATACCAAGGTAGAAAAACAAAAAAGGCAGAAGAAAGGATTAAAAAAAACAATTTTTTTTTTACCCATAAAAGAACCAGCAAAAAGAAACAAACTCATGGAACAGATGACTGATATTATTGTGGTATGCAATATATGTTCTATCTATGTCCTTATGCCCAAAGAACGCCCAGATTATACTTGTATTAAATGTAAACTATATGAATTACTAGAGGAATTGCTAGAGGCAACTCTAGCCAAACTCCAGCCTACCCAAGAAAGCTATACCCAAATTGAACCAAATAATGAACAAATAGCTCTAGAGTTGAGACTCTAGAAAAAGTGCAGAGATGAGCAACCAGGTGATTAAAACATATGAAGAATGGTTACAGAAACTGGGCATGGCTAGTCTACTGAAGAGAAGGACCAGGGGAAACATGATAGCAGTGTTCCAATTTCTGAGGGGCTGCCACAGAGAGGAGCGGGTCAAGTATTTTCCAAGGCACCCGAAGGCCAGACAAGGAATAATGGATGGAAACTGATCAAGGAGAGATTCAACCTAGAAATAAAGAGAAATTTTCTGACAGAACAATCAACCATTGGAACAGCTTGCCTTCAGAAGGAGGTTCACCCCTGGAAGTTTTTAAGAAGAGACTGGACTGCTATCTGTCAGAAATGGTGTAGGGTCTCCTGCTTGGACGGGGGGGTGGGGGGTGGGGGTGGACTAGAAGACCTCCAAAGTCCCTTCCAGCTCATTCTATTCTGAAACTTCCCTTCCCTTTTGGAGGTTAGTCTAAATTAATCACCCAAATAGTTCAAATTAAAAGAAAGTTATGTAAGTAATGCCATTCCCAATTGCTTTAATAGAGATAGGGCAACTGAAAATTAAATCAAAAATATTGGGGATTGATGGCATTCAGAATGTAAAAAGTAATCTGATTTCAACAATCTTATTACTACCTAATGTCCTTGGTCTGCCAAAATCACAATTTTGAGATTGAGTTTGCAGAGTTTGTGACTCAAATACATTATTGCAATTTTGATTTTTCTTCATCCCTCTTTTTGTAACTTCAAAAATATGCACTATTTTGGTTGATCTTAATATAAATATTGCTGTAATGAAGAATTTGGTGTGTGTGGGAGTCTTATGGATCAACTTGGCTATCACTTTTTAAGAGATGTTAATGAGTAATGAATCATCAAAAAATACAGCAGTTCTGGTTTTTATGTGTACATCCATGTCGCAGTGGCTATGACTGAGCACTTAATTGCACTCAAACAATGTGCCTGAGATCTGAAAACCAACTACCGGTAGATCAATCTGCTCCATATAGTAATGTTTTCCTGAGAAGACAGGCCCCTTTTCAGATAGCAGACAACAAAATGTTTCATGTCTTAATTACTGAGAGTGTCTCTGGACTACATTGAAATGCAATTAAATCATTAATGTCTCACCTGCTGTTCTCTCCTTGCAGTCCCATATAAAACTCTAATGGAGGTTGTCTATAAAACAGACTGCCTCAAGTAATTTGCTAGGCCGTTAATCTAATTTGAGGGTGGGATTACTTGCAGTCATTACTGAACCACTAAACCTCATGATACAAGCAACCTTATCCAACTAGTTGTGGAAAAAACCAGTTCTATGAAACAGTGATGACCCAAAAACTGAGTGTATGTTCTGTTAGCTTAACTGAATGTTTTTCACATTGCAAATCAGGAGCCATAGAGTTCAAGAAATTGCTGGTCGAGGTTATACTTTTGCAGCAAGGAAAATTTTATTTGGCACTTAGTCATTGGCAGTTAATGGCTTGTTAGTAATCAATTTATTAAGGCCTGATAAACGTGTGATCTCTTCTTGTCTTGATTGCTAATAAATCTAACACATTGTTATTTTTTAAAGATATTTTGTTTAAGTAAATCTTTCTAGCCAAGAATTAAAAGTTAATGGCTCAGTACTAGACCTAAGCAAGACTGAAAGTTGATGCTTATTGAGAACAATATCTGAGCATAAAAAAACAGCATTTCTTGTTTTCTCATCTGCTGTGACCAGTTAATCCACAACTTCTGTTTTGTGTTTATGTGTGTGTCAAAAAAAATTGTGAGTGGTAATTAATAACAGTCTTACAACTTCCTTTTAATGCATTTTTGGACACTATGTTTGCCAGACATCTTATTTTAACTAGGAACAGCTTGTTCTGAATGAGTGCTAAATTGATGTATTCAGAATATTTCAAATGATACAATTTTTAAATAGCTAAGGAAGGACAGACAGACAAGCTTCCTTCTCTGTCCTGCAGAAAATCTAATATGCATGTTAAGTTTCTGCTCTTTAAGTTCCTTTTGCTCAGCAGTTGCCTAACAGAAAAGCTTATGTTAGCAGAAGTATTTGGACAATTTCCCATTCTAATTCCTCATCAAGTTCAGAGCCAATTATATATTTACTTGATTTATCAAAACGCTTATTAGTCACATTTCCCATCAACAGGACATCTAAACATCCAAGTTTAGATAATTAGAACAACTTTTTCATAATTTCATTTTGCTCAATTGATATCAGCCCTAGCCCCAGGTACACCAGACAGGAAACATGACACAGTGAGTTAAATCTACTTTATTGTAGGGCTACATTATTAGAATGTTGCCAATCTGAACATCCCACCACCACTTCTAACCATTTAATCAATTAGGGTGGGTCATTCCTAAATTTCTTTTCTGACTATTAAGTCCTTGGATTCTCTCTCTCCTCTCGATTGTTTCCTAGGCAGATCTCTTTTCCTCGTCCCCCAGTGCCATCCATACATTTCATTACAGTGGAGTCTACAAACTGGTATTCTAAATTTATCCTCCTTTCTGGTTCCTTCCTAGGATACTGTTTCAGCTTGTAGCTATCTGATACAAAGCTAGGGAAGGATTATCATAGGAGAAAACCCACTCAAGCAATGTTAGCGTCCTCTAAAATCTAGAATTACCTTTATAACAATAAGGACCTCCTATTTCTTAATTTTGGACCTGAAAACTATAATCATTCTGTAATTAGAATCAGATGTCTTGACATAATGTACAATTGTGGTAGAGACATTAAAAACCTCTCTGTAATGATGTGGAACTGCACTTTTGTTGCCTGCACACTGTTATCTGCAGTGAGATCAATTTTCTGTAATTTTCCTCAAAGAGCAGAAGTCACTTTATAGAGTTATGAAGAAGGATAGGATATTTCAATATTAGTTAACCAGATATCTAATATCAGTACTCTGAACTGAAAGTTCAGAAATAGAGAAGATAATTTCCTTTGCTGGAGTAATCCTCAGGAAATTCTGACTCATTTGTTTTTCCCAAATAATTGTATTTAATTTAGAATATGATATCTGCAAACACTGTAGCAGAAATACACAATTCCAATATTTTTATATCATATAAATGGTATAATCAAAAGCCTGTTTTCTTCTGTTGGCTGTTTCTCATCGCAATTGTGGTGATACTCTTCTTGATTGTCTCACAAATTCATAACATATTTAAAAAATATCAACCAAATTTAATTCAACTATGTATATTGATATTATTGATATTATTATGGAATAAATGATTTCCTCTTGTTTATTAGATAAACTTTCTTTTTTAGGTTTTCTCCTTGATTTCCTCCTTACATATCACTCTGTTCTTTAGACTCATCTTCTGGTCATCCCTCCTATTTCCTCATAGCCCTTTTGTCTGTCATTTGTTCTATCTTCAGTTTTAATTTGATTTGGTCTTTCTTGTACTATTTCATATCATTCTACTCTTTTCTACTCTCAGGTGTTTTTGTAACTGGGCTTTTAAATTTTTGATTTGCTTCATCATTGGGTAACTTATTCAAAAAAGAGAAGTCTTATTTCTTTGATTACCATAATACTTTCCAATTTCTATTTATTCTTTTAGTTCTTGTTCTTTTCTCCCCTGTTTTTATTGGAAGAAAATGTTTTCTTTCCTCTCACTTTTTCTAATTTTTGTTTAATTGTAATGTGTTAACATTGTGGCTGGGAACAGGTAGATTCTCTTTTCTGTTCATGTACAGCACTTGCGGCGTATAAAATGGCTTTAATTTTATTGCCTATAAGTCTTTTAGTGAACTCTGATTCAGAGTTCAAAATTATTTTATGATACTTCTTTTGCTTGCATTCCTCCCTTTCTCTTCTTCCATTTCAAAACTTTTAGATCTTTATTTGGTACTTAGTAATTTTAAGTATTTTAAGTATTAAGTATGATGGTGATCCTATGCATGCCTGTGTATATGATTTAACTAAACTATTGGGAAATATAAAGCTTGTCAGTGGTTCAGAAGTTGTTTTTAATGTGATTGCTAATTTTTAATTCAGGATAAATAACAAGATCATGAACATTCTTCCTGAAGAATTGAAACTATTTCAATCCCTCGAAACTTTAGATCTCAGCAACAACAATATTTCTGTGCTTGAGAGGGGGTCATTTCCTCCACTGGTGCTCAAGAAACTGTAAGTTAAGTTCAAGCTTTCATTTCATCCAAAATTTTCTTTTAAAAAACTTTTCAATCCATTAATGTAATCAGGGAACTCTGGCATCTGAAGAGGTTCACAGTGATTCACAAAAAGCTCTATGGATATGGATTCCCGACTGGGATTTTTTCTTTTTCTTTTTTTGCTCCTAACATCTGGCCTTAAAGAAAATAGGTTAAAAATGCCCATACAGACCAGTGTACTTTTGGAACTTGTTAATTTTCTATTGTGCTATCCAGTTCCTGGCTAGAATTGATTGAATATCAAATTCAAAATAATAACACATATTCACATGACTCTATTATTAAGATAATTGGGGGGGATATAGTTCCTTGAGCAGATTTTGCTTTTTGTTCATGTTTTTTTTTTATTATTTGATTTATATGCCTCCTTTCTCCGGAGACTCAGGGCGGCTTACAATGCGTTAAGCAATAGCCTTCATATTTTTGTATATTTATACAAAGTCAGCTTATTGCCCCCACAAACTGGGTCCTCAATTTACCTACCTTAGAAAGGATGGAAGGCTGAGTCAACCTTGAGCCTGGGGAGATTCGAACTTGCAGTAATTGCAGGCAGCTGAATGTTAATAACAGGCTATTAGTCTGCTGCACCACCAGGCTCTTAATGTGTTATCATCACTCTATGCACAGTGGATGTTATATTTGCATAGCTTCAAATTAAATAGTGGTGAACATAATGCCTACAATTTAGAGTCAAGAATGTCCATTACAACTTGTATAGGACAGCAGTCAGAATCTCAAGAGAGAACCATGACTTTAATCAAACGAAAATTCACTGGACTTCATTGACTGTACCAATTGATTTATTCATTAATCCTTTTCATCCTAATTATGATACTTTTTTTAAAGGCAGAGACAATTATCTGACAAAGTATTCTTAGTGTTCTGTTAATTGAGTCAATATTTAAATAATAAAACAATAGGTATTTGACGCTATTGTGAAAAAGAATCTCATCTTTCAATGTAATATTTTTAAAATATTTAAAATTTAGAATATTTTTAAATTACTGTCATTTCAGGATTAATGTAAATTGTAAATTATATTTCTTTGGAATCAATGTGGGGAATTCTCTGACTTTTAAGAACTGTTCAAAGTGATACTTATCCTCTGATGGGACAAGGACTTTTAAAATGAAGATTAAGATGAGTAAACAGCAGATGACTAGAATTTGAGTACTGAATTTAAACATTTTCATATATGTTATTCTGCCCTTCTTTCCCAGCCACATTAGCAACAATCGGATAGTTTCACTGGAACCAGGCATTTTTGACAACTTGGCTAATAAACTTCAAGTCTTGAAGCTGAACAAAAACCGCATTTCAACCATTCCACAGAAGATGTTTAAACTTCCCCATCTCCAACATCTGTGAGTACATCCTCCAACTGCCTTGTTCCTTTCAGTGATTTTTGCAGGCTTCCTTCAGTGGTTGAACATTAGCCCTATTAGCAATCACATAAACTCAGGACAGATTTAGATGCAACAAAAACACAATTCTCGCCCCACTTTCTGAATTTTCATATTTCATATTAATTTATTTTGTTTGCATTGCCTGAATAAAATACTTGTAATGCTGTTGTGGTTTATAGCAGGGGTCACCAACCTTTCGGACCTCAGGGAACACTAAATTCATAATATTAAATCCCGCGGACAACTAATATGATCTGCCTAATGACTGGCTGGGTGGGCATGGCTAAGTCATCGCACCAGCCGCGACACCAGGGAAGGGGCGGGGGGGTGGCAGTAGTTGTTAGAGAAAGTCTGAGTCCTAGGGAGGTCACTGTCCCTCAGATAGGCGGGTGTGAGTCTCTTCTATTGAAGTGGGACCCTGGAGTTCAGTCGGGCTTGTTGGTCACATATCTATCTCCCAGCTATGTTGCCACAGCCCTGCCCGCACTGCTCGATGTCTTGTCTGAGGTGGCACTTGAACTCCCCAGCCTTTTAGTTGTGGGAGATTTTAATCTGCCTTCGATTGGTGAGTCATCTGAGACAGTCCGGGAGTTCATGGCCTCCATGGCAGCCATGGACCTGACTCAGGTTATTCAGAGCCCAACTCATAGGGGAGGACACACACTCAACCTGGTTTTTCTCTCTGGGCAGTGGATAAATGGTCATGGTAAGGGGGAACTTTCCATCACTCCCCTGTCATGGACTGACCATTCCCTCCTTAGACTAGACTTTCAATCTGCCAACCCCTGCCGCTGGGAGATGGGACCCATAAAATGGTTCCGCCCTAGGCGCCTGATGGACCCAGAAAGGTTCTTAAAGGAGCTTGGGACATTCCCCACCTCTCAATCCTGCAATTCAGCTGAGGCTCTGGTGGCATCCTGGGAACGGGTGGCTACCGATGCCTTGGACAGAATCGCACCTTTGCGGCCTCTAACCCGACATAGATCCCGGATTGCTCCTTGGTTTTCCATGGAGCTCCGGGAAATGAAACGTCAGAAAAGACGCTTAGAGGAGAGTTGGAGGTCCTCCCGATCTGAATCTGACCGAACACAGTTAAGAACCCATATTAGGTCTTATCTAGTGGTGATGGAAGCGGCGAAACGTCACTACTTCGCCGCCCTCATTGCATCTGCAGAAAACCGCCCAGCGGCCCTGTTTTGTATGACCCGCTCCCTCCTCAATCAGGGAGCGAGGGAAGACCCTTTACAGGGCAGAGCTGAGGATTTTGTACAGTTTCTGCATGATAAAATCGCTCAGATCCGGATTGGATTGGACTCTGACTGGGCAGAATCCAATCGGGAGACTAGGGTGGGTCTTGAGAATAATATCTGGATTGAGTTTGACCCTGTTTCTGTCAAGGAAGTGGACAGGATTGTGGGCAAACTTAGTTCCTCCACTTGCTTATTGGACCCTTGTCCCTCCTGGTTGGTTTTGGCTGCCAGAGAGGTGACTAGAGACTGGATCCAGGCAATTGTCAACGCTTCGTTGAGAGAGGGGAACTTCCCCACCTCTCTTAAGGAGGCGATGGTTCGACCTCTCCTCAAGAAGCCTTCCCTGGATCCAGACTTACTTAATAACTATCGTCCCGTCTCCAACCTTCGCTTCATCGCAAAGGTTGTTGAGACTGTAGTGGCTCAACAGCTCCCACAATTCCTGGAGGAAACGGAATACTTTGACCCATACCAATCAGGCTTCCAACACTGTCACAGCACGGAAACGGCATTGGTCGCTCTGGTGAATGATCTCTGGTGGACTCGGGATGGTGGTTGTTCCTCCATCCTGGTCCTATTCTCAACGGCTTTTGATACCATCGACCATGGTATCCTACTGCAGCGACTTGTGGGGTTAGGGGTGGGAGGCACTGTCTTACGGTGGTTTTCCTCCTACCTCTCGGATCGCTTTCAGTTTGTATGGGCGGGAGGTCAGAGATCCACCCCGAGGCCCCTTAATTGTGGGGTGCCTCAAGGGTCGGTTCTCTCCTCCCTGCTCTTTAACATCTATATGAAGCCACTGGGTGAGATCATTCGTGGCTTTGGGGTGAGTTATCATCAATATGCTGATGATACCCAATTATACATCTCCACCCCAGACCACCCCAGAGATGCCCTTTCCATGATGTCCCATTGCCTGGAGGAGGTACGGGCATGGATGGGCAGAAACAGACTCAAACTCAATCCCTCTAAGACTGAGTGGCTGTGGATGCCGGCATCTCGGGTTTCAGAGGCTCCATCACTTTTGATAGATGGGGAAAAACTTGCACCCATTGATAGGGCTCGCAACTTGGGTGTCCTCCTGGATGCTCGGCTATCCCTAGAAGACCATCTAACAGCCGTGACCAGGGGGGCCTTCGCACAGGTTCGCCTGGTGCGCCAGTTGCACCCTTTCCTGGACCGAGATGACCTTCGCACAGTCACTCATGCCCTGGTTACTTTCTGCTTGGATTACTGCAATTCCCTCTCCATAGGCTTGCCCCTGAGATGCACCTGGAGACTCCAGCTGATCCAGAATGCAGCTGCACGGGTTGTTATGGGAGCCCCTCGTTACTCCCATATAACACCCCTCCTGCATGAGCTGCACTGGTTACCAGTGGTTCTCCGGGTCCGCTTCAAGGTGCTAGTCCTCACCTATAAGGCCCTTCATGACTTAGGTCCGGGATATTTGCATGACCTTCTCCTGCCTGCCTCTCACCGTCCTGTTCGCTCACATAGGGCCGCTCTCCTCAGGGTTCCGACGGCGAGCCAATGTCACCTTGCTGTGTCCAGGGGTAGGGCGTTCTCTGTGGGTGCTCCCACCCTCTGGAATGAATTACGTACTGAGCTCCGGATGGCTCCTGATCTCCACTCCTTCCATCGGGACTTGAAGACTTGGCTTTTCAAACAAATAGGCTGAGACTGATTCCGGGCTTTATTATTTACTACTAATTAATTATTTGGATTAAATTATGATTTTATTGTACTTGTTTCTTAACTTGTGTTCGCCGCCCTGAGTCCTTTGGGAGAATGGCGGCATATAAATACATTTAATAAATAAATAAATAAATAATAAGTGGTCATGTGACTGGATGGGTGTGGCCAAGTCGATGTCACTCGTGTCGGGTGCCTCACCTGCCTCTACTTGCCCCTCCCCTCCCACCCCTCCTCCCCTGCCTGCCTGGGCTCCTTAGGGCTCCAACAGGAAGCAGTTGTTGGAGCTAAGCAGCCACCATGAGAAAGAGTTGGCAAAACAGCTCAATTCAAATTGGATCTGACCAAGAAGGAGGATCAGCAGAAACACCTCACTGAGAACTACAAGCATAGGCTTTCCAAGCAGAGGGAAGACCTGCAGGAATGTAAGGCCTGGAGGCTCAGTGGGCTGAGATGGTCAGCCAGTTCCAGGCCATGATGCAGTCCCACTGGAACAAGCCCCTCTGGCTCCTCGCTACCAGTGCATTTCCTTCCAGCCTTCACCCAAAGCCCCGCACCAAGATCCCAAAGCGGGGAGACGCTGCAGTAACACAAACATTCATTGCACGTATCCGGCCCAGGGGCTGTAGTTTGAGGACCCCTGATTTAGTGCAATATAAAAAATGCAAATAATTTTTCTGTGGACCACCAGAATTTTCTCGCGGACCACCAGTGGTCCACAACCACCAGTTGGTGATCACTGGTTTATAGTGTTACTGTATATAGAAGGAAAATAAGACATTCTCTTTAGATTCTTTTCTCTCATTGTTACTAAATCACTAAAAATATTGACAGGGTACATTGTAAAAAGCTGGCTGCACCAAGAAAGAAGCTACTTGTTCTTCCCCACATGGCTGAACCCTCATCATTCTCCATCCCATTCCCAGACTAAAGTAATCTCCTTGATGACTGATTACTTTTGTTAAGAAAAGTAAAGTGAAAAACTGATAAAAATACTGAATGTGTAAACTGCTATGTGCGAAAATTAGTAGAGAAATGTCAGATATTAGAAACACAAAGAAATACTTGCCTCTCAAAGAGATGATAAGTAGCTGTGTAGTACAGAATAAAAAAGTTAATAAACAGAAGTAGTGGGGTCTCAGATGGGAGCACATTCACAGATGGAACTCAGAAATAATCTGAGTAGGACACATAGTAAGTTACTGAAAGTTTAATTAAAACTTTAATTAGGTATGATAACAATGCTTGGAAATATATAAGTGACTGTTTCAGAAGAACTGGACTTATGTTTCTATCATTATTAAAACCCATCTCATAAGGCTGTTGTTGTGGGAAAAATAGGTAGAGGAAGGTGTGTTGGATATGTTTGCCTCCTTGAGTTATTTATAAAAATAATAAAGGTTGGATAGAAATAAATAAATAAAAATATCAAGAACCTGAATATGTAAAAGGCTAACAGTTTAATATTTGAGGGGGTTCATAAGAGTCACTACAAAAGCTTAAAGAGAGGCTGCATCACAGTAAATCTAGCATGTACTTTCTGAATTATTCTTTTTTATTGCTTGTAATAATTTATTAGTTAAATTTTAAATTACAGAAGATTTGAGATGTGGGGAAAGAAAAAACTGCTCCAGAGTTTGCATGGGTAAAAGGAATAACAATCATAGAAGTGACAGAAAAGATTCATATAGAACATAGTTTAAAAAATTAAGGTGCCAAAAAAGATGTCATGTACAGCAAATCTAACCAACGTTTTAAACGTTCCATAAGAGAATATCAGAAGTAGCACCAAATACACACAGATGCACAGACCCATGGATAGCAAATAACTTCCTAAAATGTTAACTTAACCCCCTGAATTCCTGGCAACATAATTTTCAAGTTTTTTTTTTTTTAAAGACTTCAAAGATATTCAAAATTATTGGCATTGTCATGTCTTAGAGTTCAATATATTTTTGTTAAGAGAAGTCTAGTTGAAAAAGAATGTTTTGTACTTCTGTTAACCATATAAAGACAGGGCCACACACGTACACAGTGCTTAGAAACTTGAATTTACCTACAATAACATGGAATATTTTTCTCCCTTCAGAGAGATGAGCCGTAACAGAATTAAAAAAATAGATGGACTTACTTTTCAAGGACTGCCTTCTTTGAAATCATTAAAAATACAGAAAAATGGGCTTGTTTGGCTCATGGATGGAGCTTTTTGGGGATTAAGTAACATGGAAATTCTGTAAGTGCATGTTTTCATGGTTTTCAAGAAACAACCATTCTGAGTATTACAATTCATTCTGTTTGAGGACTAATTTGTTCACAAAATATTTATGTACAAAATGCAAAATGATAATTTTTTTCTAGCTTGTTTTTATGAGAAAGATACTTGATATCTTTTAAATTGTTAAAGCTTGCAGCTATAAATTGGTTTTTCATTTTGTATTCTTAGGCAGCTGGATCATAACAACCTAACAGAGATTTCCAAAGGCTGGCTTTATGGCTTGTTGATGTTAGAGCAGCTTCATCTTAGCCAAAATGCAATCAGCAGGATCAGACCTGATGCCTGGGAGTTTTGCCAAAAACTCAGAGAGCTGTGAGTAGTGTGTGTTGTATGTGTGTGTGTATGTTTAGCTCTCCTCTATTATAAAAGTAGGGTGCAGGCCAAAGTATGACTGAAAGAAACACTTTACATAATGGCAATGCATTTGTTTTTATGTGCATGTGCTGAATTCACTGATGCTTTATTGTAAGAACCTGAAGCCAATTATGTTTCTTTGTACCAGTAACACTTGGACTTCGTTACGGTAATTTCAAATAATAGAAACTAATTCTGCAATAATATTACATGTCACGGAAAATAAGCCACAAACTTGAAATTAAAAATAAATTATTCTGAAACTAATTAAGAAGTTATATTCTTAGCTTGAATGTTTTGTTTATGCTGATTTAAAACAACATTCGCCCCATTTTTTTAATTTGCAGTGATTTAACTTACAATAATTTAGCAAAACTAGAAGATTCAAATTTTGTTGGTTTAAGCCTACTGGTAAGGCTAGATATCGGGAACAACAAAGTCAGCTACATTGCAGATTGTGCCTTCCGGGGACTATCCAGTTTACAAACTCTGTAAGTTTCAAGAAAACTTGTTTAAAGATCTGTCTGTTTGTCTGTCTATCTATCATCTATCTAATCTATCTATTTGATTTCTATAGTCACCCATCTCAGCAAATGTCTCTGAGAGGTTCACAATTCTGTGTTATATAAAGAAAATTATGAGAACTAAAGACTACTTCAGTGTTTCTCAACTATTGCGTAGACTTCAAGTTCAGAATTCCTCAGCCAGCATTTGAATTTTGGGAGTTGAAGTCCATACATCTTAAAGTCGCCAAGGTTAAAAAACACTGCACTACTCCATATAAAACAGTTAAGATGTAACAAAACAATGTTGTCTTTTTGTAATGGATCTGAAAAACCTATGAAGGAAAACTCAGTAATAGATGCAGTTTTCTTAATACAGATTGACTTAGAATCAATGACTTTTTAAAAGCACCAAAACTAAGAAAAACATATTGCTTATTCTTTCATGAATTTCCATTTTAAATTATGTGTTAAAAACCTAGACCAGGTATCGGCAACCCGCGGCTCCAGAGCTCTGCTGTAGCTCCCTGTCCCATCACTGGCTGGCCTCATCCCTCACCCTCCCCTCTCTCTCGCCTGGCCTGAGAAGGTAAGGGCGATGGCAAGGGATGGAGAAGCAGCCGGGGCTGATTCTCTGGCACCTCACTGTTGTGGAGCTTCTTCTGGCCCTTGTTGGTGCTGGGCGTGCCTCGGTCACTTGGGGAAATGTGCAACCTACTCTCTGCCCTGAGACACTGACCTGGCCCAGCCATGACCGACGCTGGCCTCGCTAACATGAGGGCTGGTGGAGTGGAAATAGGATCTGGGAGGAGGGGACTTCGGAAGGGTGAAGGGCCAGCAGCACCTAGCCATGGCTTTAAGAGATGCAGGGCAGCAAGAAAAGGGAGCTGGCCTCGCTGAACCTCACACATCCATCCCAGGGGTCAGGCTCAGAGAAAGTCCTCATCAAAGACGCTCACCCATCAGCCAGTATCCCCCTCTCTATGTCTCTCCCTTTCTCTCTGTGTATCTCTCTTGCTCTCTGTCTCTGCATCTCTTCTTTCTCTCTCGGAAAGTCACAGCTGGGCCAAGCCAGCAGGCTCTCCTTGGGGCTCCTTGCTACTCCTTTTATTTCTTCTTCAAAATCTGGGCTGTCTGAGCTTCCCTTCAGGTGACACTTCTCCTCTCGTGACCCCCTGGCCAGCTGTGGTGGGACTGGGAGGGTATGCATACGTGGGGAGAACCTTCTCAAGCAAGTGCCAAAGCTCAGCAAAGGCATGCATAGGGCGGGTGGCTGCTCGCTTAAGGAAGATCTTAACAGGATGCAACAGGACGTGGCTTCTCTCCTGCACTAGGGCTCCATGTCACCACCACCCCCCGCAGCTCTTCGGTCAAGTGCGGAGGGTGCGAGCCCCAGTCCGAAGGGGCAGGAAGTGAAGGCTGCCTTACATGCAAATGTGGCACAAAGGCAGGCACAGGGCTGCTTCACTCCTGCACTAAGGCTCTTCCTCCTTCTCACCCTCCTCCTCTTGGTGGTGGTGTGGTGGGGCCGGGAGGGTGTGCAACCATGGGGAGACCCTCCTTTAGCAAGCGGCTACTCACCCCATGCATGCTGGCTTGGTCCAGCCCCAGCTTTCACACACACACACACACACACACACACACACACACACAGAGAGAGAGAGATAGAGAGATATCATACAGAGTGATAGAGAGGGTGGGAGAGAGGGGAAGATAGGGAGAGGGGGGAGAGAGGGGAAGATAGGGAGAGGGACAGAGAGAGACACAGAAAGAGATATAGAGAGATACAGAAAAAGGGGGAGAGGACTTCTGATTGGCGCTGCGGGTATACAGATGGGGAATTAGTGGGCTCTTCGGAGCCCCACGAAAACCCCATTTGCCAAGCCCCTGCCGGTAGGTCGTTGGACCTACCCTGTCCTGTAGGGACATGGGGATAGAGAGGAACCCTCGGACGGCCGAGAGGAACAGGTAGCTTCCTCGGGGCCAGAGGCTTGCCCTCTGTGCTGGCGGTGGTGGAATGGGGGCCATGGCAGCTGCCCTGAGACCGTGGCAACCGGGATACAAGAATGCGCAGGTGGAGAAGAGGAGAAACGGAGAGCGGAGCCGGGAGTTTGTATGCCGGGTGAGTGGACATCAACCCAGGCAGGAACTGCCCACAAACACTGAATTACAATTAGTCCGCCCCAGCCTTAACAGCGGCTGGGAACTGTTGGGGCACAAAGACAAAAGACCTGTTGGTGGATAACATAAATTACTGACTTTTTGGAAATGTTTGACTACAGATCTGGATATATTTTTTCTTTACTTTTTGGTGGATAAATGAGATTGGACTATGTTTGGGAGAGAGGAAGGAGAAGAGGAAATAATTATGCCTTCAAAAGCAAAGGGAAAAGACAAACGGAGATGGATAAAATGGTTGCCAGCTGAAAAGGGAAAGTGTAAATTCCAGGCTGATTGTTATTTGAAAAGAGAAACTTTGTTGCTTGTTATTTAAACTTGACTATTTTGAGGAAAAGACTCAGAGAACTTGACTTAGGGTATATAATCTGTTCACTGGAGGATTTATTGAAGATTAGAAAGAAGAAATTAAATGGAACAATGAAAGCTGAACTAATAAGGACCCGGTTTGTGGGGGCAATAAGCTGACTTTATATAAAATATACAAAAGTATGAAGGCTATTGCTTAACGCATTGTAAGCCGCCCTGAGTCTCCGGAGAAAGGTGGCATATAAAAATAAAAAAAAAAATAAAAATAAAATAAAAAATAAAAAATAAATAAACATGGCAATAAAAGAAGGGTGTGGCAATAGAAAAAGGACATGATGATACCATATATGGAATAGCTTCAGAATCTACTTTGTAGAACTCATAACTTTGATGACATTGAAATGGAAAAGATACATACTTGGACAAACTGGAGAAAGGAATAATGGAATATATTATGCAACAAGACAACAAAATATTATATTTTGATTTAAATGAATGTAACGGTTTCTGGGTGGTTGAATAATGCTAGGAGATTTTTTCTTTTTCTTCTCTATGCTCTCTCTCTATTTCTTTCTTGTAGTATCCTTCTCTTTGTTTCTTTTCCTCTCTCTATTTTCTTTTTTAATCCATTTTACTTCTTTTGTTATATTTCTACTCTATTCCTTTTTCCTTTTTTCTTTTTTTAGTGTTGCCTTATTTTTTTTGTATTTCTTTTATTGTAATATTATTGTATTACAATAATATTTATTGTATTACAATAATATTTATTGTATTACAATAATATTGTATTACAATAATATTTATTGTAATATTATTGTAAATAATAGCAAATTACTCTCTCCTTTTTTCTATTATTTTCATATAAATATATAAACAATTTGATTAAGAAATAAGAGCATAAATGATTGAAGAAAAACATGATTTTTGCATGTTCTAATGCCTTTTTAAATTTTGAATTTTTAACTAGCACTACTTACAGATTTAATAATCTGGAAGAAAATATTTACTTTTAAAGCCATTGGATGTTAAAAAGAATTATTTATAGAATTAAGAACCATAAAAAATTGATTTTAAAGTGTTTCAAAATGTTTCCTGTTGAAAATAAGAAATAAGCATGGAATGGGAGAAAACTTAAGAAAGAATAGGAGATAAGATATTTATTGAAATATACTTTTATCTTAAATTGGTAAGAGATATGGAGGAGAATAGATTGGAAAACAATATTGGTAACATATTCCGAAGTAATTTGGAGCTAAGCAACTGAATAAGAGATAAATGTTATGAATTAATTAAATAAATGAATTTAGGAGTGGAGGAAAGTATGACTCTGGAGATCAGTGAAAGCAAAGCTATGACCCAGTTTTACAAATAAGGTAGGAGTGGAGGAAAGCATCACACTGGAGAACAGTTAAAGTAAACTGAGAACCAGTTAAAAATAAAAATAAGAGTTAGAAGTGGAGGAAAGCATGGGCTGGAAAACAGTTAAAGCAAAGCTGTGAACCAGCCAAAATATTGAGTTAGGAGTGGAGGAAAGCATACGCTGGTCAACAGTTAAAGCAAAACTGTGAACTAGTCAAAAATAAAAAGTTAGGAGTGGAGGAGACTATACCTAGGGATCAATTGAAATAAAGTTGTGAACCAGTTAAAAATAGGGGTAGGAGTGGAGGAAAGCATTGCTGGAAGACAACTACTTGAGTTGTGAACCAGTTTTATAATAGATTTAGGAGGAGTTAAGGGAGAAGGTTGGTGTGCAGTTAAAATTATACTGGGAACCAGCTAAAATAATTAAGGAGTGGAGGAAAGCATTGCTGGAAAGCAGCTGATTAAGATGCAAACCAGCTAAAAAATAAATTTAGGAGGAAGTGGAAGAGATTTTACCATAGTAGCTAAACTGTGAACCAGTTTGAATAAATACAGATAGGAGTATTGGAAAATACAGCTAGGAAATAGATATTTAAACTATGAACCAGTTAAAAATTAGATTCAATAAAATATGAGAATAAACTTGAAATAAATAAATAAAGTATTGTGGAAGTAACAAACTATAGAAGGAAATGTTGATTGTTTATGCAATGACTTTACGAGAGGAGGAAAATACTTTTTGTCAAGATTATGGATATTAGATGTCATTTAAGAGAAGTAAAATATAGATTTGAGGTAATAGGTTTTAGGTTTGAGGAATATATATGAAATATTGATTGTTAAAATGATAAGATTTAGAACAGTGTTTATTGTTTAGAATTTTGGGTGTAATAGTAGAATGATAAATGTTTAGAATAAGATTTTTTTCTTTTTTCTTTTTAAAGATGTAAAGGGATAAAATTTGGAACAAAACTGATTGAGGGAATGTGAATAATTGTACTCATTTTATGCCAGACCAAACCCTTGCTCCAAAACGATGTATTTTATGTTTTATGTTTTAAAAAAATAAAAAAAAATGGGAAAAAAAGAAAGGGGGGGGGAGAGAGGGGAAGATAGGGAGAGGGGGAGAGAGAAGGGTAGAGGGAGATAGAGAGAGAGGAGGGAGAGAGACAGAGATATAGAGAGGGGGAGAGGGAGAGGGGCAGAGAGATACAGAGGGGGAGGGGGAGAGAGAGACAAAGAGAGAATGGTTTTATGGCTAGGAAGGCATGGCTAGGGGGTCATGTGACTGGGTGGGAGTGAGTGACATCGAGTTGGCCACGCCCACCCAAGTTTTGTGGCTCCTGGTGTTTTTTTTCCTTGTGGGAAATGGGTTCAAATGGTTCTTGAGTGTTTAAGGTTGCAGACCCCTGAGTCCTAGACAAATAGTTATTGAAATAAGGAATTATAATACAAAACATGCCATATAGTGCCATCACGAGGCGGTTGTGTGTGTGTGTGTGTGTGTGTAACTCCAACAGCAAGATTTTGGGAAGGAACACAAAATATTGGGAGATTTGGAGATTGAATTTCATATTTAATGTCAGAAAAATAATTTGGGGTTCCAACTTGAGCCGGAGTTGCATAGGAATAAATAAAAATGAGATCTAGACAGCTGTGAGGAAAGAAGAAATATTTATTCCTAAAAGTAAAACAGTTTGCTTTTAGGGATAGGCTGCAGAGAAATGGGGTACAGTGGCAAACTTTCATAGAGGGAGCTTGTCCAGGGTGTGGAAATATCTACGTGCTGAGTATGTGTGTGTGTGTGTAGATCTCTTCTAGGAGATTTAATGTAATTAATTCTATTAGTGTTTGCAGACTTTATCTTTTGATTTGTGGATTATTAGGTCTGGGTAACATTTTTCAGGGTTTGAGGAAGTTTCCTAATTTGATTAATTTGGAGACATTGATTCTCAGACCATTGTGAATTATGTTAATATTTTAAGGGAAGATGGAAACAGTATAAAGAATAAAATATATTTGGATATAAAACTTCTCACAATAATTTTGGATTTTCAGACAGTGAATGTTTGGGGTCATTTATCATATGATACTCACAGGAACATTGTTGCCAACTCCTTGCTGCGGGTTTACACTGAAAAGCTTTTAATGATGGTTTGTAATCTGCATAATGGCATAATGGAAAAGAATGGGAACCACAAGAAACATCACTTATTGTTGCTGTTGTTATAGAAGCACTCACTCATTTACTTGCTATTGTTGCCCACATGCACCGATGTTTACATGTTCCATTGATTTATATGTTTATATGTTCCATTGATGGGGATAGCTGTACTCCAACTCCTATTATGACATGTAAATCAGACAATGATCTTAACCTCTTGAACTCTCTTTGGGTCATCTGTAATAACTTGTTAGACGTGTAAGAAGTGTCTGGTCTTTGGTCCCATTCATATACATTAATCCCAACTGTTTAGTCTCTGTTACAGGTAGCCTGCTTGCCTTTTTAACTCCCCTCACTTGCTGCTGGCATAATAATAATAATAATAATAATAATAATAATAATAATAATAATAATAATAATAATAATTTTATTTCTATACCGCCCTTCTCCCGAAGGACTCAGGGCGGTGTACAGCCAATTTAAAAACACAAGACACAACAATAATTAAAAATTAAAATAATTAAATAGATTTGGCCGATTTAAAACCCCAAAAATTTAAAATACCCCAGTTTAAAATTATTAAGTTGATAGCCCGGCCTGGCGGAACAACAGGGTCTTCAATGCGCAACGAAACACCCGGAGGTCGGAGATCTTACGTATTTCCGGGGGCAGTTCATTCCACAGGGCTGGGGCTCCCACAGAGAAGGCCCTCCCCCTGGGTGTCGCCAGCCGACATAACTTGGCTGATGGCACCCTGAGGAGACCCTCTCTGTGGGAGCGGACTGGTCGGTGGGAGGCTATTGGTGGCAGAAGACGGTCTCGAAGGTACCCAGGTCCTATGCCATGGAGCGCTTTAAAGGTGGTAACCAACACCTTGAATTGCACCCGGAAGACCACTGGGAGCCAGTGCAGCTCGCGCAGGAGGGGTGTCACGCGAGCACAACGAGTTGCGCCCATAACCACCCGCGCGGCCGCATTCTGGACCAGTTGGAGCTCCGAGTGCTCTTCAAGGGGAGCCCCATGTAGAGAGCATTACAATAGTCCAGGCGGGAAGTGACTAGTGCCTGAGTGACTGTGCGTAGAGAGTCCCGATCTAGAAAGGGACGCAACTGGCGTATCAGGCGAACCTGATAAAAGGCCCCCCTGGCCACGGCCGTCATATGCTCTTCTAAAGACAGCCGTGCGTCCAGGAGGACACCCAGATTGCGAGCCCTCTCTGTGGGGGGCAAAGATTCACCCCCAATAGTCAGCGATGGCACCTGCTGACTATATTGGGACGCCGGCAGCCACAGCCACTCGGTCTTGGACGGGTTGAGTATGAGCCTGTTCCTCCCCATCCAGACCCGCACGGCTTCCAGGCAGTGAGACATCACATCAAGGGCATCGTTGGGGTGGTCTGGGGTGGAGATGTACAGCTGAGTATCATCAGCGTACAGATGACACTTCACCCCAAAACCACGGATGATCTCACCCAGCGGCTTCACATAAATGTTGAACAGAAGGGGCGAGAGGACCGACCCTTGTGGCACTCCCCATGCGAGACGCCTCGAGGTCGACCTCTGCCCCCCTGCCAACACGAACTGCGAGCGGTCGGAGAGGAAGGAGGAGAACCACCGCAGAACGGTGCCCCCTATTCCTAACCCTCTCAACCGCCGCAGATGATACCATGGTCGATGGTATCAAAAGCTGCTGAGAGATCTAATAGGACTAGGACAGAGGAGCAACCCCTGTCCCGAGCCCTCCAGAGATCATCCACCAACGCGACCAATGCCGTTTCTGTGCTGTGCCCCTGCCTGAAGCCCGACTGGCACGGGTCTAGATAGATAGCTTCATCCAGGTGCCCGGGCAGTTGTCGTGCCACCACACTCTCAACAACCTTCGCCACAAAACAAAGGTTGGAGACTGGACGGTAGTTAGCTAATTCAGCCGGGTCCAGGGAAGGCTTCTTGAGGAGGGGCCTCACCACTGCCTCTTTCAAGGCGGCGGGAAAGGCACCCTCACTCAGAGAAGCAGTTATAATCCCCTGGAGCCAGCCTCGTGTAACCTCCCGGGAGGCCAGTACCAACCAGGAGGGACACGGGTCCAATAAACATGTGGCGGCACTAATCCTACCCAGAACCCTGTCCACATCCTCAGGAGCCACAGGATCAAACTCCTCCCAGATAATATTCTCAAGACCTGCCCCTGTCTCCTCCCCTGGACTCATCCAATCGGAGTCCAAGCCATCCCGAATCCGAGCGACTTTATCATGCAGAAATTGCACAAAATCCTCAGCGCGGCCTTGCAAGGGATCTTCCCGCACTCCCCCCCGAAGAAGGGAGTGGGTCACCCTGAACAGGGCGGCTGGGCGGTTCTCTGCAGATGTGATAAGAGTGGAGAAATTGTTAGATTTCGCCGCTTTTATCACCACTAGGTAGGTCTTGATATAAGACCTCACCTGTGTCCGGTCGGAATCGGATTGACTAGTCCTCCAAATGCTCTCTAGGCATCTTTTCCGACGCTTCATCTCTCTCAGCTCCTCAGAGAACCAAGGAGCCTATTGAGATCGGCATCGGGTCAGAGGCCGCAAAGGCACGATGCGGTCCAAAGCTCCGGCGGCCGCACTCTCCCAGGCGGCCACCAGCTCTTCAGTCGAGTCGTGTGCCAGAGTCTCAGGAAACGGCCCAAGCTCCGTCAGGAACCTTTCGGGGTCCATTAGGCGCCTGGGACGGAACCATTTGGTCGGTTCCATCTCCCTGCGGTGGGGGAAAGCGTTAGGAAAGTCTAAGTGAAGGAGCGAATGATCTGTCCATGACAAGGGTTTGATGTCTAGGTCCCCTCTACCAAGATCATTCAACCACTGACCAGAGACAAAAATCAGGTCCAGAGTGTGTCCTCCTATGTGAGTTGGGCCTTGAACTAACTGGGTCAGGTCCATGGCCGTCATGGAAGCCATGAACTCCCGAGCCACCTCTGATGCCTCACCCGCAGACGGAAGGTTGAAATCCCCCATGACAATAAGTCTGGGGTGTCAACCGCCACCCCGGCAATGACGTCGAGTAGCTCGGGCAGGGTCGCTGCCACGTGGCAGGGAGCCAGGTACGCAGTCAGCAAACCCATCTGCACCCCACGGCCCCACTTCACAAAGAGGGACTCACATCCGGCTATCTGAGGAACAGTGGTGTCCCTTGGACAAAGACTCTCCCTAATAATCACCGCCACTCCCCCACCCCTCCCCTGGGCCCTTGGCTGATGAAATGCACAGAAACCTGGTGGGCACATTTCAACGAGGGGGACCCCCTCTCTTGGCCCAACCAGGTCTCTGTAATACCTGCCAGGTCCGCATCCCCCTCTAAAATAAGATCACAAATGAGGGGGGCTTTATTAACGACCGACCTGGCATTACATAACATCAGCCGCGGACCCTGGGCCTGAGACTCTGCACAACCCAGGACACGAGTCGCGCATTGGGGGCCGGGGTGCGTAATTACTCGTAAACAGCGTGTGCGCACCCCCAGCACATGATATGGCCCCCTGCATAGCAGATCTTCTAATGAGGAAGCCAAAATATTTTTATGATCCATAAAAGCCCTGTATTTTTGATAACAACATTAAAATCAGCAGGATACCATAAAATTGAATTTTAGTTTATGACTTGAAAAAAGTGTGATCAATGCTTATTGAACTGAATAGTATATTGAGTCTTTTTTTCTCCACAGAGCAGGTATTAACGTGATCTAAACTGCAGACCGAGAGTCACTTTGTGTAGTAGTTAAGGTGTCAGGCTAGAAACCAGAAGACATTGCTTCTAGTCCCCCCCTTAGTCACAAAGTCAGCTGGGTGATTTTGAGCCAGTCACTTTCTCTCAGACCCAGGAAGAAGGCAATGGAAATTACTTCTTTGCCAAGAAAACTTAGTAACCTCTCTAGGTAATTGCCAGGAGTCGATATTGACTCAGAAGCACACAAACACAGATAAAAGATTATAAACGAAGAGTTACACAAATTAAAGTTGTGATTTCAAACATATGTGTATCTTTTTTCATATTTTGAAAACACATTTAAAATCCTTTCCTTCCCATTACAGAGAACTTAAAAATAATGAAATCTCATGGACAATTGAAGATATGAATGGTGCTTTCTCTGGACTTGACAAACTTAAATGGCTGTAAGTATAACTTCCTTTTTTCTATTTGAGTAATGATGAATATTTCTTCTGTGGTCTTGGATATGAAGGTTTATAAAGGACACAAGTTCCTGCAAATTATAATTATCATCATTGTTAATATCATTATTATTCTTGTGGCAGTGATGGTTATTATAATTGTTCCACAAAAGCCCATAGATTAAACAACAACCACAGAGGAAGGAAAATTCCTAGTTGATATTAGACCAGATGGCAGCTGTCTGCAATGTGAATTTAACTTTGATGTCACCTGCTTGCTCACTACCTTTATGTTTTCTCTTTGAGATTATCTTTGCAGTACTTTCAATGCTTGCACCATAAAGCTTAACTGGAATTTTCTTATCAAGCCCATCTATTTTATTTCTTGTATAGTGGATAGAGACAAAGATCAGGAGTATGAAAACTAGCTAAGATGGAGATGGGAAAATGGAGATAACATGTTATGAGACTTTGTAGCCAAAGTTACTTTTTTAAAAAAAAAAATTGACTTATATGCCACCCTTCTCCGGAGACTCAGGGCGGCTTACAATGCGTTAAGCAATAGCCTTCATACTTTTGTATATTTATACAAAGTCAGCTTATTGCCCCCACAAACTGGGTCCTCATTTAACCTATCTTTGAAAGGATGGAAGGCTGAGTCAACCTTGAGCTTATGTTTAATTATGTAATCATCTTAATTCAACAGTTTCTTTCTTGATATACTATCTTTCTAATGCAAAAATATTGAGAAGGGTTTGAAATATAGTTCAGCTTGTTGTTTTTGTGGCTTTTCTGGTCTTGCTTATATATTTTAATCTTGCTTATCTGTTTTAAAATTAAATCTGTTTTAATCACTACATATTTTTCTTTCATAGTACAGTAGAATCTCTGGTCACGACCATAATTCATTTCATAACTTTGGTCGCAACCCAATTTGGTCGTGACCAAACCTAACCAAAATTAATGCAAAATTAATGCAGTGGCCACACATGGGTCGCTGTTGTTTGTAAACAAACAACAGGAAATTTGGCACTTACAAAAAAACCTGATTTGGTCATAGTCAGAAGTGTTCATAACCAGAGGTTCTACTATATGCTGTTATTTGGGATATGTTTTACAGGATGTTTTGGGTTTTAAATTGATCTTGCTTTCATTGCTTATTGTCTTGAAAACCTTATAAAGCAACCAATGAAAGCAATACATAAAAATAGTGTCACATGTAGTACTACAAAATGTCTTATTTTTATTCATTATAGATATTTAAGTAATTACATTATTGAAACATTGATTAGTTGTGTGCAGAAACAACATTTTATTGAGCAAACTATTATCTAGGCTTCATTAGAATGTAGATATTTTCTTCAAACTCCAGCAGATGGAAAAAACAGATGAGTTGTGTGGATTCCTAAAATAATTGCTTTCCCAAATTATGTTCATAAACATTTTTAAAATGCCTTCATCTCCCTAGTTCAAGGGTCCTCAAACTACGGCCCATGGGCCGCATGCGGCCCACTGAAGCAATTAATCCGGCCCACACAGGATCACGAGGCTGTCCCACCCACCCTTCAGCCAAGCACAGGACTTACCTTCGCAAGCCCAGCGGGCTGGAATTGAAAGGCAAGGCCAACAATTTTGGCCTGCAGAGACGTTCTGGAGGCGGGGAGGTGAAAAACAGGGCTCACAGATGCTCCAGGAGGGCAAAAAATGGGGAAAATTGTCCGGTTTTTTGCCAAAAAATGGGCCGCTTTCACCCACTTTTGGCCTGCAGAATGCTTCTGGAGGTGGGGGAGGTGAGAAACGGGGCATATGGATGCCCTGGGAGGCCAAAAACGGGCCCGTTTTTCATCTCCCCCACCTCCAGAAGATAGAGAAAGAGAGATAGAGACACACAGAGAGATTACTCAAGCTCCTTGGGGCTGAGAAGAATTGCTGCAAAACTGAGTTTGCTGAAGTGGACCACTAGACTCCTAAACAACTGAAAAAACAATCTAGTAAAAAGAAAAGTCAACCAAAAGAGCAACATGCAAACAAAAGCAAATAAAACACCCCCAGGAGCAAAACAAATTAAAGTTTAATTTGTGTGCATTGTTTAATAGACTGTTAAATTGGCCACTCCATGAATTGGCCCCCTGTTTAAAAAGTTTGAAGACCCTTGCTCTAGTTATTGAACCAAAAAAAAGCACTTAATTAGGAAATGGAATCACTGTGGCAGGAAGAAGCTTAAAAGGCAAAGAATTGCAACATGATAAAATATGGCTCCAAAGGTGTTAAGGATATTGGTGTTGTGTTACCAACCAACAGAGTAAATGCACAAGGAAACATTGCTGAGAGCAATGAATAGGAGTTATGCAAACTGGTTTATCAAAAGCTTACTTTATAGTAGAAAAACAGTCTCATAGTCTTTAAACAAATTCCAAGTCTTTGCCAGTTAAATCAGTCCACTAGTTACAGATATCTTCTTACCGAACAGACATTAGTTGGTTAGAATAACAAACTCACTCTGGTTCACAAACCACGGTGGTTGCAGATCCATCCAACAATGATTAGCAGATATCAACTCCTCTCAATGGTAGCTTATCATAGCAGCTTCATCATCAAACTGAATACGTTACAGTACCTTGCTTAAATACTCTCACAACCAGTCATTACCTAATTACAGCATGACTCAGCATTACAATGAATACCTTTAAAGTAACATAATACATTTACAGATTAAAGTTACAGTACACATATATTGCCTGGACAACTAGTTAGGCTCAAACCATATCCTAACAAAAGGCATTATCAAAATTTCCAGATATACTTCTTATTTTATTGCATCTATTACATATTCTATTTCCAGGCTACTCCAAGGGAACAGAATTAGGTCTATTACTAAGAAAGCATTTTCTGGTCTGGATGCACTTGAATACCTGTAAGTACTTGAAAATTATTCTTAAGTAAAGTTACTAAAATATACAGTGGTGCTAATATTAGAAAAAGTTGCTTACTGGAATCTTAGGGTTGGCAATGCACTGTTCACAAAGAAAATTTGAACACTTTTCTGGGTTAGGGATTAAAAATTATTTGACGCCAGGCTTTGTTAGGAACAGTTGGAGGTCACTGCAGTCCAAGTAGCATTTATTCACAATTGGAAAATCCACATTGTAGGTAGTAGGGGGTATACTTACTTTCTAAAATGTCTTTATTTTCATTTCTGTTATCAAAGTGAGTAAAGTAGATCCTTGTGTCTTTCTGGAGCTTTTAAGAAAGCCAAATATACCTAGAAGTTTCTTTGAAGTATTGACTTCTTCATGACATTGCATAGTGATATGGTCCAGGAAGTTCCAGGAAGAAATTTTGGCTTATCAAGGAATCTACCATTGTTATAAGAATGCTGTTTTTTTTTAAACATTAGAACAAACTTCTGTCATTATAGGAAGTATATCAATCATCTTTTAACCTTGATCCTTAACTGGATAAAGTTTAAAGAATTAAAAAGAGCTTTTTTAAAAAAAGAAAAGAAAAAGAAAACTGACACACAATGTGAAGTTAAGATCTCTTCCTTTTTAATCATTTCTTCCTTCCCCTCTTGTGCTTTATGCCAGACAGGTAGTCCTCGACTTATGACCAAAATTGAGCCCAAAATTTATGTTGCTAAGTGAAGCATTTGTTAAGTGAGTTTTTCCCTGTTTTATTATCATTCCTGCCGCAGTTGTTAAGTGAATCATAGCAGTTGTTAAGTTAGTAACATGGATGTTAAGTGAATCTGGCTTCCCCATTGACTTTGCTTGTCAGAAGGTTGTAAAAGGTGATCACATGATCCCGGGACACTGCAACCATCATAAATATGAGTCATTGCCAAGCTTCTGAATTTTGATCACATGATCAAGGGGATGCTGCAGTGATCATAAGTGTGAAAATGATCATGTCACTTTTTTCAGTGCCGTTGTAACTTTAAACAGTCACTAAATGAACTGTTGTAAGTCGAGGACTAGCTGTATTTCTTAAAAATCCAGATACATTTACAGTTTTTTTACAAATGGAAATATCTTTTTGTAATTCATCAAAAGAATTCCCCTACCCAATGTTATTTTTTATCCAGAAATATTGCTAAATTGTTGTGTGTAATTACAATGAGATACATTTTTTTTCCTTTTGGAATAGAATTTGCCCTAAGTTGATCTGCATTATTCTTTTCTCCTATAGAGATCTAAGTAATAATGCAATCATGTCAATTCAAGGAAACACATTTTTACAAATGAAGAATCTTAAAGAATTGTAAGTATCTGTCTTTTCTCCAACACAGCTTTCATTTAGTTAAAAATACCCAATAATAGTTGAGTTTATCTAAGATTGCAGTATTTATGAAACCTATACTAAACTTTTAAAAAAATAGATCTAGATTTAGCACTTGCATCAGAAAATCACAAGGTCAGAGATGGGAACCAGGCAGTTGGAACAACTCTCATAAGGAGGCAGTGATGAGCCACATCTGTATTTATTTATTTATTTATTTATTTATTTAATTTCTATACCGCCCTTCTCCTGAAGGACTCAGGGCGGTGAACAGATTAAGATTTCATATACATATAATAATTTTTTTTCCTTATAAACAGTAAATAATAAATTGAGTCAACTTGGTGTATCTGCGAAGACCTTGGCATAGAATTTAGATGTTTATGCTAGCCCTGCTTGTTGAAACAGAAAGGTCTTCAGGGCACGTCGGAAAGTGCGAAGATCTGGAATTATTCGTATTCCAGGGGGTATTTTGTTCCAAAGAGTAGGCGCCCCCACAGAGAAGGCTCTCTCCCTTGGAACTACTAGACAACATTGTTTTAACAATGGTACTATGAGTAGGCCTACTCTGTGAGAGCGTATTAGTTGGTGGGAGGTTATCGGTTGCAGCAGGTGGTCTCGTAAGTACTCAGGTCCTAAGCCATGGAGCACTTTAAAGGTAAGAACCAACACCTTGAAGCGCACTCAAAAGGCCACCGGAAGCCAGTGCAGCTCACGGAGAAGAGGTGTTACATATGAGCGCCATGTTGCTTCCATAATTACTCGCGCAGCCGCATTCTGGACCAGTTGGAGCTTCCGGGTGCACTTCAAGGGGAGCCCCATGTAGAGAGCATTGGAGTAGTCAAGTCGGGAAATGATGAGGGCTTGAGTGACTGTGCATAATGAGTCCCGGTCTAGAAAGGGACGCAATTGGCGAATCAGGCGAACCTGATAGAAAGCTCCCTTGGCCAAGGCTATTATATGAACTTCTAAAGACAGTCATGCATCCAGGAGGATGCCTAAATTGCGAGTTTTCTCTGCAGGGGTCAATGACTCGTCCCCAATAGTTAGTGATGGGACTAACTGGCTGTACCGGGACGCCGGCAGCCACAGCCACTCAGTCTTGGAAGGGTTGAGTCGAAGCCTGTTTCTCCCCATCCAGACCAGTACGGCCTCAAGGCACCAGGACATCACTTCAAGGGCATCATTGGGGTGGTTTGTGGTGGAGATGTACAGCTGAGTGTCATCAGCGTACAGATGACATTGCACCCCAAAACCACGGATGATCTCCCCCAACGGCTTCACATAAATGTTGAACAGGAGAGGCGAGAGGACCGACCCCTGTGGCATCCCGCAAATAAGGGGCCTTGAGGTCGATCTCTATCTACCTGTCAACACTGACTGCGACCTGTCAGAGAGGTAGGACGAGAACCACCGTAATACGGTGCCTCCCACTCCCAGCCCCTCCAACCGGTGCAGCATGATACCATGATCAATGGTATCAAAAGCCATTGAGAGATCTAATAGGACCAGAATAGAGGAACATCCCCTATCCCGAGCCCTCCAGATAATTCCCCCTCCCCCCCAAAAAAAAACACACCACATGGATGTTTTCATGAAGTTACCACATTCGGATTAATTTGGAGGAGTCTTTCCATTTATTAAGACACAGTGATATAGAGGGGAGGAGGTTGGTCACTTGTGAAAAGAACTGTGAGACCTAGTTCTTACACTGTGGAAAATACCCTGATATCAGATCTCACCATGACTAAAATAAAACAAAAAGGGAGAATGGATTTCTTGTTCTGAAACCATGAAAAAAGCATGTGTTTAATGGAATTCAAGCAACAATGTTTTTAAAACTTCATACTGAACAATCATTCAATCAATTTATTGCTTTGAATTTGAGACCCTGCACAACAGCATATATTATTAAAGAATACAAATCTGGTTATTTGGAACCTTGGTAGAAAGATCTTCATGTGAGAGTTACTTGTTACTGTTTTGATATGTTATGATGGAGCAAGATGTTGGGCACCAGTTTGTTGTTTGCTAAGGGTTGTTTTTAATATTGTTCCCTTCAGATGTAGAGGTCTGTTTTTCTTATGGTTCTAATGTGTTTCATGATTGTTTTCCAGATATATAAACACATCAAGCCTTTTGTGCGATTGCCAGCTGAAATGGCTACCTGAGTGGCTAATAGACAATAAATTCCAGAGTTTTGTAAATGCCACGTGTGCCCATCCTCAGGCATTAAAAGGAAGAAATGTTTTTGCTGTCAGCCTAGAAGGTTTTGTATGTGGTACGTTTAAATTGTCCTTTTTAACTCTTGTCAGGATTGTAAAATTTTGTAGTTAATTTAAAAAGAAGTTAACAAGATTGATCTTTAATGTTTTATAATTAATTCTCTTTATATGTGTATGTAGGATATTTGTTTTCTTCTAACTCTTCATATACTATGAACTGCATATATGAGAAAACAATAGGACAATAAAACAGCACATCTCCCCAAAGCTAGAAATGCTTGAGAACCCTGAATAGGGCTCCAGAATCCCTGTCCATTTTCCCCTTAAAATAAATCTTCCTTATATCTGACTATACTTACAGAATTGGGGCAAGCACATTCTTTCTTTTCTTGCTATCTTCTAGGTGTACTCTGTTTCTAACATTCTTGTAGAATTAGGAAGTATATGCTATATTTGTTTCCATTTAGCATGGCACTGCCCATCTTCTGGCTTGGTATTTTTCAGAGCTGTAGCTTCACCTCTTATTGCCTAAATCTCAGCTACACTGGGCAATTTAAGATTATCCAGATGTTGATATGCTATTTAGGGGTTCTGAAAGTTTAACAACATAGAGGCACTTTCCATGTAATCTTACAGATTACATGGAAAGGGTACATGCTCACAATTTTTCACAATTGAAAAATTGCTAGAAAAACACATTATGTTTGCAATGTTATCTAACTAATAATTACTTTTTTATGTAGAAGGAGATTAATTAATTGATCTTAGATTGTTCCAGTCCAGATAGGAGGGCTGATATTTCCATAACAAGAACATATAGGAATATCAGGAAACTGGAAAGGAAGCCTGAAAGAAAAATATCTAAAAAAGGGACAGAATTTTTGAGGTTAAATGAGATTTAAAAATATCCTTGTTTTATTGGGTTAAGATTCACCTTTGTCTAGCATGTTGTAATTCAAACAAGTAACAGTGGTGCTTTCAAGCAAGGGAGACCTTTCTTGATTACGATTGCTCTGTGAAAGTGTTATTAGTGCTCCAGTCCAGAAGAAACTTCACCTCTTAAATCTCATAGTTAATCTTGTTCTCTCCATATTTATCCGGTTCATTTCCAAGTGAGTTTGTACTCCATTAGAAAGTCAGTGCCAAGCATATTGGACTCAGAGGCTGGAGTTCCTCATATATGTTTTAGTTTTTAAAAGAAAAATAGTATTTGAATCAAGAGATGAAACAAAAGCAAAACTATAACATTTATTTTTTAATATATCCATTGTTTTCATTAAAACAAGAAATCAAGTTAATAAAGAAAGGGAAATAATGGTTTTAATACCTATGCACCAGATTTAAGTGTGATTTCTCATGTTTTTTTTTATTGTTCTCTCCAAGTCCAACAATTTAAAACTCTATTGAAAGAAGAGGCAGAGTAATTTAAATGTAATATTCACTCTACTGTTCATAAGTTTCAGTTGAACTAAAGTAGAAGTAACCAACCGCCAAGCATCCAGTTGTAGCGCCTCATGCCTTATATATAATAAGATACTTGCAGCACCTGGCTTCTTAATAGTTTTAAAATAAATTTCTAGTGTGCCATTTAGAAGAGTTACTATTCGAATTAATATTACTGTGCCATATGTTTCAGGAGTTGGACAAAGTTCAGTTTCTTTACTAGGCTAACCAAGTGTAAAGAATTGAATAAACATATTTTTGATCTTCATATCCTAGTTATCATTTTAATGTTTCAACAGAAAATCTTTGTGACATACAGTTGCAATCAAGGAAAGTGTGCTGCTTAGTTTTTAGGTCTTGCAGTTGAATAACCTTAATTCAAATACTCATTCTTGCATTCATTATTATGATTGCTCAGCAGGAAAAATGTCACATGCCTTTCTAAACATAATGTAAATAATGATGTGTATGTGGTTTTAAATACAAATTTAACATGCCAGATCAGAGAGGAATTTTTAAGGGGGGATAGCTGAGAAAACAAAAAATATTTATTTTAACAAAGATGAAAAATACTTACTTACACATTTTCTTATCCTTATAATTCAAAATTGATGTAACTTGTACAACTCACAGCTACACAGAGGTGATCAATTTTGGATGCAATTACTCAGAAAATTAAGAACTAGAAATCAGTATTGAAACATGGCATGCTAGCTAAATAAAAACACTGTAATTGATTTAACAATGAATTTGCATGCTATCCTTGAATATGACTGATAAAACAGATATAAAACAGAAGCCATCATTTGCTTCTACATGGGCCAGTATACCTGAGTGCCTGTCACTATCCTTACAAGAGTTTTAAAAAACGGTATGGAAAGATCACTCTTCTTGTACTAAGAGATGCTTACAGGTATGTTTAGCATAACACACAATGATTATATATTTATTAGAATACCACCTAACCATATCTTTCAAGTGATAAGTAATGATTAAGAAAATCTGAAAATTATTACATGTCTTTTCAGAACTACAGTAAATCCCACTTACAGGTAATCCTTGCTTAACAACCATTTATTCAGTGACCGTTTGAAGCTAAGAAGGCACTGAACAAATATATCAGACTCCAAAAATCAAGAAAGTCATCCTGAACTAAGCATTTTTCTTTTTCTTTCTTTCTAAGCAGTTTTGTTGTTTCTCAACTATAGACAGAAATCTTGCATATTATTAAATGCATATACCATCCATCTAGCCATTCTTGGTAACTGGGTTGCCTACAATGTAATAAAACAAAGATATAAAAGTGGATTAAAATTACAAAATAATAAGAACAGGGTAAAGGATCAAAGGTTTGTTGCTGAGCAGTGGTAGTACCTTCTCTGTCACTGCACCAACCACCTCAGCCTACAGCTTCAGGGTCCCATACTAACTGGCATAGCCAGGTTTTAAGGCCAGAAGAGAGGGGACAGATATCTGGCAATAAGATGTTCCAAAGCATGGGGGCTGCAGCATAAATGGTTCTTCTCCTGGACCCCACCAGTCAAAATACTTTGGCAGCTCATGTAACAGTGATGTTATTCGCCACCCTAGGGCCTTCAGAACTCTGTATGCTTCCAAATACTCTTCAAGGGTAGCTCCATGTAGACCATATTGCAATAATCTAAACAGGAGATGACCAGGCATAAGTAGCTATCTAGTCTTTCTCTGTGTGTCAGTGCAGCTTTCCCTTCTCTATGCTTTTAGGTTAGTGGGCAGCCAGCTTTTCAATAAATAGCTATGTGATTGAGTGTGCTATGGAAATGGAACTAATTCTTTTAAACCATACAGAATGCCTTTGTATATAAGTATACAAGGAAGGTTCGTCAACTTGATGGATCATATTTCTGAGCAGAATATGGATTAAAAAATTGACATTTATTAGATTAGCAATTCCTAACTTGGCATCTGTCCCAACCAAATTATAAAAGACTGATTTAGACAAAGATTAGTAAAAGAACTGGTTTTTAAAAATATGTGCTATATAAAATTGACTGTATCAGAACTAATAAGTTTTCAAGTCTGATCTCTCACTTTTTCTGATGGACAAGAAATTGTGTGGTCTTATTCAATGCTACTCTTTTTTTTTTTTTTGGCTCTTTTTTAATAGATGATTTTCCAAAGCCACAGATAACTGTCCAACCTGAAACTCAGTCAGCAATCAAAGGCTCCAATTTAAGTTTTATATGTTCAGCAGCCAGCAGCAGTGATTCTCCCATGACTTTCGCATGGAAAAAGGATAATGAATTAATAGGTGATGCTGAAATGGAGAATTATGCCCACCTTAGGGCACAAGGTGGTGAAGTGATGGAGTACACCACCATCCTTAGACTGCGCAATGTTGAATTCAGTAATGAAGGAAAATACCAGTGTGTTATATCCAATCACTTTGGCTCATCGTATTCTGTCAAGGCTAAACTTACAGTGAACAGTAAGCATTTAAAATATACTTACATATTAAAATTAAAATGTATGATATAGCATTCCTTCTGAAAGGTTTTGCTTAGCATATTTAATAGATATTGAGCAGATATTAGCTGGTTGTGTGGTTACATGAGAAAATAAATGAGTTTTTTGCAGTTATTTTTACCTACAAGCCTCCATTTAGATTGCTGTAACTTGTAGGTAAAATAACTAGAGCTCCTCATATTATAGCTCCCAACATTCCTAATGCTGGCTATTCTAGCTGGAGTTTCTGTAAGGTACTCAACAACATGTGGAAACCTATGGAATTTATTAACGCTAAAACTATATTTCAAGGCTATCTGGAAATAACTATTTAGAATATAGTTGCTCAATTGATAATGAGGACCAAGGTTTAGAACTCTATTTCTTTATGAGCTCTTCTGCTTCTGCTCTCATGACAGAATTAAATGAGGTTTTTTATAACTGAGAATGCAGTTATATAAAAACATTCTGATCGTTATATCTGCTTGACCTATTATGGGTGGGTCTTCTCAAGGAACCCTATGAATTGAAGAAAAAACAGGTGACAACAAGAAGATTCTCAGAGGTGACATCCTGTCAGTAAAATGTCTCCCTAGGGATGCTATCAGATATATATTTGTTTGCCTGTTTTCATTTTTAAGACTATAAACCTATATTAGTTTGTTTTTGTTGTTTATTTATCTTCCAGCATCAGTCTTCTCTAAAAAGTTCACAATAAATATTAAATAAATAAATCATTAAAAATCAATAAGTAAATAAATAAATTGTCAGCAAATTTATAAAGCTAAGTTCTAGTGTCGTACCTAAGACACTAGGCTAAAGACCAGAAACTGCTAATTTCAGTCCTACCTTAGGCATGAAGCCAGCTAGATGACTTTGGGCCAGTCATGCTCACTCAGCCCTAGCAAAAAGGCAAGGGCAAACCACTTCCAAAAACATTGCCAAGAAAGTTGTGTGTACTTGTTGAGGCAACTACCAGGAGTCAAGACTGACTCAAAGCCACAAATACAAAAGCAAAATACAGAAAAATTGCCTGAGAAAACAAGACTTTTTATTCTATTCTTTTGGGAAGCAGGAATCAGTGGTGACCTCCCCATGAAATAATTAATGACAAATCTTCATTGGAACCATTCCCGATACATAGATGTGTTCTTTCTTATAGTACTTCCATTGTTTACCAAGATGCCCATGGATCTTACAATCCGTGCAGGGGCAACAGCACGGCTAGAGTGTGCTGCTGTTGGTCATCCCATGCCCCAGATTGCTTGGCAGAAA
Organism: Arizona elegans; assembly: GCA_022577455.1. Classification (NCBI taxonomy): domain Eukaryota; kingdom Metazoa; phylum Chordata; class Lepidosauria; order Squamata; family Colubridae; genus Arizona; species Arizona elegans. The sequence goes on along the minus strand of JAKOOJ010000007.1, from coordinate 37,587,145 downwards.
GATGGTGGTACTGACTTCCCTGCAGCACGCAAGAGACGCATGCATGTGATGCCTGAGGATGATGTGTTTTTTATTGTGGATGTCAAAATTGAGGATACAGGTCTTTACAGCTGCATAGCTCAGAATACTGCAGGCAGTATTTCTGCAAATGCGACATTAACAGTATTAGGTAAGAATATTGTGTCCCTCTAAACTGAACACTGGTAATTTTATAGCTCACCATTTTATTTTTGACAGCAATAAATATAGCTTAATACACATAGTGTCTCTTTATTAGACTTGGATCTATTATTTTCAGTACATTTGCACATAATTGTGCAATCTATGATTAAGATTCTACCCTGAGAACTTTTATGCGTTTACTGACTTTTTATCCATTTTTAGAAACACCCTCCTTTTTGAGGCCCTTGCTGGATCGAACTGTGATGAAAGGTGAAACAGCAGTCTTGCAGTGTATTGCTGGGGGCAGCCCATCTCCTCGGCTGAATTGGACCAAAGATGATGGCACTTTAGCAGTGACAGAAAAGCATTTCTTTGCTGCGGGAAATCAGTTGCTTATTATTGTAGACACAGACTTTGAAGATGCTGGGAAATACACATGTGAAATGTCTAACACACTTGGAACCGAGAGAGGCAACATTCGCCTGAGTGTGATTCCTACTCCTACCTGTGATTCTCCTCAAAATGCTGCCCTGTCTCTCGATGATGATGGATGGGCTACTGTGGGAGTAGTGATCATAGCTGTGGTGTGCTGTGTGGTTGGCACATCCCTTGTGTGGGTGGTCATCATATACCACACGAGAAGGAGAAACGAAGATTGCAGTGTCACAAACACAGGTGAATAAACTAGAACTTGGAACAGACTCTTAAAGATGTTTGAGGTTACCCTTCTGAAGTTTTCCTTGCAAAAATATTTGTGTTTTGACTCAAATTCTGAAACCTAAATAATTTTTGAAACTCATCCTTCTGTAGCTCATGCAAAATATTTCAAAAAATTCAGCCACTGATAGTTTTGTGCATGTACATTGTTTATCACAGATGAGACAAATTTACCTGCAGATATTCCAAGCTATCTGTCATCCCAAGGAACTTTAGCTGAAAGACAAGATGGATATGGGTCATCAGAGAATGGAAGCCAGCATCATTTTGTACAGACATCCCCCATGGATGGATATTTCTTTCAACAGAGACAAAGCAACGGTAAGGATTTAACTGCTGTATGCAATCCATGTAGGGATTCATTCCAATGTAATGTGCTGCAGAATGTAATTCTGGGCTTCATTCCAATGTAATGTGCTGCAGAATTGCAGCTTAAGATCCCGGTTAAAGAACTGTTGTTCTTTAACCAAATAAATTGGAGAACAATAATTTTATTTTACTATTTCTAAATTTCTCATCAACTGTTTTGATGAAGGATTGTCTTCTGACTATTATTAGCCCAAAGATGTCCTAATATTATATATCCACATGTTTCTAGTTTTACAGTAGTGCTGTTCTTCTTGATATGTATGTTTTTTCCAGCTGAAGAACATTTCTAGACTTGAACATTCTTATTACTCTGCATGTTATTTCATTTTTAGTTTTCACCTAGACCCGTTTTTTTAAAAAAATCCATATGTCAGGGTTCCAACCAATGCCCTAATAAAATTAAGAGTCTTAAGCCATTTAGCAAAAAAAATCCAGTTGTTTATTAGGAGCACCATGTCAGCACGACCTGTGTGAAGCCATCTTTGGCTTCACCCAATTTGCGCCTTGCCTCTGACCCTGTTTCCCCCTCCCCCCAGTGTGTCATCAGTCACATTCCCCAACGAAACAATTTCATGAGTTGTAGAAGTCACTCCCCCCAGCCATTGCGGGTCTTCGTGGAGATGGCCTTGACTTCGGCCAGCTAGGCTGTGTCTTGTTTTGACTGAGGTGTGAATTCCTTGGTGCAGCTGCGAGGCGCAATTCCCATCTCCTTGCCTATAGCAACTTGGGAGCGGGTCAGGAAAGCTTCGCGAGTTGACATTCAGCTTCCTGAAGGCAACCTGTGCAAAGCAAAAATTATTTGAATACAGATGTATCATTTAAGGGTGTGATCCCCCGCTAGGTTTGGTTCAGGTTTTTCATGGACTCTGGCTATGAAGCAGTCAGCTTGAATGTTTCTGCTCTTTACCCAGGATGTGTCTGATAGAGGGTAGCCCCCTCCACTTGGAGTTGCCCCTGTGCCACCTAGAGTCAAAAATGTGTTGCACCTTGTAATGGGTTTGGCCCCTGGATCTGGGGGTTCACGGGGTAGTGGTCTCAGGGTTGATCTGACCACATGTTTTAAGAGGCTGCTGTGGAATACTGGATGTATTCTCCCCAGCAGTCGGGGCAGCTTCAGTAGCACCATGACTGGGCTGATCATCTTTACTATGGGGTATGGCCCCATGAACTTAGGTCCCAGCTTCTTGCTGGGAAGCTTTAGCTTTAAGTATTTTGTGGATAGGTAGACCTTCTCCCCCACTTGGAACGGGTGTTGTGGGGCTCGGTGTTTGTCTGCCTGTTGCTTATAGGTCTGCACTGCTTTAGCTAGCGCTTTCTTGACATTTTCCCATGCTGCTTTTGGTTGATTGACTGGTTGACAGCCAGTAAATTAAACTGACTAAGAAAGAGGGTTTCCTTGGGTATTCTGGCATTGGGACAAAGTCCATACCGCTACTGCCTTGAAAAGGGTTAGTCCAATGCTACTGTGAACAGCATTATTGTAAGCAACCTCTGCAAATGGCAGAAGGTCCGCCAATGGACTGCAAGAACTCCCTCCAGAATTTAGCCGTGAATTGGACTCCTCTGTCCGAAATGATTCTGCGCAGTACTCCATGCAGGCGGTAGATGTGCTTCAGGAAGACTTTGACTAGCTGGTGGGCTGAGGGTAGTCCACTGCAGGGTATGAAGTGTGCTGCTTGGAAAATAGGTCAATCACAGTCCAAATCACTGTGTTCTACCCCTCCCCGCTTTTTGGTAGCTCAACTATAAAGTCCATTGTGATTTCCTCCCATGGTCTCATTGGGTCTGCCACCTGTTGCAATAACCCAGGGGGTCTTCCTAGTCTACTTTTCATACCTTGCCTATGGCAACTCGGGAGCAGGTCAGGAAAGCTTCGTGAGTTGACACCATAATGCTAAAAAAACTGATTTCTGCCCGGTATTTTCATCTGCAATACTAGCTAAGGCCTTACTGTTGACAGAAAAGTTCTGATTTTTTCACAGTTGTGAAAGAAGAAAAGAGCTTATGTTCCAAGCTATTCTCTAAAGATTTAACCTAACCCGAAACTTAAACCGGTATTCTCAGTGATGATCTTATGAAGCACATCACGGAAGAGAAAGAGGCTATATTTCATGTGGATAGTTTGTCTATCCATGAGTAAAATTCCTGTAAAAAAGGGTGAGGTTCCCCCCTCTATATATGCACACATCTGGAGAAAGAATATTTCAGCTATGTTCCAGGCAGTGCCTCCAATCTGGTTTATATTTTTGAGCTAGAATTTCAGCATAATATAACTTTAGATTTTTGTCACATAAAACACTCTTTTGCATAACGATGTTTTCCAGTATTTTTCTCTCATAATAGAGATTTCTCAGATTATTTTGAAGAGCTGCCTGGGATAGTGAGGATAGTTTACATGAATTTAATGATTTTTCTCAGCAGAATCAATTTGATATCCATCAATAGAATGTTTAATTTGTGGTCAGCAAATATAAATGAATGGAGAGTGTGTAGTACTAAAAATTTGGAAGCTACTAAGATTGTGACTGTTGAATGAAGCTGTAACTCATTGTACTCAAGCTGCTTTGTATTTGGTTAGGCTTCTCTATACAGATAATTCTTGAGTTACAAATGTAATGGAACCTGCCAATTACGTATGAGGATTTGTTAATTGTTAATTTAACTCATTAAATGAATGAGCCCCATCCCTCCTCTCTCCAATGCATTCATTAATCAAATGCATGGGTCGTTAAGAACACATGTGGTACCTCAGGAGTGGGAAAGACCATGGGAGGCCTAGTGCAGGGACAAGACCACTACGTCCAGACACCAAAGGCCACCCCCCACCCACTGAGAGATCCCATACTCCTCTTCCCATCCCTTGGGGTCCCAGGCTGTTTGGGTCTTTCCTCCACATCCCACCAACCACTAGGAACAAATGCGGAGGATACCATAGAAGAATCCTCCAAAGATTTGTGAAATCCAGGCAGGTTCAGTGCTCCTCCGAAGTTGTTGCTTTCTCCAGTGCAGAGTAGGAGAGACCAAGCAATTCCATGAGGCAAGTTTGTGGTGATATAACAAAAAGGAAAATCAGCCTGTCCAACTTTGTGAGAACTTACTTTTTTTTTTCACGAGAAGTTGGAAAGGCTGATCGCTGTGGTGAGGCAACATACATAACATTGGGACCCAGTTGTAAGTACTTTTGGCAGGGATGTCATAACTTTGAACATTCGCTAAATGAGTGTTCATAACTTGAGGAATACCTGTAGAAAGATGTTTTGGTTTGAAAAAAAATCTGAAATCAAAGGAGACTGATATATGTCATTTCCCTTTCAAAGGATGTTGTCATACAGATAGCTGTAGTGAAAATGACTTGGAAGCTGTAACGGATCCATTCTTATGCCATTACCTGGGAACTTCAGGAAGCCTGCACTTAAAAGAAAATTTATGTAGCCCAGAAATGTTTGAAACATACCATACAGGTAATTTATATTATATATATGTTTTAATTATTTCCATCTTTTTTTAATTTTAACAGTCTTCAGTAAAATTGTAAATTTTTTCCTGTTGGTTTTTTAAGGCAGCAATTCAGAGCAACGAATAGCATGCATGGACCTTTATGATTCAAGCTGCTTAAAGAAAAAAGACTGCTACCCAAATATCCACTCACCTGAAGATCCTTTTGACCGAAACCTCACTATCTCCAGAATACACATGCTAAGTAATAAGTTGATTCCTTCTATTTATCCCCCAAGTGAGGAGAATGGAATTAGAAGTTCACATCTAAATGTAGACACATGTGGATTTAAGAGAAATCAAGAACTGTCTTCTGTTACACCAAGCACCACTTTCATGGGTATGTTTTAATGGTTTTCTAACCCAGAAATCCTAAATACATATAATGGGGAGCAAACCACATTTGACCACAAGTAGAATTGCTTTTTGAAAAACTTCTCCTCCATACCCATTAAACAATTTTCTTTAGAGATTTTTTTAGGATGTGTTAATAAACATTGAGTTTGCCTTTCTGCTAAAAAAGGGCTGACCATTTAGTGGCCTGTGCCACTAAGATATTTTCAGCATGTTTCCATATTGGGATAGCTGGAAACTATGCCTTACTACATTTGAATGCAAGCAATAAAGTTATAAGGCAGTAAAGTTGAAAAATGAGGACTTAACTACTTTATTCATTGAAAAAGTCCCATTTTCCTATATTTTTCAGTTGTTAACTGAAAAAACATACACATATGAAGTAAAGGTCTCATTCATCAAGCATCTATGTTATTTGCTCTTTCTTGAAAGAACTTGGACAGTATTTAGTCTTACTATCTTCCAGTATTATCCCTCTGATAAGTTGAGAGAGAATGCTCATTCAGTGAGCCTTACAGTGAGCCTGTCACGTTTCAAAGGCTATCTACTAAACTTCATAACTGCATAAAAATATGAACCTAGATCTCTCCTTAACTCTCACAAGACACCAAATCTTGAAATATGAATAGGAAATCAATATCTTGCTTTGTTTCTCCCAAATATGTGAACACAGGTCTGAACCAGAATAATTGAGTAATTAGAAAATGTGTAATTATTAAATTTATGATATTAACAGAGATTTGATCATTGGCTATTTTGTGGAACATTTATTTTGCTTGTCCATAATTGCTAATAAATGTTTTCTCTATCTCTTTAGGAACATTTGGAAAATCTATATGGAAGCCACAGCTTGATTCTTTGCCAAGCTATAAGCAGTCCTCAGTTTTGCAGCCAAAAGCCTCCCAACATTATTCTAATGAATCATTGGATTTTGACTCAGAGTCTGAAGGTAGTAATAAAATGGGTAGGATGTTTCCTGAAGTAGACATTAGCAATTTTATTTGTGGGCAATCAGTTGAAAACTCTAGGACTCCTACTTTTCAATCTTTTGACTTAGATACATAGTTTGCCATCAGTGCCAACCCAAAATCAGCTCATGAACCAAAGAACTATACTACCTCAAAGTGGACATTATTTAAAAAGAAACTTCTGGTTGTATTTTAAAAGAGATTTATGATTTTTATGCAGATGCAGCTTTATTTGCAAAATGTATTATATCAGGAAGATTATACATTCCTTACATTTTTGATGTGTATAGTTTTGTTTAACCAAAATGTATTTTTTGTAAATTAATGGTGTGAATAAGAACTATGCATTTGTTACTGAGACAGACTTCACTTTATTTAAATGGGTGTTTTAAACTAATACCAATTCATATGCTTTTGTGTGATTTAAGAAACTGTTCAAAATTATGAATGGTTAACAGATTAATATCTGACAATGTTTATTATGTTTTGTTGATTTCTGCATTAAATAGCACTGGTAACAAGCACATAAAAGCAAGATATTCAAGGGAATGAAGAAGCTGCATCTTCTTTGCTAGTTTCAACTGCGCTATGGTGCATAACATTGCCCATGTCAGAAAAGATGTTTTGGATATATGCAAAAATGCACTTGTAAACTTCCTATACCCCATAGACATTCCAGTTCTAGTTAATATGTATGATCAGTATGAAACTGAATCCCAAATTATAATGTATCCATTCCAGAAATTCAAATTGCATTTCTAGGTTATCTTTTAATAGATGAAAATCCTGGTCACATTTAGCTTTGTTTTGGCCCTGAATCTGCCTATCTTTAGGAGTAATGTACTCTTGTTTTTCACAAGCCACTTAAATACTGCATTCAGTACAACTCAGTATTGACTTTGTAAGTTTGATCATTGACAAGAGGTATGAGGAAAATATCCATTTGAGATATTGGACTGACCACCTGATACCCCTAGATTGTTGTAACCAGTAAAATAAGACTTCTGGATTGGTCCATATTCCTATGCATCCTTATCCTAAGATACTCATTTATTTCAGTTGCCTTCATATCTGTGAAGACATATGTATGAATTGGGCTGTATAGATGGAAATGTTGTGTTATCAAATATAAGGCAACATCTGATGTTAGGAAAGTCATGCACTCTTAAGAATTAAATGTGTGCTCTGAGGGAGAATAGATCTCTCTGGAAAGGACAATTGCTGGAAAGATTGCTACTGCATTTTGCAGAAATTGTGGGTTTATATTTATTATATTTATATTTTTTTTAAAAAAAACATGACACACAGAGCCATTTGAATTAAAACTTCAAATGGTGATTACAGTGTGGTTGGATCATCTTTTAGGACATGACTGCTGAAACACAATGGCTGGTGAAGTTTGTAGTTTTAATGCCACTATCCTACTACACCGCTTTGGTAAACAAGAGGAGACATTAAAGAAACCATAGTTTCACTGATCTTGTACCTTCCAAATCCATGGTTATAATGATGTTGATATTTTAAGTTATTATGGTACTGCTGAGTTTTCTGTAGCATAATCTAATCCTGTTTGTGCTAAAGAAAAAGCACAGCATTTCAATACCAGATTGACTTTTTTTTCTCTTTATTAGTGATGACTATTCTGTTCATAATAATAGTTGATTTACAAAGTACTAGGAAGCTATAATATTTTGGTCCAGCCATTTATTTGAAAGCCTGATTCAGGATTTAAAAAGTTGATTTTCTTATTAATTTTTTAAAAGAAAAACGAAGCTGAAATTTTGTTATTTTGATAAATTTCATTAAGAACAATTCTCACTACAGAGATTAAAATTTTAGATATTGCTTTCAGGTGTTCTGAGTTCATCATACTGTGTCATAAACTTCATCATGAAGTATTTCTGCAAAAGGCTGAGCTTATGTATTTTTAATTTATTTTGCATTAATTGAACAAACTTAGATTAATATAAAATGATTTAGTTTTTAACTCAGAAATTACTCAGTTCTCACAAATTTATTTCAAAATTAAAGTGGAAAGTGCATTGTCTTCCACTCTAACTTAAACTAGAACTGTATCCTGTTTTCCCTTTCTCTCCCTTCCTTCACCTTCTCCTCTCAAGAAAACCCCCTTAATCATTTCAAAACAAGGACTAAGGCTTGTCTCTCTGGTTAGAAATCAAAATGTAGTACTTTGGGGTAATTAAGGATAGATTAAAACAGTCGCATCTTTTCCATTGATGCAATAGTCTAGGCTCTTGAAAACTGTAAATCCTCATGTCAGCAATGTGCTTGAGACCCATGTATCTCCCTATGGGCTAATATTACAGGACTGCCTCCCCCACCCAACCCATTCACTTTGGAAGTGCAAATTTATATAGTTGTCAAGATCTTTTCGAAGCAAAATTGAAAGCAGCTGTTTACACAGAACTATATAAGCCACTTATTTCAGATGCGGAAGAAAAGTTTCCCCATTTGTACCGCCCCATCTAGCAATGTCAAAGAAGCCAGGTTTTTTTTCTCTATCAAGGAACCTGGTATCCATATTGCAGTATAATTCCCTCTTTAATTTAGCTTTGGAGACAGGAAGTTAATCTATCTCCAAATACTGGTGGTCTCACTGTACAGAATGTATTTTTCATGCTTTTGTTTATCCAATTGCCAGGTTTTCTGACTCTCCTTGTTAATTTGTCTTCATTGTTGCCAGATGTAGTTATGTGGTGGCAGACATTCATATTGGCATTTGGGGATAATTAATGGTGTTTTGCAAGAAATTAATTTTTCTAGGGTTACAAATAAAGCTCAGAGTCAATAATGCAAGAAAATTTTTAAATTAGTTTCTTCATTAAATCACCTTGACCTCTGATTTTTCTGAGGTCAGCTAAGTTGGTATTTATACACATCAAGCATTTTGAAAATATCAGATACAAAATGATAAAGTTCTTTTCAGAGGGGACATAGCAAATTGGCTATTTTAAATTTGGCCATATTCAGATTTCAATTTTTAAGAAATAACATTTAATATGAATGTGTTTATTGTATGAATATGTGTTTCTCTATTTAATCTCAATTTTGTGGATGGTATTGTCAGATTTATACTGCAATGATTTATGTGTCTCTTGATAATTTATGTCAGAACTATTTGAAATCAAATATGGAATTGAATTTGAATCATCATATACTCAAGATGATTACACAATGTTTTATAATACACGTTTGCATCAACCATATTTACGATAGTGTAATATTTTTAGCTAGAATTAAATTGACCAAAAGTTTACATTTTTATGCAAAACACTCTAACTACACAAACACACAAAATCTCACAAAGCTGTATGTAGAATTTTGTGTGTGTAAAGTGTGAAAGTTGGATTTTTGGGCTTTTTGTGGCTGTGTGAGGTTCCTGCTTGTTTCAGGGGCCATTTTGGGTCTAGCACAGCTGCTTTTACATTGTGGGTGAGCCAGTTGATGTTTTTTAAATTTTTATTTGGTGTGCGTTGGAAGAGGGGTAGTCTTATGCGGCGAGTATAGCCCAAACCCTATATTTTAACAGGAAAATTCAGGGGTCGTCTTATACGCCCAGTCGTCTTATATGCCGGAAAATACGGTACCTTTTTTTGAAGTTTGGGAATGAGAGGACCAACGTTCAGTGGGGTATTGCATTCTATAGCTTTGGAGTGATGTCAACAAGGTCTAAAAACTTAAAACTTTAATTATCCAAAAATTTGGTAAAAGTTGGGTATATTCTCTCTTTTTCAGGGCTTACCTTTCAGTGCTAGGAGATTTCAGAAACATAGACTTCACTAACTATATTCCAGATACTGGACTTCAAATGCAGTCAAGTACTTCTGGGAGTTGTAATGGAGCACAGGACCAATTTCTGTCATTATTAAACACTCTTTAAATGCTATTCGTTTCAATAGAAAATTTAAAATATCTTCAATTTTTTTCAGACAACATAAAGGGATCCTAAAAATCTCGGCTATAATTGTATTGTGTCATAACTGTATAAAAGAATTCAGGTGGTAAGAAAGACTTTCAAATGCAGCTGTCCGTATTGCTCTATGAGGATGTAGGATGAGGAGGGAATTAGATCCATGTCCTTGGTTGAACACAGAACTCTGCTCTTAATATCTTTTGGATGCTAATAGTTGAGGGTCTGTAGCCTTATTGTCACATAGCATAGCATAAGAGATGGGAAATGAGTTTCCAGCAGCAAAGGCAGCGTTTTTTAACTTTGGCAATTTTATGCTATCTAGACTTCAGCTCCAGCAAGCTTTCAAAATTCTGGAAGTTGAAGTCCATACATCTCAAAGTTGCCAAGTTTGAGAAACACTGAACTATAGTGTGCCTGAGTCTTGGGATACCTGCTTGCTGAACAATTACAATAATGAAATGATGCAAGAGATGGGCTTTATAGTAATACGCTTAGTAATTTGTTTAGTATTCTTTATATGGACTATATTGCCCTAATAAGATGAACAGCTTTATCTCTGATGAATAACTTATTAGAAACTAGTAAAAAAAAACCATCAGGCCATCAGGCTTACTAATAGAATTATTATCTAAGTGAACATTGTCTTGAGAAACTTCCAAAGAAACTAAAGATATAAAGAATTTTTTTTTTATTGAAAAGTTTTTTTACCAACAGAATTTAATAAAAAAAGGCTTTTTTGGATTTCTATACAAAGCTATATGCTAAAGATACAACTCAAGATGTTGATATTGATAGATACTTAAAGATAGATATTCCCGAACTAACGCTGGAACAGAGAGAAAGATTGAACCAGCCAATAACTTCGGAGGAAATTGTTGGGGTAACTAAACAATTAAAAATAGGTAAGGCTCCGGGAACAGACAGATTAACAGCTGTTTATTATAAACATTTACAATCTGAAATGTTAGAACCACTTAAAATCTTATTTAATAAAATACAGGTAGGAGGAGGAGTACCACCTTCTTGGAAAACAGCTTTTGTCTCACTAATTCCAAAGGAGGATCAAAACTGCATCAAACCTGAGAATTTTAGGCCAATCTCACTTTTGAATACCGACTATAAGATTTTTGCTAAGATATTAGCTAATAGATTAATGCCAGTTATGCAACAAATAATTCATAATGACCAATCAGGGTTCATAAAAGGGAGACAAATGAAATATAATGTTAGACAAATTGTAAACCTACTGAAATATTTGGAAAAAAATAACCAAGTCCCTGCAGCGTTTATATTTTTGGATGCAGAGAAGGCATTTGATCGCTTGAACTGGCAATTTTTGTTCAAAATAATAGAGAAAATGCATTTTGGAGAGTATTTTACACAATCAATTAGAGCGATATACCAGCAGCAAACAGCACAAATAATAGTCAATGGAGGTTTAACAGAGGTTTTTAGAATTGAGAAAGGAACAAGGCAGGGGTGTCCTCTGTCTCCATTGTTGTTTATCCTGACTTTGGAAGTGCTATTGAATAAGATACGTGACTCAGAAAAATTGAAGGGTATTGTAATTAGACATCAAGATTATAGATTAAGAGCATTTGCAGATGACTTGGTTGTTACCCTATCTCAACCTATAGAGTCGGCTCCATATATATTGGATATAATTGATCTATATGGGAAAGTATCAGGATTTAAAGTTAATTCACATAAGACAAAGATGATAACTAAAAATATGTCTATTGGAAAGAGATGAACTAGCAAGAATAACAGGGTTTGAAATAGTTAAAAAGGTTAAATATCTAGGAGTGTATATAGCAGCTTCAAATACAAAATTATACAAAAATAACTATGAGGAACTCTGGCAGAAGGTACAGAAGGATATGGAGAATTGAAAAAAATTACAGTTGTCTTTATTGGGAAGAATTGCAGCAATTAAAATGAATGTGTTACCTAGATTCTTATTTTTGTTCCAAATGATACCTGTGCTTAAGAAAGATGAAAATTTGAGAGAATGGCAGAAAGGTGTTAATACTTTTATTTGGGCTGGGAAAAAACCCAGAATAAAGATGAAAATTATACAAGATACACGTGAAAGGGGGGGGGGTCTTAAAATGCCTAATTTAAGATTATATTATGAAGCAGCGGTCTTATCACAAATTAGTGACTGGTTTAACTTAACTGAGGGGAAAATTTTGAATTTGGAAGGTTATGATTTACTATATGGATGGCATGCCTATTTGTTATATGACAAAAAAGTGGATAAAGTATTTAAGGCCCATATACTTAGAAATGCTTTGTTGAGGGTTTTGAAAAAATATCAATATAAGTTAAATTATAAGATACCTGTATGGGCAAATCCTAGACATGCAATAGAAAATATAAGTATAGAACAAAAACAGGAGGTGATTACCTATAAAGAGCTTCTTATTATGGAAAGGGGGGTAATGTATTTGAAATCTTTAGATACATTGAGAGAAGAAGGTATAATTTATACATGGTTTTAGTACGGTCAACTTCAAGCTAGATGGAAGGAAGATCAAAAAACTGGCTTTGTGCAAAATGAGGAAAATTTGGTAAAACAAATTAGAGATCAAAAACAAATGTATATCAAAAGGCTGTATAATGCTTTATTGGAAATAGACTCTGAGACGGAACTGGTTAAAGATTGCATGATTAAATGGGTGCAAAATTTTCAAGAGCCAGTGATGATGGAGACTTGGGAAAAGATTTGGACTAGAAATGTGAAATTTACACAAGCACAAAATTTAAGAGTAAATTTTTATAAAATGTTTTATAGATGGCATTTAGATCCAAAAAAATTATCATGTATGTATCCTAATGTGCAAGCTAAATGTTGGAGATGTGACTGTGATGATGCAACTTATTATCATATATGGTGGACTTGTAAAAAAATCAAAGCATTTTGGATAAAGACTTGGTGGGTGATGCAGAATATTTAAAAAAAAAGATTGAAATTTACTTCGCATTTGTTTTTACTGGGTATAACTACGGACTGTACAGTTGTAGAAACTAAACTGATTTTGAACTTGATAACAGCAGCAAGATTGTTGATAGCACAACATTGGAAGAAGGACTTTTTGCCTACTATTGATGACTGGATATTGAAAGTAATTTAGCTGAAATGGCTAAAATTTCAGCATATTTGAAGGATCACACACAAGAAAGGTATATACAGGACTGGAGAAGATGGACTGATTATATTCAAAATAAGTATCAGACTAAAAAATATCAAATAGCTTATGAATGAATCTTTAATTGTATAAGTGTTACATGAGTGATTTTAGAAATATTATATCCAAGAAGCAGGATTTTAATGATTTTAAGTTTAATGGTTGGTTAAGCAATTTAGTTTATTGTTAAAAGTTAATAGAAATACCTTGTGTTCTGCTCTGGGAAGTCGGGGAGGGGGAGGGGGAGGGGGAGTTGGGTGGGAGGGTTGTGGGAAAACTGTGTTTTCTTTTACCAATAAAACTTTTTCAATTTAAAAAAAAGTTTTATAATAAATACAAACAATTTTCTCCCCCCACCTTTCCCCTTCCCCACATAATAGAAATTGTACATTTTCTTATACATAAGAAATCCTACATATACATGTTTCTCTTAAAGAAAGCATTAAAATAAGACATTTGTCAAGCTGCGTTGCGGGCTCCGTGTATGAGGAAAGGAAGACGCGCAGCCACGGCTTGCTGCAATGGTTTATTGATCTGCACCTTCCTCCACGAGACACACAGCAAGATTGACGGGTATGCAGGATACACAAAGTCGGCGTTGGGAGCAGCTGCCTCCCAACGCAATTTAAAGAACGCGCTAACAATGTATAACCACCGCCCTTCCGGGTTCCATTGCGCAGGCGTTGCCAGGGCGGTTAGCACCAAAAGTTTAACCCTTGCTCATCCGCAACTGTGTCCGGCCACCTACCATTAATCTAACACCCCCACCACCAATGTGAACAAGTCCCGAAGCTTCCGTCGTCGATACCCCCCCTCAGCTGGCTCCCATAGTTCGTCCCAGTGATTGGGCCCACGATCCCAGCATCGGGTCGAAGTGTCGAGCGGATCTCGACAGGCGGCTCCCCCTACCAAGGACCCTCCTGGAAGACATAAACAGACATGTTAGCGTTACATCACGGTTTCATGTTTCTACCCCAGGGCCCGGGTTTATGTGGATACCGTTTATGAAACTGTTTGAGTAAACAGTCAGCCTCTATGTCAGGAGCGGCCACCCACGTTGCTTCCTCGAAAGGATACCTCTTCCACTTGAGTAAATATTTGAGCTTTCTTCTACTAATTCTTGAATCTAGGATTTCCTCTATCTCATATTGGTTGTCTCTTACCGGGCCGGGTTTAACTACTGTTTCCCTGATTATGTCCACTTGCTTTAGTAGGCTACTATGGAAGATGGGGTGGACCTTACCGAGTAACGGTGGCAATTTGAGCTCGACTGTGACTGGATTTATCACTTTTACAATAGGGAATGGGCCGAGATATTTCGGATTCAGTTTATGGCTAGGGGTTCATAATTTAAGATATTTCGTAGAAAGGTACACCTGGTCCCCAACCATGAATTGTCTATGGTCTGCCCTCTTCTTATTGGCTTGGTGCTTATGCATGCGTGTTGCCTTCTCTAGGGCCTCTTTTATGTGCGGCCATCCTTTCCCAATATGAACTGCCCAGGTACTGGGTACCATTTGTTCCTGGGGTTGCATTTCGAGTTCTGGAATGGCAGAGAATTCTTTTCCAGACACGGCGTGGAATGGAGTGACTCCTGTGCTTCCATGGACCGCGTTGTTATAAGCTATTTCTGCGAAAGGGAGTAACTCTGACCAATCTGTTTGTTGGTATGACACATAACAGCGTAAATAGCGTTCTATCATGGCGTTTGCTCATTCCGCTGCTCCATTCGTACTCGGGTGAAACCCGGAACTTAACCCTTGTGATGAACCAATCATAGTTATGAAGTTACGCCAAAACTTCGAGGTGAACTGAACCCCTCTATCTGATATAATCCGGCGCGGTGCGCCGTGTAAACAGTAA
Source organism: Arizona elegans (assembly GCA_022577455.1). NCBI lineage: Eukaryota > Metazoa > Chordata > Lepidosauria > Squamata > Colubridae > Arizona > Arizona elegans. Next base: position 37,572,092 of record JAKOOJ010000007.1, on the reverse strand, counting down.
GTGTGTAACAAGAACATCTTGGACAATTTACGGGCCGAGGGTAGTCCTCGACATGGTATAAAGTGGGCCCGTTTTGAGAAGAGATCTATTACAGTCCATATAACAGTATACCCGTTGCTTTCTGGAAGATCAACGATGAAATCCATGGTGATCTCTTCCCATGGTCGATTTGGTTCTGCTACGGATTGCAGGAGACCAAGCGGTTTTCCGGGCCGGGGTTTAGCACCTGCACAAACACTGCATCCTTTCACATAGGCCTCAATATCTTTTCTCATACGGGGCCACCAGAACTGGCGCCTTACCAAATGTAATGTTTTGAGGAACCCGAAGTGACCAGCTGTCTTAGTATCATGACATTTTTGTAATACTGTTTGTCGGAGAACCAAGGGAACGTATAATTTGGTTCCCATCCAGGCGAGATCATTCCGATGTGTTAACAGTGTTTTATGTGCTGTTGCCCAGGCATCCATTGCCAGTGCGTCCTGTAGTTCTTTTTCCCAACAGAATGGCACCATATGTGACGTCCGGCCTGCCTGTTGAGTCCCCGGTACCAAAGGCTGTATGATCTGTTCTCTTTTACTGTTATACTGGGGAAGACGTGACAGAGCATCAGCTAAAATTTTTTTCCCTCCTGGTACATATTTAAGTTCGAAGTCGAAGCATTGAAAATACTGTGCCCATCTTACTTGTTTTGGTGATAGGCGTCTTGGGGTCTGGAGTGCCTTCAAGTTTTTATGATCTGTCCACACTTCGAACGTTTTCCCGCTGCCTTCTAACAGGTGTCGCCAGGTGAGCAAAGCCCACCTTACCGCAAACGCTTCTTTTTCCCGCCTTTCTGTGGGGGTTAACTTGCGGGATGTGTAGGCACAAGAGACTAATTTGGCCGAGGTGGTTCTCTGCAACAGGACTGCCCCCACAGCCACATCACTGGCGTCGGCCTGCACTACAAACGGCAAGGTTGGATCTGGATGCTGGAGGATTGGAGCCTGTGAGAACAAAGTCTTTAACCCATCAAAAGCAGTCTGACACTCAGGGGACCACACTAACGCCTGCCCTGGACGTGCTTTCAGGCCTGTTTCCTTTGTGCGAAGCAGGTTTGTTAACGGGAGGGCTATCTGTGCAAAAGCTGGTATAAACTGGCGATAAAAATTGGCAAAGCCAAGGAAACTTTGTAATTGCCGTCGTGTTTTGGGTGCCTGTCAATCCATTACCGTGCGTACTTTTTTCGGGTCCATTTCAACCCCATCCCCTGAGATCCTATACCCCAGGTAATCCAACTGTGTACAATGGAAGTCGCACTTGGAGAGTTTTACGAACATTTTTGCTCGTAAGAGCTTTAGAAGTACCTGTTGCACTAACTGTATATGTTCCTCCATTGTCTTGGTGTAAATCAAAATATCGTCCAAGTAGACGAGAACACCCCTATAAAGGTGGTCATGCAGGATTTCATTAATCAACTGCATGAAAACGGCCAGTGCCCCTTGCAGGCCGAATGGCATTACCCTAAATTTATAACTACCCAAAGGACAATTAAAGGTGGTTTTCCACTCATTGCCAGGTTTGATTCTTACTCGATAATACGCCTCCTGCAAGTCCAGTTTTGTAAATACTTTTCCCGTTGACAGAGTAGCCAATAGATCTTTCATGAGAGGTAGGGGGTACAGATGTTCAACACAAACAGCGTTAAGGTCCCGGAAGTCCACACATAACCTTAACCCGCCATCCTTCTTCTCCCGAAATAAAACAGGCGCGGCCATGTGGGATCTGCTAGACTGAATGAAGCCCCTGGTTAAGTTTTTGTCTATGTACCGCCTCAACTCCTCCAGTTCCGGTTTAGTCATCGCATACATGCGAGGTTTCGGTAGACGGACCCCTGGCTTCAGTTCAATGGCACAATCAGTCGCCCTATGAGGGGGCAACACCTCACATTCCTCTTTGTTAAAGACAGATGCTAGGTCACTGTACTCCTCGGGGTACCCTGTCGATGGCTGCCTATTCACATCTTCCCCTTTCTCCTCAACCCTACTGGTCGGCTCCTCTGGTTCTGGCTCAGGGCCAAGACTCAAACGCAGTTTTCGGTACCCGCTTTCCCACCATATGGTAGGCCTCCACTTATCTAACCACGCTAGGCCAAGGATAAGGGGTTCGACCATAGTATCAACAACTACAAAACGGATCTGTTCCCAATGGTCCCCTATTTCTAACCGGACCGTCTCGGTTACTTGCGTTGCTGGCCTACCCCCCAATAATGACCCATCCATTTGTTCAAAATGTATAGGAGTACACAACGACACCATCTGTAAACCTAGTTCCACGGCTACAGACTTTCGAAGGAGACATCTGGTACAACCAGAGTCAATGAGGGCGTCCCGTTGCGCCATTGCTGATGTGCATAGGTGATGTAAGACCACCGGTATCATGAAAGGCCGTATCGGACCACTCACCATAGGGTCTCCGGCAGCGGCGTCCTCACTGCTGTCCGAGGGCATCGGTGTGCTCCCCTGGAGCGGAGGGGGTCTCAGAGTCATTGTTGACTCATGGGTGGACACCGATGTCGACATGGGTGTAGCGCCTTTGGACCATTCCGACGACGACCGGACTCGTTCTCGACCTGTCCCAGTGGATGATGGCGTTTTGGACGCGGCAGCCGTCACAGGAGGTATGGGGCACTCGGCAGCATGATAACCCAGCCGGTTACACCTGAAACAGCGAATCGTACCCCTCCCAACTGGGAGGAGGGAGCGAGGAGGGAAAAAACCTGGCCCCCGTGGCCCCACAGGCTTCTCGCTACTGCGTCATGTAGCAGTAGGTAAACTGGCCATCCCACAGGGCCGGAACTCCCATAAACCGACGTCCAGGTCCACTGCAGCCTTAAACCATTCTGATATCTTTGGTGGTAGGCCTCTGTACACACACGCCTGTCTTAACTCTCGATCTAACCCTAGACGGAATTGATGTATAAGCAGGCGTTCCGGCCATGCACATAGTCGTCCTGCCACAGCTCGGAATTTCTTAACAGATTGCCTGGCTGGCCAGCCCCCTTGTTTTAACGCCACCAGTTCGCCCTCCAATAACTGAGTACGTGATTGATCCTCAAAGCGGCAGCGCAAAGCCTCCAGGAACAGGCCAACGTCAGCCAATTCCCTGGCATGGTCACTGTGCAAATCAGTGACCCAATCCGCTGCTTCGCCCGTTAGAACAGTGGTGATGGCCACCACCATAGCCCATTGTGACAGGAAGAGGTGACCATACAAATCCATGTAACTGAGTATTTGACTTAAGAATAGGGAGACCCTGTCTGCACTGCCATCAAATGTGGCCTGTATGGGAGGAGGCCCCCATTGTTGCTGCGGGTTTTGCCATGGTCCGGGGCCCCACATGGGCCCCAGGGCCGCTGGCCGAGCATCATGGGTGTCTCTATCTCCGCCTCTCCTCTGGGCGCCCCCCTGCTGGCCACTATGCCCCTGCAACCCCTGTTCGTCAGGACGGTGTGACCCTCTTTCTCGTAAGCCCACTTGGGCTTGGCCTCGCGGAGCCCCACATGGACAGGGCAATGCCAGTCGGTGGTTGGTCTTGGTAGTCCGGTCTTGGCAGACCCTTCTCGATACGCAACCTCGGACTTGCCAGGTGAAAGCGCGGCCCCGACGTGCTCTGTGACGCCCGCTGTCCCTGCCAAGCTCGTGACTCCGGCATCCACGGCTGCCGCAAGGGGGCATCCCGGAAGCTCGCCTCGCCGAACTTCTCTCGTAATATATCCAGGGTGGATGCTCCCAACCCGGTGGAGCAACTCAGCTGACAGTCGTCCTCCTCTGTCCACCGTCTCTCCCTCCACCCCTGAAACGACGTCCCGCCCAGGTCAAGTGGGGACGGCAGCCACTCATCCGGCGGGGCTCTCTCACCTCGGGAACGACAGTCCTCCGTATCTGGGGTCGTGAGGCTTGCCCGAGCCTTTGGGCGTACGACCGTAAGGTCCAAGTCTTCAGAAGCTACGTTGTCTGATAACGCCTCCGCATCCGCATCTAGCACCTCCTCGGTCGCCGGGGAATCAGCTGCTGCGCCTTCTGCCATGCCTCTGACCACCGCCGCTGCGAGAAGGAAACGCCGACTTTCTGTCAAGCTGCGTTGCGGGCTCCGTGTATGAGGAAAGGAAGACGCGCAGCCACGGCTTGCTGCAATGGTTTATTGATCTGCACCTTCCTCCACGAGACACACAGCAAGGTTGACGGGTATGCAGGATACACAAAGTCGGCGTTGGGAGCGGCTGCCTCCCAACGCAATTTAAAGAACGCGCTAACAATGTATAACCACCGCCCTTCCGGGTTCCATTGCGCAGGCGTTGCCAGGGCGGTTAGCACCAAAAGTTTAACCCTTGCTCGTCCGCAACTGTGTCCGGCCGCCTACCATTAATCTAACACCCACACCACCAGTGTGAACAAGTCCCGAAGCTTCCGTCGTCGATACCCCCCCTCAGCTGGCTCCCATAGTTCGTCCCAGTGGTCGGGCCCATGATCCCAGCATCGGGTCGAAGTGTCGAGCTGATCTCGACAACATTTTAATTACATTCGGAGATGCTCTTCTTCTCTTTCTTCCCTCATTCCACAACAAACCTTCTTCTTCTCCTCCCTTCTTTCCCTTCCCTCCCTCCTCTTCTCTCCTACTTTCTCCTGCCTCCTCTACCACCTCATCCTACTTCCTTTCCCTTTCCCCCATTTCTCTCTTCTTTTCCCCCTTCTCACCTTCACTCCTATTCCTATCCCCTTCCCTTCCCTTCCTCCTCTCCTTTCTTCCTTCCTCACCCTCCCTCTCCTCTTCCTACCTCCTCCTCCTCTCTCCTTTCTAACTTCTTTGCTGTGAAATATTTTCCTCCTTTAGTGTCTGAGCAACTCCTGTATTCTACTCGTAGATACTTTCTTCTGCTAAAACATTTCTCTATTGACCACTTCCCCCCCATCCCTTATCCCATCCTCCCCACCCCACCCCGACTTCCCAGAGCAAAAACAGGGTATAGCATCTAACAAACATATGCTAAAATAAACTAACTAATTATAAAGTTCAAAACTCCCACATGTTCTTTAACTCCCTTGCTCCAATTCATCAACCTCCCTTTTATAAATTCTCAAAACCAATTAAATTAAATTCATTCTTCCTACTTATAAAAAAAGCTTTTTCTTGATATATAATCCGATACTTTAGCAGTCTTACAAACAGTAAAAATCATGAATAAATTCCATTTCTATACCCTCGAACATCATTCTTTTTGAACATTACTCCCTAGTGAAATTCTGAGTTTAACATTAATCCTCTTTCATTCAAAGAAAAAATAAAAAAGAAAAATTTTTCATCTTAAAATCTTACACATTTTATCTCATATATCTTTTAAAATAATAGTCTTATGTTAAACATTTTAAAAATCTCTTAAAAACATTTTTTTAAACATTTTAAAAATCTCTTTGAAACACTTATTTACCAAATATAAATTCCAAAATCTACAGGAGGATGTCTTTCATATTTTCAATTAACCGTCTTAATACCTCTAACTTTTTAGAGAGCAGCCCTTTTACTATCCAAAACTAATTATCATTTTGCAGTAAAATTCTGAGTTTAACATTAATCCTCTTCGCTTCAAAGGGTTAGACATCCTAAAAGCTTATACAATTTATCTCATATATCTTTTAAAATAATATAATCTTATGTTAAACATTTTAAAAATCTCTTAATACCATTAAAACACATATTTGCCCAATGCCAGTTTCAAAATCCACAGGAAGATATCTTTCTTAATCTTCTGTTCTCTTCTTTCTATATTTTTCCAATCCTTTTTTTTAATAAATTCTTTCAACAGTCCCCCCAGTTTTATTTTTGAAACTTTTAAAATGGTGATTTGAAGTTGATGTTTCTGAAATACTCGCTCTCTTCTTGAGGTCGCATTTTCTAACTTGAAATCCCCATTTCGTCTCTTCTTGCTTGTATAATCATTCAGTCCATTTCTTTGTCCATATAGCCAAAATTTGTTGCCATAAAGATTGTCAGCTTGCAATAAAGAAACTATTTGTTGCTTTTCTGTCAGTTGAATGGAAACGTCCACCAAAACCTTTGCTTCAACTGTGCCAGCCTGTCTTTTAATCTTGACCATCTCTTGATCTTCCAAAAACAAATTCCTTTGAATAATTTCCTGCTGTCCCTCTAACAACTGCTTATATTTTCCCAAGCTGTTATTTGAAAAAGCCCTTTCAATTGTATCCAACAGGGCAGAAGTAAAAGAGACTAGAAGTTCTTGAAAAGCCTGAACAGTCACGGCTTGAGAATTTGCTGATTCACCAGCCCTGTTGTCAGCCATATTTCAGCCACTTTGTATTCATCCATTTATCAGGACAACAATTCAACTCTTTTCCACACAGTGTAAAAACAAAATTTTAGTTAAAGTCAGTACTAAATTCTTTTCCTCAATACCATATTCTTTCCCTGGCCACTTCTACTTTAAAACTTTCTCTTCAGGTGTAATCCAGAAGCTGTATCACTGTTGCAAATGTTAACAAGCCTTAACAAGCACTTTCCCTTGTAGCTTCCCCTCAGGTGCCATTTTCTGCATTTTAAAATGGAGTTAAAGTGTTACTTGCAAGTTTTCCTTTTTGTTTTCTCCTGATTTGCTCTGTCTGCGATCAAAGTAAAGATGTTAAAAGTCCCCCCATTGATTTTCAGCAGATTTTGGTCGCAGCTTCTAGCTCCGCTTTGGCAGAGTCATCCCTGGTCTGGAGCAGCTTGACAGGCTTCAATAGGGAGCCCACACCCTTTGCGCCCCAGGATTTCTCCTAGTGCACTTGGGGGGCTCTACCTCCACCTGTCGACTCTTCTCTCTCCCCTTTGCCCCGGGAGAGGGTTCCAAGACTCCAGACAGCTGTTTTTCGGTTGTTCTGGGGCTTTTACAGAACTGGGGATCGGGCGCTCGTAAAAGAGCGTCTTCAAAGCTTGCGGAGCCAACCGGAAGTCTAAAGATATAAAGAAATTGTGGAGCAGGCCATTCTTTAGTAAGAAAGATGTTTCAGTCTTTAATTATAAGTAGCACATGATTGACACTCTTTCCCAATCAGATTAGGCAGGGGTGAGACATTTTAATGGAAAAATATTATGACAAATATATCTTCATTAAAATCAATTAAAATTTACTTGCAGATTATTGATGTCAGCACTTTTTTTTTTTAGATGGAAGTCTGTGATACCTATTTATTCAATTGTAAATTACCAATTCTTTAAAAATGTATTTTAATTAAAGTATTTTTAATTCTTTCCAACCCAAAAAAACATTAGAAAGAAATGTGTCTGTCAGTAGAATGACTCTCCAAAACCTGAATCAAATTGGAACCAATGAGCATGGTGGCAAATGAAAGATCAAATTTGAAAATGGGATGAATCTAATTTGGGAGTTTCAGAGAATAACTAAATGGGGGGGGGGGGGATTCCCCAGACATTCCTATGAGAGGTAGTTATGCAGTGGCTCAATGTACTTACCAGCTCTTCCCTTCTAAATTCCTCATTTCTCCCTACTTTGTATTTGCAAAGATGAACACAACACACAAATATGTCACACCAGGGAAGAGCAGAAACACACAAATAAGTACATTTGCACAGAAGTATTTATATGCAAACATTTCCTGTGACTTCCATTGGTAAAAAGGTTCCAACCCAAAAAGCTTAAAAAGCATATTCTGCCTGCTTTTCCTATCTAATTGAATTATAGAGGAGTAAATATTTTTATGTAAACATTAAAATATTTAATTAAAATTAAAAATAGTAAACATCCTTTGGCTTAGAAACGGAGATGAGCACTGCCCCTAGAGCTGGCAATGACTACCACGCATGTGTGGGGGAACCTTTACCTTTAAACATTTTTTAAAAATCATTTCATTTTTACATTTAAATCATTATTTTTTTTGCAGTAAAAAAAAAAATCCCTATCATGAGGGAAGTTCTTGGTGGTTCCAGCATGTGACATGTTTCTTGCTGGAAGCTACACATACAAAGTTGGGATTAAGTCCTAAGGAAGTATAAGTATTGTTGACCTTTCTCTTGCCCAACAGAGTGGGAGGAAGAGCAGAAAGAATTTTCTACTGAACAACTTCTGTCTTACTGCAGAAATCCATCTGTTTAATTACTGTATGAGGTGGGACTAAAGTAGATTCCTTTAGCAGCAAATACAAGGGCATCATATCTAGGCCATAAACATCCAGGTGATTACTTGATAAAAGCAAACCGTGTTTCCTGTCAAATAAAGGTAAATATACGTGTCCCAGGATAATGTTGCAAGATCGACTCTGAGTCAGACACCGGGATCAGAGGTTTACTCTTCTGAGCTTTTCGACTTATGCTGGAGCCCATCTTCAGGGAACTTCTCTCTATTGGAATATATGCACATATTCCTGCGGAGAGATTTTCCCTGAAGATGGGCTCCAGCATGAGTCCAAAAGCTTGGAAGAGTAAACCTCTGATCCCGGTGTCTCTTAGATACAATCTTGCAGTGTTTGCTGTATATTTTTGAATATATGCTGTATCTATATAAAGGTTTTAATAATATATGGTTACTTCCTCATGTGTAGCAAATTGATTTTTGACCTAAGACTTGTTATGGATTTGGTTTGTTGCCAGTGCAGAAAAAGAGTAGATGGAGAGCCACACAAAGTGACAGAAATTTATACTTTATTTGCTAAATAGTAGTTTATATTTTGTTTCCTTGGAAGCTATTTTAATTAGGTTTCATTAGATTTAGTTCTATTTTTAACAGATTAACAGAGTTGGAAGGGACCTTTTAGGTCAAGAGTGTGAAACTCAATTTCATTGAGGGCCGCATCAGAGTTGTGTTTGACCTCAGGGGCTGGGCAAGCATGGCCAGCTTGACGTCACTCGTGTCAGGGGCACCCCTCCCAGGCTCCATTTTCGGCTGCAATGACCTCCTGCAGTACTCTGCCAGTGAAAATGTGTGGCCGGGGTAAGCATGGCCAGCCTGACATCACTCATGTCAGGGGCACCCCTCCCAGGCTCCATTTTCGGCTGCAACGACCTCCTGCCAGTGAAAATGGAGCTGTGCACACAACTAAGTACTGTAATCCCTTTTAGAATTCCTGAAAAAAAATCGAAGTAAATGTAATAGCTAAAGAAATGAACAAAATGTTTACACTCAGTTTTCAAATTTCCCATCACTATGTTGTTGAGATGGTGTCTGCATAAGGTTACTTACCCAATTAAAGGCATCTGTATTTGAATAGAACGATCAATATTAGATTTTGTGATCATGTGGCTGCCATGATTATACACCGAGGTGCACAGAACACTGTTATCTTCCAAATGAAGTGGTACCTATTTATCTACTTCTATTTGTATGCTTTCAAACTGCTTTATTGGCAAGAATGGGAGCTCACCCTGTCATGTGGTGCTTGGATCTCAAACTGCTAATCAACAAGCCCACCATCTTAACTGCTAGGCTACCACACCCCCTGATAGCAAAATGGCATGAATTGAAAGCCAGAACTTTCTATTTCCTGATATTATGTACCATTATCAAAGTTTTCCATAATATATACTATTACATTCACTGAGACATCAAAGCTATTGTTTATTCTTTTGCTCTGAATATTTAGTCCCTTTGCCAGAAGCTTGACACTGCATGAAGAATGAGGAAAAAGAATGCTTGGAAAATAGAGAAAGTAAACAAATCATAATAAAAAGAGATGGCATTGAGCTGTTCCTCTTTTGACAACCAGCACTTGTCAGATACTAAGCAGGACTCTTTCGAACCAATTGCGTGATCCAAAAGTTGGAGAGCTATTCAGGACATCCAAACCTGGAAATAACTCATAACAAAAAAGGTCTCAAGCCAATCAGAGCCTGAGAAAGAGGGATCTTTGGAAAGCAGCCTAGACTTTGAAGCAATAAACTATATTGAGAGTCTGCCAGTAAAGACATAGAAATCTTAACATGTGCTTTGCCTTTCACCCTTTTTCAGCAATGGACTCCAGCTTTCTCTTACCTTCTAATCAGATTTTACCTCAACGGAAGAGAGTTTATTGGCCATCAGCTCTTTTCGTACTTGCATCTGGGGTGATCTTTGTTATATCAATCCTTCTGAAATCTGGATAATTAAGCAGTAGTTTGAGGTTGAAAGTATGACTATTTTTGTATAGGTGTAATGTATAAACAGAAAAAAATAGAAAACAACAATTATGAGAAGCTGTATATTGCTGCTGAGGGTGATGTATGTGACATAAAGTGAGAATTACAAACGAGACATAATTCTAACTCCTTAAGAGTATATGAGAAGAATATACCCTTTAGGTATGAATGTTAGCATTCCAAGACAAAATGACCATAGTAAGATGGAGACAAGAAAGAGATTTAGTTTTATATCAGAATGAATTTACAATTCTGCTAAGATTTCAGTAGCAGTCTCCTACTGTGGGTTTCTGTTGTGATGATTCAAAGGCAGAAGTAGTCTTGTAACCTGTCCTCAATATGACTAGTGACAGTGTGTCTATCCAAGGATCATAGAAGTGCAAACATGTGAAGGGTGATGAAGGTGTGAAGGCTATTGAACACAAGAATGTAGCTTCTGTAGAACACATATCTCTAGTAGTCCTTCCTAATTAGGATACATGCCTATCCTACTCTATTGAGAAAACAATGATTGGATATGTCTTCAAAGTTAATGCTGAAACTGAGTGCACAAACAGGCAGGTCTGTCATTTATTTGTAATGTTTATTTGTTGTTAAGTGGTTGCTGATAGAGTCAACCAGATGCAACACAACTATAGGCTGCACAATTATTACGTGCCAAAGAGCCATCTCTGAAACCAACCTGCAAGCACAGGCCGATTTTATTCTCAATATCTAAACATAATCATTTAATTGCATGTAAAACAGTTTAACATGTTCACCAGGTAATTCTACTGAATGATAAAGAATGTTTGAAAAAATAAAAACACAACTATAGTTAGTTATTATGGAAATTTGTAATCCTTGCTCATGCTGGAACAAATGATTTCAGCTTTCATTTTCCTTTCATTATGAAGCAAAAACATTTGAATACCAATACAGCTAGTGATACAGAGTGCAGCTGTATGTCCAGAATTCCAGATTCCATCACAGTGAAAGCTTCTGAGGCCGTCTTCACCTTGCCCACACCTACACCCTGGTTAAGGCAGTCCATATCTTTGTAATAGAATGAAACTTCAGGGCACTTTATAAGCAGGCCATAATTTTTGAGGAGCACTCTAGAGCTGTGATGGCTAACCTATTTTTCTTCAGGTGCCAAAAGCGTGCATGTGTGCATTATCGCGCATGTGTGCGTGCCCACACCCATAATATGCCCTTCCCGTACGCCCCACCCCCTGCACATGCACGGGCAATTCCATGCATGCGCATATGACCCCCCCGCTCCCCTCCCTCCACGCATGCACATGCGACCCCCATGCTCCCCTCACCCTGTGCATGTGCACACAACCCCCCTTTTGACCTCATATCCCAAAACAGTGCTGGGGCGGAAAGCCTCGCCTCCCAAAATGGCTGGGAGAGGAAAAAAAGCCTCGCATCCCAAAACGGCTGGGAAGGGGGAAAAGTCTTGCCTCTCAAAACAGCGCTGGGAGGGGAATCTCCGGAGATCTGAGAAGGCACGGGCAGCAGAAAGTGAAGAGAAAGGTAGCCCCCCCCCCACGTATGCAGGGCAGGGACTTGAAAATCAGCTGGCCAGCAGGAAGCATGTGCGCATGTGCAGTGGAGTTGAGCTGGGCGATGGCTCTCGTGCCCGCAGAGAGGGTTCCGCATGCAACAGGTGGCACACGTGCCATAGGTTCATCATCACAGCTTTAGAGGATCAGAAGTATAATAAGAACCCATATTTTGTTATTCATGTAGGTGTGTTGCAAATTCAGAAATTTTGTGCCTTTGTTTTTAAAGCTAGGCTATAACTAAAAGGAATTTCATTCCAACTAGGCAAAGGGGAAGTGAGTGAAGCAAAGTGAGTCAGAAGATATAAATCTGCTGAGCTTTCTCATGTATTGTTGGTGGGCCTTAATATGTTCTTTTATAGTGCCAGCTTCTCTCTCAACACATGCAAAATTGCAGGTATTCCCTGAAAGGAGGAAAAATTGATAATCCATGTAAGTAGTGTAGTCCTGTAAAGTTTCTGAGATCAACAGTGGTTGCCCTTGGGCTGACTCTTTCATGGGGGAAAGGAAGTTAGGTAAATGCATTGATTAATTTTTTTTAATGAAATTTTATTGAATTAAGAATATATTACAATTCAAACTATACGGTTCGGCAACGTGTAGTCATATTGTATATTTACAAGTGCGGTGTCTAATCAATTATCTAATTAATTATACAGTTTGTACAAAAATTCTTATATATAAAATTAATTACTGTTTAGTTAAGGTACAATAATATATAGGATTAACTAATAGTTGTGCATTATTCCTCAAGAGTATTAACTTTTGCATTTAATTTCCAACCACCTTTACCACAGATCCCAGATCGTATAAAATTCTGAATCCTCCTTTCCGTTTAACACATACGTTAATCTGCACATTTCTGTGCAATCAAGTATCTTATTACTATCTGTTCCTCGGTTGGACCTCTTTTCTCTTTCCAATATCTGGTATAGGAGAGTCTAGCAGCTGTGACAATATGAATAATCAAATATTTCTTGTCCTTATCAAATGTTCGTTTTAGCACTCCCAGGAGATAGATTTCTGGCAAGAAATTAATATCCTCCTTTAATATTTCTTGGATCCATTTTTGTACTTTTTTCCAAAACTTCCTCGCTTCCGGACACGTCCACCACATGTGATAGAAGGTACCTTGGTGGTGGCCGCATTTCCAACACTTGGGGCTTGCATTTGGATAGATCTTAGCAATTCTAGATGGTGCTAAATACCATCTATATAGCATCTTATACTGATTCTCCTTATAGCTTGTTGCTCTCGTCAGTTTAAGATTGCTATTCCATATTTCTTCCCAATCATCTAGATTTATCTTTGATTCGATGTTTTTCCCCCAAGCGATCATTTGGTTTTTTTAATATTTCTCCTTCTCTGTCGTGTTCAAGTAGGTAGGAGTATAATTTGGCTAATAGTTTGTTCTCACTCCCTAGCCATACCTTATCCAAACTATTTGTCCCCTTCTCTATTCCCATTTCTTGTTTATCTTTCCTATATCGGGATTTAATTTGTAAATAAGGCCACCAATCTATATGGATCCCTTGCTCTTTTAATATCTCATTGGGTATAAGGTTACCACTGTTATCTAAAATATCTTGGTAGGTGACCATTTTCTCCCTACTTATTGTATTTGGATGGGTCAGTGCCTCCATTGTAGATATCTATTTTGAGTATTTTGAGTAATGTTTATGCCTGATTTCTTTCCATGTCTTCATTAATGTATCTCTAATTTTATGTTGGTGGAAACATATCCCTGTCCCTTTTCCTTTATCCCAGAGATAGGCATGCCAACCTCTCAATAGGTCGTGTCCTTCCAGTTTAAAATTCTCTTGTCTCTTAATAAGCCCACTCTCGTAGCCATACTAAGTTAGCCGCTTTGTGGTATAGTTCTCAAACTGGGAGTCCAAATTTGCCCCTATTCCTTTTTTCCTGCAAGGACCGTAATGCAATTCTCAGTTTTTTCCCTCCCCAGATAAACTTCCTTACTATCCCATTTAAGTCCGAAAAATATTTTCTGTCAATACTAACAGGAGTGGTTTGAAATAAATATAGTAATTTGGGGAGAACACTCATCTTAACAGTGGCTATCCTACCAAGGAACAATATTTGCAGCTTCCTCCACCTATCCAAATCTTGCTTTATTTTTGTCAGTAAGGGTGTATAGTTATCCTCCTTTAAGGTTGAGCATCTGGCAGTAAATTCGCCTTTTACTAAAGATTTCCGTGGAAATGCATTGATTAACATCCTTTTCTCTTTTTTCCCCAGTCCCAAGGGTGAAATGCTCCCGGTTCAGACCAGATCGCCTGATTCGGTAGCAATGGCGGCAGGTGGTTTGGAGAACCGGTAGCAAAATCCCTGCGCCTCCCCCCGCCCCATCATGCCCAGCTGAGCCACACAATCATCAGAGGCTTTTTTTTTTTTTACTTTTAAAAGCATCTTTTCTACAACCTCTTCCGATGAAAAAGTGCTTTTAAAAGTAAAAAAAAAAAAAGGCTTTGATGATCACGCGGCTCAACTGGGATCATCAGAGGCTTTTCAAAGCATTTTTTTCTGCAACCTCTTGGCCAAAGAGGTGGTAAAAAAATGCTTTGAAAAGTCTCTGACGATCCCAGCTGAGTTCCTGATTGGCAGAGAGGCTTTTCAAAGCATTAGAAAAAATGCTTTGAAAAGTTTTTTTAAAAAAAGTTGGCCACGCCCACCCAGTCACATTACCACCACCACCAAGCCATGCCAACAGAACTGGTAGTAACAGATTTTACATTTCACCCCTGCCCAGTCCTTTATTAGTGTATAAAATACACTAATTTTGTACGTGATTCAATGCAGACACAGAAAAATTCTGCAGACTTAACACCATTTACTGACAGAAACTTAGGCAAAATACTGCCAGCAAAATATAGTGTGTGGTTTATGATCTCATCAGCTGCCAAGCTTGCCTTGTGGGTGGCCAGGGGTGTGTTAATAGGTTCCTTGTCATGAGCAACCTTAGTGCCAATATTATCCTTCCCTGGCTCAGAGAAAGGCTAAATCTGTGCCATCAGTCTACAGCTATGTGCCTCCTTGCCCTAGTTTTTAAGCTAGTAATTACAATGGGAATAATCTGTCACTCCCAAGGCAGATACACGCCTCATGCCACACACGCTTGCCTCATTATGTCATTTATGTGGCAATATTTTTTAAAAAATATCTGACTCAAAAGATTGCCATCTCTCTTTCCTCATTATATGTGGGTGGGTAGCTGTGGCTTTGCTACTTGGAAGTATTTTAAATCTATGTCTGTTTCTAAGAGATAAATATATTGATGCTAACGGAATATCT
Organism: Arizona elegans; assembly: GCA_022577455.1. NCBI lineage: Eukaryota > Metazoa > Chordata > Lepidosauria > Squamata > Colubridae > Arizona > Arizona elegans. Next base: position 37,557,072 of record JAKOOJ010000007.1, on the reverse strand, counting down.
TCCCAGGCAAGAAAACTTGACTATCTAACGTCAGGTCTCTAGTATGAAACTATGAGTACAAAAGTAGCCTGTGTGGGGAAGTGTTAAAAAGGCAATGCTGCATTTGTTGTGGGAATTCAGTGCATTGACTAAATAAAGAGTGAGCCCCTCCAAGAAAAAAAATGTCCTGTGTATATAGCAGCATTTTTAGTTTGTCAGCAGAATAAACAAACTAAGGTAAGAAAGCAATAATCAATCCAGTAGATATATTTTCCCCTGAATGGTAGCAGGAATATGGCAAAATAGAGTTCAAATGCTTTATTTATAATCTTTCACTCCAGAGTTCAATGACTCATGTATAGCACTTCCCCCCCTACCCCCAATAATACCAAGAGTTGGTGATAATGACAGGCCTGCAGTAAGTGACTTATAGTGCTTCCATGGCTGAAACTGGACTTGAAGCTAGGTTTTCCTTGTTTCAGGCCTATATCTCATTGATTAGGAAAGTTGAAGGAGCTCTGAAACCTTGGGGCAGAGTTGGGAGATCTGTGACCCATTAGTCTTTTCTAGCCAATGACAGGATCTCAAAAGAGGCCTATGCCTACCACTACCTCACTTTACTGATCCTGTTAGTGCTTCTATAGAAATGCTGGCATGGTCAGACCCTTTCTCCCCATATGCCCCCTTTCTCCTTTAGAGGGGAAGATATTTTCTAATTGGGAATCATGCCAGGAAATTCTAGGCTGAACCGTGTGTTTTCTAACACATGTATTCTTCCATTGGGAGAAGTGAAGCAACTTTTTCTCTGGCATTTAAAGAGAGCAATAATTTCCTGTGATTCCTCTTCAGAAATAGTGACAATATGACTTCTGTGAAGTCATGAAGTTATGTCATATAAACACCAGCCCAGTGTTTCCCAAAGTGTGTTCTGAGAATACTCTCAGAGATCCACAAAATCAAAATTATTGCCAGCTTATTTTGAAAAATAACATTAAAATTCCATCAAATAACCACAATAAACAGGAGTGCCATCAAATGAGTCAATTTTAATTATTAATGCAATAAATATTGATAAATATTACCCATACAAGTAAATGTTCTTGGGGGCGGTCAGTGTATAAGAATTTATGAACTGGAATAGCCATAACAACAAGTCAGCCAATGGGAACTGGTTGGTAACTGAGACACAGGATTTGTTGTGAGCCATGTAAGACGGCTTGGAGTCTGGACGTGGCTTAGCTTAACTGTTCTGTGTATATAAGAGTTTGTTTGCCTTTGCTTGAGTGTCCTTGCTTCTACTTCTATTTCTTGTCCTTGCTACTTCTTCTCTCTACCACATTGCAAGAGCTGCATGGGTATTGTATATATGCATCATGTTTTATATTATTGTACATAAAGAAGTTTCTTCTATAAATGAATCCTGCTTAATTATTTACTTGTGTGCTAGCTGGATAGCTACAGACTCTAACAGGGGGTCCTCCATATTTTTTTTAAAATGGGGAGGGATCCTGAGAGAAAAAAGCTTAACAAACATTGATATAACCCATCAGCACTTAGCCCAATGTAGCTCCTCATCCTCACCGAAAAAAGCAGTTAGCATTATCTGACAATATTGCTACTACAGTTGACAATGCTGGGTGAAAAGGTCTTATGAATAAGATAATTTGACACCAAGCTGGCAGGAATAGCCAACACTCCAAAAGATAGGCTTAAGATACAGAAGGATTTTGACAGACTTGAACATTGGGCACTAGCTAACAAAATGAAATTCAGCAGTGAAAAAAGTAAGGTTCTATATTTAGGCAAGAAAAACAAAATGCACAGGTACCGTATATGTGGTACCTTGCTCAATAGTAATGGACAACCATTTAAATATGAGCCAGCAGTGTGCAGCAGCTGCTAAAAAAGCCAACACAGTTCTAGGCTGCATAAACGGGATAAAATCAAGATCACGTAAAGTGTTAATAACACTTTATAATGCCTTGGTAAGGCCACACTTGGAATACTGCATTTAGTTTTGGTCGCCACAATGTAAAAAAGGTGCTGAGACTCTAGAAAGAATGCAGAGAAGAGCAACAAAGATGATTAGGGGACTGGAGGCTAAAACATATGAAGAACAGTTGCAGGAACTGGGTATATGTATTTTAATGAAAAGAAGGACTAGGGGAGACATGATAGCAGTGTTCCAATATCTCAGGGGCTGCCACAAAGAAGAGGGAATCAAGTTATTCTCCAAAGCAACTGAGGGTAGGACAAGAAGCAATGGATGGAAACCAGTGGTGGGTTGCCCCCAGTTTGGACCGTCATCAGTGATCTGCGCATGCAATCCCGTTTTGAACCAGTAGTAAAGGTAAGTAGAACCCACCCCTGGTGGAAACTAATCAAGGAGAGAAGCAACTTAGAACTAAGGAGAAATTTCCTGACAGACAATTAATCAGTGGAAGAACTTACCTCCAGAAGTTGTGAATGCGTCAACGGTGGAAGTTTTTAAGAAGATGTTGGATAACCATTTGTCCTGCCTAAGCAGGGAGTTGGACTAGAAGACCTCCAAGGTCCCTTCCAATTCTGTTTTTCTATTCTATTCTAGTTCGTAAAGAATGACACCTTAGAGGGTAGAAAGACCTGAACAAGCTTTGAGCATATTTCAAATTGAGTCCAGGTGAAAAGCACCTTTTGGGGACTAAAAGCATAATATTTTTGTGCCTCTTATTAAGACATTACAATTAGTCAGTTTTCTGAATGTCCACCATTCTGTCAATTATGGATGGAGTCTGCATTCTGTACATTATGTAAGTCATCACTTGCAGACTTGGTATTGCCAATTTCTGCTATTCCCTGAATTGTCATTTTGATCTTCACGTGTACAGGACAAACTTTCCACACTCATACAGATAATCTTTTTGATATAGGATCCTTACATGTGTAATGCCCTGGATCAACCTTATGATTAAGAGACTGATATTCCACACTGTTGTTCTTTTATGGACGTAACATTTATATAGTGTTTCAGCAGTTAGATAAAAGTTCTGCTATTGATCTCCCTAAATGACTCTGTGTGGTAGATCAAAATATGTCAAATATTTCAAAAGTAAGCCAAGCTGCCTTTAAATTCCTTTCTAGAGTCCTAGAAATGTAACTATTCAGCAGTGTTCCCAAATTCTTTCAGGTCATGCAATATAGGCAACAAATCAGTTCCTCTAACCAAGAGACAATCATTCCAATCCCTGTGGCCTAACCTCGAATTGAACTGAGCATGAACCTCCTAGAACTTTAATGGTGTGCAGAAAGTTCTTTTTACAAAGAAAAACAAAGAGAAAATGAGAGAGAAAAATCCTGAACATTCAGTTTAAGCCTTTAACAGGAAGTCAGCAATGCCGAAATAACTCCTCCAAAGGCTATTCTGGGACCAATACTTACTGAATGAGCCAAAACCAGAATATCGTGGAAATCTCTCAAGAAATCCTGCTGGAGTTATTTCCAATCACAAGTTCCAGCCCAATGTGGTTTGGTTTAAAAGTTTGAAAATTTGGCTGCTTCTTGTCTTTTTTGAGAATCCCCAGACAACCTGCCAAGTCTCAAAGCACTGTGGAATGTCCTCTAAGAAACCCATCTGATTGTTTTGTCTTGTGTAAAGTCCAATCAGAACTGGGGTTAATCTGGGATTTTTAGAATCCCAATGAATAAGCTTTTGGTAGACAGATTTTTTTTTATTTTTTATTGAAAAAGTTTTATTAGAAAAAAAAAACAGTTTTCCCACAACCCTCCCACCCAACCCCCCTCCCCCTCCCCGACTTCCCAGAGTAGAACACAAGGTATTTCAGTTGACTTTTAACAATAAACTAAATTGCTTAACTATCCATTAAACTAACACCCTCTAAAAATAATTCTTAACACCCCCATAGATAAAATCCTGCTTCTTGGATATAATACTTCTAAAATCACTCATGTAACGTTTATACAATTAAAGATCCATTCATAAGCTATTTGATATTTTTTAGTCTGATACTTATTTTGAATATAATCAATCCATCTTCTCCAGTCCTGTATATATCTTTCTTGTGTGTGATCCTTCAAATATGCTGAAATTTTAGCCATTTCAGCTAAGTTAGTTACTTTCAGTATCCAAGCATCAATAGTAGGCAAAAAGTCCTTCTTCCAATGTTGTGCTATCAGCAATCTTGCTGCTGTTATTAAGTTCAAAATCAGTTTAGTCTCTGCAACTGTACAGTCCGTAGTTATACCCAGTAGAAACAAGTGCGGAGTAAATTTCAGTCTTTTTTTTTTAATATTCTGCATCACCCACCAAATTTTTATCCAAAATGCTTTGATTTTTTTACAAGTCCACCATATATGATAATAAGTTGCATCATCACAATCACATCTCCAACATTTAGCTTGCACATTAGGATACATACATGATAGTTTTTTGGGATCTAAATGCCATCTATAAAACATTTTATAAAAGTTTTCTCTTAAATTTTGTGCTTGTGTAAATTTCACATTTCTAATCCAAATCTTTTCCCAAGTCCCCATCATCACTGGCTCTTGAAAGTTTTGTGCCCATTTAATCATGCCGTCTTTAACCAATTCCGTCTCAGAGTCTATTTCCAATAAGGCATTATACAACCTTTTAATATGCATTTGTTTTTGATCTCTAATTTGTTTTACCAAATTTTCCTCATTTTGCACAAAGCCAGTTTTTTGATCTTCCTTCCAACTAGCTTCAACCATACTGAAACCATGTGTAAATTATATCTTCTTCTCTCAATGTATCTAAAGATTTCAAATATAATACCCCCCTTTCCATAACAAGAAGCTCTTTATCACCTCCTGTTTTTGTTCTATACTTATATTTTTTATTGCATGTCTAGGATTTGCCCATACAGGTATCTTATAATTTAACTTGTATTGATATTTTTTCCAAACCCTCAACAAAGCATTTCTAAGTATATGGGCCTTAAATACTTTATTCACTTTTTTATCATATAACAAATAGCATGCCATCCATATAGTAAATCATAACCTTCCTGATTCAACATTCTCCCCTCAGTTAAATTAAACCAATCGCTAATTTGGGATAACACCGCTGCTTCATAATATAGTCTTAAGTTAGGCATTTTAAGACCCCCCTTTTCACGTGTATCTTGTATAATTTTCATCTTTATTCTGGTTTTTTTCCCCAGCCCAAATAAAAGTATTAACACCTTTCTGCCATTCTCTCAAATTTTCATCTTTCTTAAGCACTGGTATCATTTGGAACAAAAATAAAAATCTGGGTAACACATTCATTTTAATTGCTGCAATTCTTCCCAGTAAGGACAGCTGTAATTTTTTCCAATTCTCCATATCCTTCTGTACCTTGTGCCAGAGATCTTCATAGTTATTTTTGTATAATTTTGTATTTGAAGCTGCTATATACACTCCTAAATATTTAACCTTTTTAACTATTTCAAACCCCGTTATTCTTCCTAGTTCATCTCTTTCAAGTACAGACATGTTTTTGGTTATCATCTTTGTCTTATGTGAATTGACTTTAAATCCTGATACTTTCCCATATTGATCGATTAAATCCAATATATATGGCATCGACTCTATGAGTTGAGATAAAGTAACAACCAAGTCATCTGCAAATGCTCTTAATCTATAATCTTGATGTCTGATTACAATACCCTTCAATTTTTCTGAGTCATGTATCTTATTCAGTAACACTTCCAAAGTCAAGATAAATAACAATGGGGACAGAGGACACCCCTGCCTTGTTCCTTTCTCGATTCTAAAAACCTCTGTTAAACCTCCATTAACTATTATTTGTGCTGTTTGCTGTTGGTATATCGCTCTAATTGATTGTGTAAAATACTCCCCAAAATGCATTTTCTCTATTATTTTAAACAAAAATTGCCAGTTCAGACGATCAAATGCCTTCTCTGCATCCAAAAATATAAATGCTGCGGGGACTTAATTATTTTTTTCCAAATATTCCAGTAAGTTTACAATTTGTCTAACATTATATTTCATTTGTGTCCCTTTTATGAACCCTGATTGATCATTATGAATTATTTGTTGCATAACTGGTGTTAATCTATTAGCTAATATCTTAGAAAAAATCTTATAGTCGGTATTCAAAAGTCAAATTGGCCTAAAATTCTCAGGTTTAATACAGTTTTGATCCTCCTTTGGAATTAGTGAAACAAAAGCTGTTTTCCAAGAAGGTGGTACTCCTTCCCCTACCTGTATTTTATTAAATGGAATTTTAAGTGGTTCTAACATTTCAGATTGTAAATGTTTGTAATAAACAGCTGTTAGTCAGTCTGTTCCCGGAGCCTTACCTATTTTTAATTGTTTAATTACCCCAGCAATTTCCTCAGAAGTTATTGGCTGGTTCAATCTTTCTCTCTGTTCTAGCTTTAGTTCAGGAATATCTATCTTTAAATATCTATCAATATCAACATCTTGAGTTGAGTCTTTAGCATATAACTTTGTATAGAAATCCAAAAAAAGCCTTTTTAATTAAATTCTGTTGATATATCTCCTTACCTCTAAATTCTATCTTGTCTATAGTACGTGATTTTTGCTTTTTCCTCATCATGTAAGCCAGCCATCTCCCAGGTTTATTGGCATTACAGAATGTATTATGTCTAGCATATTGTATACTGGTTGCTACTTGCCCAGCCATTAAAATATTAAATTGCTCTCTTAAAATGTTTATCATATCTTTTGCCTTTTTATCTCCTTGGTAGTCAGATTTTGAGTGAGGATTTGAATGTGTATTTTAGAAATTATTAATGAATGGATAGAAATCAAATATCAAAGTCATAAATGCATAGCTGGAAAGAAATAATTTTACTTAACTTCATTTGAGAAATGAATTCAGTGCAGATAATAAAAAATAATTACACTGCTTAAATTGCATTAAAGAATTGAGCTGGTTTCCTGAGTATAAACTAGGATTTGAAAACCTAGTTTTTTGTTGTTGGTATTTTCTTTAAACATTTTAAAGATAGAAACACACACAAAAAAAGAACAGGAAAAATGAATAAAAGAATTAAATATATCAATAAAAAGGAATTTAAAAGGTAAAATATCAAAAATTTGGATGTAGTACAAATCTATATATTAAATTGTAGTCTAGAAATAGTTTCCTGTTTGAACTGAATTCTGTGACAGATTTACTATTGAGAAATAAAGTTATTCTAGACTTTGAAACATACCCTCAAATAATACCAGCATTATTTATGAATGAACTCCATTTTTTTTAATTTGGATATATTATGTTCCATAAATAGCATGTTATAAAATTTGTATTATTTCATTATTTTAATTTTTTAACATTCTCTTTTAGCCCGATAAACTACATTGACCAAGATTACCTAAAGCTGAACAACTGTTATTAAACAGACATTTTGTGCATATTGTATATTCCAATATGTTCATGTTTTTGAGATGCAAGCTGATAGAACTCACTGTCATATAATGTTCTTAGATAGATATATCAGAAAATGGTTCATTAACTACAGGTAGTCCTCGACTTACAACAGTTCATTTAGGGACCATTCAAAGTTATAATGACAGTGAAAAAGTGATTTATGACCATTTTTCATACTTATGACCATTGCAGCATCCCCATGCTCATGATCAAAATTCAAATGCTTGACAATTGGTTCATATTTATGACGGTTGCAGTGTCCTGGGGTCACTGGGATCCCCATTTGCAACAAGCGAAGTCAATGGAGAAGCCAGATTCACTTAACAACCGTGTTACTAATTTAACAACTGCAGTGATTCACTTAACAAATGTGGCAAGAAAAGTAATAAATGGGGCAAAACTCACTTAACAAATTTCTCACTTAGCAACATAAAGTCTCGGCTCAGTTGTGGTTGTAAGTCGAGGACTACCTGAATTTATTATTTAACCTTTGCCACTAAAACAAGCCATCTCTTTTTTTGTTTAGCCAGGTAGCTGAAACTCCTTCTGAATTAACATTTAGTACAAAAATGCTTAAAGCATTTTTGTACTAAATTTGCTGCCTATTGAATCTCCATTACAGTTTCACACCATTAATTCTTATACTTCTCAACCATTAATGTAGCCTTCTCCTTTCTGCCACTAACAGCAACAAATCCTAACCCTTTCCAATCCATAACCAACCATATTTAACTGACAAGCTAAACACTTTTTATTATCATCTGTTCAAAATTAGACCAGCTGGACCTCTAGGGAAATCCAAGAAAATATTTAAAATGTTCTGCTTGAAGTCAGCCTTTCATTAGAAACAGTTGCTATGGAAACCCCCACTGTCTTATGTCCACCAGGTTTATGTAAAGCAATATAAATTTATTTCAACAAAGCACTTTGGACCATGGAGGCAACCCAATTTGTTTTGTCCAAGTGATAGCCCACCAGATTACATCTGCATGAAGCATTATGTTCATTTTCACTTCTCTTCTGTCAATACTACTAGAGAAGGATTACACAAAAGTTTTCTAGACAGACTGGCTGATCTTTAGTTTGTCTATATCCTTCACTGAGGCTGCCCAACCTGGGCAACATTCAGCAATGGAAGTGAAGGCACCAAAGTGAAGGCAACAATCCTCCCAATAGGAAGGGATGGAAGATCAGGTAGAGAATAAAAATAAATACAAGACAGAAAATAAAAGATAAATAAATAGGCAAATAATAAGGACAAGAATAGAACATTAGAAATCAAGGAAGAATAGGATTAATAAAGATCAATCAAATAAATAAGGCAAATCTTAAATAATAAGGTAGAGAGGAATTGGAGCTCAAAAACTTTTTGAAACTATAGGGAATAAAAAGCTAAATAAAACTATTAGTCTATGGGCTTCCGGTTTGGCTTCCGTCACCGTCAGACGGTCTTTTGAAACCGCCAGCCCCGTCGCCCGTAAAGAGCCGCCTTTACAGCTGAAAGGCAGCTCGAAAAACTCCATTTCCTTAAGGAAATGTGAGATAGAGCCGGCGAGGGCAGGTAGAGCCCTCTGCGAAGTCCCCAGAGTTTTTGTTTTACTCTTGGGGACGAAGCAGGATGAGGCTCCCTATTCAGCTTGTCGCTGCTCGGGGCTTCGGGAGAACTCTGCTTTTTGCAGAGCCAGGTGATGGGACCAATCCAATCAACGAAAATTAATAGATTGCTTGAATAAATAGGATGAAATCCAGATTTGGGACCCTAAATCGCAAGTATTTCTAACAATTCTTTGAGTGATTTTAAAAGCGAAGAAAGAAAGTTTAAAATGGCGACTGGCTGAGGCTTGAGAAGAAGAAAGCTGAAAGTGAAAGTCCGTCCGCCTGAATAGTTCAATATGTTACAAAGTATCTGAAATAATAGCACTGGTTAGAATTGAAGAGAAAAATTCTCATTTTATGTTTCTTCCTTCTTAGAGACCTGACATTGATATTGTTTGGAGAGAAGTCTTTTCTTTAAAAAAAAAAAGAGTTTGTCTGTGTGGCAGGATGGCATTAAAACTGACAAAGCCAAACAACCAAGCTGTGGGGGGGGGGTTTCCCCCATTTACAAATCATATGAGCAAGTTTTGAGCTTGCAGATCCAGGAGAATGGTTTTAAAGACCTAAAGGAATTTGATGAGACATGATGAGATTGTGAATCAGAATCTTGAAAAATTTAGGCAGGAAATTAAAGAGTTGGTACAACGAAAGTATGCTAATCTGAAACAACAGATTATAACAGCTTTGGAAACCTTCTCAAAAATATTTACAAAGATGGTTAAAGATACCAACTTAGAATTAGAGTCTAAAATGAAGGAAGCTGATGATAAGATTGATAATCTGGACAATAAAATACAAAGAATTGAAAATGATTTGATAAATATTCAAGATAATAGCTCAGAAGTAAAATCTAAAATAAAGGAAGCTGATTACAGGACCTATAATGCAGATAATATAAAACAAAGGATTGAAAAAGAAGTTACAATGATGCAATACAGGTCCATGGAATTTGCGGTCAGAATAAGGGGACTACAGGAAAATAACTGAGATGATTTGGGAAAGATGTCTGCTCAAGTTCTGGCTGGGATTTTAAAGGTTAGTCCTGAAGAGGTATCCTGTAAAATTGATAAGGCCTACAGAGTAAACTCCTGGGTGGCAAAGCAAAAGCAGTTGCCTAGAGATGTGGTGATTTACTTTACTGATAAAGGAATAAGAAATGATATTGTGCAAAAGTCTTTTAACTCCATTCTTGAAATGAACGGAAGGTAGATTTGGATATATAAAGAGTTGCCGCCCAAGATGTTAAAAGATAGAAAGGAATTTGGATTTTTGGTGACTGAGCTAAAGAAACAAAACATCCCATTTAGGTGGGACGTTCCAGTTGGTATAATATTGAGATACCAAGGAGAAAGATATCAACTAAATACTGTTGAAAAAGTGGAAGAATTTTACTACAAGGTTCTTAAAATGGATCCAACATCTTCATGTATGTTTTCAGTGTTGGGAACACAGGAGGGGAATAAAGAAAAGCAAAATGAACAAGAGATTAAAACTCAGGCTAAGCAGATGGAGGTGGTGGAAAAACAACAAGTTACAGAGGTCCTTCTGGACGAGCCGCTTTTGGATTCTCCTTCAGAGGTTATAGTTGGATTACCTATAAATATGAGAGAGGCGGCTTTGGACTTTAATGAGAAGTCTTATCAAGCTACAGACCAGCATGGAACTCAATCAGCTGATATACAAATCCTAGAAAGACAACTAGGATGGAGATCTAAACCACAAAAAGCTAAGAAAAGAAGAAGCAGTTTCTACAAAACTAAAAAAATTTAAACTAAACAACAGTCTAATGCCAGTTACTTAAGAGACGATAATATAATAAGTGGGACTTATAGATGGCTGACACATGAAAATATAATTGAGGCAAATTATTGACTTATACTATTTTGAGAAGAATAACAGATCTCTGCAGTGCTGGTGCTTTCGGGATGTGGAAGATGGCCTTTGATTGAGTGGATTGGAACTTTCTATTTTGGATTCTTTGAAAAATGGATTATGCATATGCTGAGTTATAAGGCAAGAGAACTATGGGATTGGGGCATGCAGAAGATCTGGCTGTTACCCCAAGGCGGTGGTTGGAATTAACAATCTAGATAAGATACTACAGAAGATATTACATGGAATATAAATATAAAGTCACTCGGGTGGTTTTTTTATATACGAAAATACTTATTATTGATGGGGGCAGATGGTAACGGAAGATTGAATATACTGTTGGAAGCTGAACCTGATGTTACCCTAACATGGAATTAATAATCTAGTTGAAAGACATTACAGAAGATACTATATGGATTACAAATTTAAAGTCATTTGAGTATTTTATTTACATATGGAAATATTTTTAGTTATGTGGTTTGGGCAGAAGAACATGTATGGTAGACCTGTAGGAAAATGGGTGGAGATAGGTTAGGTTACTGACTGTTTAGTTTAGGAAAAGGGATGTTATGTTTAGATATAAATATACATAAAAGATGTGAATTAAGAGATATATGTATGGGGGTGGAAAAAATGAGTAGATTATGAGTTGAATAAATGTTAAATTAGGATTATTATATAGTTATATAGCTGAAGGTTGCTTCGAAAGGCATAGTATAGGGGGGATATAATAATAATGTTAGAAAAGAAATGGTTAGCATGTGGGGGGGGTGTAAAAGGATGGTAAAGTATTATATAATTTGATATTAATTTGGATTTTATTTTGGAGAAGCCATGAAGGGAGGGGAGGGTGAGGGGGGGTTAGGGAGGAGGGAGGGGGAAAAAAAGTGGGGGAAAATCTGTATTTGAAAAACTTTTTCAATAAAAAAAAACTATTAGTCTATGAAGGGTGGTAATCCCAAAATGCATAGCTAAATGTCTCCTTCCATTCCCCACCATCCAGTCAGAGCTGAAGAAGCTTCTTGGATGAGAAGTGAAACGTCTTCAAAGAAAAAACAAAGTCCAGTTACCTCTTGAAAAAGCACCTTTGGAACAGCCATGACCTGAGTAAGGAGGAAGAATAGCTGGGGCCTGTTCCAGATGCACGTATGTGCAGAGCTGTTAGGAGAGGAGAACAATGGAGGACAAAGAGTTGACTCGGGAAGCAAAGCACATGTGAACGCTGAATGGCCCCTCCCTGGCTGGGGAATAAATAGAAGGAAAGGGGAGTGGTTGTCATAGGAGACAAAGTTCATATTTCTGAAGATTTTGCTCATTGTCACGAATGTGCCACAGAGACTGCTTGCCAGAACTTAATTTGCAGCCTTTTGGCTGGGAGCTCATGGTTTTTCGTGACAAGGAGTCTGTTTCCTGCTTCTGCTAAGGCTGGGTCAAAACACCAAGTTGCAGATAAGTGCCACACCCACACCAGCATCTCTGACTTTTCAGGTGTGTGTGTGCCCAGACACATTGGGGGGAGGTGTCCAGCACCAGGAGCTCTGCAGCTGGCCCTCCAAAAGGCAGATGTGGTGATGGCAGAGGTGGCGGCAGTGGCAGCAGGCAGAGTCAGGCACATGATACAGACCACGAGACGAGCCTGCTCCATCCCATGTGGCTGGGATGGGGCAGGTAGCTACCCGGTGCATCCAGCAGGCCGGACTGGATGCCTCTCCCCTGTGCCTCTGCCTCCAGCTACTGCTGCTGCCATGAGCCAAAACAAAGTAAGGCAGGGGGTGGGCTGGTTGCTGCCAGACATCATCGGCCTGCCTATTCCGTCCCATCTGTTTTTACTTGTGGTTAGAGAGCAGGTTACCACTGGTCATCTCCTTGGCCATCTCCTCAACCCACTTGCGAGTCTTGCCCTTGGCCAGTGCATGGAGCACATTCCCCTCATGCACCCAATGAACCTCAGCACCACTGTGGGGTGCTGCCACCACCTAGGCTTCACCTCCTTTGTGCTGAGCGGGTCTGTGGAGTGGCAGTGACGGCAGCCAACAGCAGGGCCAAGATGCATTGGGTGCATGAGGGGAACATGCTCTATGTGCAGGCCAAGGGCAAAACCTGTGAGGGGGCTGAGGAGATGACCAGCGGTGACCTGCTCCCCAACCGCAAGCCAAAACAGACAATGGGATGGAGTAAGTGCATCCAGCTGTCCACATCATGTGCCTCCCCCCTGCCTCTGCCTGCTACTTGGACAGTCAACTGGGTGGTAGCAGCAGGCTCCAGAGTTGCAGCGTGCACTGGAAACCATTGCCCCTCCATGAACAAAGGGCAGCAAGCGCATGGTGTCTGATGGTTTTGGCTGCAGCCGCCTTGCCCCCCACTTTGTCTCTCCTCATCTCGCCCCCCACCCACTGCCCCACCCACTGGAGACCCCTGGATTCCCTCCCCAACCCCTCCTGTCTCCCACAGGCACCACTCACATGAGTGATGTCAAGCTGGTCATGCCCCCAGTCCACACCAAGTTGGCTGCAACCACCCCGGCCATGCCTTTCGTCCCTCCCTGGCCCCTGGAGGACAACCACAATGCTGATCTGGCCCTGATGAAATCAAGTTTGACACCCCTGCTCTACAAGAATTCAAATGACCAACTGTCTGCAAGGAGTATAAATCCTTCCATTCCCCACCACCCAGTCAGACCTAAAGAAGCTTCTTGGATGAGAAGTGAAACGTCTTCAAAGAAAAAACAAGAAAGTCCAGTTGCCTCTTGAAAAAGCACCTTTGGGACAGTGAAGGTGATTGTCTTTATGGTTTCTTGCTACTGCCATCTTTTGCAAATTTTTCTCTGAAGAATTGGTATCAAACAGAGCTTCCACACAGCTCTCCTATGCATATGCATTAGTTCAGAACAGGCAACATCTCATTGTGTCTGACAGAGTGATTCCTTTTCTTGTTTCCCTTTTCTGCTCTTTCCTTTGCTATCAGTCATAATTAAATGATCCCACTTGCACTCCCAGGCCCTGATTCCTTCTACTTCTCCTCCATGTTTTTTTCACCTTTCAACCTATTCTCATTCCTGTTCAGAGGTAATTTATCTGTGTAGTGTAATTTTCAAGCAGGAACTTACTATAGTTCAAGGACAGCCAAATTCTTTCAAGCTGTTGAACAGGATTTTAACCACATTCTTTTTCCTCTCAGATGTACAGGTAGTCCTTGAATTATGACCACAACTGGGACCAGAATTTCCATTGCTAAGCAAGGTGGTTGTTAAGTGAATCATGTTATTATTAAGCAAATCTGACTTCCCCTGTTGACTTTGCTTGTTGGAAGCCAGCTGGGAAGAGCACAAGAGGATGCTGCAACATGCTGGTTGCCAAGTGCTTAAATTTTTATCATGTGATAGTGCTGATGCTGTGATGGTTGTAAGCCTGAGGTCCAGTTGTAAGTCACTTTTGTCAGTGCCATTCTAACTTCTAACTATTGCTAAACTAATGGTTGTAAGTAAATGGTTACCTGTATAAATTTACACTTCTCCCCCTATACCACCTGAAAGGCTACCCTGGTAATATTTGTTTAGACAAAGGTGGCAAAAGAGGTTCTTGTTTGCCAAGTTAGAGCCTCCAGCATTTTACTACAATGAAACAACTTTGTCAATAAGACATTATTATAAAAATGAAGACTTATTCAAGTTCATCGGCTTATCCATTGCAAGGCACCTTCATTTTGTTTTATCTTGGTTGTAAAAATAGTAGCTTATTTTTCCTAAGTTCAACTAGTTACAAGGGCTAGTATATTTGCAAAATGTAAAATTCCCCTGAGCTTAGTTCAGAGCAAGCATCCTTGCAGGACATAAGCAGATAGATCACATTTTGATATTAGCTAAGATGAGATGTGAGATTGTCTAATGTAGTTCTCAAACTGTTCTAATGGTTCTTAAGCTGTTTGGCTCTGTTACCTCTTTTCTGGGACTCAAATAATGTCATTATCTCCCATGCCCCCCCCCACCAAAAACTCTAGATTCTATTGTTTTACACAGGAATCTCAGCAACCCCATTCACAATCAAACAATTACAAGACTATAGTCAAATCATCCCCAATTTAAAAATCACTGTTCCAATGTTATCATTATATCTGTGATATTCAATTTACATGATTATATATTGTTTCCTAATGTTATAAATATATGTTTTATAAGTTAATAATGAGAAGTTGGAATTATTATTATAGTTGGTCTCATAGCCAGATATTTAGATTGGATCTGGCATTTTTATCCATCTATTGATAATTGTTAACTGAGGGATATTATATAGCAGGAGCTTGTCTGTTCAAATTCTAAAGTCCCACTTTAGTGTCTTCATTTTCTATTACTTAGTCTATAGTGGTCCCATCAGTCCTGGCTTGCAGGTAAATGGTATTTCTTGAAGATCTTCCAATGCATCATTGTTGCTACATTGTTTTGCCATTGTTTGTAGTCAGTCTGTACAATCTTCTTGTAGCAGATGAGTAGATAGTCCACTGTTTCTTCAGCTTCTTTGCAGAGGTGGCATTTGCTCTCTGTTGTTGTCTTTCCAATTCTGGGTTTGTATGCATTTGTTTTAAGGCTTATGCGGCCAGAATTGTCCTCACTGTCTCTTCCTTCACCTTTCCTGCTCTTAACCATTGCCAAGTCTTGTTGCTATCTGCTTGACTGCTAATAAGTTTATGCACTTGTCATGTAATAATTTGCCTTGTCAAGTCCCTTTTCTATTCTTCATTTAGTCTTTCTGATAAGCTGGTTTGGTCTCTCCAGTATTCAGAAAGCCTTCGTAACATACTAGCTTCCATGCATCTTCTCCACTATCCTTCAGATATTCTTCCAATGCTCTTTTTTCTTCTTCATATTACTTTTATTATTATCTGTTCCCAACATCATTATATTATTATTATTTACATTTAATACAGCTACCCATTTATGTCCTTTGGGAAATGGCCTCTTAGAGCTACTCTGCTGGTGGAAGATTTGACAGCACACTTGATTAAAATAAGTTGGAAGAAAGCTACTTGGGAGATTGTCTGGGAAAATCAGCTTTCAAATTCAGGGCCTATTTTTGTGTTATAGCAGAGGTTTTGTTTCTAAAGTTGCTTAGGCCTGTTTTGAATAAGAGTTAGTAATCTCAACAATATACACAGACCTACAAGTCCAAGAACATTAGAAGTAGAGTGTACAGATTTAAAAATAATATTTTGTAAGGAAAAAGACAGGTTTTAAGAGCAAAAATGTCACAGTAATAGTGGAATTAAGGATCAGCAAGAAAAGAATAGGGTTGCCAGGTCTGCTTCCAAAAAATAGCGGACAAGCGGGGTGGTGGTGGTGGTTAAGTAGTAAAAAAATAAAAAAAAATTACAATTAAATTATTTATTTTCTTACAAACATTTTAACACGTATTAAAATAATCACTTCAAAACTTTACTTAAAATTCAAAACATCAAATATATTATAATAATATGTAAAATATTAAATTACATTTTACTTTGCTGTCATGTGTATTTTTTATTTGACTGCGCAGCTTTGATCAGTTCTTTGTGTTTAAGGAATAATTCTTTAATTTCAGTACAACGTTGAGAAATATTAAAAAATATAAAAAGTTCACTTCGAACTGATACAAGCAGTCAGTTACGTTCGTCAATCCACAAATTTCCCATGATGCTGAAAATTCGTTCAACGTTTGTATTTGATACCGGAATTGATGCACAATACTGGAACAGTTTCAGTAAACTCGGAGCTGGCTCTTTCTTGAAAAAGTACGTCCACTTATCAAGGGATGTATCGCCCTGCAGATGAACATAAACTTCTTCTAAGGCAGAAATTTCATCGAAGAGAGTGTTGGGTGGAAGTTCTTCTCGCCATGGTGATAATAACCAGATGTTCGTCATTTCTTCTAAAGTTGGAGGATTATTGTGATCAATTAGATTGAAACAACTTAGTGTCTCATATACTAAATTGGTGAAATTATACCACTTTTCTAGGTACGCAATGGCTCTTTGATACATGTTGATGGCTTCTTTCTTGAACTTTTGCACGGCATTCTCAGGCAAATGTTTTTTACGTAAAGCAAATAAAACTTTCATTCCAAAAAACTGCTCATCGTATTTTTTTTGCAAAGAATCACGCAGCTTACACATGATAATGTGAAGATCACATGCAAGAATTTTCTTGCTTTCCAGCTTCAGTAGAGTGTCTTGCATTATTGACATGAAGAAGTGCGTGAAATATAAATACAATTCTGAAATTGTTGGTTCATCGTCCTTTGCAAGTTCATTTTCCTGATCCGAAATAAGGTTCCAGATAACCTTATGGCACTCATCAGATCCAAGAGAAATAAAATACGATTTTAGAGGTATCCAGTTTAAAAGAAGTCTTTCGACCGCTTTAAACAAACTTAACCAACGTGTTGGAACATGCACAAAACTTCATGGAATTCTGACTCGCAAAACTCAAAAAATGATTTCAACTTTTCTCATTTCTTCGGAGAATTTGAAAATTCGGCAAAAACCTTCAGCACTACATTTTCGATATCAAAAGATAACTGCTTTAATGCATTTTTTGCGCTGTTGTGTAAAATGTGATTATTGCAATGAGCATTCAATCTTTGTCTCATTCTAACTTATGAAAAAAAAGACAAAACGTGAATCTCCTATCCTTATTCTCTTAGACTGTACAGCTTTAAATTACGTACCATTTCATCATAAAGCTTTTGAATAAAAAAATGTCCACTATTTTGTGAAAAAAAATAGTGAACATAATGTGAAAAAACTGGACTGTCCACTCAAATAGTGGACACCTGGAACCCTAAGAACTTCAGGCAGATTAAAGTCTAGGAGAAAGTTGAAAGCTGGAAAAGGCTACTAGCCTCTTTCTATTCCAGTTGCAGCCTTCTTTTCGATCCTCTTAGTTGCCCTAAGGCAAGTATCCTACTGGCCTTGCATATCTTAATGAGGCTGCTACTCTGTTTGTGAGACACATTGGTACTTCACCTGAAAGATAGGATATAAACCTGTAGAAGAAGATCTAGAAGCTCTTCTTATTTTTCTGAATTAAATTCCCAGTGTTCTTAACTTTTGGCCATGCTACTTCTGACTAATTTAGGAACGTTGTGATTCACCGGCAGCCCGACAACAAGAACACTGACTGTGGATTGGCTAGGGGGAGTGGCCATAAACACGCGGGAGTTCTGCCTGTTCTGATTGGGTAGTTGGTTGACAGCTCGGAGTATAAAAGAGCTGTCATTTACCAGACTGTTGGTTCTGTCATGTTTACGTTGCTGTTGGTTACTGTTAATAAACATCATTAGTTCATGCCTCATTTGCCTCGTTAATGCCTCAGCCTTACAACAGAGCACTGGCGACGAGGGTGGGATAGGATTTCGCCCACATTCGGCTGAGCAATAGGACGGAAGAATGGCGCCACCAATGTTTGCCCCTTTTGACGCACGAGCGGAGTCGTGGTATGCCTACATGGAGAGGTTTGAATGCTTTCTGGAGGCAAATGATTTCACTGACCTTTCCAGCAACAGAAAGAGGGCACATTTCCTAAACTTCTGCAGTCCAGAAGTGTTTGTGACCGCTTGGGCGTTGTTCGCCCCTGCCCCAGTGCATACGGTCTCCTGGGACCTGTTGCGTGAGAAGTTAAAGGCCACTACTCCCCGGCCCCATCCTGAATAGCCCGCCATTTTAAGTTGTGGCAAGTATTACAGGAGGAAGGGGAGTCTGTAAACCATTATGTGGCTAGGTTGAGAACTGCTGCCCTAGACTGCGAGTATAGGGACCTAGATGACACCTTGGTGGAGCAGCTGGTATGCAGGGTTAGAGTCATTAGACTGCAGAGGTGACTGCTAGCTAAAAAAAATCTAGACCTGCAGACCGCCCTTGAAGAAGCCCAAGTTGCGGAGATGTCCGATAAATCTACAGCGGACATTAGGAAGTTCTACTCTCCAGGGGGCCAGGCAGCTACCACAGTAAATTTGCAGGACATTGCCTCACACAGTGCCACGGATGAGGAGGAAGAGGCGGGTATCAGCCGCCTACAGTCATCAAAACCCCAGAGCAAGGGGCCACGACTGAAGAAAGGCCCTCCAACCTCTTGCCTCAGTTGTGGGGAAGGACACATGAGGCAGACCTGTCATTTCAGGTCGGCAATTTGCCATCACTGTGGGAAACAGGCCCATATTGCTAGGGTCTGCCGGTCACTAGCAAAGCCATTTGCTGCTCCGAAACCTTGCCGCCCCGCAAAGGAGGACTGTTTCTCCATCTTCCGTGACTGCAGGATTACTGAGGTGACTACTCATCCAGTTAAACCGAGGAGTGCTAAACTTTCCATGACAGTTAACATAGAAGGAGCCTCCTGCCCCATGGAAGTGGACACGGGGTTTGCTAAATCCATCGTCTCCT
This sequence comes from Arizona elegans, assembly GCA_022577455.1. NCBI lineage: Eukaryota > Metazoa > Chordata > Lepidosauria > Squamata > Colubridae > Arizona > Arizona elegans. The sequence continues at coordinate 37,537,796 of JAKOOJ010000007.1, read as the reverse complement.
GGGGAGTGTTAAAAAAGCTAATACCTACGCTGTGAAGGAGCCAGCTGCAAGCGTGCCCAGTCAATCTTCGGGACTATCAGAGCAATTTTATTCCAATCCTGGGGTAGGGTCGTTTTCTTGTAGAAATGAAGGGATTCGTAGGGCGCCTTCCTTTGATTGTAGTTAAGGGGTTCCTTCCTAGTCTGTTAGGAATGGATTGTTTTAATTCTTTGGGATTGAAAATATCTGGGATTCACTCTATGTCGGTGGATGGGTTCGATGGCCTTTTAAATGAGTTTGCCAACATTTTTGATGGCACATTAGGCAAATATGTGGGTTCCCCCATTTCTCTCAACCTAGACCCGAGGTAGCCCCAATCCGGCTCAAACCACGCAGAGTCCCTTTTGCGCTCAGGCCGAAGGTGGATGCGGAATTGGACAAGCTCATCTCCCAGGGGGTTCTAGAACCGACTGACTATTTAAAGTGGGAGACCCCCATAGTTGTTCCCATCAAGCCTGACGGCTCTGTGCACATCTGCACAGATTTTAAATGTACCCTGAATAGGGCTTTACAGGCAAATCCCTACTCTGTTCCTGTATTCCAACATCTGCTTCATTCCCTTGGGCCAGGCTCCATTTTCGCTAAATTGGATTTGGCCCAAGCGTACCAGCAGCTCCTGATGGATGATGCCTCGGCTGAGGCTCAGACCATCGTCACCCACCGGGGTGCATTTAAATTCGGCGCTTGCAATTTGGGGTGAGCGTTGCCCCAGGCCTGTTTCAGAACCTTATGGAGAGATTGCTACATGGCCTGACCGGTGTGGTCCCCTACTTCGACAATGTGCTCATCTCCGCTTCTTTTTTTTCTTTTTTCTTTTTTTGCTTTAATTTATATGCCGCCCTTCTCCAGAGACTCAGGGCGGCTTACAATGTGTTAAGCAATAGCCTTCATACTTTTGTATATTTATACAAAGTCAGCTTATTGCCCCCACAATCTGGGTCCTCATTTTACCTACCTTTGAAAGGATGGAAGGCTGAGTCAATCTTGAGCCTGGTGCGATTTGAACTTGCAGTAATTGCAAGCAGCAGATGTTAACAGTGCTTTAGTCCACTGTACTACCAAGGCTTCTTGTTGGAGTGAGCTCATCGAGTGAGTAAGGGCTGTCCTTCTCTTTTTCCGCAAATCTGGCCTCAAATCAAAAAGAAACAAATGTGCAATTGGCGTTACCCAAATTGAATTCCTCGGCTATCTCATTTATGCAGACGGGATCCATCCCACTCCTTCTAAGGTAGCTGCAATTAAACACGCAGCCATGCCCACATGCAGCGCGGAGCTGCAATCCTTCCTGGGGCTGTTAAATTTTTATAATGTGTTCCTGCTCCACAAAGCCACTGTGGCAGAACCACTTCATTGGTTGCTCTCCAAAGACACACCATGGTCCTGGACCCAAGAGCACGCCCGCACATTTCAAGGGGTAAAGGATCTTCTCTCGTCATCTGCTGTCTTAATCCAATACAGTTCAACCCTGCCTCTTACACTGACAGCTGATGCTTCCCCTTACGGGATTGGTGCAGTTTTGAGCCATAGGTTCCCCAACGGGGTAGAGGCGCCCATAGCATTTTATTCGAGGACTTTGTCCTCAGCAGAACGCAAATACAACCAGCTGGATCATGAACCCTTGGCAGCCGTGGCATCCATCAAGCGTTTTCACAAATATCTGTATGGGAGACAGTTTGAACTGGTGACAGACCATAAGCCCCTCCTGGGCCTTCTGGTGGGTCACCGTCAAACGCCACAGGTTCTCTCCCCTCGCATGTCCCGGTGGGCTGTCTTCCTGGCCGCCTATAACTACACCTTAGTCCACCGCCCCGGTAAACTGATTCCCCATGCAGATGCCCTGAGCCTCTGCCTTTGCCGGTGCCGGTACGTGACCCCGCTCCAGCCCTACCCATCCTTCTAGTGGATGAGATCGCCTTACCGGTGACTGCCACCGACAAGACCAAGTTCTGTCACAAGTCCTTAACTGGGTGAGCAGGGGTTGGCCGTTGGGCCAGATGCCTGGGCAATTCGCTCCTTACCGGGCCCATCAGCACGAGTTGTCAGAACTCCTGGGTTGTCTCCTGTGGGGGCATAGGGTGATGGTTCCCCCCCACATTACGGACCAGGATTCTAGAGTGTTTGCATGCAGGGCATCCCAGCATCGTCCAGATGAAAGAACTGAACCGTAGCTGTGTGTGGTGGCCTGCGTTAGACCGGGATGTCTCTGAGTGGATTTCTGGGTGTCAGAATTGTCAGATGGTTAGGCCGGCAGCACCTTCTGCCACCCCCCAAGGGAATGGGAAACCCCCAGGAGACCCTGGTTGAGGATTCACCTAGACTTCACCGGCCCCTATATGGACCTTCCTGATCGTGGTAGATGACCTGTCAAAATGGGTGGAGTTGGAACTGATGACATCTACTACCTCCGAGGCTACAATCCAGGTCTTGCGCTGCCTATTTGCCACCCATGGCCTGCCGGCTGTGGTAGTGACCAATAATGGGCCACAGCTAACATCCGCCACATTCCAATCCTTCTTATCTGGTTTAGGGATCCGCCACGCCCAAGTTGCCCCTTACCATTTGGCGGGAAATGGCTTTGCTGTACGGGCTATCAGATTGGCAAAGGAGGCACTCGCCCGGCTATCACCCACTGACTGGCAGGAAAAGGTGGTCATCTATTTATCCTCCCAACACACAACTCCTTGCCCTACTATCCACAGAAGCCCCGCCAAAGTGTTGATGGGTTGGCGGTTAAGAACTGTTTAGACTGTTTACACCCCACATATGCACCAGAGGGTCACCGGAATGTCAGCTGGGGCTCAGGGCATTAAAGGTGGGTGATCTAGTATTTGCGCGGAACTTCGGGGGTGAGCCACGCTGGCTGCCAGGACTAGTGACAGCAGTAACTGGCCCCTGCTCTTACAGGATACTGTTGAATGACAGCCGAATGTGACGCTGACACGTGGACCAGCTGAGGGGACGACAGACAACTCACCCGATGGTTCCGGAAAGGGAGGCCCCTTGGACAACTTTCCACGACGAGCCTACCCCCTGGCCAGTCCCAGCCGACGACCATCCGTGCCAGACCATCACCATCCGCGCCAGAAAATCAAAAAATATCTCGGGACATACCAGCTGCGGCCACACCTACCACCGAGCAGGAGGAGCTGTCAGCAGCGCCACTTCCTGGAGCTGAACCTGCCTCCTCCTCGATCACGCCTGCACTGAGACAATCTACACGTGTGCATAAGCACCCAGAATACCTAAAAGATTACGTATGTTCCATCTGGGGATGAAGGAGTGTTGTGATTCGCCGGCAGCCCGTCAACAAGAATGCTGACTGTGGATTGGCTAGGGGGAGTGGCCATAAACACGCCAGGAGTTCTGCCTGTTCTCATTGGGTAGTTGGTTGACAGCTCGGAGTATAAAAGAGCTGTCATTTACCAGACTGTTGGTTCTGTCATGTTTACGTTGCTATTGGTTACTGCTAATAAACATCGTTAGTTCATGCCTGATTCACCTCGTTAATGCCTCAGCCTTACAACAGAGCAAGGCAGATTAAAGTCTAGGAGAAAGTTGAAAGCTGGAAAAGACTACTAGCTTCTTTCTATTCCAGTTGCAGCCTTCTTTTCGATCCTCTTAGTTGCCCTAAGGCAAGTATCCTACTGGCGTTGCATATCTTAATGAGGCTGTTTGTGAGACACCTTGGTACTTCACCTGAAAGATAGGATATAAACCTGTAGAGACCTAGAAGCTCTTCTTATTTTTCTGAATTAAATTCCCAGTGTTCTTAACTTTTGGCCATGCTACTTCTGACTAATTTAGGAACGTTTAATTTATTCCTTCATTAGACTTATTTCCTCTGTTTTCCTCCAGGAGCCCCAGCACTTTCTCAAGAGCCTTTCTGGAAGTTAGGCTGAATATGGTTCAAATTCACCCAATAAGATTCCGTGACTGGGTTTGGACTTGAAGCTCAGTATCTCAGCCCTAGTCCAACATACTAAATACCACATGACACTATACTATGAAGTTCCAGAATGGAACAACATCTTAGTTGAATAATCCCTTTTCAGCAGACTGGCCAGTTTATGTTAATTTGTTTATCTGGAGTTTTATAATAAAGGTCTGACAGTAAGTCAAATCAACTCAAAATCCTGCTCAATATCTGGAGACACAGAATAACAGAATTGGAAGGAACCTTGTAGGTCATCTAATCCAACTCCCTGCTCAAGAAGGAGACCCTATACCATTTCTGACAAGTGGCTGTCCAGTCTCTTCTTGAAAGCTTCCAGTAATGAAGCACCCACAACTTCCAAAGGCAAGCTGTCCCATTAATGGGTTGATTTTTTCACTTTTCTCACTTTATTTCTAGGTTGAATCTCTCCTTAATCAGTTTCCATCTTTAGTTCCTTGTCTGGCCTTCAGGTGCTTTGGAAATTAGATTGTCCCCTTCCTCTCTGTGACAGCACCTCAAATATTGGAACATTGCTATTATGTCACCCCTGGTCCTTCTCTTCATTAGACTAGCCATGCCCAGTTCTTGCAACAATTCTTCATATGTTTTAGCTTCCATATTTGTTGCTCTTCTCTGCAATCTTTAGATTCTCAACATCTTTTTTACAATGTGGTGACCAAAACTGGATGCAGTATTCTAGGTGTTGTCTTACTAAAGCTTTATAGAGTGTTATTAGTACTTCACATGATCTTGATTCAACCTGTCTATTGATGCAATTTAGGATTGTATTGACTGTTTTTGCTACTGCCACACACTGCTGGCTCATATTTAATTGATTGTCTATGTTATGTATATAGTTTTGGCGGGAGAGTTAAACAAAATAGGTCACTTGTGATTGGTCAGCTCCCTGGCCGGCAAGGTATATAAAGGGAGCTGTTTGCCTGTAACCTTTGCTGAAGTCTCACACTACATTAAAGAGCTGTTGTCACTACCTTGCTTCTGCCTCCTCAATTGCCCAACTTAACATTGGTGACGAAGGTGGGATTGAGGCACTGAGAAGCAAGCCCAAAAAGAGCTACCTACAGTGGATTCAGCCAGGCTGACGAGCCCATACATAGCGGAACTACCACAATGTCTGTGTATGTACCGCCAAAGCCTTTTGACCCAGCCAGAGAGAAGTGGGGGTCGTACATGATCCGGTTCGAGTGCTCCCTGGAAGCCAGCGACATGCAGGGCCTCCCCAGCAATCGAAAGAGGGCCTGCTTTCTGAGCCACTGCAGACCGGAGGTCTTCGGCATGGCTGAGTCACTTTCCGAATCGACTCCGGTCCAGACTGTATCGTGGGAAGTGTTACAAGCCACACTTAAAGCACATTACGCCCCAGTACCATCTAAGTTCGTGCAGCGCTACGAGTTCCGGCAACAAGTAAAGCGAGAGGGAGAGCCGATCAGCACGTACATGGCGGCCCTGCGTAAGGCTGCGACACACTGTGAGTACCGAGACCTCGATGATGCGCTCCTAGAGCAACTAAGCAGGTATATACAAAAGTATGAAGGCTATTGCTTAATGCATTGTAAGCCACCCTGAAACTCTGGAGAAGGGCGGCATATAAATCTAACTAATAAATAAATAAATGCCTACAGAGAAGGTTGCTCGCAAGGCCTAACCTGACTCTACCCAGTGTCCTCGATGAAGCAAGGGCACACGAGTCATCCACCAAGGCTGCGGAGACCCTGCAATGACCAGCCACCTCACAAGGAACACTGAGGTTGACGCCGGTACACCGAGAGGACACCCAGACCGGCAGCGAGGAAGAGTTGGACGAGGACATCTTCCAAACCAAAAGACAGACACGTGAGCAGATAGAGCGCCGTGGGAGCTGGTCAAGCTGCGGAGGGGCACACCAGAAACAGACCTGTAAGTTCAGGGACGCTATCTGTAGACGCTGCGAAAAGAAGGGGCATTTGGTGAGAGTCTGCTGGGCAAGCCTACTAGTCATCCCCAAGCCCCGGGACAGCTTCAGCCAATCAGAGCCAGCGCAACACAAGCGAACCAGTAGAGATGGCGACCAAAGGAAAAGGCGCAAGTTTCAAAACCACAAGACCTGCAGCACCAGGATCGGCCAGGCCAGCACGACCATCGAAAAGAAGGTCCACACCACGGTCAAGATTGAGGGACGACCCTGCGAGATGGAGATCGACACAGGGTCATCCCTGTCCATCATGTCCTGGGCACCCTGAAAACCATCCTTCCCAGTGTTAAAAAGAGTCAGCTGCAGACCCAGTGAATTCGGCTTTGAGACTACCAGGGGAACCGCATCCCTGTGGAAGGAGTGGGCATGTTCCATGTCACGTATGGTGAGCACTGAAAGGAACTACCCCTCGCCATGAACAGCAAACCCCTACCGATCCTCCTGGGCCTGGACTGGTTCAAGGCCCTGGGAATGGGTTTCACCAGCGTCCACAGTACCAGCAGCAGCACCCTAAAGGACGACTTCATGCAGGAGTTCCAGGACATGTTCGACGACCAGCTGGGCAAGTACATGGTGACCCCTATTTCCTTTAATCTAGACCCTAACTTAGCTCCGATCAGACTAAAGTCTAGACGAGTGCCCTTTGCGCTCAAGCCCAAAATTGACTTGGAATTGGACAAGCTGATCAAGCAAGGGGTGTTAGTTCCGGTGGACCACACCAAGTGGGAGACCCCAATAGTGACCCCGGTCAAGCCAGAGGGGTCTGTGCACATCTGTGCAGATTACAAATGCACATTAAATAAGGCTCTTCAGCAGAGTGCATACCCCGTCCCAATTGTGCATCATTTACTCCATTCGCTGGGCCCTGGCAAGATCTTCGCAAAACTCAATCTTGCACAGGCGTACCAGCAACTACCGGTAGATGGTGCTACCGCGGAGGCACAGACTATAGTAACTCACAGAGGTGCCTTCAAATGCACCAGGCTGCAATTTGGAGTCAGCATAGCCCCTGGACTATTTCAAAGTACCATGGAATGTCTGCTACAGGGACTTCCAGGGGTGGTGCCCTACTTTGATGATGTCCTCATTAGTGCAACAGACGAGAAGCAGCTAGGGGACAGACTCAGGCGAGAGTTGGGGAAATTCAGGGATGCTGGACTCCGTGTAAAAAGGAACAAATGCATGATCACAGTTCCCTCTGTGGAGTTTCTGGGGTACTGGGTTGACGGAACGGGCATACACCCCACTGAGAGCAAAATAAGGGCCATCCAAAATGTGCTCACACCAAAAAACAAATCGGAGCTACAGACTTTCTTGGGTCTCCTTAACTTTTATGCCATATTCCTAAAAGACAAGGCAATGGTTGCTGAACCCCTATATCGGTTATTGGCCAAGAATGCACCTTGGCTCTGGGGGAAGACTGAAGCTACAGCATTCAACGCAGTGAAAAAACTATTATCCGCGGACAGTTTCTTAATTCAATATAGTGCGACGCTACCACTTGTCCTAGTCTGCGACACATCCCCTTTTGGCGTGGGAGCCGTCTTGAGCCATAGACTATCGAACGGGCTAGAGGCACCCATCGCCTACTACTCATGAACCCTGTCCAGTGCAGAACGGAATTACACCAGCTAGACAGAGAAGCCCTTGCAGCCGTCTCGGGGCTCAAAAAATTTCATGAATACCTATTTGGATGAAATTTTGAACTGGTCACAGACCATCGGCCACTCTTGGGCCTCCTGGCTGGGGATTGGCCCCCCCGCTGCCTTGTCTCCATGCATGACACGGTGGACCATCTTCCTGGCAGCTTATTCCTACCAATTTATCCACTGACCAGGACTGAGTTTGGGACCCGCAGACACCCTCAGCCACAGTCTGCTACCAGACCTCCTAGAAGATCCAACCCCGGAGGCACCAGTTCTCCTTATTGACGTTTTGGACTTGGGGCCTCTCACTTCAACCAAAGTGGTGAGAGCCTCGGCTAAGGATCACGTGCTGAGAACTGTAATGAGTTGGGTCACAAGGGGTTGTCCGGCAAAGCCTGAGGGTGTGGAATTCAAAGCGATTTCTAACAAAAATAATGAGCTGTCTATGCAAGGGGGTTGTTTCTTATGGGGTGACTTCGTCAATGTGCCCTTATGCTTAAGCGAAAAAGTTTTAACAATGTTGCATAAAGGATAGCCTGGGATTGTAAGGATGAAGGGGCTGGCCAGAAGCTATGTCTGGTGGCCCCAAATGGATAACGACATTACCGAGTGAGTGGGGAAGTGTAGCCCCTGCCAAGAATCCAGGCCAGATCCCCCCACAGCACTGGTCAGAGAATGGGAATATCCCCAGGGCCCCTGGTCAAGGATACACATAGATTTCGCCAGCCCATTTCATGGCCAAACAATCCTGGTGATCGTTGATGCCTATTCAAAATGGCTCGAGATCATCCTAATGCAATCCATGACTTCCGAAGCGGTCATAAAGGTGCTTCGGAAACTCTTTGCCACCCACGGATTGTCCCATACCCTAGTATTGTATAATGGGCCCCAATTCACTGCCACCCAGTTTGAGGGGTACCTGGCAGAGTTGGGCATCAGGCATGCACTCTCTGCCCCGTTTCATCCGGCCAGTAATGGACTGGCTGAAAGTTTTGTGAGAACAGCCAAAGAGGCACTTTCACGGCTGGACGCGGGAGACTGGTAGGCCCAAATAGATAAATTCTTAACAGTCCAGCACGCCACCCTATGTACAGCCATGGGGCTCAGTCCAGCCGAACTCCTAATGGGTAGAAAGCTTAGGTGTACCCTGGACCGATTACACCCCAACTATTCCCCGGACGGATTTAGAGGAGCCAACCAGAAGTTGAGGGAGTTTCAGATAGGGACACCTGTGTTCGCAAGGAATTACTCAGATGGGCCCCTATGGGTAGTCGGGGTAATCTCTGACATCAAGAGCCCAAAATCGTATACGGTAGACATGGGAGATGGGAGGATCTGGCATAGGCACATCGATCAACTCAGAAAAAGCTGGGGAAACAGAAGTGGACTCAGAAATTCCAAGCTCTGACTACCAAAGTCTTCCCACAACAGCTAGCTCAAGCCCAAGAAGGTCGGAAAATTTAGCTGCGAATCCCAGGATCCAGTGCTACCCCAATGAGATGCCATTCCCAGCCGAGGAAATCAACGCCCCTGATGAAATCTAGGATGTTCCATTGGCGGAGCTGGGAGAAACAAAAGGTTCCTCCGACCGACTCGATGCCATGCCTCAGACTGAACTGCGCAGGTCAACCAGGGTCCAGATACGCCCTGGTCACCTGCATGACTTTGTATGCAAATGTATAGACTAAGTGCCTTCTGGAAGGGGAAAGGTGTTATGTATATAGTTTTGGCGGGAGATTTAAACAACAATAGGTCACTTGTGATTGGTCAGCTCCCTGGCCGGCAAGGTATATAAAGGGAGCTATTTGCCTGTAACCTTTGCTGAAGTCTCACGCTACATTAAAGAGCTGTTGTCACTACCTTGCTTCTGCCTCCTCAATCGCCCAACTTTACTGTCTACTAAGACTACAAGATCTTTCTCAGTTATTTCTTAAACCAGATTTTACCTAATCTGTATGTGTACTTTTGTTTTTTCTTGCCTAAGTGTAAGACTTTACTTTTCTCTATGTTGAATTTCATTTTTAAAAAAAGGGCCCGGTATTCAAGTCTGTTGAGATCTGGATCTTGAGCCTATCATCTAGTGTAGGGGTATCAAACTCAATTTCATTGAAGGCCTGATCAGCATTGTGGTTGTCCTCCAAGGGCTGGGAGCAGGAGGGGTGTGGCCAGGGTGGTTGTGGCTGACTGGGTGTGGCCCAGGGGCATGGCCATCATGGTCACTCATGTGGTGGTGCCTGTGTGAGCCAGGCAGGGTTGTGGAGGGAATTCAGGGATCTCCAGTGGGTGGGGCAGTGGGCGGGAGGCCCATCCCGTGGGATGAGGAGAGATGAAGCAGGGGTTGGGCAGCTGCATCCAGAAGCTGCTGGATACCACGTGCTCGCCGCCCTTTGTGCGCAGGTGGGGGGGGCAATGGTTTCCGGTACATGCTGCAACTCTGGAGTCCACTGCTACAACCAGGCTGGCTGCCCAAGCAGAAGGCAGAGGCAGGGGGAGGCACATGATGTGGACCTCTGGATGTGCTTACTCCATCCCACTGTGTCATGCCCCCATTGGAACCTGGATCTGCAGGGGAAGATGAGCTGGAAGAGGAGCCAACAGAGATCGAGGGGGTGGCTCGGTTGGCTTTGGGGAAAATTGGGAAAGGGCAGAGCCAGTCTGGACAGGGCTTTTCAGAATTAGAAAGGCTTGTAGACAGGGAGGAGCAGGAGAGGCAGAGCTTGGGCAATGAGCAAGGACCACCCCCTCCTTATCCTAGAGCACAAAGAGAAGAGAGAAGGCAAGAACAATGCAAACTGAGACAGCTACACCCTGTCCCCCCTTCACAAGACACTCCTGGGAACGAAGATGCAAGGAGATGCCAGTGGGAGGGGCATTGGTCAGGAAAAAGCATTAAATCTGTGCAGTCTCATGGGCACTTGCCAAGGCCTGGAGATTACTGTGGCCAGACTTCTGGCCTTGGTTACTGCTTTGCTTACTAGACTTTACCCTTGCTTACTAGACTTTACCTTTGCTTACTAGACTACTCGCAGCCAGAGGCTGTTGAAGGTGTGTGTGAGAGCTTTGCTCCAGGACTTGTAGTAAACATGGAATGTTTGGGGGCAAAGTTGGAGAAATAAAGGGGAGTTAGATTTGTTCTCTGGCTGTGTTGCTTTCGTGCATGCCCCAGGTCATCACACACTGTCTGTTTTGCTTGTTTTTGGAGAGCTGATCATCTTCTCCTATGTTACTATTGAAAATACCTAACCTGTTTTCTGTATATATGTATATTTGTATATGAGTTAAATGTATGATGTCACTATGCTCCTTCCCATTGGTCACTACTTACCTTTTGCCCTGCCTCCTCTGTATATAAGTTGATGCTCCTGTCAGAGCAGTGGCTGACCAAATGTAATTCTGTGGAAGATAAGAAACAAATAAATACATTAGTTATAAAGAAGCCTCAAGTCTGTTAACTGGGCCTAACCAGAATAAACAAATAAGTAACAATTTGGTAGCAAGAGGATGGTTTGGTAGGCCCAACCAACCGAGAAATGCAAGAATCACAAAAAGAAAAAAGAAGACCTGCCGCTAGATATCTAACAAAAAGAATGACAGCCCAGCTGACTCCTGACAAAAATACACCAACTGAAGAAATGAAGAAAAAAATACAATTCCACGAAAATAAATTACTGACAAAACACAAACAATCACTAGATGGAACAGAAATAGCTCCCTCAGCCTCAAAGAAGGAAGGTGACATAAAAAGAAAAATACTAGACTTAATAAAAACAGCTCCAGATGACTCAAATCTGCTCGCGAAACTCCACAGCCTAATAAACGATCACGGAGCAGCGGCAGATGAAGAGATCGAACACAATAAACATGAAAAATCCATGGTAAGAAAGTCAACCCCTGACTACAAAACTAACAATGAGGCTGCCGATGGTTTCCCACCTTTTTCATGGCGGCCATCTATCTAATCCTTCTAAAATGGCTGACCAATCATTAAAAGACTCCCAAAATTTAAATTACAAGGCGGGAAATAGAACCTGCAAAGAAAATAACTACCCGATTCCAGAAAGAAATAAAAAACAACTAATTAAACAACACAAAGCCGCAGATGGAGCTCAAAAATTGAACATGAAGGCCACAGAAACCAGCACGGTGAGAGACAAACCAAACAACAACGGCCAGTATGAAAATAGTGGGAAAATTTTGGCGCCAATTTTTGAATGGCGGCCATCTTTAGTTGAACAAACAACAAAGATGGCTGACCTTATACTAAGGGATGACCCGAATCCAAAATGGCCAACACAGACTCAAACCTATTTAAAAATAAAAGAAACGAAAACAATACCTCACTCACAAACTCAACCCACCGAAGCTGAAATAGATAACGCAATTAAAACTCTCACCACGGCTTTTGGATCGGAATTAAAATTGCCATCACAACAACATTGCCTGATTGACCAGGATATCTACCCAGATGATCCATCGATGATCCAGAGGACGACTCGATTCCCATCTGGCCACAGCCGGCACCCAGGGACTGAACCTGGGCCTCATCCAGTCGAGACAGGCCCACGCCCAGGAGCAGTGGAGAAAGGAACCTCTCTTGATGACTTTAGAATAGAAATGAACTTCGCACATGCGCAGAACAACCTAAAGAAAAGAGAAGGAAAAAAAGTTCAAGCCTGTCTTTTTAAATTGCCTGCAAGTATTCCTTTACCATATTGCTGCTTTAAGAACCATGGACAGCAACTGAATGTAAGTAACTATTCACACCAATCTGGGACACTACCTACAGACTTTGTAAAATTAAAATTAGATGGAAATAATCTGATGGAGTGGAGCCAGCAGCTCCAGGTCATATATTTGAGAGAAAACATTTTGTTCTTTATTAATGATCCCCCAGACAAACCCTGGACTTATGAAATGGACTGCCTCCACCATAAGGCTTATTACATACTCATTGCATCTATATCCCCAAGTATTTTTCCTAGCCTTGAACATAACCTAATTGTGTCTGAAATATTCCAAAAATTATTTAATTTATTTTATAGCAAAAGTGTGGCCACAACTACTAGAATTCCACTCTGCCAGGTTAAGGCATGGTATCCCCATGAGCAAACATATTCTAAATCTAAACGCAACCAGAGCAGAGCTCATTCAAAGGGGGGAGAATATATCTGATGGCAGTATGAAAAGTATTATAATCAATTCCTTAGACTCCAGCTGGGATAATTACATAACTTTACTTGACAGCTTAAGCTTAGAACATCTTACATTAGAAAACCTTACCAATAAACTTATAGCAGAAGACAAAGTTAGAAGGGAACGAGTTATACATCAAAGGGAAGGCAGAAACCAAAAAAGAGTAGATTTCCGAATCAGGGATAGATATCCAACTGAATGCACAATATATGGATCAGAAAAACATCAAAAGAGAGACTGCTCTAAGAACGCAGGATATAGAGATACATATTATCACAAAGAGAGATCAGATAGAAGAATCCATTTCTCAGATAGAACTTCTCCTGACTACAGACATAAACGCAGGGAATCACCCTATTCAAAAGACAAAAAAAGATATAGAGACAACTCTAGGGAAAACAGATATGGGTCATTATATGGAATAAAAGACAATAATCCATCAACATCAGATTCATTCAACACATGGTTCATTGACTCTGGAGCCACAAGCCACACAACTCACAATTGAGAAATTCTCAACAATTTCACAGAAAAGGAGTATTACATAAAGGTAGCGAATCAAAATAAAGTTCTAGTAAGAGGAATAGGTAACACTCATATCAAAGGTATAGGGAAAATAGAGGGTACTATTTATACCCGAAATTCCGCATAATATATTGGCAACTCTAAAACTAAGCGAGGAGAATGGAGTAGAGACCACATTCAAAAATGGAAAAGTATCCATGACAAAAAACAATAGGAACATAAACAAAATATTCACTAAAGAGGGACTAACATATCTACTGCCATGGAATGATGAATTAATCTGTGCACACACTCAGGTAAAAAGCAAAGAGACTAAACCCAATAGTCATGGAGGGAATGAAAATATGTCAACAAGTGAACCCATTCTGTCAGAAAAATTATACAATGGTAAACCAATACATGACAACTGTATCCATTTACTTCATAGGAAGCTAGGACATGCAAGTTTCCCTGTTATACAGAAAATGTTAGAATGTTCCGAAGACATCAAAGTAAAGAGTTGTAAAAATTATTTAGAGTGTTCTGTATGTAAATCATCTAAGATCAAAAACAAACCTAAGCCCAAAAGGGCCACTCACACTACACAATCCATTTTCCAATTGGTACATATGGATGTCGTAGGCCCAATGAAACCATCAATCAAATATAGGAAAAAATATTTCCTAACTATAGTTGATGATTACAGCAGGTTTGGGTTCGTGTACACTCTTAACCATAAAAGTGAAGTTTTCAAAAAATTCAAAGTATTCTTTAAAAGGGTAGAAACTCAACATAATATAAAGATCAAGCAAATAATGACCGACAGAGAATCAGAATTTTTGTCTAATGAATTTTCCAATTGGCTAAAGATGCAGGGAATATTACATTTTAAATCTTGTCCCTTCTCACCCTTTCAGAACAGGGTCATAGAGAGAAAAAATGGTTTATTACAAACCATGGTTAGATGTGTGCTAGACGATGCTGGTTTAAATCAATCTTTCTGGGCTGAAGCCCTTACATATTCTAATTATACCCTAAATCGATTATGGTCCAGTGTAATTAACAAAACACCATATGAACTCATGTATAACAAAAAACCAAAAATTGGACATCTACAAATATTTGGCGTAACTGCAGATGTGTATGTGCCTAAACAGTTGAGACACAAAGGCGAAAAAGTATCTAAAAGACTAAGATTCATGGGGTATGAATCAGGAACTAAGGGATATCGTTTCATAGATAAAAACAACCAATTCATTGTGTCTAGATCTGCTGTGATCCATGAACACTCTAATTGGTCCAAAATACACCTTAACGAATTGTGCCCCGAGTCAGAGAACACAACACCCACTCACAGAAAACACAATTCACCAGTTACTGAGCCCAAAGTCATAAAGACAGGCAAACACAATTATCAAAAAGTAATTAATGAGGAATGGAAAAAAGGGCATCCTATCTTAAAAGTAGACCCACTAACTGAGAAGGAAGCAAAGTTTATGCAAGTGATGAATCTCCTCCTGATAGACCCATTAGATCAAATAGGGGTACAATTCCAAAAAGATTTGATGACTACATACTATCTCTCAATGCCAAAATATTAACACCCAATACATATGATGACATACTTAAATTACCTCTGGAAGAGAAAACTAAGTGTGAGGAAGCAATGAAAAAGGAGATGGATAGTTTGAAGGAACTAAACGTGTACACACCAGCAGATCCCCCGGCAGATAAGTCCCCCATTGGTACTAAATGGATATTTAAAATCAAAGAGCTAGAAGATAACAAATTCCTGTATAAAGCTAGGTTAGTAGCTCAAGGATTTGCCCAAAGATTCCCTGATGACTACGAAGACACATATTCACCTACTGTTAGAGCAGAGAGTGTAAAGACTGTGTTAGTACTAGCTTCCATTTTGAATTTGGACGTGTATCAGTTTGATGTACAAACTGAATATCTACATGCCAATCTCGATAAGGAAATATATGTAAAGGCACCCCCAGGAAAGAATACCCAAAAAGGAGAAACTTGGTTGTT
This sequence comes from Arizona elegans, assembly GCA_022577455.1. Taxonomy (NCBI): domain Eukaryota; kingdom Metazoa; phylum Chordata; class Lepidosauria; order Squamata; family Colubridae; genus Arizona; species Arizona elegans. Next base: position 37,522,471 of record JAKOOJ010000007.1, on the reverse strand, counting down.
AAATAAGAGTCTATATGGATTAAAACAGTCTGGTAAATGATGGTATGAAAGTCTATCAAAAATACTTAAAGATATGGGTTTTATAGCCACTTTATCGGATCTATGTTTTTTCACTAAAAGAAAGAATAATTCTATTGAATATGTACTAATCTATGTTGACGACATATTGCATTTTGGACAAGATAAAATCAAATGTGATGAATTTGCTGAACAATTGGGTAAACACTTCAACTTAAAAATATTAGAAAAAGTAAATAAATATTTAGGAGTCCAAATTGATAAAACCGATAAGGGATTCAAATTATCCAAAAAAGAAAAAATATAGAACTTATAGTGCAATATGATAAATTCAAAAACTTGCGAGACCCCCATGTCAACTGACTTCACTAGAAACATGCACAACAAATACAAGCCATTTAAAGAAAACACTTTGTATAGATCTATTATTGGATCATTACTGTATATTTCTAATTGGACCAGACCAGATATCACTCTTGCTGTTAATCTATTGTCAAGACACATAAGCAGCCCTAGTGTATATCACTGGGAAGGAATCAAAAGAGTTCTAAGGTATCTAAAATTTAGTGCTGATGTCTGTTTATATCAAAAAAGTTTTTCCCCAATCCAATTGGGATTGTCTGGAACAAGTATAAAATTCTAGGCAAAATATTCATCTTAATAGTTGATATCCTTCCAATCAAAGAAAGCTGTAAATTTTCCCATTTCACCAAATCTGTCCCTATCTGTTGTTTAAGTTTATTATAATTATTTTCTTTAACCGTGCTACATCTTGCTGTCAAATATATCCCCAAATATTTGAGGATCACATTTCTTTGTGATCTGCATCTTTAATATGTCCGCCAATTCTTCTTTTTGCTTTACCAACATATTTTTAGTCAGAATCTTCATTTTGTCTTTATTAATTTTCTTTTTTAAAAAAACAAATACTTTATTGACTTTTCCAGAATTAAAAAGATAATATACAATCTCTATCTTGATCAGAGGTACAGTGTTTACACAATTGGTGAATCAAACGTTGGATGGATTCCATCCATAACTATACAATATACTATACAATTCTATACAATTCTATACAATTCTATACAATTAAGTCCAATTCTAGTGCCTAACAAGTCATAACCTATTATCATACTTTTATCTTGTTCTTCAACCAGTTATACCAATTTCCCCATACTTCATAATATTTAGAATTCTCCTCATTTTTTAACTCGCTCGTCAATTTTGCCATTTCTGCGCACTCTAGAATTTTATTTATTAATGTTTCTTCTGAAGGCGTAGATTTATTTTTCCAGAGTTTCGCAAAAGCTAGTCTAGCCGCGGTTGTGATTTGAATTGTTGGGTTTTGTTATTGTTGAGACCATCTTCAGTCATACCTAAGAGAAAGGATTCCGGGGCCAGGACTATCTCCTGTCCCGTTATTTCAGAGAGCCAGAGTCGAATCTTTAACCAGAACTTTTTGGTCTCGGGACAAGTCCACCAAAGATGATAGAAGGTGCCGACCGTTTTTCCACATTTCCAACATGTAGCAGAGAGGTTTGGGAATATTTTCGCCAGCCTGTCCGGGGCTAGGTACCACCTATGCAACATTTTGTAGTGATTTTCTCTGAATGTTGCCGATTTCGTTATTTTATAATTCCTGTTCCAAGCTATCTCCCAATCATTGAAATTAAGGCTGTATCCTAAGTTTTTTTCCCAAATGCTTAACTGATTTTTTGCTATGGTCTCTGCTCTATCCTCATCTAATAGAAAATTGTAGATTTTTGATAGCATTTTCTTATCTGTTCCCCAGATAATTTTATCAAAATATCCATATTTCATTTCAATACCACATATGTCTCTATCTTTTTGAAATCTAGAATTTATCTGGAGATAGTTCCACCAATCCAGGTTGAACCCCTGGTCCCTCAATACTTCCAACGGTTTGAGCTTCCCTTTTTGATCCAAGATGTCCTTATATGTGCCCAATTTATAGTTTCCTCTCCTATTTGGGGCCACTAGAGCTTCCATAATCGACAACCAGCTAGGAACCTTAGTATAAATCCTCTGTCTGATTTCCACCCACGTACGAATCAGTGTCTCCCTAATTTTATGTTTATGAAAATAAGTTTTCCTCCTATCCTTTGAATCCCAGAGGTAAGCATGCCATCCTTCAAGGAGATCATGTCCTTCTAGTGTCAGAATTCTGTCATCTTGTAGCTTGATCCACTCCTTTATCTAAATTATTTTTGCCGCCTTTTGATATAATTCCCAGTGGGGGAGCCTGAACCCTCCCAAATTTCTTATCCCTTGAAGTGTCTTAAGAGAGATCCTCGATTTTTTGCCCTCCCACAGAAAGTTCCTTATATGTTTGTTCAAATCCAGGAAAAAAATTTTATCTAGTGATATCGGTATATTTTGGAATAGAAATAGAATTTTAGGTAAGAAGTTCATTTTGATTGCCGCAATTTTACCAATCAGGGACAATTTAAGCCTCCTCCACCTATTAAGGTCTTGATAAATTTTCTGCAATAAGGGGATATAATTATCATCTTTTAATGAAGAGAGTCTCGCAGTAATCCATATTCCCAGATATTTTGTTTTCTTAACTGCCTGGAGGCCTAATCGATCTTCTAATTCTTTCATTTGTAGGTTTGTCATATTTTTCACAATTATTTTAGTTTTATTCTTATTAAGTTTAAGGCCCGCAACTTCTCCGTAATCCTGTACGTCCTGCATTAATTTTAAACCGGTTTCTAATGGGTCTTCTATTATGAGGGCAACGTCGTCCGCAAAAGCTTGGGTTTTAAATGTTTCCTTCCTGATCTTTAAGCCTTTAATATCTTTATTGGCTCTAATCTTTCTAAGTAGGACCTCTAGTGCCAGGATATAAAGTAAGGGAGATAGGGGACATCCCTGCCTAACTCCTCTTTGAATCTGAAATGCCTGAGTTCTGTCTCCATTCACTAATATATTTGCCCTCTGATTTTGGTAAATATTCTCTATCATCCTCCTAAAGTTGGTCCCGAATCCCATTAGATCTATTTGGTTTACCAAGAAGGTCCAATTTAAATTGTCGAATGCCTTTTGGGCATCGACAAACATTAAGGCCAGCTGTTTTTCAGGGTGTTGTTCGTAGTATTCTATAGTATTTAGGACTGTTCTCAAATTATCTCTAATCTGTCTCCCTGGGAGGAAACCATTTTGATCCTTATGTATCCATCGATTTAGAATTTTCTTGAGCCTCTCCGCCATTATATTCATAAATAATTTGTAATCTGCATTCAGCAATGAGATGGGTCTGTAGTTGGATATCTGCTTCGGGTCGGCACCTTCTTTCAGAATGAGCGTCAAGTACGCTTCCCTCCAAGAGTCTGGGATTGTTATGCCAGCAATAGCATCATTTAGAATTTCTAACAGTTCTAATTTCAAGACGTCGTCAAACTTTTGATATAGTTCCCCGAGGAGACCATCAGGGCCTGGAGTTTTATTCTTCTTTATTTTGGATAGGGCCGTTCTTAGCTCCTCTATAGTGATCTTTTCATTTAACATTTCCTTTTCTTCTTCGGAGATTTGAGGTAAATTGGCTTCCAACAAATACTGTTCTACCTTGTTTAACTCAATTCCTTCATTTTTATAGACATTCATAAAATTTTCTTATGCTTTCTAATTTGTCTTCTTCCTTCATCAACAGGATGCCCTGTGGGTCTTCTAAAACTAATATTTGGTTTTTTTCCTTCTCTTTTTTTAATTTATACGCCAACCATCTCCCGGACTTGTTAGCATTCTCAAAACAATAATGCTTGGATCTTTTTATTTTTTGAGCCATCTCCTCCTGGTCCAATAAATTCAGTCTATGTCTCATCATCAACCACTGTTGTTTCGTCGCCTCATCTCCCGGTCGTTGCTGGAGTTCATCTTCAATTTGTAATAGTTTTTGGGTGAGTTCTTTTCTGATCTTTCTTTTTTCCTTATTTTTAAAGGCAGTATATGAGATGGCTACTCCTCTTACATAAGCCTTCATAGTGTCCCACACAATTTCTTTGGCTGTCTCTCGATTCCCGTTTTCTAGGAAGAAGCGTTTGACTTCTTCATTCAATTTAAGTGTGAACTCTTTTTCATTTAGGAGATTGGTCCTTAAACTCCATCTCTGTTGTGTTTTCTTGGTGTCATGGAGCCAACTAATTTCAAGGAGCTTGTGATCTGCCCAAGTATTGGTGCTCATGTTAACCTTTTTAATTTCTATAGCCAATTTTCTGGTAACCCAAACCATATCAATTCTGGACCAGGAGTTCTGTGGGATTGAATAAAATATAAATTGTCTATCCTGGGGGTGTAAAGTACGCCACATGTCAATTAAATTTATCTCATCCACCAGATCAAAAAAGGTCTTTGGTAAGGGAGATCTTTTAGTCTTTTTAGTTATATCACACTTATAATCATACTTTGGATCCACAATTCCATTAAAGTCCCCTAGCATACATATTTTAAGATGTGCCCAATTTGCCAGCTGTTCATGCAGTTTCCGGTAAAATTTCCCTTGTTTTTTGTTCGGGGCATAAACCCCTACTAATAGCACCTTAGAGTTACCTCTCATTATTTCAACTATAAGTATTCTCCCTTTTCCATCTTTATATTTACATTCTGCCTCTATTCCTTTCTTAACATAGATAGCGACCCCCCTTTTTCTTTTCTCGGCTAGTGAAGAAAATACTTTACCAAATTTACAATAATTTAAATGGTCGGCTTCATCTTTTTTTTTTTATTGCAAAAGTTTTACAATTACATTTTCACCCCTTTCCCCCCCCTCAACCCACCCCAAGCTTCCCAACCTCCTTAACCCTCCCTAACCCTCCCCTCCCCCCAGACTTCCAATATACTCACATCAGGTAAAAAAAAAAACCCTTAATATAAAACTTATATATAACTTGAACCCCTCCCTCCCCCTTATAATTTTTTAACTTCATTATATTAAAATGTTTCTATCTCAATATATCATTTTCAAATAAAAGCTATTTGATACTTCCTAGTTTGATATTTGTTCTGAACATAATCTATCCACTTTTTCCATTCCCATTCATAAGTCTCTTGTGAACAGTCTTTTAAATATGCTGAAATCTTCGCCATCTCTGCAAAACTGGCCATCTTCAAAGTCCATTCCTCGATCGTGGGCAAAACTTCATTCTTCCAGTATTTACCTATCAGTAATCTCGTAGCTGTTATCATGTACAATATCAACTTTGTTTCACCCGAAGTAAAACCCTTAACTATACCCAATAAAAACAATTGTGGAGAAAATTGAATTTTTTTCTTCAAAATATTCTGCATGACCCACCAAATTTTTATCCAAAAAGCCTTCACTTTCCTACAGGTCCACCAAACATGATAATATGTAGCATCTAAACAGTCACATCTCCAACATTTTGGCTGAACATTAGGGTACATACACAACAATTTTTTGGGGTCTAAATGCCATCTGTAAAACATTTTATAGAAATTTTCTCTCAAATTCTGCGACTGTGTGAATTTAACATTCTGAACCCAATTTTTTTCCCATGTTTCCAATATCACTGGCTCCTCAAAATTTTGTGCCCACTTAATCATAGAATCTTTAACCAATTCAGTTTCTGAATCCCTTTCTAACAAAACATTATAAAGCCTTTTAATATGCATTGGACCTTTCTCTTTTATATGTCTAACCAATTCTTCCTCATGCAACATAATACCAATTTTTTGGTCCTCTTTCCATCTCAATTGTAGTTGATTATATTGTAACCAAGTTAAGTTAATCCCTTCATCCAACAGTGTCTGTAGTGTCTTCAACTGCCATCTGCCCGCATCTGTAAAAAGAACCTCTTTGTATAAAACCCCCCCGAATGACATTATATTTGTATTCCACATAATATGACCAAGATCCAGCCATAGCGGTATTTTATAATCCCATTTGAGTCGGTGCTTCTTCCAAACTCTCATCAAAGAGTCTCTAAGTATATGGCTTTTAAATACTTTATCCACTTTGTTGTCATAAAATAAGTAGGCATGCCATCCAAATTCAAGATCAAAACTTTCTATATTCATTATTCCAGTCTTTTTCCTTCCAAACCAATCACTTGCTAGAGTCAAAGCTGCTGCTTCATAAAAGTCCCATTGCAATATTTTAGTATGTAACATTTTATAGAAATGGTCCTGTTGTTGATTAGGAGCATAAATTCCAATCAAAAGAATTTGGCCATTTGCTGTAAGCAATTCGATGGCTACAAACCTACCATCTTCATCTGCTTCTATAATTTTAGCTGTTAATCTTTTGTTTACATAAATAACCACACCATTCTTTTTTTGCAAAGTTGAAGATATAAAATGTGTTCCTAATTTAGAATTTATCAAGTATTTTTGATCTTGAGTTGTAATATGCGTTTCCTGTAAACAAATTATGTCATTATTAAATTGTCTCAAATATGTAAATAATTTCTTCCTTTTCTGTGCTGAATTCAACCATTCACGTTCCAAGATAAACACTTAATTGTCATCTTTCTTTTCCTGAAGCATCGAGCAGAATAACCGAATATCTTCCCGAATCTTCGGTCTCGCCCCACCATGGCTCCAGTATCTTGTATGGCACTCATAGCTTCCTTTTCTAGTCTTTCCTGGGCTTCATCTTTTTTTATATGGACCTCTTGAATGCAGATAATATCGGGATTTTGTTTCACCAATTTCGACAATATTATCCTTCTTTTTTTGTAATCATTTAAGCCGTTCACATTCACCGATATGATCTTGGTATTGTACATTCCTGTAGTTGGTTTCTGGTCTCTTGTTCTTATTTATCTTTTAAAGTTACTGCTCTCACTGGTCTAGATTTTTTCCCTTTTTCCTCTGTGTCCTCCTTTTTCTTCTCCTCTTTTATATCTTCCCTAGTAATTTGTTCTTGGGATGTCTCTTCTTCCGTATTTGCTATCACGTTTTCCTCCTTACTGGTTTGTTCCTCTTCTCCACCCCTTAGTTGATCTAGGAAATCTTGAGCATCACTTAAACAATCAATTCTAATTTTCCTCCCTTGCCAGGAAATTAGCATTCCTTCTGGCAGAAGCCACCTAAAGATTATACTTCTCCTGTTTAGATGATTTGTCAAGAATCTATAATTTTTTCTCCTTTCCCTCACTCTTCTCGGAATTTGTTTCAAAATATTAATTTCTTTTCCCCCATAAGTGATTTTTTCCTCCCGGGCTATGTTGTACAAGATGTCCCTAACTTTTTTTCTAGCGAAGTGCACGTGGACCTCTCTGGGGAGTCTATTTCTTCTTACGTAGTTCATCTGAACTCTGTACACCTCGTCAATCTCACAGATTATTTCTTGTTTATCTTGCTGCAGAGTCTCTGCAATCAACTCCGCCATCTTATCTCCTAAATCCTCATCCTTATCTTCCAAGATGTTTTGGAATCGCAAGTAAAACAAGGCCTTGTCCATCTCAAGTTGGATCAGGGCGTCTTCAGTTTCTTTGTTTTGTGCCGACAAAGTTTGGTCCACTGTATCCAGTTTTTTCTCGTTTTTTTCAATTCTTTGTTCTGCTTTTTGGATTCTATTTTCGTTACTAGCAATAGCAGTTTGGATCTCATTCATTTTGAAATCGAGAGCGTGGATGTCTGATTTTAATTCGGAGTGACTATTCAAGAGTTTTTCTTGCATCACAAGCATTGTTTCTTGAATTGACTGAAGAGATGCTTGTACCGTTTGCAATGTAGGTGTTGTAGGGGGTTTGTCTGCTTTCTGGAGACCTTCCACTGATTTCTGGGTGGCTGGAGGAGACATCGCTAAAATTGGTACAGATGGCGCTTTTTTACCGGTTTTTGCAATTGTTGAAGTCAAACTTGCCATTTCTTTCAGAACCGATTTTTGGTCTCTTATTATCTCCTCTATCTTTCTCCAAATTCTCATCCAGTGACACTTGCCACGTTTTCTCTAAGGAGCTTTCTTAGGTCCTTATTTTGCTCCTTTATTGATCCTCTCTACACTCTCAATAAATTCCAGTTAATGCTAAATTTCTGAATTTCTAAATTACTATAGCAGGATGATTTAATATTTCCAGTGATTAACAATCACTAATTATATAATTATATAATTCTCCTCTAAATAGATTAGGCAATAATATAAATACTAGTCAGTTAATCACTTAATAAAATCTAAGTTCAAATCTTAATAAAGAGTATTGATATAAATAAATTGTTAAAAGCTACCAGTACAAATAATTATTTTAAATTAATAAATTCTAAGATCAAATCTTGATAAAGAGTATTGATATAAATAAATTGCTAGATGCTACCAGTACAAATAATTATTCTAAATTATATGAGTTAACAACGATGAATTAATGAGTTAATAATTTCTAAATTCAGATCTTAATAAAAATTGAATATATATATATATTACTATAAATATAAAATACTATACAATAAATTAATTGGTAAAATGGAAATCCAAGTTCTTATATATAATCAAACCTATTTATTTTATATATCTATAAGATATCTATGTTCTATATTCTTAACAATCAGCAGGTCTAATTAATGATAATTATAGAAATCTAAATTCTTATATATCATCAAACCTAATTTTTTTTTGATATATATCTATAAGATGTCTATGTTCTATATTCTTTATGTCTTTATTAATTTTCAAACCAGCTACTTTCCCAAACTCTCCTATTTTATCTATCAGTGTAGTTATTGATGTTAGTGGATCTTCAAGAATAAAGACCAGGTCATCTGCAAATGCTTGCAACTTGTATTCTTCTTTTCAAATTTTCATTCCTTTTATATCTTTTTCTTCTTGGATACTTCTATTTAGCACTTCTATTAATATGAACAACAGAGGGGACAGTATACAACCTTGTCTGGTACCTTTTTTTTTTTTATCTCAATAGAATCTGTCAATTCTCCATTTATCATTACTTTTGCCATTTGTTTATGATATATAGCTTCTATTGCTTGAATGAATTTTCTGCCAAAGCCCATCTGTTCCATTTGAAGCAACATAAATCACCAATTTACATTGTCAAAAGCTTTCTGTGCATCTAAAAATATCAAAGCCATTTGCTTTTCAGGATGGGCTTCATAGTATTCCAAAGTATCCAGAATTATTCTCATATTATCTCTAATTTGTCTTTTTGGCAGAAACCCATTTTGATCTGAATGTATAAAGTTGTTTAAATATCTTTTGAGTCTTTCTGCCAATATTGAAGCAAAGATTTTATAGTATGAATTTAGCAGGGTAATAGGTCTATAATTTGTTATGGGTCTGTATCTTCCTTAGGGATCAATGTAATATATGCCTCAGACCATGACTTGGGTATTTCCTTCTTTGTCATCACTTCATTCATAACTTCTAAAAGTTGGAGACTCAAAGATTCCTGCAATGTCCTATAATATTCCACTGGCAAACCATCTGGCCCTGGTGCATTCCCATTCTTTTGTTTCTTAATTGCTTCAGTTAATTCCATCGTTATATTTCCCTCTAGCATCTCCTCAATATCTTTAGGAATCCAAGATAAAGTTGCAGTTTGAAGATATCGTATCACATTTTCCTCCTCTATCTTTTCTTTCTCATACAGTTGTCTATAGTAATCCTGTATAATTATTTTCTTCTCCTTATTTCCAAATTTACTTTGTCCTTGATCATCAATTAATTGTATTATTTTTCTTGATTCTCTCTCTCTTTTCAATTTATATGCTAACCATCTTCCTAGTTTATTAGCATTCCCAAAGTAATTCTGTTTAGTGCTTCTAATTTTTTTGGGCTAATTTTTCTTTCTCCAGTAAGTCCATTTTATGTTTTATTGTATCCATTTTCACTTTGACATCTTTTTTGTGTGAACATTTCTGAAGCTCTTTTTCAAATCTCTTATAGTCATCTTCCAATATTTTATATGTTTGTCTTTTCTTAACATTTCTCTTCCTTGTATAGTCCATTATCAAACCTCTGGCATAAGCCTTTATCATGTCCCAAATATTTTGCATCAATGTATCTTCTTTCCTATTCTCCTTGAAGAAGAAAGCCAATTCTCTCTCCATTTTCTGTATGAAGTCCTTTTCTTTCAATATAGTATTATTTAAAGTCCATCTAAATCTTCCTCTTTGTCCTTTCCATTTCACTGTCACTGGATTATGATCTGCCCAGGTATTTGCCTCTATCTCAATTTGTTCTATGTTCAAAGTCAATTGCATTGTTGTCCATATCATATCTAATCTAAACCAAGATGAATGTCTGTCAGAATAAAAAGTCTACTGTCTGTTTTTTCCATTTCTTTTTTTCTTTTTCTTTTTTTAAGATTTTTATTAATAATAAAAAAATACAAACAAACATAAATACATTAAGACAACATACAAAACAACAAACATCAATTCAGTCCAGTGACTGACTCTTAGAAGTTACTACATTGGTGGATTATTTTCGTATTTCTCTTATTTTTCTCTATTCGTATCTATATCTACATTCACATATTTACATGATTGTGTGTATACATACATACATACATACATACATACATACATATATATATGTCTTTGGTTATTCGGGTCTTCTCCCACATAAAATTGGAAGTGTCTTGGCGACGTTTCGATGAAATCTCATTCGTCATCTTCAGGCTGGTGTTCTCGGCTTTGTGCTTCCAGGAGCAATGTGAGATCGCAGCTGTCTCTTCCTTTTTTTTTTTATTGAAAAAGTTTTCAAATACAAGTTTTTCCCCCTTTTCCCCCCCCCCTCTTCCCTAACCCACCCTTTCCACCCAACCCCCCCTGTGACTTCTTCACAACAATAGGCTATTTCATAACTAGTTACATACATAATATCTTTCCTTTCCCTTAATCCCTTCTCGAGGTACTGACCCTTAACATGTTAAGCTTATTGAGTATTATTACAATTTAACCTTTAATCTTTTATATATATTAATATAACACTTTAAATCGACCTTCTCCCTGCATCCAAATTTAACATTTATTCAATTCTGTCCAATTCCTCCACTCCTCTAAATATATGACTTAAAATCATACAGTACAATTCTAGATATAATCCACTACCCACTTTACTAAAATATACACATATCTATATATGCATCCCATTTTATAAAAAGAAGAAAAAAAAAAGAAGAGAAAAAAATATATCTTCTTTAGTATCTTTCCACTGAATTGTTAAGTCCTCCACTCCCCTAAATATATGACTTAAGAATCCTTTTTCTTAAACTAATCAATCAGTAAACTAACCTATTTCAACCCTTCAATTCCTACAAAATCATGCAGTACAATTCTAGATATAATCCACTGCCCACATTACTAAGATATACACATATCTATATATGCATTCCATTTTGTAAAAAAGGAAAAAACAATAACTTTAAATTTATAATCCATATAGTATCTTCTTTGATGTCTTTCCTCTGGATTGTTAAATCCATCACCCATAATAGGGTAAAATAACATGCTGGTGCAACAGTTTGTTCAAAATCTCCAGTCATCTTCTGCCCCCATCAGTAGTAGATATCCTCGCATCTGTATAAAAGCAAAAACAACCACCCGAGTGACATTATAATTATAATTATATCCATATGGTTATAGTTGTGGTATTCATCAGGATTATTAATTCCCATCATCCTACTGAGTAGCATCCAGATCTTCTGCATGCCCCGGCGAGACTCTCCTGCCTTATAACTCAAAATGATTATAATATATTTACCAAAAAAAAAAAAAAAAAAAATTTTTAGATGATTCAAATCCAACAAAGTGAGGCTCTTTTCACATCCCAAAATCATGGCCTTGCAGAGATCTGCCACAATCCTCAGGATAGTATCAGACAATTGTTCGCCTCCACTATCTTTTCAAATATTCATTCATTTTTTAAAGTCCCTGGCATCACTGTTGCATAGTTTAGAAATTGCTGTTTCTATGCGATCTATTTCTTTTCTTTTTCTTTTCCGGGTTGAATTTCCATCCTCGTTTCTTGCCTACCAATTGTGTGTCTGCTAGTTGATTTTCATTCTGCTTTATGTATTGTTGTTGTTGGGTTAGTTTTATCATCTCATCTTTCTTCTCCATCACTTGTATTTCAACTGATTGATTTGCGCACTTGTCTGTGACTTGATGGTTCATCACGTTGGAGTCGGATGACACTGCTCTCTTATTTATAGACAGTCCAGCTGGGGTATCCAGGGAGTCCAAAGACAATTTATCCATCACAGCCTCTGTAATTTGATGTTTTCCTTTTGTTTCCAACTCCTTTTGCTTATCCTGTATTATGCCTAAAGGTGTTAAATTCATTTTTAAAATTTTTTGATAAAAATCTTCCGCTTTTTCAACAGTATGCAATTGATATCTTATTCCTTGATATCTCAATATTAGGCCAACTGGGGTGTCCCACCTGAATAGGATATTTCTTTTTTTTAATTCAGTCACTAGAAAGCCAAATTTCTTCCTCTCCATTAACATCTTGGGCGGGAGCTCCTTAAAAATCCAAATCTTTCTTCCATGAAATTGCAAGGTAGAATTAAAAGAGTTCTGCACAATATTATTCCTAATTTCTTTATCTGTAAAATAGATCACCACATCTCTAGGCAATTGCCTTTGCTTTGCCAACCAGGAGTTTATTCTGTAAATTCTATCAATCCTACAATACACTTCATCAGGTTGAACCTTTAAGATCCCAGCCAGAATTTCAGAAGATATTTTCCTTAGATCATCTCTATTATTTTCCTGCAAACCTCTCAGTCTAATTGCATATTCTGTAAAATTATATTGAATCATTAAAACTTCTCTTTCAATCCTCTGTTGTACATTTTCTTCATTACCAATCTTTTGGTCAGTCTCCATTTTAGATTTGTCTTCCGAGCTATTATCCTGAATGTTTATCAAATCCTTTTTAATTTTTTGAGTCATGTCATCCAAATTCTCCTCAATTTCCTTCATTTTAGACTCTAATAATTTAGTCTTTGCATCCACCCGAATCAGAAAGCCTGATAAACCATTAGCAGCTTTTAAAATCTTTTGATTCAAAAAGTCAAACTTTGATTTGACCAATTCACCAATTTCTTTAATTTCCTGCTTAAATTTTTCAAGTTGCTGGTTCACAATCTCATCCCTTCTTACAATCTCTTTAAGGATAAATTCTAATATATTAAAATCGGGTTTCTGACGCTGGAGAGTTGAAATTTGTTGGCGCAATTTCTTGAGAGGGGAAGTTCCCCCCCCATTTGTCCAGCTGTGTAAGTCCCGATGCCATTTCCCACACAGACAAGATTTAGCAAAAAAGAGAGAAGAAATAGAAAACAAAAGAACTTTCCCTTAAAAAAGGAAAAAAAAAACTTCTTTTCAATCAACAGCACAGGAGCGAGGTTTTATCTACAAATGTAGCCAGTGATATTTATTCCGCTACATTGTAGTAAGAAGAAACGGAAGGACTTTCCCTTTTAGCCCTTCTCCAGCCACAGCAGACGCCATTTTAAAAGATTCTTTTTCCCTCTTTTCCTCTCCTCTTTTCTCTTAGATAGATTTTGGAAAGGTGAAATACTTGCGGTTCAGTATTAAGGGTCCAGCTCGTCATTTCTTTAATTATTCTGTTGAATTCGCAGGCTTGCTCTTGACGCCTGGCTCTGCATAGGCAGAGGTCTCCCAAAGCCCGGAGCAGCGGCAGGGGATATGGGGCTTCTCATCCGCTCCGTCCCAAAAGTTAAAAAAAAAAACTTTTGGGACTCTGCGGAGAGTTCTACCCACCCCTGCCGGCTCTATCTCCGTTTCCTCTTGGAAACGGAGTTTTTTCGAAACGCCATCCGCTGTAACGGCGGCTCTGACAGGGAATGGAAGCTGACGATCCCAAAGGAACGTCTGGCGGTGGCCAGCAGCAAACCGGAAGCCCCGCTGTCTCTTCCTTTTAACTGCTAGTGGGGGTGTGAGCTGATTGGGTGGGAACTTAGCTGTGTTCTGATTGGGTGGGGGTGTGTTCTGATTGGTTAGGGGCTTGGCTGTGCTCTGATTGGATGGGGGGTTGGTTGTGCTCTGATTGGCTGGGGGTGTGTTCTATTTGGGTGAGGGCTTGGTTGTGCTCAGGTTAGTCTGAGTTGCAGGGGGATTTGAGCTGGTGAGCTGCGTTGTTGTTGTTTGGCTTCGTGTTTGTGGCTGTGCGAGCTCTTCATGGTGGGTGTCAGTCTGCTTCATGTATGGATTGGAGGGGTTTAAAGTGGCTAATGATGCAGCTGCAGTGTGGCTTCTGGTCCTTGGTCGTGGCTCATTATCAGTGTGGGTTTGAGTCTGCTTTCTGCATGGATGTGTGGTGGTGACATCCTGTGTGGCTCTCGTGAGTGTGGGTCTGGTGTCATTCCTCGTGTTAGGGACTCGTTTGTCAATAAGGGCGGGTTTCCAAATGTCAATATCATGTCCTGTGGCTTTAAGGTGTTGGACCAGGGAAGAAGTTGGTTCCTCTTTTCTGACTGAGTTCTTGTGTTCTTCTATGCATGCACTTATTCGTCTGTTGGTTTGTCCGATGTTTGTGGTGGGGCAGGCGGTTCATGGGATTTCATATACTCCTTGATTTTCTAACTCAATTTTGTCTTGGGGGTTCCTTAGGATGGTGGATATTTTTTGGTTTGTGCAGAATGCTGTCTTGATGTTATGTTTGTGGAGGATTTTGCTTATTCTGTCTGTGGTGCCTTTTATGTATGGGAGGAGGGCTTTGCCGTTTTCTTGTTCTCTGTCTTGGATTTTAGTGGGGGTTTCTTTTTGGATTAGGTTGGTAATCTTATTTCTTTGGAATCCATTGGATGTTAGTACATTAGTGAGAGTGTGTAGTTCGGTTTTTAGGTGTTGTTCGTCAGCTAAGCGTTTTGTTCTGGAAATGAGTGTCTTGGCTACAGAGTTGATCTGTGCTGGGTGGTGGTGTGAGAGTGCGTACAGATAGCGGTTTGTGTGTGTTTTCTTCTGGTAGATAGTGTGTCCTAGGGAGCCATTGGATTTTCTGTAGACTAAGACATCCAGGAAGGGAAGTTGGTTGTTCGCTTCTGTTTCCATGGTGAACTGTATTTTGGGGTGTAGGCTGTTGAGGTGTGTGAGGAAGTTGTCCAGTTTTTCTTTCCCATGTGGCCAGATTATGAAGGTGTCGTCCACATATCTGAGCCAGAGTTTGGGTTTGGGATCAGATTTTTCTAGAGCTTGGGTTTCAAAGTATTCCATATAGAGGTTGGCAATGACAGGTGAGAGGGGTGATCCCATGGGTGCTCCTTCTATTTGTTTGTATTTTTGTCCGTTATAGATGAAGTATGTGTTGGATAGGCAGTGGATGGTCAGATCTAGGATGTGCTTGGGGGGTTATATTTGTTTTGGATAGCTGTCAAGGCTTCTTTGATTGGCACTTGGGTGAAGAGGGATATGACATCAAAGCTCACGATATATGATATTGACTTTAAAAAGACCAGAACTATCGCCAAAACTGAACACTTTAACAACAGAATAATCAGAGAAGCCATCGAGATAGAAAAACGCCCACATAACATGAAGAAACGAGATGATACCTCCCGCCTACCAGCCATTTGGAAACCCACCCTTATTGACAAACGAGTCCCTAACACAAAGAATGACACCAGACCCACACTCACGAGAGCCACACAGGATGTCACCACCACACATCCATGCAGAAAGCAGACTCAAACCCACACTGATAATGAGCCACGACCAAGGACCAGAAGCCAGACCGCAGCTGCATCATTAGCCACTTTAAACCCCTCCAATCCATACATGAAGCAGACTGACACCCACCATGAAGAGCTCGCACAGCCACAAACATGAAGCCAAACAACAACAACGCAGCTCACCAGCTCAAATCCCCCTGCAACTCAGACTAAGCTGAGCACAACCAAGCCCCCACCCAAACAGAACACACCCCCAGCCAATCAGAGCACAACCAACCCCCCATCCAATCAGAGCATAGCCAAGCCCCTAACCAATCAGAACACACCTCCACCCAATCAGAACACACCTCCACCTAATCAGAACACAGCCAAGTTCCCACCCAATCAGCTCACACCCGCACTAGCAGTTAAAAGGAAGAGACAGCTGCGATCTCACATTGCTCCTGGAAGCACGAAGCCGAGGACACCAGCCTGAAGATGACGAATGAGACTTCATCGAAACGTCGCCAAGACACTTCCAATTTTACGTGGGAGAAGACCCGAATAACCAAAGACCTACATACAAACACCCGCAAAAACCTGAGAATATATATATATATATATATATATATATATATATATATATATATATATATATATATATGTGTGTGTGTGTGTGTGTGTGTGTGTGTGTGTGTGTGTGTGTGTGTGTGTGTGTGTATATATGTGTATATATATATATATATATATATATATATATATATATATATATGTCTTTGGTTATTCGGGTTCTCTCCCGCGTAAAATTGGAGGTTTCTTGGCAACGTTTCGACAAAGTCTCATTCGTCATCTTCAGGCTGGTGTTCTCGGCTTCGTGCTTCTAGGAGCAATGTGTGTGATCGCAGCTGTTTCTTCCTTTTAACTGCCAGTGGGGTGTGAACTGATTGGGTGGTAGCTTGGCTGTGTTCTGATTGGGCGGAGGTGTATTCTGATTGGTTGGGGGTTTGGCTAACCCTAACCCTAACACCAGCCTGAAGATGACGAATGAGACTTCATCGAAACGTTGCCAAGAAACCTCCAATTTTACACGGGAGAGAACCCGAATAACCAAAGACCTACATACAAACACCCACGAAAACCTGAGAAAACAAATATCGTACGTCTACGGGGAGGATATCCACAATCTGACCACGACCTATGAAAAACGTGAAGTCCAAAGAGCTTCCATTTTATGTGACCTCGCATTCCTATGCAACTGCCGTGATCAAAATTTAATCCCCACATGCTTCCAATTGAACTACCACTCCAACTCTGCAGCCACCAAACGCATCCTGAAAAGAACAGAACTGACCCTAATCAGAAATGAACTTGACACAAAAAGATTCCTCCTAGACCGAATCAACAAATATTTCCTCACACTTCACCTCAAACTCAGCAACAAGATCCACCCCGTGTCAGGGCGTTGATTAATCCCATGTTTGGCTCTGGGACAAATCACCCTGGTTTAATTAGAGGATGGATCATGGCTCCTCCTTGTTTGCAATATTCTGAAAAAGAAATGCAAAGAAAAGTTTCTAATAAAACTCATTTATTTGTTATAAAGAAAATAAAACACCTCACTAACTAAGAAAGTTAATTGCTACATTTTGAAAATAAATCGGGCCAGCTGCCTTTCAGCAACCGGCACTCCTTTGGCATGAGAACAAAGGAAAGAGTGTGTGAAGCAAGTGAAGGAATGTGGACATGCGTAGTAGAATACTGATAAGGAACTTGGCAAACTACAGTAAGTCTATTAGTCAAAAAATAATGAAGCTCAGTTGGGAAATAAAAAACGCAGTGACACCCCGCACTTTGGGACAAATCCAAACAACTCGTTGTCTGGAGAGCCGAAACACAGACCACCCTCAAGACAGACACACACACTAACAAACTCCGAAGACTACAAGAACGCCAGAAACAAACCCCTCCCTCCTCACAGCCACACGTGAAACAAACAGTGCATAACATCTCAGATAGGATCCTCACCAAAGCCGAAACCAATGTCCTTTCCAAAGGATTCAACTTTGCAGTCGCTCCCAAACACATCCCCACTGAAACCATTATATGCGGAGTTGAAACCAGCCTGACCAAAGTCAACCCCGACGACGCTAACAGAATTAGACTCGAAATCAGCAACATCCTCTGCACCAGCAAGCCACCCAAAAGCAACTTACCCAAAGAGGAACAGACAGCACTACTTAACCTGAAAGAAGACACTAACATAATAATCCTACCAGCAGACAAGGGAAACACCACGGTGGTTATGAACACATCTGACTACCAAACCAAATTAACCAACCTCCTCCAAGACTCCACATACAAACCCCTAAACAAAGATCCCACCACCTACCTGGAAAAAACCACTAGATCCAAAATAAAAGCCTCCCCCATCAGCGAAGAGATCCAGCAAAGAATCATTCCCAGAGAGAAATCATCCAGATGCCCTAAACTCTATGGTCTCCCCAAGATACCCAAAGAAGGAACCCCACTGAGACCCATAGTCAGCTCCATAGGCTCACCTCTATAAAACCTAGCCAAATTTCTCGCCAAACAACTACAGCCCTATGCAGAATCCATCAACTCACATATAAAAAACTCATTCCAGTTCATAGAGATCATAAAGAAACAAAATTTACAGCCCAGCGACCTACTCGTGAGCTTTGATGTCATATCCCTCTTCACCCAAGTGCCAATCAAAGAAGCCTTGACAGCTATCCAAAACAAATATAACCCCCTCCCCGCAAGCACATCCTAGATCTGACCAACCACTGCCTATCCAACACATACTTCATCTATAATGGACAAAAATACAAACAAATAGAAGGAGCACCCATGGGATCACCCCTCTCACCTGTCATTGCTAACCTCTACATGGAACACTTTGAAACCCAAGCTCTAGAAAAATCTGATCACAAACCCAAACTCTGGCTCAGATACGTAGAGGACACCTTCATAATCTGGCCACATGGGAAAGAAAAACTGGACAACTTCCTCACACACCTCAACAGCCTACACCCCAAAATACAGTTCACCATGGAAACAGAAGCGAACAACCAACTTCCCTTCCTGGATGTCTTAGTCTACAAAAAATCCAATGGGTCCCTAGGACACACCATCTACCAGAAGAAAACACACACAAACCACTATCTGCACGTACTCTCACACCACCACCCAGCACAGATCAACTCCATAGCCAAGACACTCATTTCCAGAACAAAACGCTTAGCTGACGAACAACACCTAAAAACCGAACTACACACTCTCACTAACGTACTAACATCCAATGGATTCCAAAGAAATAAGATTACCAACCTAATCCAAAAAAAAACCTCCACTAAAATCCAAGACAGAGAACAAGAAAACGGCAAAGCCCTCCTCCCATACATAAAAAGCACCACAAACAGAATCAGCAAGATCCTCCACAAACACAATATCAAGACAGCATTCTGCACAAACCGAAAAATATCCACCATCCTAAGAAACCCCAAAGACAAAATTGAGTTAGAAAATCAAGGAGTATATGAAATCCCATGCACCGCCTGCCCCACCACATACATCGGACAAACCAACAGAAGAATAAGTGCACGCATTGAAGAACACAAGAACTCAGTCAGAAAAGAGGAACCAACTTCTTCCCTGGTCCAACACCTCAAAGCCACAGGACATGATATTGACTTTAAAAAGACCAGAACTATCGCCAAAACTGAACACTTTAACAACAGAATAATCAGAGAAACCATCGAGATAGAAAAACGTCCACACAGCATGAATAAACGAGATGATACCTCCTGCCTACCAGCTATTTGGAAACCCGCCCTTATTGACAAACGAGTCTCTAACACAAAGAATGACACCAGACCCACACTCACGAGAGCCACACAGGATGTAACCACCACATATCCACGCAGAAAGCAGACTCAAACCCACACTGATGATGAGGCACGACCCCGGACCAGAAGCCAGACCGCAGCTGCATCATTAGCCACTTTAAACCCCTCCAATCCATACATGAAGCAGACTGACACCCACCATGAAGAGGTGACATGGCCACGAACACGAAGCCAAACAACAGCAACACAGCTCACCAGCTCAAATTCCCCTGCTACTCAGACTAACCCGAGCACAACCAAGCCCCCACCTAAAGAGAACACACACCCAGCCAATCAGAGCACAGCCAACCCCCCATCCAGTCAGAGCACAGCCAAACCCCCAACCAATCAGAACGCACCTCCGCCCAATCAGAACACAGCCAAGCTACCACCCAATCAGTTCACACCCCCACTGGCAGTTAAAAGGAAGAAACAGCTGCGATCACACACATTGCTCCTAGAAGCACGAAGCCGAGAACACCAGCCTGAAGATGACGAATGAGACTTCATCGAAACGTTGCCAAGAAACCTCAAATTTTACGCGGGAGAGAACCCGAATAACCAAAGACCTACATAGAAACACCCACGAAAACCTCAGAATATATATATATATATATATACGTATGTATGTATGTATGTATGTATGTATGTATGTATGTATGTATATAGTTGACTATTTAATTCTATACATTTCTATTGAATAGTCAAAAATTATCTTTATATTCCTATTTTTGCCTCCAGCCAGCTGTACCATCTTTGCCATACTAAATAGTAATCAGTATCATCTTTCTCTTGCAGTTCTTTTGTGAGCTTATCCATTTCTGCACATTCTGTAATTTTAGCGATTATTTTGTCCTCTGTGGGTAACTGCTCAGATTTCCAATGTTGGGAAAAAAGTATATGTGCTGCTGTGAGGATATGGATGATCAGATATTTTATTTCTTTGGTGTATTGTGCTGTGATTATTCCCAATAAAAAGATTTCCGGCCTCATTTCCACTTTTTGTTTTATGATTTCTTCGATCATTATCTTAATTTCTTGCCAGTATTGTTTTGTCTTTCGGCATGACCACCAGAGTTGATAATATGTCCCTTTCTGTGATTTACATTTCCAGCACATTGGAGATGTATTTGGGAACATCTTGGCCAGGCGCGCCGATGGGAGGTGCCATTGGTAGAACATTTTGTAAAGGTTTTTCTTATAGGGTATAGACATTGTCATCTTATAATTTATCTTCCACAATTTTTCCCAATTTCCAGTTCAATATTATATCCTATATTTTTGGCCCAGTTATCATGTTCTCTTTGACCACCTCCTCTTCTAATTTGTATTTTATTAGATACTTATAAATTTTGGTAATCATTTTCTCATCTGTACTTTGTAATATTTTATCCAATTCATTTGATTCATTTTGGAATCCGAATTGTGCCCGATCTGTTTTATATCTTGATTCTATTTGCATGTATGGCCACCAATGTCTATAACCTGATTTTTTAATTCTTGTCTTGTTTGTAGATCTCCTTCACTGTTCAATAATTCTTTATAACTCCTCATTTTCTCTATATCCATGGTGTTGGGATATATTAGTGCTTTCATTGTCAATAATCATCGTGGGATTTTAGTGTAGTGCTTTCTAATCTCTTGCCATGTGTTTTTTCCATTTCTATCTCTCCATGCATCTTTTAAATTTATTTCCTCAGTCATCTTAAAAAAAGATTTTGATAATATCTTTCTATTGTCTTAGTGTTTTATGTGTTTTATAGTCCAAATTTTCATCCACTATACCATTAAAATCTCCCATGATACAGATATTATCATATTCCAATTCAATTATTTTCCTGTGCAATTTTTTATAGAAGTCACTTTGATTATTATTTGGAGCATATATTGCTACTAGAAGAACTTTCATATTGTTATCTATTATCTCCACCATCAGAATTCTGCCTTCGTCGTCTGCATATATTTGCTCCACTGGTATTACATTTCTAATATATAAGACAACCACTTTTTTTACATTGTGGCAAAGATGTAAAGATTTTCCCTAATTTTGAATGTACCAATAACTGTTCGTGTTGCTTTTTAATATGCACTTCTTGTAGACAAATTATATTAAATTTTAATTTCTCTAATTTGTGAAATACCTTTCTTCTTTTGACAACTGAGTTAAGTCCATTTATGTTTATTGAAATCAATTTTCTCTCTTCCATATTCATACTTTATAGGCAGGCTTTACTGCTCTAGTTGATCTTAATTCACGCTGTTCTTTGTGTTCCACAACCCCCCCCCACTGCACCTTCCGCTTTTTCAATCATTGCTAGTTCCTCTTCTTGAAATTCTATTGGTACTACTGTCATTTGGAATTACATTTCCATTTCCTTCTCTTTAAAGAATTCTTCATAAAATGCTTTCGATTTGTCTATTGTATCTATTCCGTATCTTTGGAGTTGCCATGTTAACACTAATCCTTCTGGTATCAGCCATCTGTAGTTCACACCTTTTTGAAGTAGTATTTTAGTCAAAAATTGGTATTCTCTCCTCATCTCCCTCACTTTTCTTGGTATTTGCTTCAGAACCACAATTCCTTTCTCCTTGTACTTCAGTGCTTTTTCTCTGGCAATCTGTAGTATTTGTGCTTTGATCAATTTCTTAGTAAACCTTATATGCACTTCTGGTGGTAACTTGTTGCGCGTTGCATACCTAGTATAAACTCGATATATCTCATTCACGTCATCCATCATCTTCTCCTTGGTAATTTTTAATGCTCCTGCCAAAATTCCTATTATTATTTCTGCCAAATTCTCTCCTTTTTCTTCTTCTACATTTTGAAATCTGAGATAAAATTCTGATCTGTTCATCTCCCATCCAATTAGTCCATGCCTGTCATGTTCAACTTCTCCCAACCTGTTGTCTATATCTTTAATTTTTTCCTCCTTTTGCTCCTCATTTTTCTCAAGTTTTTGCAGTCTCTCTTCATATTTCAACATCATTTGCTGTATACTCGCCACTTTTTCATCTGTCTTTAATTGTTGTTGTTCAATCTTCTGGACTACTTGAAGAATCATTTGTAATGTTGTATCTTTCTCTCTTTCTTTTTCTTTCTCCTTCTCCTGCTGAAGTATCTTCTGAATAGATCACTGTCCTCCAGATGGCGACGAGGAGGGTGTAGTTGAGGAGGATCCAACTGATGTTATTTTTCTACTCATTCTGTCTAGTAGTCACCAAAAGTCAAAAGAAAAAAAAAAGAGAAAGCCAAGAAAAAAGAGAATATATATATATTTTAAAAAAAGAGGGAAAAGGAAAAATAAACAATTCTTCAGGTTCTTCAATACCCTAATCCACTTTAAAAAAGACTTAAATTAATCCCAATGTCAGTAAAGATGAGCAAACTAAAAAAGAAAAAAGAAAAGCCAAAGAACTGACTAAAGAGAAAAATAAAAATCAAAAATCAATCTTCAGGCACTTGTACACCTTAATCCAACTCAGTTATATATGAACAAAAAAAATCCATTAAAGATATTTAAGCAGGAGAAGAGTACAGAGAGTTATCACTTAGCGGGAACAAAAAAAGTAATAGAGAAAGAAAAATTTCAATTTCTTCTGCAGTACTCCTGCCCAAACATTAACAAGTCTCTCTCATTCTGTCTCAGACTCCTACTTCTGATAGTTCCCCAAAGAGCACCTGAGTAAACAATACAGATGTGCTTCCAACTATCTTATCTGCAAGAAAGTTCAGAATCCTTGAGTTGTAGCAAAATATAATACAATTGTTTCAACTTGTTGCTTCAGTAAAAAAAGAATAACAAAGTTTCCAGTCCAGTAGATGGCAGTATTACACACTCTCCTTCTTCCACGCTAATATAATCCAAGAGTTCTTTGTCAGTAAAATGGAAAATTAAAACAATCTTCAAAAAAAGAAAAAGAAAAGAAAAAATTAAATCCCAAAAGAAAAATATTTTAAATCGAAGGCACAAAGGCTTAAAAATGTAAAACAGCTCTCAATTCTATCAGTCCTTTTCAATCCAGTCCTGGTCAAAAACAAAACAAAGATTTATAGCTCCACCAATATAAATGGTTTAAAAATAAAAATAACTCCAGCTTAATTTTGCAGCTTAATTTCCTTTTATCTCCAATTTAATTTCCACTTCAATCTCAGGGTGTTCTTTTATATTGATTTAAATTGAAAGTCTCTCACCGCATCGACTCACTGTCCTTCTATTCTTCTTCCGGAGCTATCCCAACTTCAGCAGCTACAATGGCTGCTGCTCCGCTGCTAGAAAAAGGCTTCTCCCGGATCAACCAGGGGATCCAGTGTCCCTGGGATTGTCAGGATGTGCCTTCCACTATCACAGTCAAAACAAGACTGTGAGATCCATAAAGGACCGTCCGGCAGTGGGGTTTTTGGCGGCGATCCTGGAGCCCAGGAATCCTCCAACCGTTCTGTTGTGACGTCAGCTCCTCCCCTCGAATCATTGCAGTTCTTAAGTGAATCACATGGTTCTTAAGTAAATCTGGCTTCCTCCACCAATTTGTCAGAAGCCAGCTGGGAAATGACACTCACATGACCTCTGGATCAGTGGTGGATTGCCCCTGGTTTGCACCGGTTATATAGAACTGGTAGTAAAACCAGCAGGAGGCTCCGCCCACTGATCCAGATGTCATCAAAATGCTTCTGCGGATGCGCAGAAGAGCGTGCACGTGGCCCCATTGCGAACCGATAGTAAAGGTAAGTAGAACCCACCCCTGCTCTGGATGCTGCAACCATGGTAACACATACCAGTTGACAAGCAGCCACATTCTGATCACATGATTGTGGAGATGCTGCAATGGTTGTAGGTGTAACTATCAATTGTAAGTCACTTTTTTCAGTGTTGCTGAAATTTCAAATGATTGCTTAATAGATGGTTGTAGTTGAGGACTATTTATAGTTTTTAAAGACATTTTTAACTACACTAAATAACACTACATGTCATCTAATTTGGTTCTTGGGTTCCTAATGCGCATAAGTATCTGTCAGAAAGGAAAGGTCACACAAAAGCATTTAGCTGGTCAGGAACCTCAATAGTAGACAGTTCTGGCTTGTGTAGAGGATTCTGCATAATTAACTCTACAAACAAGGCCTTCTCTCTGAAGACTTTGTGCTGTCCCCATAGATGCCTGTCCCACAATGCATGTGATGTTGGAACACAGATAACATAATCATTCTTCTGATTATATGTTGCTTTACTACCAAACATAACAGAAGTGAACTAAAACAACATGTTTCCTTAGTGCTAATTGGGTGTTACCTAAATGAATGCATTTGCAAATTGAAAAATAGCTGTGCAAAGAGCTAGTTTAATTGAACTTCAATTAGAAAACAACCCTTGTCAAATGACAGATGATATGATGTCGTGACAAAATATAATTGGTACTCAGAAGATCTCAGAAACTATCAGAATTTTGTTGCCTCACTTCCAAAATTTTCAGTTGATAGAATCATCAAAAAACGGTTGATCTCACTGGGGTCTCAAGGCATTTTGCAGCGAGTGGCAAAAACTCTGTCTGCTCAGATTAGCAATTGGTAGGATATTGCATCTAAATCAACAGCTTAACCTAAGGATAGAACATGGGAGCGTGGGAGGACCCCCTGGAAGGCAGGGCTGAGGATTTCAGACAATATCTGTATGACAAAATTGCTCAGATCTGGGGGGAGTTGGACTCTGACTGGGTAGATTCGGGCAGGGCGATGAGGAATAGTCTTGAGAATATTATCTGGGAAGAGTTTGACTTTGTGACCCCTGATGACGTGGACAGGATTCTGGGGAGACTTAGTGCGGCCACATGTTTACTGGACCCATGTCCCTCCTGGTTAGTACTGGCTTCCCGGGAGGTTACACGAGGCTGGCTCCAGGGAATTATCAACACTTCATTGAGTGAGGGTTACTTCCCCATGGCCTTGAAAGAGGCAGTGGTGAGGCCTCTCCTCAAGAAGCCTTCCCTGGATCCAGCAGTATTAGCCAACTATCATTCTGTCTCCAACCTTCGCTTTGTGGCAAAGGTTGTTGAGAGTGTAGTCGCACAACAGTTTCCGCAGTACCTGGAGGAAACGTCTTATCTAGATCCCTTCCAGTTGGGTTTGAGGCCCGGGCACAGCACGGAAATGGCATTAGTCGCATTGGTAGATGATCTCTGGAGGGCTCGGGACAGAGGTTGCTCCTCTGTTCTGGCCCTGTTAGACCTCTCAGTGGCTTTTGATACCATGGACCATGGTATCATGCTGCACTGGTTGGAAGAGTTGGGGATGGGGGGCACCGTGCTATGGTGGTTCTCCTCCTTTCTCTCTGACCGGTCGCAGTTTGTGTTGGCAGGGGGGCAGAGGTCGACCTCGAGGCCTCTCATATGTGGAGTGGTTCAGGGGTCGCTTCTCTCGCCCCTTCTGTTCAACATTTATGTGAAGCCGCTGGGTGAGATCATCCGTGGCTTTGGGGTGAAGTACCACCAGTACGCTGATGACACCCTGCTGTACATCTCCACCCCTGGCCACGCCAACAATGCCCTTGAAGTAATGTCCTGGTGCCTGGAGGCTGTGCGGATCTGGATGGGGAGAAACTGGCTCAAACTCAACCCTTCCAAGACTGAGTGGCTGTGGTTCCCGGCATCCCGATATAGTCAGATGACTCCATCTCTGACTATTGGGGGCGAGTCTTTGATCCCCTAGGAGAGGGCTCGCAATCTGGGAGTCCTTCTGGATACGCAGCTGTCCTTGGAGGAACATCTGACAGCTGTGGCCAGGGGGACTTTTTGTCAGGTTCGCCTGATATGCCAGTTGCGGCCCTTTCTTGATCGGGATTCCCTGCACACAGTCACTCATGCCCTTGTCACCTCTCGCCTGGACTACTGCAACGCTCTTTACATGGGGCTCCCCTTGAGAGGCACCTGAAGGCTCCAACTGGTCCAGAATGCGGCTGCGTGGGTAGTTACGGGAGCTGCATGGCGCTCCCATACAACACCTCTCCTGTGTGAGCTGCACTGGCTCCCAGTGGTCTTCTGGGTGCACTTCAACGTGTTGGTTATCACCTTTAAAGCGCTCCATGGCATAGGACCTAGATATCTTCGAGACCACCTGCTGCTACCAATGGCCTCCCATCGACCTGTGCGCTCCCACAGAGAGGGCCTCCTCGGGGTGCCATCAGCCAAACAATGTAGGCTGGTGACACCTGGGGGGGGGCTTCTCTGTGGGGGCACCTTCCCTCTGAAACCAACTGCCCCCAGAGGTAAGGAGAATCCAAGACCTCGGTGCTTTCTGTCGTGCCCTTAAAACTTTCTTTTTTCAGCAAGCCGGGCTGGCTTAACACTTTTAATTTAATTTAATTTAATTTCCAATTTATATACCACCCTTCTCCCTGAGGACTCAGGGCGGTGTACAGCCAAGATAAAAAACATAGAATACAAATATTAAAACATTTAAAAATATATATAAAGTTTGGCCCGAAAGTTAAAAAATCACAGACTGATTAAAAGAATTTAAAAATTTCTTCTTAAGCCAACCTGGCTTGCTGGAAAAGATGGGTTTTCAGGGAACGACGGAAGGCATTGAGGTCATGGATTCTCCTTATCTCCGGGGGCAACTGATTCCAGAGGGTGGGAGCCCCCACAGAGAAGGCCCTCCCCCTGGGGGCCACCAGCCTACATTGTTTGGCTGATGGCACCCTGAGGAGGCCCTCTCTGTGGGAGTGCACGGGTCGATAGGAGGTTGTTGGTAGCAGCAGGCGGTCTCACAGATAGCTAGGCCCTATGCCATGCAGCGCTTTAAAGGTGATAACCAACACCTTGAAGCGCACCCGGAAGACCACCGGGAGCCAGTGCAGCTCGCGCAGGAGCGGTGTTACATGGGAGCACCATGTTGCTCCCATCACTACCCGCACTGCTGCATTCTGGACCAGCTGGAGCCTCCGGGTGCTTTTCAAGGGGAGCCCCATGTAGAGAGCATTGCAGTAGTCAAGGCAAGAGGTGACAAGGGCGTGAGTGACTGTGTGCAAGGAATCCCGATCGAGAAAGGGCCGCAACTGGTGAATCAGGCAAACCTGATAAAAGGTCCCCCTGGTAACAGCCGTCAGATGTTCCTCCAAAGACAGCTGCCTATCCAGGAGGACTCCCAGATTGCGAGCGCTTTCAGTGAGGGCCAAAGACTCGCCCCCAATAGTCAGTGATGGAGTCAACTGACTATATTGTGATGCTGGGAGCCACAGCCACTCAGTCTTGGAAGGGTTGAGCTTGAGCCTATTCCTCCCCATCCAGATCCGCACAGCCTCCAGGCACTGGGACATCACTTCAAGGGCATCGTTGGGGTGGCCTGGGGTGGAGATGTACAGCTGGGTGTCATCAGCGTACTGATGGTATCTCACCCCAAAGCCACAGATGATCTCACCCAGCGGCTTCACATAAATGTTGAACAGAAGGGGCGAGAGGACTGATCCCTGCGGCACTCCACAGATGAGAGGCCTCGAGGTCGACCTCTGCCCCCCTGCCAACACAAACTGCGACCAGTCGGAGAGAAAGGAGGAGAACCACCACAACACAGTGCCTCCCACCCCCAACTCTTCCAGCCAGTGCAGCATGATACCATGGTCGATGGTATCAAAAGCCGCTGAGAGATCTAATAGGACCAGAACAGAGGAATAACTCCTGTCCCGAGCCCTCCAGAGATCATCCACCAATGCGACCAATGCTGTTTCCGTGCTGTGCCCAGACCTGAAACCCGACTGGAACGGATCTAGATAGGATGTTTCCTCCAGGAATTGCGGAAACTGTTGCGCGACCACACTCTCAACAGCCTTCGCAATGAAGCGAAGGTTGGAGACAGGACGATAGTTAACCAATATTGCCGGATCCAGGGACGGTTTCTTAAGGAGAGGCCTCACCACCACCTCTTTCAGGGCAGCGGGGAAGTGACCCTCACTCAACGAAGCATTAATGAAGCTCTGGAGCCAGCCTCATGTAACCTCCCGGGAAGCCAGTACCAACCAGGAGGGACACGGGTCCAGTAAACATGTGGCCGCAATAAGTCTCCCCAAAATCCTGTCCATATCATCGGGAGTCATAGCATCAAACTCCTCCCAGATAACATTCTGAAGACTGTTCCTCGTCACCCTGCCCTGATCTACCCAGTCAGAGTCCAAATCCCCCCGGATCTGAGCGATTTTGTCATACAGGTATTGTCCGAAATCCTCCGCCCTGCCTTCTAAGGGATCCTCCCACACTCCCAGATGGAGCAGGGAGAGGGTCACCCTAAACAGGGCGGCCGGACGATTCCCTGATGATGCAATAGAGGCGGAAAAGTAATTAGACTTTGCCGTCTTTATCGCCACTAGGTAGGCCTTAATATGCAACCTTACCAGTGTTTGATCAGATTCAGCGAGACTGGCCCTCCAACCGCTCTCCAGGCGTCTTTTCCGGCGCTTCATTTCCCTCAGCTCCTCAGTAAACCAAGGAGCCGCACGGGATCGGGATCGGGTCAGAGGCCACAAAGGCACGACTCGGTCCAAGGCCCCACCAGCCGCCCAATCCCAGGCGGCTACCAGGTCCTCGGTCGAGTCATGTGCTAGATCCTCAGGAAATGGCCCAAGCTCCGTCTGGAACCTATCAGGATCCATCAGGCGCCTGGGGCGGATCCATCTAATTGGGTCCGCCTCCCTGCGGCGAGGGGTCACGGTTTGAAGATCTAGGCGAAGGAGTGGTCAGTCCATGACAAGGGTTCCATGTCTATATCCCCTATAACAAGACCACTCAACCACTGGCCACAGACAAAAATCAAATCCAGAGTGTGACCTCCCCTGTGAGTAGAGCCATGAACTAACTGGGTCAGGTCCATGGCCGTCATGGAAGCCATGAACTCCTGAGCTACCTCAGACATTTCACCAACGGATGGCAAGTTGAAATCACCCATGACTAAAAGCCACCGTGGCTATCACGTCGAGTAGCTCAGGTAGGGCTGTTATCACGCGGCAGGGAGCCAGGTACGTAAGCAACAAGCCCATCTGGACCCCACGGCCCCACCTCACAAGGAGGGACTCGGCTGATGGAATGCTCTGAAGCCTGGTGGGCACATTTCAACCAGAGGGATGCCACCCTCCGGGCCCAACCAGGTCTCCGTAATATCCGCCAGGTCCGATCCTCCCTCTTGTATAAGATCGTGAATGAGGGGGGCCTTATTGACCATGGACCTGGCATTGCACAGCATCAGCCAAAGGCCCAGCTCCTGAGTATCTAAGCCACCTAGTATCCGAGCAGAGCCTTGGGGACCGGGGCAAGCACTTTTAAATGTTTTTAATTGGTTTGTCATTGTTTTTTTAATTACGGGGCCAAATTTATATATATCTTTTTAATAGTATTTTAATGTTTGTAGTCTATGTTTTTATTTGGCTGTACATGCCCTGAGTCCTCAGGGAGAAGGGTGGTATATAAATTTGATATAAAATAATAAATAAATAAATAAATAAATAAATAAATAAATAAATAAATAAATGTAGTCTACTCTGCTCAACTCAGTAATATAGGGAACTCCAACTTCACCATCTGAAGGAGTATAATGCTGCTGCCTATTATGAATCACTCAAAAGGTGGGTCCAATCTACCTAATACAGTGTTTCTCACTCCCTGCAATTTTAAGATAGATGGACTTCAACTCCCAGAATTTCCCAGCCAGCATATTGAGGTTGAGAAAACACTGGCCCAAATGAACAGCCTCCCTAGAAAATGCTTTGATTAACAGCCTTATTGATTTAGATACCCTAGCTAATTCTTTAAAAATTACACAGAAATCACCTTACAAGCAATAGTTATCTATAAGAAAGCATTTTTGCAACCAGAGTACCCCATTTTTTATCTCCTGTTTTAAGGTCAAAAATAAGCATCACTACAATTTATTGTTTTGTCTCCAAAATTTGACAGCATATTCTCACAGGGACTAAAGAGGCATTAAGTTTCACTCATAGGTTCCCTACCCTTGTCTTAGCTCTAATGCTATGAAAAGTAGTGATTTTATTGTTCTCAGGTAGGAAAATGTATGTACATTAAATAATGTAAGTCATACCATGCTTAATAGAGTTTATTATTGCAATTGTCCCATTGAGAGGCAGACTCTTGTGCCACCTATATCACTTAAGTAGAGTTTGCACTAAATAAGATATTAGTAAACTTTGGTTATAAGACTGAATTTAAGACTTTCTTTGCTTTACTATGTAATGGCTCAGTAGTTTTCCATATGATGAAATAAAAACCCTTTGTCCTGCAAAGAAGCACAATACTGGCAATTACAGATTCCTGTGTGACAAATATAGAGCAGCATAAATATGGCCGATAGCAGCAGTTGCTATAACTGCAAATTAGACTAGTAAATCAAAGGAAATCTAAAACAATTTCATTTGAGGAAAAGAAGCAAATAAGCAAATAGGCCTTGAGAGTTAACAGTTCACAGGGGGAAAATGTGAAATTTGTCACATCTGATTTCCTTAAAAATACTTTTAGGAAGGTTGCCATTGATTTATCACAATGTCATTAAGCAGCTCATGGTGCATTTGTCAAATAACTATAATAAAAGATGTCACTGGTATTTGTAAATACACTCTGTCTTTTGCAATAGTCCTAACAGTAACCTTGAGATTCCTATTGTCAGCTGATACATGATGAACTCTATGACTTGCTATATATAACTGGTGCATTTAAGCATGCAGTTTTTATGAAGAAAGTATATACCTTAATAAAAATGGCCCTGATAAAATATTCACAGTGTATGCACAGAGTATGATGCCACCTTACTAGGAATGTACTGAAGTCATTTACTCCACTCAATCTGGGAGGACAGGCAAGAGAACAAAAAAGTCAGAAGGTCAAACAGTTAAGAGGAGGATTCAAACCCCTGACCTGTTCAGATGTCAAATTTGTAAATCTTTATAGGTGTTAAATGATAAAACTTGACCTACTCTGACATTGCCAACAGTTTTTTTCATCAGGTTCACCTGATTCGCCAGTTGCGTCCCTTTCTGGATCGGGACTCCTTACGCATGGTCACTCATGCCCTCGTCACCTCCCGCCTGGACTATTGTAACACTCTCTACATGGGGCTCCCCTTGAGGAGCACCCGGAGGCTCCAACTGGCGCAGAGTGCGGCCACGCGGGTGGTAATGGGAGCGACATGGCGTTCCCATGTAACACCCCTCCTGCATGAGCTGCACTGGCTCCCGGTGGTCTTCCGGGTGCGCTTCAAGGTTTTGGTTACCACCTTTAAAGCGCTCCATGGCTCAGGACCTGGGTACTTGCGGGACCACCTACTACCACCAATAGCCTCCCACTGGCCGGTACGCTCTCATAAAGAGGGGCTCCTCCAGGTGCCATCGGCCAAACAATGTCGACTGGCGGCGCCCAGGGGGAGAGCCTTCTCTGTGGGGGCACCTACTATCTGGAACGAGCTCCCCCCGGAGATACGGAGGATCCCAGATCTGCGCACCTTCTGCCGTGCTTTAAAGACCTTTTTATTAGGACTTCCGCCTGGCTCCACAAGCTTTGAAGATGCTCTTTTATGAGCGCCCGTTCTCTGGTTCCGTAAAAGCCCCAGAACAGCCGAAAAATTGCTGTCTGGAGGCTTGGAACCCTCTCCCCGGGCAAAGGGGAGAGAGAAGAGTCGACAGGCGGGGGTAGAGCCCCCCAAGTGCACTAGGAGAAATCCTGGGGCGCAAAGGGTGTGGGCTCCCTATTGAAGCCTGTCAAGCCACTCCGGACCAGAGACGACTCCGCTGAAGCGGAGCTAGAAGCTGCGACCAGAATCTGCAGAAAATCAACGGGGGGACTTTTAACATCTTTACTTTGATAGCAGACAGAGCAAATCAGGAGAAAACAAAAGGAAACTTGCAAGTAACACTTTAACTCCGTTTTAATATGCAGAAAATGGCGCCTGAGGGCAGGAGGAGGAAACTACCAGGGAAAGTGCTCGTTAAGGCTTGTTAACGTTTCACAGCTACTGGATTACACCCTAAGAGAAAGTTTTTAATGGAAGCAGCCAGGAAAAGAATTTGGTATGGAGGAAAAGAATTTGGTACTGACTTTAACTAAAATCTGGTTTTTATACTGTGTGGAAAAAAGTTGAATTGTTGTCCTGATAGCTGGATAAATACAAAGTAGCTGAAATATGGCTGACAACAGAGCTGGTGAATCAGCAAATTCCCAAGCCGTGACTGTCCAGGCTTTTCAAGAACTTCTAGACTTTTTTACCTCAGCCCTGCTGAATACAATCGAAAGGGCTTTTTCAAAAAATAGCTCGGGAAATTATAAGCAGTTGTTACAGGGACAGCAGGAAATTATTCAGAAGAATTTGTTTTTGGAAGATCAGGAAATGGACAGGATTAAGAGATTGGCTGGTACAGCTGAAACAAAGGTTTTGGTGGACATTTCCATTCCAATGACAGAAAAGCAACAAATGGTTTCTTTATTGCAAGCTGACAATCTTTATGGCAACAAATTTTGGCTATATGGACAAAGAAATGGATTGAATGATTATACAAGCAAGAAGAGACGAAATGAGGATTTCAAGTTAGAAAATGTGACCTCAAGAAGAGAGCAAGTATTTCAGAAACATCAACCTCAAATCACCATTTTAAAAGTTTCCAAAATAAAACTGGGGGGATTGTTGAAAGAATTTATAAAAAAAAAAAGGATTGGAAAAAATATAAAAAGAAAGTGAAGAACAGAAGATTAAGAAAGATATTTTCCTGTGGATTTTGAAATTGGCATCGGGCAAATATGTGTTTTAATGGTATTAAAAGATTTTTAAAATGTTTAATATAAGGTTATATTATTTTACAAGATATATGAGATAAATTGTATAAGCTTTTAGGATGTCTAACCCTTTGAAGCGAAGAGGATTAATGTTAAACTCAGAATTTTATTGCAAACTGATAATTAGTTTTGGATAGTTAAGGGTTGTTCTTTAAAAAGTTAGAGGTATTAAGACGGTTAATTGAAAAATTGAAAGATACCCTCCTGTAGATTCTGAAATTTATATTTGGTAAATAAGTGTTTTAAAGGTATTAAGAGATTTTTAAAATGCTTAACATAAGGCTATATTATTTTAAAAGATATATGAGATAAAATGTGTAAGATTTTAAGATGAAAAATTTTTCTTTTTTTCTGGTATAGAAATGGAATTTATTCATGATTTCTATTGTTTGTAAGACTGCTAAAGTATCGGATTATGCATCAAGGAAAAGGTTTATATATATATATATAGGAAAAATGAATTTAATTTAATTGGTTTTGAGAATTTATAAAAGGGA
Organism: Arizona elegans; assembly: GCA_022577455.1. Taxonomy (NCBI): domain Eukaryota; kingdom Metazoa; phylum Chordata; class Lepidosauria; order Squamata; family Colubridae; genus Arizona; species Arizona elegans. Next base: position 37,488,622 of record JAKOOJ010000007.1, on the reverse strand, counting down.
GGTTGTTGAATTGGAGCAAAGGGAGTTAAAGAACATGTGGGAGCTTTGAACTTTATAATTTGTTAGTTTATTTTAGCATATGTTTGTTAGATGCTATACCCTGTTTTTGCTCTGGGAAGTCAGGGGTGGGGTGGGGAGGGTGGGATAAGGGATGGGGGGGAAGTGGTGAATAGAGAAATGATTTAGTAGAAGAAAGTGTATTCTATGAGTAGAATATAGGAGTTGCTCAGATACTAAAGGAGGAAAATATTTCACAGCAAAGAAGTTAGAAAGGAGAGAGGAGGAGGGGGTAGGAAGAGGAGAGGGAGGGTGAGGAATGGAAGAAAGGAGAGGAGGAAGGGAAGGGAAGGGGACAGGAATAGGAGTGAAGGCGAGAAGAGGGAAAAGAAGAGAGAAGTGGGGGAAAGGGAAAGGAAGTAGGATGAGGTGGGAGAAGAGGTAGGAGAGTAGGAGAGAAGAGGAGGGAGGGAGGGACGGGAAAGAAAGGAGGAGAAGAAGAAGGTTTGTTGTGGAATGAGGGAAGAAAGAGAAGAGCAACTCCGAATGTAATTAAAATGTCTTATTTTAATGCTTTTTTTAAGGGAAACATGTATATGGAGGATTTCTTATGTATAAGAAAATGTACAATTTATGTGGGGAAGGGGAAGGGTGGAGGGGAGAAAATTGTTCGTATTTCTTATAAAACTCTTTAATTTTTTTTAAAAAAGACCTTTTTATTTCACCAGGCGGGCCTGGCCTAACTTTCTCCCTCTTTTTAAACATTTTTAATTTTTAATTTTTTAGTATTTTTAATATTCAAAGTTAAATTTGTTTTAAATTGATTGGGGTTTTAAATTTGTCTGGGCCAAATTATTTAATTCGATTTTATCTCTGCTTTTTAAATTTTGTATATATGTATTTTATTGTTGGCTGTTCACCGCCCTGAGTCCTCAAATAAAATGAAATGAAATGAAAATGAAAGGTTCCCTTTTTGGTAAGTTCAAAGATTAGATAGATTAAATTCTTTTATAACATCTTATCCAAAGGACTGAGTTAAAATTGTGTCTTGCTACTAGTGGGATATAGACAGATCCTAGGAGTGATCCTGACTTGTCTGTCTTAATGTGCATCTAACTTGCAAAATCTTTGCATTATATTCATGTTTCCAGCTTTACATATACAATATGATTTATCTGCGTATGTTACAATATTCATTGCATTGATTTCAAGGATGATTCTAGAGCTTGGTTCCTTATTTGTCCAATGAGGAGCATGTAGCTGCCATCTTTATTTTTTTTAAAAAAAATGCATTTGGTAAAAGTAATAGTTACAAACACTAAGATATAATCAATTTTATGGACCCCAGAATTTGGCTTGTAAATGTTGACTGGAACAACAGACTTAAATGGCAAAGACTCTGATGTTGTGAAAGTTTGAAGGCAAAAGGAGATGGGGACAGCAGAGAATGAGATGGTTAGATAGTGTCATTGATGCAATGAACACAAATTTGGGGAACTCTGAGAAACAGTGGAGGACAGGAGGGCCTGGTGTTCTATGGTCCTTGGGGTTGTGAAGAGTCTAACATGACTTAGAGACTGAACAACAACAACAGATAATGAGCAGTCCTATGTTTGTTTTTAATTGAACTATGAAATGTGTTATAAAATCAGCTAGTACTCAGTCCTATCAACTGATTTTGTTTCCATTTAAGACTAGCCAGGAATGCTTTGCAAATGAACTTATGTGGATAAACTTATTTTGTTAGCTGTAGAAATATCTTTAAAACTATGATGAAAAGATGCTATACTACTTCTGTATTAGACATTGTATTGACATTTTTCTTGTTATTAGTTTTTGAATTAATAAATACAATACTTAAAATAGAGTGATTTGGTGGGGTAAAAACATTCCATCTTTTTTCTTATGTATGGAACTGATATTTGAAAATAGCTGTGAAAACGTTTTCTATATGGAAATATTTGAGGGTGAAGGCGATAGAAGCAACTTTATATTAAATTCAATGACACGGCTGCAACGCAATCCGTCTTGAAAACTGCATCAAAAATCTTCCCTATATTTCTTTTTCACTTCACTACTGATCAGAAGTGACTTTTTATCTTCAATTTAAACATTCTAAGAAGTTTTAAAATGTATGGATTGGTTTGAATCCACTTTCTTATCCACTTTCCCTACCATGGGTTATGCAGTTATTCCATGAAATGGAAAACTGTGCTCATCATTTATTTCAGTTCTGATAATCAGGCTCTTTTACTTCGGAGTCAGTTTCATTGACTTCAATATAGGCGACTATTGCGAATAAAGAGGTATTGGATTACATTGCATACTGGAAAAAACTACATATTGTTATGTTTGGAAATGATGAGCACAACTATAGAAATAGGAGCTGAATATATAGAGTATATAGCTGAGCACTAAATTTAGCACAAAGTTTGGTTGTCACCTTTTGACCTAGAAATTTTCCTGATATTGATATTTACACTTTTGGATTTTTCTTTAATTATAAGTAGTGCATCATCTTCCATTGCCTGAAGAGATACTGTAAAAATATGGAACTAGGAGCCATTTCTGGGTGGCGCTCAAGACATTTAAGAAGTAAACTGGATAAGCTCTTTCAAATTTGACATTGCACATTCTGAGACAAGCCCACCCACCCCAACTCCTCCCTCCCTACCATACAAGGAAGGACAAAAAGTTTTGAAATGATTCCCTCTGGGGGACTGTACTGTAGTGCCTGTGGGCTTCCTTTTTATAGTATTTTGTATATTTATAATATTTAGTATATACTGCAAAATCTCCCTTCCCACACCACTCTGGGGCCAGCCAGAGGTGTTATTTGCTGGTTCTTCAAACTACTCAAAATTTCCGCTACCAGTTCTCTGAACTACTCAAAATTTCCACTACCGGTTCTCCTGAACCTGTCAGAACCTGCTGGATTTCACCCCTGACACACACCCTTTTATCTTTATTAATTTACACAGTAGAACAGTACATATTTTTTTCCCATTAGCTTATTGATGCAGTGGTGAAAACCTGGATATTTGCATCTTATTGTTTTTAACAAGTAAACTACCACTGAATTGATTTTCTATCTCTTCCCACTTATGACTAAATCATGTTGCTTATATCTTTACAATTTATATTGTTTTATTTGTTTCCTAGTATGATTTGATTACTTCTTAATAACCTATGACTATCACTAAGTGTTGACTTATGACTCTTGATGAATGAATTTTATTTTTCTTTATGTCACAAGCAAATTCCTTGTGTGTCCAATCACACTTGGCCAATAAAGAATTCTATTCTATTCTATTCTATTCTATTCTATTCTATTCTATTCTATTCTATTCTATTCTATTCTATTCTATTCTATTCAGCAGCAGAAAGGTGAAACAGTGGACTTCCTTTTTCTTTTCACCAGATGAACTTGACATGTTCTGCCAGTTTCTCATTTTAGCCCATGCTCAGGAAGGAAAATAAAAATGTGGTTTATTCTGATATCTAACTCTTTCAAATAGTGAAAACATGAGCCTTTCTTTTTCATTTGCTACTAAAATTTAGAAATGTGCTACTTTCTTTCATCCTTCCAGTGATGGAAGAACTGTAAAATGGAAGTTTTATAGAAGAACTGTAAAATGGAAGAACTGTAAAATGGAAGTTTTTTTTTTAATCATTGCCAAATGATACTGTATGTCCAAAGAAAAATAAGCAATGAATGCCTATTTTTTTCAGTGTGGCTGATTGGGCAAAGAAGCAGGGAAACCATTAACTATAAATATGATACTCCCTTTTTAGACAGAATAGTTTCCAAAAATCTCTTTCAAAAAACCAAAGGTATTTGAACTAGCAAATTTCAAGCAGAAATTACCTCCTACTTAGAGTATTTACACTTTCTTAAATTTGGGTATAGATGTTATAGTAATGCTGTCTGGAGTTTTTAAAAATTTCTTAAATAATAATTCTGTGCATGTCAATTCAATTCAATTTATTTATTGATTAGCCCTTTGGGCCATATCAATTGCAGAATTACAAAGACAAATCATTACAAAGGTTTGGTAAAACAAATTAAGTAAAATTGGAATAACTCGCAATTAAAATACAATTAGAATAAAATACGATCTAAAATAAAATCGGGATAAAATACAATAATTTAAAGTACCATTTAAATATAATTAAATTTATATTATAATGTCGCCCCTGCATCTACCCAATCAGTGTTAACTGTTATTAAAATTACATTGTTAGATCAAGTGATCATTCTTACAATCTACCGCATTTTGCTGCACCAACTTTGTCCTCCTTCCCATCAACTTTACCACAAATTTAGCAATCCATTTTACCAACTGCAAGTTGGAACCTAACAAACAATATCGCAAAAAGTGCTCTTTAGGCTTAGGGGTGCTGGTATAAAAGATCCTGCCCAGTTGATGTTCCCTCAGGTCTGAATATAGGGGGCAATCAAAAATTACGTGAGACGTTGTTTCGACTTCCCCCATCCCACATAGACAGACCCTTTCCCTTACAGGAATACCCTTATATCTACCCCAGAGCATATTTGTTCCAAGTTGGTCCAACCTCAGTTTTGTAAAGAATCTTCTCAGGACGGGAAACAAAGGCACAGCTAAATATTTTTCTATTTTGAAAATTTGTTTATTGGCTGATAACCAGGGGCAAACTTTTACTGCTGTCACCTGTGCAATATCCGATTGGGCACTTATGTCCTTAAATCTCTGTGCAATCCAATTTCGGATCTGCCTATAGTCGTATTGCTGCCAATTTAAAGGGATACCAGAGCTAGATACCTGCTTCAGAACTCTTGATAACCAGTTATTTTTATTACTTGAGATAATCTGCTCCATTAGCGCTAATTTTGGTAACCTCCCTTCCTCCATTTTGATTATTCTCAACCAATAATAAACAGTTTTCAACAAGGCCCTAGTGCCAGTCGCTCCTGTTTCTGCCCTTACTACACATGCTGGGGTTCCGGGGGACACTGCCAAAATTCTCCTCAGGAACTTATTTTGAGGGGTTTCCAGCCCAGGCAGCTTAACTGACCCCCATATTTCTGCCCCATAGGTAAGTACTGGTTCGATTTTCGCCTGGAAGACCTTTAGCACTGGGATTAATGAAGATGGAGTTTTCTCTAAAATAAGTTTGTTTAATTGAGCCATCCGAGCCATGGCCTTCCGAGCTCCGGCTTTTACCTGCTTATTCCATTTGCCATTTGTCTGAAATACTAGCCCTAAATAGGTAAATGACTGAACTTGTTCTATTCTTCTGTCATTTAAAACCCATCTCCTTATATTTTGTTGACTGCTAAATATCATTACCTTTGATTTCTCTATATTAATTGTCAGGCGATTTTTTATACAATATGCTGCCAACCTCCCAAGTGACCTTCGTAGCCCCACCTGTGAGGCCGACAACAAAATTATATCATCGGCATATAACAAGCAATTGACCTGTCTTGTTCCTATACTAGGCCCATGGAGTGATATATCTTCCAGACATTTTGGGAGGTCATTTAAATATAAGTTAAAAAGTGTTGGGGCTAAAATGCAACCTTGTCTGACGCCCTTTTTTAATAGGATTGCATTTGTTACTGATCCTGACCTATTCACTCGAACTCTTACTTGGGTTTCCGTGTATAACAGTCGAATTAAATATAACAATTTCTTTTCTATTCCCATAGCCTCTAATTTATCCCATAAAATTTTTCTATCAATTGTATCAAAGGCTGCCTTCAAATCTATGAATGCCACATACAGAGTTTTTTTCCAAGACTTAAACTTTGTTATTAGATGGTCCAGCCCAAAACAATTATCCATAGTAGATCTTCCACTCCTGAAACCTGACTGCTCTTCAGCTAAGATGTTATTTCTCATTATCCAGTCCTCTAATTTATGAAGCAAGTGCTTAGCATAAATTTTTGCTGAAATATCGATTAGACTAATTAATCGAAAATTATCAGGATTATCTCTAGAACCTTTTTTATGTAAGGGGATAATTATTGATGAACGCCAACTAGCAGGAATTTGCCCTGTTCTATTGATAAAAGTAAAGAGATCCGCCAGGACGGGCGCCCACCAGGCTATGTTATCTTTAAATAACGATGCCGGGAGCGCATCCTGTCCTGGAGCTTTGTTTGTCTTCAGGGAGGAGATTAAACTCCTCACCTCCGTGATTGACACTTCTTCCCACTGGGGTAAGGCTTCATATTCCTGTATCAAGCTCGGAGAGGATATAAGCTCATCAGAGTTTTCCACTGCTGCTGGCGTGACCAAATGCTTCTCCCATCTTTCTGCACTAATGTTTGGGTCACTTATTGGTTTTCTATCGCTAATAATTTTTGAGACCTCCAACCAGAATAGTGTGGGTGAGGCCAGCTTTGCTGCCTGTTCTAGACCAGCCCATAGGTTGTCGATATAGGCCTCACTGTATGGTATTTAACCCTCCTGCACAACCATGGGATTTTGCAATACAAGATCTAGAGATAAGAGCTCGTACAACATTATTGATGTCCATGGATACTGAACTGCAGGTCACTTTTCCACCAAATACAACAGCCCGTCAAATTTGGGCTGAATTGGAAAATTGCTACAGGCCTATCTCAATTGAATCTTCATGTTTACTCATGTCTAAACTCCACGGTTCGAGATTGAAACCCGGTGAACAAATTGGAGGGTATTTGACCAAACTGAAAGGACTGAGAACAGAATTGAGAGAAAGAGGCCATAACATTGAAGATATTCAAATGATCAGCATCATTATTAACTCTTTGAATTATGAATGGAAAGATGCTGTTACAAAAATTAACCAAGTCCCAATTGCTCAACGCACAGTGGACAATGTCTGTAGACTTTTAATTGAAGAAGAGGCATTCATGTTGGCCACGCCACATTTGAGAGGACCACCCGCATCAAAAGCTCCAGCTAGATGCCCCTTCCGAGGAAGGACCTACGCTCCAAGATGCCAAGATGCTACACCTGCAATCGTGTGGGACATGCCACCCAGGATTGTCTCCAACGAGTTTCAGCTCCCGTCTCATACCAGCCCAGAGGAACAGACTCCAGAGGCAGAGGCAGAGGCGGAAGACAAGGTCGTTGTGGTCCCCGGCGTGATCCACAAACTCCACTCACCACATTGGCTTTAACCAATGATCCACAACCTCAACCAGAGTACGACAGACGATTCCTGTGGACTTTGGACAGTGGTGCAGCATTGCATGTTACCTACAGAAAGGAACTTTTCACAGAAATGCACGAGCCTGAACCAGAACTACGTGAACTTTACTCTTTTTCCAATCATCCTTGTCAGGTCAAAGGAAAAGGAACTGTTTATGTTGAAGAGCTTGATGCATTCATTCCTGATGTTTATTACATACCAACAGCAACCAGTAATTTGCTTAGTCAGAGTCACTTGTCTAGAGCATTAAAATTCCAGGTTCATCACCTTGAAAAAGCAAGTTACATAGTTAAAGATGGAGATATTGTTGCTGAAACCATATTAATTGGTGGTGTTTATTACTTAAAGCCAAAGCCTAAACCACAAACACAGGGAAGTATGCAAACTCCAAAAAGGGAGAGCACAGGCCCAGATAGAGATGCTCCAGAGAGAGATCCTGTTGCTATTCCTAAGGGTCCTAAAGCCAACAAAAAGAGAGTTGGTAAACAGGTTGCTCAGAGCAAGCCTGAGGTTCCACATAAAAATGTCAATGTTGAGAATTCACTAACTGGTAAACCTTTGCATTCCAGGTGTATCCACAAATGGCATAGAAGATTGGGGCATGCCAGTTTCCGTGTTCTTAGGAAGATGCCGGAGTTCGCAAAAGGTTTGGATCTAAAGGGGTGTAAGGTGTTTTTGGATTGTGCTGTCTGCAAAAAGGCCAAATCCAAAGCAGCAGCCATTCCCAAACGTGCTACACACCTGTCAACACGCATTTTTAATTTGGTTCACACTAACATAGTTGGTCCATTCCTGCCATCATTTGGTGGTAGAAAATATTTTCTAACAATTGTTGATAATTACTCTAGATATGGATATGTATATCCTATGAAAGAAAAATCAGAGACTTTTCAGATCTTTAAAGACTTTGCAATCCTTATTTCTACCCAACATCAAGTTTGCATCGCCAGAATCCAGAGTGATCGTGGTGCCGAATTCATGTTTCAGCGATTCCAGGACTGGATGAGTAAGAATGGAATTATTCATCAGACTTCGGCCCCTTACACACCCGCTCACAATGGAGTCGTAGAACGAAGACAAGGGGTACTGCAAACCATGATGCGTTGTCTCCTAGAAGATGCCAACCTTGATAAGATATACTGGGGTCAAGCTATCAAGTATGCAAATTACATTATCAACCGTACTTGGAGCAGTGTAATGAATCAGACTCCTTTCTTCATGTTGTATGGCTACAAGCCCGATCTTAAAAACATCCATATTTTTGGTTCATATGCTATGGTGAACATTCCCTTAGCTCAAAGAAGAAAAGGAAGTCCAGCAGCAAAGAGACTGAGATTTATGGGTATTGATGATAACTCAAAATGGAGCAGATTTATTGACTCTAAACATGCAATTGTGACTTCCCAATCTGCTAATTTTGAGGAAGATATTGACTGGCCCAGGATTCATTCCAATGATCCTGGAGTTTATTTTCCCAGAGATGATACTGCTGATGTTACGCAGATTGATGATCAAGATTCCCACAATTCTTCTCAACCCGATGTTCCGTCTTTGCAAGCCGTGGATGATGATGCTAGCAACGAAAGTGAGGACGAGGACGAAGCAGAAGAAGATTGGACAGTTGTTCCGAGACATTCCAAGAGGGCCACAAAAGGAATCCCTCCACAACGATATTCTTGGCAACTGACAAAAGCACCCTTGCCTTTGATTTGCAATGTTACACTTCCACCTGATAATTTCACACAAATCAAGCAGCTCCCTGATTCAGAGCAAGACAAATGGTATGAAGCAATGCAGGTTGAAATGGACAGTCTAAAGAAACTTAAAGTGTTTACACCTGCAAAACCTCCAGCAAACAAAAAGGTCATTGGCACTCGATGGGTCTACAGAATCAAAAAGAAGCCAAATGGTGAGTCATTGTACAAGGCCAGACTTGTAGCTCAGGGTTTCGCTCAACGTTATCCTGAGGACTACACAAATACTTACTCACCGACAGTTCGAACTGAGAGTGTAAAAATTGCTTTAGCAACTGCAACTATCCTTGGTTTAGAAGTTTTCCAGTTTGATGTTGACACGGCTTATCTACATGCAGACCTAGACGAAGAGATCTACGTGAAAAGTCCTCCAGGATTCCGACAGCAAGAAGGGGATACCTGGTTTCTAAACAAAAGTCTCTATGGTCCGAAACAATCTGGTTTAATGTGGTATTTATGTCTTACTGACGAACTAAATTCAATGGGCTTTATTAAGTCCGAAAGTGATGAGTGCGTGTTCACAAAAAGATCTAACAATGCATATGAGATAGTTCTTGTTTATGTTGATGATATTGTTTATATTGGTCCAAATAAGCAAATGAGTGAAATTTTTGCCAAAGCTTTGCAGAGATACTTCACATTGAAATCATTAGGTCACATTAGCACTTATTTAGGTGTTCAGATTGAAAAGACACAGAAGGGTTTTAGTGTTTCACAAGATAAAATTGAACAAATTTTGCATCATTGCAACATGAAAGATGCTAACACAACAAAGACACCCATGCAAACAGATTTTCACAACTTGACACAAGAAGCAAGTCCTGAGTTCGAGAATCAAACACTTTATCGTTCAGTCATTGGGTCACTGTTATACATTAGTAGTTGGACCAGACCCGACATTGCACTTAGTGTTAATCTCTTATCACGACATGTAGGTAAGGCAAAACAGTTTCATTGGACATGTATTAAGAAATTATTCAGATACCTAAAATACACCAAACATTTGAAATTATTGTTAGAACCAACACCTACTGATTATGCAGAATTATGTTGTTATGCAGATTCTGATTGGGCAAGTGATAAGAAATCACGTAAAAATACTTCAGGTTATATGATGTTCTTAAATGGATATCCTGTTTATAGGCAAGTGCGTAAACAGAATTTTGTTTCTTGTTCATCTACTGAAGCTGAATATGCTTGTGTTTCAGATGCATGTAATTCTCTAACTTGGTTTGATGCTTTAGTCACAGATATCTGGACACACCCGATCCGACCAATCACCGTGATGGAAGACAATGAATTGGTGGTTTATATTTCTGAATCTCATTTCACAGGTTCTAGGTCCAGACACATTGACATCCGTTATCAAAACATAAAACATTTAGTGAAAAAAGGTTTTGTTAAAATGCAATATGTATCTACACATGATCAAATTGCTGATATGCTCAACAAACCACTTCCAGCAGCTCAACACGAGTACCTGCGTAAGAAGATGTGCCTTATTTGATGATGTACTGATATTCGCTCAACTGGCAAAGAAGGGGAATGTCACTGCGTTTTTTTTATTTCCCAGCTGAGCTTCATTATTTTTTGGACTAATAGACTTACTGTAGTTTGCCACGTTCCTTATCAGTATTCTACTACGCATGTCCGCATTCTTTCACTTGCTTCACACACTCTTTCCTTTGTTCTCTTTCCAGAAAGGTCCGGCTGAGAAATAGCCGGCAAAAGCTATTTCAAAAATGTAGCAATTACTTTTCTTAATTAGTGAGGTGTTTTATTTTCTTTATAACAAATAAATGAGTTTTATTAGAAACTTTTCTTCGCGTTTCTTTTTCAGAATATTGCAACAAGGAATAAGCCTCGATTCATCTCCTCTAATCAGGGTGATTGTCCCAGAGCCAAAAATGGGATTAATCAACGCCCTGACATTCCTCCCCTCCATACTCAATACTGCCAATAGTCTGAGTACTCTGTTGTTTCCTCAATGTGTAAGCCAACCACCTGCCCGGCTTATTAGCATTGCAAAATGTATTATGTTTTGCAAATTGTAAATTAGTTGCTGCTTGTTCTGCTGTAAGCATTTGAAATTGGTCTTTCAAAAGTTTTATAATTCCTTGTAATTTTTCATCTGTTGGATTTTTTATAAGCATCTCTTCTTTTTTCTTTATCTCTCCTTCCAATTCTAATCTTTTTCTTTGTCTATTTGATTTATGTTTAGAATTCATATGAATCAGTACCCCCTGCATATACGCCTTACTCGCATCCTAAACAATTTCAATAGGGGTACCCTTATTCAAGTTCATTTCAAACAATTCCTTCATTTGTTTTTTAAGTTCATTTACATTCTTTTCATATCTAAACAAGTTTTCATTTACTCTTCACGATCTTCTCTCATTCTTTCCCATTTCTATTTCTATCCATACCGGGCTATGGTCAGTTAAAGTCCTTGGAAATATCTTTGTTTTCTTTGTTTTTAAAAGTAAGTCAGCCGTAAGTAGAATGAAATCAATTCTAGAGAAGGATCTATGTCTATCTGAAAAAAAAGTAAAGTCCAATTCTTTTCAGTTATGCATTCTCCATATATCTTTCAATTCCAAATCTTCTGTCATATCAAGAAAGATTTGTGGTAATTTAACACATGACTTTGCCAAACTCTTTTTATCTTTTTTGGGATCTATTACTCCATTCCAATCTCCCATGAGTAAAATAGATCTGAAGTCCCACTGTAATATTTTAGAGTACAATATTTTATAAAAATTTTCTTGTTGCTGATTAGGAGCATAAATTCCAATCACCAAAATTGGACCATTATCTGTAGAGAGTTCAATTGCTATATATCTTCCACAGTCATCTGCTTCTAAAATTTTTGCTGGCAATCTTTTATTTATATAAATCACTACACCATTCTTTTTCTCTGAATTTGAATCTATAAACTTTGCTCCTAATCTAGGATTTATCAAATATTTTTGATCTTGTGTTCTAATATGAGTTTCTTGTAAGCAAATAACATCATTATTAAATTGTCTCAGATAATGAAATATCTTCCTTCTTTTCTGTGGTGAATTCAGTCCATTTACATTCCAAGATAAAAACTTAATTGTCATTTGTAGTCTCCTGAAGCGTTAAGAGCATTTGCTGAAGTTTCTGTTCCAGACTGGTAGTTTTCGGCTTAGCTCCTCCCATAGCTTCGGATTTTTGTGCTTTACCATTGACTCCCTTCTTATCTTGCAATAACTTAGGTCCCTGCTGTTGTTGTTTCTCTAGAATTTGTTTATAAGCTGCTCGAGTTATACGCTGGTCTTTAGCATTGTGCAACATCAGGTCGAGATCTGCTGCCACTTGTCTTGTATTTTTAGGTGGTCCACCTATAGCCTCTAGAGGAAGATCCAGCAACGGTTCATCTAAAAAGCTCCTTGAGTTTCCATTGCCTCCACCTCCATCTGTTTCCGCTGCCCTTCAAGCTCTTGTTCAAATTGCTTCTCTTTTTCACCCTCCACTATACCTAACACTGAGGATGTATGTGGAGATGCTGCACCAGTTTTGAAAACATTGAAATAAAATTCTTCCTCTTTTTCAACAATATTTAATTGATATCTCTCTCCTTGATACCTCAATATTATGCCAACTGGAGCATCCCATCTGAATGGAATTTGTTGTTTCTTTAGTTCAGTCACCAAAAATCCAAAATCCTTTCTATCTCTTAGCATCTTAGGTGGCAACTCTTTGTAAATCCCAATCTCTCTTCCATCCACTTGAATAGTAGAAACAAAAGACTTTTGTAAGATATCATTTCTTATTCTTCTATCTGTAAAATAGATCACCACATCTCTAGGCAATTGCTTTTGCCTTGCCACCCAAGATTTCATTCTATAGACCTTGTCAATCTTGCACAAAATCTCTTCAGGGTCAACCTTTAGCATCACAGCCAGGGTATCAGCACAAACCCTTCTCAAATCCTCTCTATTGTTCTCTTTTATTCCTCTCAGTCTTACAGCAAACTCCATGAATCTAAATTGCATCATTGTCACTTCATTTTCAATCCTTTGCATTTTATTATCAACATTAGAAATTTTATAATCAGTTTCCTTCATTTTAGATTCTACTTCTGAACTAAGTTCTTCCACTTTTTTATCAATCTGGACAACTGCTTCTGACAAGCCAGTCACAACTGTCAGTATGTCATGCTTCATCTTGTCATACTTTTCTTGAACCACCTCCTTAATTTCCTGTTGAGATTTTTCAAATTTCTGGTCCAAAACTTCATTTTGATTCAACAGAGCCGCAACAATAAATTCCTTCAAATCTTTAAAACCAGTCTCCTGTGCTTGGCTCTGAGTCTGCAAACTTAATAGCTGCTCTTGTGACATGTGAGTAGGAGAACCCCCCCCCCTGCAGCTTTAGTGGCTGACTTTGTTTGCTTTGAAGCCATTCTGCCACACAATCTTATTCTTTCTAAAAAGGAAGTCTTCCCTCCCTTTTGACCACAAAGTCCTCTCAAAATTTTCCCCAGCTTTAATCAAATCTTTATAGGAGAAGAAACAGATCAGAATCACTTTAAAAAGAACTTTTCCCTTTTCTTTTAGCCAGTGCTGTTGCTTTAAATACTTTGTAATTTATTAGAACAGTCAGGCAAATCCACTTTTGCTTTCAGCTTTTTTCCCTACTGCTGAAGCCGGATGCCATTTTAACAAACTTTCACTTTTTCTCAGCTCTTAAATTCATTCACAGGGCTAATAAAAATACTTGCAGTTTGAATTTCAAGTCCAGATTCCACCCTGTTTATTTTTGGTAATTCTCTTGGCTTTCGCTCATTACATTGGTCGCATCGTCTGGCTCTGCTGAATGCAGAGTTGCCTCCGGAGTCCGGAGCCTCAGCGAGCTGGATAGGGAGCCTCACCCTGCTTCCTCCCCAGAAGCAAAAAAGACAGTCTGGGGACTTCGCAGGGGGCTCTACCTTGTCTCACCAGCTCTCCTCCCGATTCCTCAGGATCGTGGAGCTTTTCAAGCCGCCTCTCAGCTGTAGAGGCGGCTCTTTATGGGCGGCGGGGCTGGCGGTCTTGAAGGGTCCGTCTAGCGATGACGACGGCGCCAACTGGAAGCCTAAACAATGTTTTTTTTTTAACCTACAAATAATCATTGTAATAAAAATATATTCTCTAGTGAGATGTTTGTCACTCCATTCTGAACAAGGCAAAAGAAATGTATTTGATTAAAGAAAAATTATTACAGTTAATAAAATTACGTCATTTATGTTTCTGCTCTTTCCAATGGTGACCTTGCACCACTGTCCCTTGCTCCTATCTTACGTTCCCTAAACATGGGTCTATATGCATGGGCACATATAATTTTTATTTTATATGCATGCATCCACACTAATAAATGCAAACTGTCTTTGCAAACGCACACACTTCCTCATACATGCATACAGGAGAATGAGCATTTCCTTAGCAAAATACAATGATTTTAAGTACAAAATACAATGATATCTTATTTTCTAGGAGAAAAGAAAGAGCCATGTGTTATGTCCCTGTTAGGGACGAACAGACTGAGGCAAGACAGGTTGAGGTAAAAGCTAACAGGTTTATTTCACTAACATGCATTTTAACAGGTTTGCTAGCATTGCAGCCAGCTAGGCTGCTCAGCTAACAGGAGCAGCAGCTGTAAGTACTTTGACAGCTCCTAATATACTTGTGCCTGAATTGAAACAGCCAATCAGAGCGCAGCTGCGTCTGTAAACCGGAGTGGAGCTTGGACACAGCATCCCTCCATCACTAGAGGGTGCACACATAGTCCTCGAGGTAGGTAGGCCTTCTCCTGATGCGTCCTGACTGCCGAAGGCCTTCTGGTTCATGTAGATTAGGTGGAAGTACCGAAGAAGTTCCTGAAGTGGTATCAATAGGTTCTTTGTCAGCTTGGGGAGGTGCCATCGCTGGAACAAAGTCCTCAGGTCCCAGTAAATTGTCCTCACCTCGAGTTGCGTTGCAGTCCTCGACTTCTGACTCCGGCTCACTGGGCTCATCTGTAAGAAACCTTTTATCTGGTGGTTGTGCTTTATTATTTGAATCATTTAAGTCAATGTGTCGTCCCCTTAATTGGTCTATGTGTCTTCTCCACATTCTTCCATCCCCCAGGGTTATTACATACAACCTGGGCCCTGTAACATGTGTCACTACCCCAGGGAGCCACAGTGGAGGGCCTGAGTAATTCCTTGCATAGACAGAATCCCCTGATTTGATGTTGTGGCTCCGTCCTCTGAGCCTATCTTATTGGAGGAAGAAGGCTCCGAACATGAAGGAGAGAAGATGGCCAGGCTTCCCTCTCCAGGACCCTCCTCTCTGGCAATGCCTCAGGTCTCTCCCGAAGGAGAAGAGATTGGCCAGGAGCCAGGTGTTTCCGAGCCGTCAGATAGTGACGAAGAAACATTGTGGTTGGACCCACACCAGCGTCGGAGAGACAAGCGGGCGCAGCAGAAAAGGAGGCGTGCCAGAGATTAAGCTGAGTGACTGGACCACACCCCACAGGCTATAAAAGGGAGTGTGGTGGCCATTCGGACTCTGTGACGGACAAAGCTAATCTCTGGTGAGGCACTTTGCACCTTCGGACATAACACCTATTTGCTGTGGATTTAATTACAAACTGGACTATTCAAACTGTGTGTATTTTTGTCTGTGTTATCGGAGTAAAAGTTCTTGGCAGGCAGCCATGGAGTTGCTGCCAAGTTCCTTATCACTGACGTTGAGTGTTTGAAGAGTTTATTTAATCCTCGGCTGGCTGGTTGGGTGTGTGCATGGTACGGGGACAGAACATTTGAAACTTCTGAGGCCTGGATGGCAGGGTGGATTTGATTTAAATCAAACTGATTTAAATCACAATTTAAATCACAATTTAAATCACTAGTCAGTAAGGCTTGATTTAAATCATAGTTTTCTACCTAAAGACTAATTCTTCCTGGTATAACTTTAATATGCAAGTAGATGAAGATTTTTAGAATAACAACTTTTCATATTAGTTTTTTTATTCCCAGTTTAATAGATTAATCATTCATAATTGGACAACTTTTCTGTTGTACTTAGGAAGGAGAAAAATAATCATTACCTTAATAATAACAATTTAAATAGATTTATTCAACTGAAACAATAACATTACAGCATGAGTTATTTGCTTAAACAAACATCCATGTTTGTTAACTAATTTGGCTAAACAATATATATATATATATATATATATATATATATATATATATATATATATATATATATATATATATATATATAAAGAAACTTAGACTGTCAGCCCAGCCTACACATGAAAAACTTAAATACTGTCCTCTGTAGCTCACTCGTCATCTTCATCTTCTTCTTTGTTCATAATCTGGGAAAGAAAAACAAGCTTTCCTGCTTTATCAGGTCCCAAACGATTTCTCAATTTAGAATGAATGAGTCCAAAGGAAGAGAATATTCTTTCAACCCCTGCAGAAGAAGCTACTGCTGTTAAAAGTGAAATCATTACTTGAACAGTCTCTAAATCCAAGTGCTTAAGTGACTTCCACCAGTTCACTGGTGTGACTTTCTTTAAAATATCTTCAGCAAACATATATTTCTTAAATGGTTCCCCCTTAGCTTTGAAGTTTATTATAGTTGGCATTGCAGATGGATGATTGATGGATACCCATGTCATAGCTAACTCCTCTTCCTCAGCACTTAAGTTTTGACCCTGATACTGGATATTGACAATATTTGCCAAAAAGTGAGCTGGAGACAGTACTTGTCCCATTCGTTTTTTTAATGCTTGTAATTTAATTCTGTCCATGTGTAGTTCTGTTTTTAAGTGTTCGCTCAGTTCCTTCCAAATTTCAACAGCATCAGCAATAAAACAGCTATTTTTCTGTATTTTGTTTAAAGCTTCAGAGATGGGTTTCAACATCTGCTCTGCTGGGTGGACTGTATCCTGGTCTCAGTGACTGAACCATATTAATGAAATGTGGGTTCTCAGTCAGATGGAAAGAAGAGTTCGTTGCATAAACAAACTGGGCAATTTTTTCATCAATTAACTCTCTTTCTAATCTGCTAGTTTTTATCACAAACTTATCAATGGTGGTTCCAGGAGGGAAGGGTTTTTTCTTTCTTTTAGGTGATAGTGATATGTGGCTATGGGTGTCTGATGATGATGATGCTAATGAAGCACTATCCTGGATGGATAACTCTGAAACTGTAGAACAGGAAGATAGTGATCTTGAAGGTGGATAGTTTCCAGAATCCATGAATTCCCCTAAAAAAAAGTCAATGCTGTTATTTTATTGTTTATACAATTTCTGCTTATCGTACACAGCACTGCCACAAAAGGAATATTTGCTTTTCTTCATAACTGTACCAAATGACAGTAACATGCAGTAATAATAAGAAATATAATTTTGCTCAAACATGACAGTTCAAGGCAACCTGAAGATCCTGCCTGTTCAAATGTGTTTCTTTAGTCATCTTCATCACAGCACTTCTCATGATGTTGCCTCATTCAGGCCACCAGGCCTTGCATTTCTTTGTTGCAGTGTTTGCAGTTTGCACACATGCCTGCCTTACCAATAGGTAAAGGAACTTCATTAAAATATTGCCAAACTGGGTCTCTTTTACGGCCTGCTGCCATTATAGGTTTTGTAAGGTCCGGCTATACGCTTAAGCTCTCAGTGAACCAAAAAAAAAGACTTAAACGGAGGCTTGAATAAGAATCAACGTTTAATCTTTGATCAAAGACAAAAGGCTGCGTAAAACCATTCCAAACACATACAGATATGTATATGGGAGGGTTCATATCTTCAGAGAAGATGTAACCACTTTTATACCTTTAAAGCACCAGTTAGGTTCCCAACTCTGGCTCCTTAATTTATGTTTGTGTATTCTTTGTTGCCCTGCAAAGGAATCTAAACTTCCAATTAGTCTTATCTTAAGCATTTCTTTGTTTACTTAATTGGCTACTTAGCCCCTGGCTCTGGAAGACCAGATCTTATCCAGATCAGGCATAAATTAGGACTGAGGTATAGTTTATTCCTTTGTTGATGGCTAGTTTCAATTGAGATACATACCATGTTTTTAGATTGATATGAGTTCAGGGACATACGTTTGACAAATACCAGATACATTTCAGAGATACATACATTTTCCTAATGACAATATGTTTGTAACAGGAGATACAAATAGAAAGGAATAATATATGTGATACAAAAGCACAATATATATGTTACAGGAACCTAATGATTACAGAATAACAAGCTTTTACTAAATCTAGTATATCAGTATTTTATTTTCTATCTTTATTATTGTTTCCCTACATTTCACTCTTTTTATTTAAACGATGGAATGCTTTCCATCATGCTGTAAGAGAGGTACATATTTATTAGGGATTGTTTTAAGAATCATGAGATTTGCAGGCTTTTGATGAGAAGTGGTCGACACTGATGATGCTAAGACTGTAATCCCAGAAATAGTCGATGTGACTATTTTTTGGATTAAAGGAATGAGGCAAGGGAGAAAAAGGAGACTCCCAAAGGCCAATAGCACCATGAACCCAATTCATTTCCAGTCAGAGAAGATACTGCCGAACCAGTTAAAATCTATCGCCCCAGTCCATTTCTGGACAGGGACGTGTGCGAGTTTTCTCATCCTGGCAGTAAGCTCCTCTATGACCTTACCATTATCATCAATTTCTAAACAACAGTTGGTGAGATTGAATTTTCCACAAACTCCTCCTTCTTGAGCAAGTAAATAATCGAGGGCAAGACGATTCTGATAGACAGCAGTGCAAATCTTGGTGTTAGTTTGAGCAAGCAGAGTAAGGGAAGTGCTTGTAGTATTGGTAATGAGTTCAACAATCGCTTGCAAATGGATCAAACGATTGAGTAAATAAATTGGTGTGCGGTAACCCCACATCCCATCCTCAGCTCACGTGGCTGAGCCAAATACCTGAATAATCCTTTCAGGAGGCCAGTCTTCATCGTGCCAAGTTCTCTGATCTGTGATCTTGAGATCCCCAAATGTAAGGGATCTCTTAAACCTGTGTCCTACTTCATCATAAACTGGGACACCAAGTCTGTCTCCTTGAGTGATGGGTAAAAGAAAGAAACTAGGTTTAACAGTCCCTAAGGCACAAGTGCCACTCCATTTACATGGAAGGGACACATAAGCTTTTCTTCCACAAATCCAAGAGTCTATCTGGGGCAGGCCAAGATGAAAAGGCGTCATGGAGATGATCCCAGAGGGAGGAGAGCGTTTGTACTCAAAAAAGGGGTTTGTTGGTTGAGTAGCATTCACACCAGACCACCAAGTGGTACTTGCATTAGCGGCTACAATAAGGTTTTGACAGACTAAATCCCCTAAAGGGATTGTGAAAAGTCGGGAGACAGGTCTTTGAAAACATATATCTCCAATAATGGAAGTTTGTAGGATCCATTCTCGGGGTCGGTCTAGAGAGGACCATGTGAGGTTCAGTTGGGAAAGAGTGTTCAGGTTTATTTCCCTGGACTCCCATGGTCATTGTTCCCCCATATTCGTGCCTCCACAGACGTAGCAATTAGTCACATTGAGGGATGATGCAATCCTCTCAGCTAAGTCTATGAAAAGGTTTTTTGTTATTGGAGGAATTTCTACTTTCTTCTCCATTTCCTCATAAAAGGAATGGAAAATTGTGAAGCGCTCAGGCTGATGCACTGTTCTGGTAACCTTAATTTCAATCTGGCCAAAGGGCTCAGTTCCCCGTCTGTTTATCCCAAGACCCACATTTAATGTGTCTGGAGGGGGAGCATTGAAAAGTAGGCACATAGGGTTGCATTTATAAAGATGATAAGTTGATGCAGCCTCCCCCCGGGAGATATTAAAGAAGCTAGAACCATAACAACCACTTAGGGGTGGTCCTGGTCGAGGTTGGGATTTCTTAGTGTGCCAGTATGTATAAGACTGAGCAGAAACACCATATAAGATAGCAGTTGTAACAGAACTCATAGAGGTATTTTTCTAAGGTACGATATGACTGGTGCCAATCTAAAGAACCACATTCGATAGCATAACAGGCATCAAAACAGATTTGAACCCGAGGATTCTGAGAAGTACTCTGATTCCTCCCGAGATAGACACCAGATTTTTTACTACCTCGATAACCAGTAACCTTAATGTTCAGGATGAAACGGGAACCCTGGGGGTTAAAACATATGGGGTTTCCGTTATTAGGACAGATCTCATAGGTAGTAGTGTTGTGGACACAAAATGTGTTATTGCTGTCCTGACAATCATAATGAGAGTTCTGGTAACTTGATTGCCATGGCGAGTGGTAACCAAACATTGTTCACACTGGGACCAGAAGAGTTTGGCTGCGGGTATAAAAGTCCCGAGGATCAAAAACATTGAGACAAGTTGTGGAACCAAAATAAAGATCAGAGCCATTGTCACCTTTTCCAAAGAATGTGCGGGGAAACCAGCAGCAACAGAGCAGAAAAACAGCAAAGACAACAAAAACAGCAAACCAAATATATTCAATGGGTGTCCAGTCTATCCAGTTCATCAGTGAACAGGTCAGCAGGCGATGCTGGGGAGCGGTGAAGTTTCAGCTTGAGTCCTTCCAGCTGTTGGACTTGCCACTGCTCAGAGGGCTCGGGGACGTGCTTGACTCGTGATGTGTGGACCCACGCTTTGACGCCATCCACTTTCACAGCCGTGGGGGTGCTCAGAAGAACCTGATGGGGTGTAGACCACTTGGGCTGAATGCAGGTGGGAGCGAGTTCTTTGATCCTTACCCACTGGCCCGGTTCAGCCAATGGTGGCACGTCAGCAGCTGGAGGTAAAGCGGACTGGACCTGTTTAGAGATAGAGAACAAAACCTGTGCCAGATTATGCAAATATGAGGTGATATTTCTTTCCCCTTCACTAGAATCTGGCAGGGCAGAAGCAACAAAGGGTCTCCCATACATCATTTCAAAGGGTGACAATCCTAATTTCCCTGAAGGCAGGGCTCTAATTCTTGCTAAGGCTAGTGGTAGTACCTTAGGCCAGGGGAGTTGGTTTCTTGGCATAATTTGGACAAGTGTGTTTTCAGGGTTCTGTTCAAACGTTCCACTTTCGATGAAGCCTGTGGTCTGTAAACAGAGTGGAGGTGCCAAGGGATGCCTAAAAACTTACTGACATCCTGAGTAACCTGTGAGGTGAAATGCCTACCATTGTCAGACTCAAGACCCTTAGGGACCCCAAATCTTGGGATAATGTGATCAACTAAGGCATTCACCACCTCTCTGGCTTTTTGGGTGGAGGTAGGGATCGCTTCTGGCCATCCAGTGAATAAATCCACAAATACAAGAAGGTTAGATTTTGCTCCCCTTTTTGGGAGTTCAGTAAAGTCTACTTGCCAAGCCTCCCCCGGGTATCGGGCAGTTCGAAGATGACCGAGAGGAAGTGGACTGCCCCCTCGGGGGTTGTTCCTTTGGCAGATGTCACATTGAGAAACAACAGTCTTGCAAAGGCCACGCAAGTTTGGATTGCAATAACGGGATGTGAGTCGCTTCTGGAGTGGGCGAGGACCGCTGTGAGACATGCGATGAGCTCGTTGAACAAGTTTCTACACCATTTGTTGAGGGAGCTGGATTCTGTTCTGAACGACCCACCACCCATCGCACCATTTGCCATCAGGGTGTAGCTGGTCCCTAGTATCATATAGGGCAGGAAGGTGTTGCGTGGGGTCACAGGGAAGCAAAGCTGAGAGATTCTTGGGATTGACAGCAGGGCCTGATTCAGCAGCTTGGTGGGCCCAATAGTCAGCAGCCCGGTTCCCATGAGAGATTTCACTGTGGTCTGTCTGGTGTCCTCGACAATGAATGATAGCTAGTTGGGATGGCTGTCTGACAGCTGTGACAAGTTTTTCTAGCAAGGGCTTCATCTTTAGGCTTTTCCCATCTGCACCAGTAAAGCCACGAGCCTTCCATAGAGCGGCATGAGTGTGTGCAGCCAAAAATGCATAACGACTGTCAGTATAGATATTAGTGCATAGCCCAGCTGACAGATGGCATGCCTCAATCAGGGCTAAAAGCTCAGCTGCTTGAGCGGACCAGTGAGAGGGGAGTTGTCGTAGGAGGAGGGGGCCATCTCTGCAAACTACAGCCAGTCCTGTGTATCTTTTCCCATTTTTTACAAAAGAAGAGCCATCAGTCCAGAGTTGGGACTCGGGATTGTCAAAAGGCTCAGTCCTAAGATCTGCACGAATGCCTACCACGGATTCCAAGATGGCTAAACAGTCATGCTGTGGACCATCCTTGGGGGGGGCAAGGCAAAAGGGTAGCTGGATTCAGCCTTTCACATCTATGAAGCTGAACAGAGTCTGATTCTAAAATATGGCTTGCATACTTAGAAATCCGGCATGAGGTGGTCCATGCTGGGAGTTTTTGTTCAAGGAGAGCTTGAACTGAATGAGGCGTATAAACGTTAAGGGGAGCCCAGTTTTCAGAAAAAGTTCAATCTGTGCTTTAATGCCAAGCCGGGCTTCCCGTTTGATAGGGTATTGGCGAATAGAGATAGGTTGGGCATCCGGGAGGAGCTGAGCCATGTGGGGTGTAGCAAATTTTGCAAACCCAGGGATTCCTTGATACCAAACTTGGGGATTTATTTTATTTGAATCAGGTCCTCTAAGGATTGTTTCTTTCTCTAGGAAGCAAAGATAAGCTCTTTCTGGGGGAATTTCAAGGGAAACTCCCTGCTGGGAGCATTGTATAACTGCCCCCAATTTTCCTAGCAGATCCCTCCCCAAAAGATTGATAGGACATTGTGGCAATATTAGAAAGGAATGCTGGAGTGATGGTCTCTTGGTTGGTTCAACCGCCATTGGGTGACTGATCAGGGCATTCTCTTCTATCCCAGTTGCTCCAACAATGGGGGTGGTTTTAGAAGAGAGGCAAGGGATTGATTTATCATTCAGGACGCTAAAGGTAGCTCCTGTATCAATCAAAAAGGAATAAGATTTGTTCCCCACTTTGAGCTCCATCAGAGGGTCTGGGGAAGCAATTGGCCCTCCAGAACCCCTTCAGTAGGTTTCTGGATAAAACTCAGGAGCCTGAGCTGACATGAGGGGGGTTTGCGGGGTATCAGGTCTGTATCCTCCCCTTCCCCTCATTTGTCTGCGTCCCCTATTGGGCCGTTGTGGTTCGTTGGGGCATTCTCTCCACCAATGGCCAGTTTGATGACACCAGGCACATTGATTTTTCGGGAGGGGTCTCCCCCTGCCTTTTTTGGGGGGCTCAAAGCCACTGCTAAAAGAGCAACTTGCTTTCTCATTTTCCTATCTTCTTTCTTTTCTTCCTCTTCCTCCCTTTGGGCATAGACAGTGAAAGCTGTTTGAATGAGGGCCTCTAAGTCCTTAGCAGTAGGGGTCTCTAGTTTTTGCAATTTCCTTCTTATATCGGGAGCACTTTGTCCCACAAAGGTCATTTTCAACAAAACATCATTAGCTGGGCTATCAGAGTCGAGGTCAGTAAACCTCCGAAATCCATCTTTCAAACGGTTCAAAAAATCAGTGGGGAATTCCTTTGGATTTTGAAGGATCTGATGAACTCGGTGAAAGTTCACCGTTTTTGGAACACCGAGCCTCAGTCCTTGAAGGATAGCATTCGTGGCTCTCTGGAGGATGAGGGCACCCTGGTCCGTGTTGGGATCTACCTCATAGCTGGGGCTAAAAAGAATCAGGGGTTCAGGCCATAAAGCTGGGGCATCATGATTAGTTTGAATGCCATGTTCTCTAGCAGCTTTGTAGTGTGCTGTGGTGGCTTTAAGAACTTGTTGTTTTTCCTCAGTAGACAGGAGTGTCAATAAGAGAGTAAAAGTATCAGGCACATTAGGTCTATGAGTGGCCATCACACATTGAACGAGTTCAACATAACTTTGGGGGGGATTCCCTGTAAGAGGGAAGTCCTGCTTTCCAATTGAAAAGATCATTGGTAGTAAAAGGTGTGTGAACAAACACCAATTCATCTTTCATAGGAACTTGTCGAAGGGGGGCTAGGACTGAGGGACCTGGTTGGTCAGCAGGTGCGTAAGTCTGCCCCATCCTAGTGTGAGGAGGACTTAAAGCCGTCAGAGCTTGGGCTGCCTGGGATGTTGAACTTTGTGGATTAGCCTGGGATGGCTGTGATGTTGTTGGGAGCACCTGAGCTTGTGGATTAATCTGAGGGGCAGTTGGACGGACCTGATCCTGCACAGCAGATTGTGCTGTTGCCTGAGATGCCTGAGCCATTAAAGGCACAGCATTTACATCAGGGAAAGGGTGAGCAACATAATATGGTGGGGAAAACTCCTCTTCTTCTTCAGTCACTTTGGATAGTTTTTTCTTTTTTGCAAAAGTGACAATGGGGCAAATTTTAGAAGAGGGTGTTGGAGTGAGCCCACATGCTTTCTGGATGTCTGGGCAACAAAGGAGATTGGAGAAGAAGCTAATGTAAAGCTCCTCTTCAGTTCGTCCTATGGCAGCCAGAAATTCAGCAAATTTGTTGACAAAATCTAAATCAAGGCTGCCTTCTGGAGGCCAGGTTCATACGTTAGGACCAATTAAGTAGGTTGGCCAGATGGATGTGCAGAGGGCTTTCAGCTTATTCTTTTTTAGAACAACCTTTTTTTCTGCAATAGGCTTTACTGTGTCCCAATGGGCTGCTTTCCCGCAGTCCAGAGGGGAACATGGCTCTGTTTTTCTTACAAAGTTACTCATTCCGAATGGGCTACCAGCATGGTGGCCCATTTTCCAGGGGATTCCTTTCTGTTAGCTCAAAGCCTGACTAGAGTTTCTCTGTCTCCTAAGGAGATTTCCCACACCTTTCTGTCGGTGCGAAGCCTAACCAAACCCTCTCTTTTTCCCTAAGAGATTTCCCAGACCTCCCCTGCGGGTCCAAAGTTTGATCAGAGCCCTCTCCTGTACTACACACTTTTAATATTCCACCAATCACACGCCTTTCAAAGCGATAGTCTCTGGCTGATCTCCTCTCGGATAATCAGAAACGCAGATTGGATCTCCGCACGTCGCTTCGAGGGCAAACCTCTGAGGAATTTCCTTCGTCTCATTCACACACTCACAAAACAACACTCCCCTCCCCACCCAAAAGAAAAAGTCTCTACTCACCTAGCAGAGTACAATCTTCCCCAATACCCAGTTCAAGCCTCAATTAGGGCGTTCAGGTCCGGCTGGAAACAGAATCTGCCGATGGTCGACCAGGTCGAAGTTACCGGTTTAAACTTGCTGGGAGCGCTCTTGACGTTGTCTCTGGTCCTCAACGATTTCTTCCATCCGCCGTTGGTGAAGGCCGCCAAACCACAAGGGGGTTGGCTGTATGGGGGGCCAAATATGGCAGCCTTGAAGGAAAACATTGCCTTCAAGACCCACGTTCGTTGGGCGCCAGAAATGTAAGGTCCGGCTATATGCTTAAGCTCTCAAAAGAAAGACTTAAACGGAGGCTTGAATAAGAATCAACATTTAATCTTTGATCAAAGACAAAAGGCTGGGTAAGACCATTCCAAACACATACAGATATGTATATGGGAGGGTTCACATCTTCAGAGAAGATGTAACCACTTTTATACCTTTAAAGCACCAGTTAGGTCCCCAACTCTGGCCCCTTAATTTATGTTTGTGTATTCTTTGTTGCCCTGCAAAGGAATCTAAACTTCCAATTAGTCTTATCTTAAGCATTTCTTTGTTTACTTAATTGGCTACTTAGGCCCTGGCTCTGGAAGACCAGATCTTATCCAGATCAGGCCTAAATTAGGACTGAGGTATAGTTTATTCCTTTGTTGATGGCTAGTTTCAACTGAGATACATACCATGCTTTTAGATTGATATGAGTTCAGGTCAAATGGCAGGGACATACGTTTGACAAATACCAGATACATTTCAGAGATACATACATTTTCCTAATGACAATATGTTTGTAACAGGAGATACAAATAGAAAGGAATAATATATGTGATACAAAAGCACAATATATATGTTACAGGAACCTAATTATTACAGAATAACAAGCTTTTACTAAATCTAGTATATCAGTATTTTATTTTCTATCTTTATTATTATTTCCCTACAGTTTTTTCCTCCAAGGAAAGAATGTGATAAACCTCAGGTCATACACACAAAAAGACTTGTCTGTCTGTGGCTGTGCAGTATTGTGCTCAGAAAGTTTCACTTTCATTTTGTACTGCTTGTCTGCTTGCCCCTTCCTCCTTACACTTAGTTTCACTTTCTTTTTGTGCAGATCCATTCCACTCCAAACAATCAGAAAAATATTGTTTCTATTCTATTCACTGAACTTCTTGAAACTTAGCACTGAAGGGGTTGATTCTGTATTCATAGGTTTGTAGAACAATAGGATTAAGGTCTTTTTCTCAACTCTGTTCATGTTATAACATTTTTGCTGTGAAGAAGAGGCATGTGATCTCTGCTGAGTCAAATTCAGTTTTGAGAACTGCAAAAGTAAACTAGGCATCTGTGATAATATCTAGTAGGCAGAGAAACTCCCCAATAATCTTACAAAAACCTCTGGAAAAGCATGACATTGTGAATGGATTAATGGAATTTATTTACCAAAAAAATTAAACATATACAGCCTTATTCTACATAATTAAAAAACTAATCTTTATTTCATGATGGAATAACCTTTGGATGGTAATATATTTTCCTCAAAAAGCATTTTATTTTAAAAAATCCGATTTAAATTTAAAAAATCTGATTTTTTTGTTGTTGTTTTTTAAAAAAAATCATTGATTTTTATCCACCCTGCTGGATGGGTTTCCCTGGTTGTGTCGGGTGCGTATGTTGGGTATAGTTTGTCCAATTTTGCTTTTATGTGTCTTCCCATCAGGAGTTCAGCTAGGCTTAGATTAGTGTCTGGGCAAAGGGTGGCATGTTGTATTAAGAGGTATTTAGAAATTTTAGAGTTCCAGTCTCCCGGCCTCATCCTTGCCAGAGCCTCTTTTACAGAGTGCACAGCTTTTTCAGCTCGGCCATTTGTAGCTGGAAAAAAAGGGGCTGTGAGTGAATATTTGATGCCCAGCCCTGCAAGGAAAAGTTCGAAATGTGCCAATACTAGTTGGGGACCGTTATCTGAAACCAAGCAATCTGGTATGCCATATGTTGCAAAGAGGTTCTCCATTGCTTTTATTAATTACTCAGAAGTTGTTGAGGACATTAATTTAACGTCCACCCATTTAGAAAATGAATCAACCACAATTAAAAACATATGCCCTTGTATTGGGCCAGCAAAGTCTATGTGGAGTTGTGACCAAGGGGCTTGTGGTTTGTCCCATTCCATTGGGGGAGCTCTTGGAGGGTTAGGTCTGGACTCCTGGCAGTGTGTACACCCAGAGCCCCACTCACAGCTGTGTTGATCCAATTTTGGCCACCACAGATAACTTCTGGCCAAAGATTTCATTCGGACTATGCCAGGGTGGCTGTCATGTAATGAGGTTAGCACTTGCTTCTGTAGTGTGACAGAAATGACAACCCTATGTCCCCATAACAAACAAGCCTGCATTGTAGACAGTTCAAATTGCCTTTCCTTGTAAGGTTTATATTCAGGCCAGATCCTGATGGCCACCCTCTCTTAGTCCAGTCCAAAACCTTTGATATTATCTTTAGCAGAATGTCTAGCCACGTCTCTAGCCATCAGTGGTGTAGGCATTTCTTCAATTAGTAACACATTGCAAACAGGGGCGGGGTCCTCTACAGCTGTGGGAAGTGGGCATCTATTCAAGGCATCAGCGTGTGCTAGGTGTTTTCCGGGGTGGTGTTCTAAGGTATAATCGTAAGCAGCTAAGAAGACTGTCCACCTAGAGACTTCCATTGGCACCGCCGGTGTCGCGGATGGTCTTTTCAGACCGCCAGCCCCGTGATTCCATTGGAGCTGTTCTGACAGCGCTAATCAGCTGTCAGACGGCTTGAAAACCTCTCCTTCAGGAGAAGGAGAGGAGAGCCGGTGGGTGAGGGTAGAGCTCCCCGGGAGCCCCTGGAGCAATTCCAGGGGCTTGGAGGGTGAGAGCTCCCCGTTCAGCCCACTGAAGCTCCAGATCTGTGGTGACTCCGTTTTAAATGGAGCCAGACGCCGGTGACCAACTCTGCTCTCAACAAGGAGATTAATTGATTCCAAAAGCAGACAGAACGGAAGCAGGAGAACAAACCTTTGCAAGTATGTTGCTTAACTCCTGGGATACATTGTTTCTACTTGATTTTGCTGAGCTGGAGGAGGAAATGGTGTCTTCATTGTGGCTGGAAAAGTGAAAGTTAAGTGCTTGTTAATAGATTTGTGCTTAGAGACTGGACTTAAGCTGCTGGGATTTGAGAGCTGGGTGTAGAAAAGACTATCTTGCTTGATAAACTACAAATAAATCTGAGAAAGCTGCTCAAGAGATTTTATGGCTTTGAAAAGAAAAATTCTTTTAAAATAATATGGCTTCCAAGCAAGGAGTTCCTGAAAGTGGTGGAAGCTCTCTAATGGTGTCAGAAATGACACAGAGAACTGACTCACAGAGCCAAGAGGATTTTTTTAGAGTCCTTACAGAATTTATAAAGGAAGCCATGAACAACCAAATTACAATTATTAATAACTTTACAGCAATCATGGAACGAAAATTTATAGATCTGGTGGAGAATATAAAAGCAAATGAGGATGTTTTTGAAGGAAAGCACAATGACAATGAAGGAGACATTTTGACTAAAACAGAGAAGCTGGATTTGGCTGATTCTCAAGAATCTTCAAACTTTCTTCCTGCCCTTTTGGAATTAACTGACAGAACTTTTCAAAAATATAATTTGGAGCAGAAAGAAGAAGAAATTGATCAGCCCTACGAGGTTTCAGAAGATTTGGCAGAGGCTTTCACACAATTAATTGAAATGCAACAACTGGACTTTTCTTTGCAAACTCATCGAATTAACTCTTCGTTCTATGAACTGACTGATTATATAAGCAAGAAGAGCCAATATGGGGGCTCTAAATCAGAGGAAATAGTTCCAAGAAAGGGACAAGTTTTAAAGATACATCAACCCCCAGTTGAAACTCAAAACCTCCTTAAAATAAAAGGAGGGAGGAAGAAAGATTGGAAAAAATACAGAAAGAAAGGAAGAATGGAAGTTTAATTTTCTTTGGTCTAATAATTGATGTATTAATGACTAATTACAATGATTAAGTAAATGAATTAAGAACTCAATTAATGATTAATTAAGATTTAAGAAAAATATTTGAATTTTGAGAATAAAAGTAGGAGGGAGAGTAAAATGATTAAGTAAATGAACTAAGGATATCTTACAGATGTATTATGAGAATTCTAGGGTTTGAATGATCTATTAGTGTTTGTTAATGTTTTTAAAACTCTTAGGCTTAAAGGATTATATGTTATTTTGAGTTTAAAGGGAGGTGATGAATAATCTGTAGAAGGGGAATTAAGGGGTCTAGGGAGTTTTAAGTCTTGCATTAACTTAGCATATTTTAGCGTACGTTTGGTAAAATTTATACCCTGTTTTTCTTCTGGGAAGTCAGGGGAGGGGGGTGGAAGGTCGGGTTTATAAATGTTTAAATAGACAAGTGAAAATGTTATTTGTTTGATTATAAAAAATAATAAAAACTTTTTCTCAAAAAAAAAAAAGAAGAAGAAGAAGAAGACTGTCCACCTTGTCATTCTTGGGAATAGTATTTCGGGTGTTTGTTTGTTTCCTGCAATGATTCCAAGTAACGGTTTGTGATCAGTTACCAAAGTGAAATGTCTTCCAAGTATGCATGGAAGCGCTTGATGCCGGTCACTAAGGCCAAGGCTTCCTTGTCAATTTGTCCATAATTCCTCTCTGTGGGGGACATGGTTCTTTTTTTTTTTAATTGCAAAAGTTTTACAATTACATTTCCCCCCGTTTTCCCCCCCCCAACCCACCCAAACCTCCCAACCTCATCCTCCCTAACCCTCCCTAACCCTCCCCTTCCCCCTGGACTTCCATACAATATACTCAGATCAAAAGAAAAAACCCCTTTGTATAAAACTTGAACCCCACCCTCCCCCTTATAGTTTTTCATCTTCATTACATTAAAATATTTCTATCTTAATATAACATTTTCAAATAAAAACTATTTGATACTTTCTGGTTTGATATTTGTTCTGAACATAATCTATCCACTTTTTCCATTCCCATTCATAAGTCTCTTGTGAACAATCTTTTAAATATGCTGAAATCTTCGCCATCTCTGCAAAACTGGCCATCTTCAAAGTCCATTCCTCGATCGTGGGCAAAGCTTCATTTTCCAGTATTTACCTATCAATAATCTCGCAGCTGTTATCATGTACAATATCAACTTTGTTTCACCCGAAGTAAAACCCTTAACTATACCCAATAAAAACAGTTGTGGAGAAAATTGAACTTTTTTCTTCAAAACATTCTGCATAACCCACCAAATTTTTATCCAAAAAGCCTTCACTTTCTTACAAGTCCACCAAACATGATAATATGTAGCATCTAAACAATCACATCTCCAACATTTTGGCTGAACATTAGGGTACATACATGACAATTTTGGGGGGTCTAAATGCCATCTGTAAAACATTTTATAGAAATTTTCCCTTAAATTCTGCGACTGTGTAAATTTAATGTTCTGAACCCAAATTTTTTCCCATGTTTCTAACATCACTGGTTCTTCGAAATTTTGTGCCCATTTAGTCATACAATCTTTAACCAATTCAGTTTCTGAATCCCTTTCTAACAAAACATTATAAAGCCTTTTAATATGCATTGGACCTTTCTCTTTTATATGTCTAACCAATTCTTCCTCGTGCAACATAATACCAGTTCTTTGGTCCTCTTTCCATCTCAATTGCAATTGATTATACTGTAGCCAAGTTAAATTAATCCCTTCAGCCAATAGTGTCTGTAGTGTCTTCAGCTGCCATCTGCCCGCATCTGTAAAAAGAACCTCTTTGTATAAAACCCCCCCGAGTGACATTATATTTGTATTCCACATAATATGACCAAGATCCAACCATAACGGTATTTTGTAATCCCATTTGAGTCGGTGCTTCTTCCAAACCCTCATCAAAGAGTCTCTAAGTATATGGCTTTTAAATACTTTATCCACTTTGTTCTCATAGAATAAGTAAGCATGCCATCCAAATTCAAGATCAAAACTTTCTATATTCAATATTCCAGTCTTTTTCCTTCCAAACCAGTCGCTTGCTTGAGTCAAAGCTGCTGCTTCATAATATAATTGTAGGTTTGGAAGTTTAAGACCTCCCCTTTCTGGAACATCTTGCCTAATTTTCAATTTCACTCTCGGTTTTTTCTCGTTCCAGACAAATCTATTCACTCCACTTTGCCACACTTTCAGTTGTTTATCACTTTTAAGCACCGGAATCATTTGGAACAAGAAAAGAAATCTTGGCAAAATGTTCATCTTAACTGCTGCTATTCTTCCAAGTAAAGACAGCTGCAGTTTTTTCCAAATCTCCATATCTTTCTGTACATCTCGCCACAACACCTCATAATTATTTTGAAACAGTTTCATATTTGATTCTGCAACCTGAACACCTAGATATTTTACCTTTGGTACAATCTCAAAACCTGCCCTCCTTTCAAGCTCGTGTTTACGATCTTGTGTCATATTTTTAACTATCATCTTGTTTTTTTTCTGGTTCAATCTAAAACCTGAAACTTTACCATAGTCTTGTATAATGTCTTTCATCTGGATTATTGATTCCATTGGCTGTGTTAGGGTAACAACCAGATCATCTGCAAAAACCTTTATTCTATAGTCCTCTTGCCTAATCATTATACCTTTCAGGATATTAGAGTCCTGAATTGTGTTTAGCAAGACTTCTAATGTTAAAATAAATAACAATGGGGATAACAGACATCCCTGTCTTGTTCCTTTTTCAATTTTAAACTCTGTTGTCAAGCTTCCATTAATGATAATCTGTGCCTTTTGCTCTTGGTAAATTGCTGAAACCGCCTGTATAAATTGATCCCCAAAGTCCATCTTTTTAAAAGTCTTTAATAGAAAATTCCAATCCACTCTATCAAAGGCCTTTTCCGCATCCAAAAAGACCAGCACTGCAGGTACCTGTTTATTCCTCTCAAGATATTCCAATAAGCCTATTACTTGCCTTACATTATCCTTCATGTATCTACCCTCGATAAATCCTGCTTGATCATCATGAATCACCTTTTGAATTACTGGCATCAACCTATTGGCTAGTACTTTTGCATAAATTTTATAATCAGTATTCAGAAGAGATATTGGTCGATAATTCTCCGGTTTTTTAGGACCTACTTGCTCTTTTGGTATCAAAGAAATATAAGCTGTTGTCCATGATGGGGGTATTTTACCCCCTTGTTGAATATTACAAAATAGATCTCTGTGTTGTTGCACCATTTCTGCTTGCAAAGTTTTATAATACACTGCAGTCAAACCATCCGTTCCAGGAGCTTTAGCTGTTTTTAATTGTTTAATTGCTACTATTATCTCCTCCTCTGTTATAGGATAATTCATTCTTTCCTTTTGTTGATTAGTAATTTTTGTAACTCTTTTATTATCTAAGTATTTTTCTATAAGTCCATTCTGCATATCATCTTTAGCATATAGTTTAATATAATAGTCCACAAAAGCTTCTTTAATTAATTTTTGTTGAAACATTTCTTTTCCTCCAATATCAATACTCTCAATAGTCCGTATACTCTGCTTCTTCCTTAATGTATAGGCCAACCATCTGCCCAGTTTATTGGCGTTACAAAATGTATTGTGTCTCGCATATTGTAGATTTGTTGCAACTTGTTCCGCCATAAACATTTGAAATTGATCTTTCAGAAGTTTTATAACACCACGTGTTCTTTCATCTGTTGGGTTTTTAATAAGTAGCTGTTCTTTATTCTTTATTTCTGCTTCCAGTTCAGATCTTTTCTTTTGTCAATTCAGTCTGTGTTTAGAATTCATATAAATGAGTACCCCTCTCATATAGGCTTTGCTCGCATCCCACACAATTTCAACTGGGGTACCCTTATTCAAGTTCATTTCAAAAAATTCTTTCAACTGCTTCTTAAGTTCTGTTATATTTTTTCATATCTAAACAAGTTTTCATTTAATCTCCATGATCGTCTCTCGATTTTACCCATCTCAATTTCTATCCATACTGGGCTATGGTCGGTCAAAGTTCTTGGAAAAATCTTTGTTCTTTTTGTCTTAACAAGTAGATCATCTGACAACAAAATAAAGTCAATCCTGGAGAAGGATCTATGTCTATCGGAAAAAAAAGTATAGTCCAATTCTTTTGGGTTGTGTATTCTCCAAATATCTTTTAATTCCAAATCTTCTTTCATATCAAAAAAAGTCTGTGGTAGTCTAATCCTAGATTTCGCCAAACTCTTTTTATCTAATTTAGAATCAATTACACCATTCCAGTCTCCCATAATTAAAATAGATCTATAGTCCCATAGCAGTATTTTAGTGTGTAGCATTTTATAGAAATGATCCTGTTGTTGGTTGGGAGCATAAATTCCAATCAAAAGAATTTGGCCATTTACTGTAAGCAATTCAATTGCTATAAACCTACCATCTTTATCTGCTTCTATAATTTTAGCTGTCAGTCTTTTGTTTACATAAATAACCACACCATTCTTTTTTTGCAAAGTTGAAGCTATGAAATGTGTTCCTAATTTAGAATTTATCAAGTATTTTTGATCTTGAGTTCTAATATGAGTTTCTTGTAGACAAATTATATCATTATTAAATTGTCTCAAATACGCAAATAACTTCTTCCTTTTCTGTAATGAATTCAACCCATTCACATTCCAAGATAAGCACTTAATTGTCATCTTTATCTTTTTGAAGCGACGAGCAGAATAGCCAAAGACCCTCCAAAATCTTCAGTTTTGCTCCCCCCATGGCTTCAGACTCTTGTGTAGTACTCTTAGCTCCTTTTTTGTATTGTCTTTTCTGTTGTTGCTTTTCTTTAAGTTGCTTAGATTTTGCACGAGTTATACGCTGGTCTTTGACTTCAACCATCCGAGCCGGGTCCAAAATTGGAGAAGATTCTATCAGGTGCTACTCGAGAAAGCCTCCTACAGCACCCTACATTTCCTCTGTCTCCACCTGCTTAGACTGTTCTTGCAACTCTTGCTGGAGTTGCTTCTTATCACTCTCCTTAATCTCCAGCACTGTAGACGTACATGGAGATGGTGTTCTTTCTTTAAGAGTAGTAGAATAAAAATGATCCGCCTTCTCAACAGTATTCAAGCGATATCTTTCTCCATTATATTTCAAAATTATACCAGTTGGGGCATCCCACCGGAATGGTATCTCTTGTTTTTTCAGTTCATTTACTAGAAAGCCAAAATCTTTTCTAGCTTTCAGCATTTTAGGTGGCAGCTCTTTGTAAACTCCAATTTGAGCCCCCCCCCACTTGCACAGAGGAGAGAAAAGATTTTTGCAGGATATCATTTCTTATTGCTCTGTCTGTAAAATATATCACCACATCTCTAGGCAATTGTCTTTATCTGGCCACCCAAGAGTTCACTCTGTAAATTTTGTCTATTTTATAAAAAACCACATCAGGATTAATTTTTAATAACACTGCCAAAGCCTCAGCACAAATCTGTCTCAAATCCTGTCTGTCATCTTCTCTAATTCCTCGGAGCCTTATAGCGAATTCCATGGCCCTGAATTGCATCATTACAATTTCATTTTCAACTCTCTGCATTTTATCATCAACATCAGAAATTTTATAATCATTGTCCTTAATCTTTTTTTTTTATTGAAAAAGTTTTCAATTACAAATTTCCCCCCTTTCCCCCCCTCCTCCCTACCCCCCCCCTCACCACCCCAACCCCCCTCCCCCTGTGACTTCTTCAAAATAAAAACCTAATACATAACAGATTATATAATATTTTACCATCCCCTTACTCCCTCCTCCAAATACTGACCCTTACTTCTAGTAATATTATTAATATTATTACTTCCCCCTCTTACCATACACTTCAAAATAACATTCCATTATAACACTATGTAATAACTTCTAATTTAAAACAGTAACATTGTTATAACTCCCAATTTATCAATAATCTGCCCTTTTTTCTCCTCCCCCATACTTATGTCTGTATATTAATATAACATTTCAAAACAACCTTCCACTTTAAAACTATATAATAAATCCTACTTTAACATTTAATCTTTTGTGTATATTAATATGACATTTCAAAGCAGCCTGCCCCATGAATTCTAATTTTACATTTGTTCTACTCTATCCATTTCCTCCACTCCCATAAATATATCTCTTAAGCATCCCTTTTCTTAATCTATACAATCAATACACTAGCCTGTCTCCACCCACTTTCCTACAAAATTACCATACACAACAATTCTTAATATCTTTGTTCTTCTGCCCATCCTACTAAAAAATATTCCCTTATATAAACAAAATCAATAACTTTAAATTTATAATCCATATAATATCTTCTTTGATATCTTTCCACTGGATTGCTGACTCCATCATCCTGATTAGGGTAACATAACATCCCAGTTGCAACAGAATATTCAAAATCCTCAGTTATCATCTGCCCCCATCAATAATGAATATCTTGGACTTCCGGTTTGCTGCTTGTCCCCGCCGGATGCTCCTTCGTGATCGTCGAACCCACTGCCTGTAAGAGCCGCCTTTATAGCGGAATGGCGGATCGAAAAAACTCCGTTTCCATTAGGAAACGGAGATAGAGCCAGCTGGGGTGGGTAGAGTCCTCTGCCTAATCCCAAAAGTTTTTTATTTACTTTTGGGACGGAGCGGAAGAGACTCCCCGTATCCCCAGCCGATGCTCCGGGCTCTGGGAGATCTCTGCTACATGCAGAGCTAGGTGGCAAAAGCAAGCCTAATTTAATAAATCTGTTAAATTAATTAAAGAAGACGTGAGATGGACCTCTGATCCTGAAGCGCAAGTATTTTTCTTATTTTAGAAAAGTTACTGAAGTTGTTTAAGAAGTGAAAGGAAAAAAGATTTTTAAAATGGCAACTGCTGCGGCTTGAAGAGAGGCTGAAAGGGAAAGTCCTTCCGTTTTCTATTACAAAGTAGCAGAATGAATACTTCTGGCTGTAATTGAAGGCAAAACCTCACTCTCACTCTTGTTTTTTTTCTTTTTTTTTTCCTGGGGATCTGATATTGATCTTGGTTGGAAACAAGCTTTTTTTTCTCTTTTCCAGTAAATCTTGTCTGTGTGGAAAATGGCACTGAGACTTATACAGTTAGACAAACAGGCAGTGGGGGGGGGAATTCCCCCATTAACAAATTACATGAACAAGTTCTAACTCTTCAGTCTCAGAAACCTGACTTTAATATAATAGAATTTCTCCTTGAAGAGATTGTAAGAAGGGATGAGATTGTGAACCAGCAACTTGAAAAATTTAAGCAGGAAATTAAAGAAATTGGTGAATTGGTGAAATCAAAGTTTGATTTTTTGGATCGAAAGATTTTAAAAACAGCTAACGGTTTATCAGACTTTCTGATTCGGATGCAAATACTAAACTATTAGAGTCTAAAATGAAAGAAACTGAGGAGAATTTGGATGACAAGATCCAAAAAATTAAAAAGGATTTGGTAAACACTCAGGATCAGAAGACAAACCTAAAATGAAGGTTGATCAAAAGACTGGTAATGAAGAAAATGTACAACAGAGGATTGAAAGAGAAGTTTTAATGATCCAATATAATTTTACAGAATATGCAATTAGACTGAGAGGTCTGCAGGAAAATAACAGAGATGATTTAAGGAAAATATCTTCTGAAATTCTGGCTGGGATTTTAAAAGTTCAACCTGATGAAGTGTTTTGCAGGATTGACAGAATTTATAGAATAAACTCCTGGTTGGCAAAGCGAAGGCAATTGCCTAGAGATGTGGTGATTTATTTTACAGATAAAGAAATTAGGAATAATATTGTGCAGAACTCTTTTAATTCTACCTTGCAATTTCATGGAAGAAAGATTTGGATTTTTAAGGAGCTCCCGCCTAAGATGTTAATGGAGAGGAAGAAATTTGGTTTTCTAGTGACTGAGTTAAAAAAAAGAAATATCCTATTTAGGTGGGATGTCCCAGTTGGTTTAATATTGAGACACCAAGGAGTAAGATACCAACTGAACACTGTTGAAAAAGCAGAAGAATTTTATCAAAAAATTTTAAAAATGAATTTAACATCTTTAGGCACAATATAGGACAAGCAAAAGGAGTTGGAAACAAAGGGAAAATATCAAATTACAGAGGCTGTGGTAGATAAATTGTCTTCAGACGCCCTGGATACCCCAGCTGGACTGTCTATAAATATGAGAGCAGTGTCATCCGACTCCAATGTGATGAATCATCAAGTTACAGACAAGTGCATAAACCAACCAGTTGATATACAAGTGATGGAAAAGAAATACGAGATAACAAAACAAAACCAACAAGATCAACTTATAAAGCAGAATGAAAATCGATCAGCTGATACACAATTTGTAGGAAGGAAACCAGGATGGAAATTCAACCCGCAAAAGAAAAGGAAAAGAAATAGATCTCATAGAAATAGTAGTTTCTAAACCAAGCAACAGTGAAGCCAGGGACTTTAAAAAATGAATGAATATGTGAAAAGATAGTGGAGGCGAACTATTGTTTAATATTATCTTGAGGATAGTGGCAGATCTCTGTAATGCCATGATTTTGGGATGTGAAAAGAGCCTTACATTGTTGGATTTGAATTATCTACTTTGGATTTCTTTTACTGGTAAATATATTATAACTATTTTGAGTTAGAAGGCAAGAGAGTCACGCTGGGGCATGCAGAAGATCTGGATGTTACCCATTAGGATGATGGGAATTAATAATCCTGATGAAAACCACAATTACAATTATATGGATATAATTATAATGTCACTCAGGTGGTTGTTTTTACTTTTATATATATATGAGGATATCTACTACTGATGGGGGCAGAAGATGATTGAAGATCTTGAACAAACTGTTGCACCAGCATGTTATTTTACCCTATTATGGATGATGGATTTAACAATCCA
This sequence comes from Arizona elegans, assembly GCA_022577455.1. NCBI lineage: Eukaryota > Metazoa > Chordata > Lepidosauria > Squamata > Colubridae > Arizona > Arizona elegans. The sequence goes on along the minus strand of JAKOOJ010000007.1, from coordinate 37,450,632 downwards.
GTGGAAAGACATCAAAGAAGATATTATATGGATTATAAATTTAAAGTTATTGTCTTTTTTCTTTTTATAAAATGGAATGCATATATAGATATATGTATATTTTAGTAGAGTGGGCAGTGGATTATATTTAGAATTGTATTGTATGGTAATTTTGCAGGAAATTGGGTTGAAATAGGTTAGTTTACTGATTGATTAGTTTAAGAAAAAGGATTTTTAAGTCATATATTTAGGGGAGTGGAGGAATTGGATAGAACTGAATAAATGTTAAATTTGGATGTAGGGAGAAGGCTGCTTTGAAATGTTATATTAATATATATAAAAGATTAAATGTTATGTTGTTGTAATAATATACTATAAGTTTGGGGGAGGAGAAAAAGGGCAGATTATTGCGAAAATGGGAGTTATAAGAATATTATGCTAAGGGTCAGTATTTTGAGGAGGGAGTAAGGGTATGGTAAAATATTATGTAATTAGTTATGAATTAGCTTATTGTTGTGAAGAAGTCACAGGGGGGGATGGGTGGTGAGGGGGGGTTAGGGAAGAGGGGGGGAAAAGGGGGAAAAAACTTGTATTTGAAAACTCTTTCAATAAAAAAAAATAATGAATATCTTCATATATATATATATATATATAAAAAGAAAACAACCACCCGAGTGACTTTATAATTGTAATCCATATAATATCTGTAATAGTGGCTTTCTTCAGGATTATTATTTCCCATTCTCATAATGGGGTAACAACCAGATCTTCTGCATGCCCCAGCATAACTCTCTTGCCTTATGGCTCAGCATAGATATAATACGTTGATCAATAAAAAGAAAACCAAAAATAGATAATTCCAATCCAACAATTCAAGGCCCTTTTCACATCCCAAAATTACGGCATTACAGAGGTCTGTCACTCTCCTCAGGATGATATTAACCACATAACTGGCTTCGCTGTTGCTTAATTTAAAAAAAATTATTTTTGTGAGACCTGTTTCTTTTTTTCCTTTCTTTTTGTGGGTTTGATCTCCATCCTGATTTCCTTTCTGCAAGTTGTGTATCAACTGATCGGTTTTCATTCTGGTTTATAACTTGATCTTGTTGGTTTTGTTTTTGTGACTCATATTTCTTTTCTGTAAGTTGTATATCAATTAGTTGATTTCTATGGTTATCTGTAACTTGGTGAGTCATCACGTTAGAATCCGATGCCACTTCTCTCTTATTTATAAATAATCCAGCTGAGATATCTGGAGAATCCAAAGGCAATTCATCTGCAAAGGCCTCTGTAACTCGGTATTTTTCCTTTATTTCTAACTCCTTCTGCTTATCTTGTGTTGTGCATAAAGATGTTAAATTCATTTTTAAAATTTTTTGATAAAATTCTTCCGCTTTTTCAACAGTATTTAATTGATATCTTTCTCCTTGATATCTCAATATTATACCAACTGGAGCATTCCATCTGAATAAAATATTTCTTTTTTTAAGCTCAGCCACCAGGAAACCAAATTTCTTTCTTTCCAATAATATCTTAGGCGGGAGCTCTTTATAAATCCAAATCTTTCTTCCAAAGAGTTGCAAAGTAGACTTAAAAGATTTCTGCACAATATTATTTCTTATTTCTTTATCTGTAAAATAAATCACCACATCTCTAGGCAATTGCCTTTGCTTTGCAATCCAGAAGTTTATTCTATAAACTCTATCGATCCTACAAAATATCTCCTCAGGTTGAACCTTTAAAATCCCAGCCAGAACTTCAGAAGATATTTTCCTTAAATCCTCTCTGTTATTTTCCTGTAATCCTCTCAGTCTGATCGCATATTCAGTAAAATTATATTGCATCATTAAAACTTCCTTTTCAATACGTTGCTGTATATTTTCTACATTGCAATCAGCTTCCATTTCAGGTTTTTCTTCTAAACTATTGTCTTGAATATTTATCAAATCATTTTCAATTTTTTGTATTTTATTTTCCAAATTGTCCTCAATTTCCTCCACTTTAGACTCTAATAGATTAGTATTTGTATCCAACCTGATCATAAATTCTGAGAAACCATTAGCCATTTTTATAATCTTTCGATGCAAAATATCAAACTTTGATTGCACCAATTCTTTAGTTTCCTGCTTGAATTTCTCAAAGTTCTGATTCATAATCTCATCCCTTCTTACAATCTCCTCCAGAAGAAATTCAATTATATTAAAATCAGTTTTCTGAGACTGTAAGTTAAGAACTTGTTCATATAGTTTGTGAATGGGGGAATCCCCCCCCCGCTTGTTTGTCCAGCTTTGTAAGCCTAAACGCCATATTTCCACACAAGCAAACTTTTTTAGAAAAAAACAAAAAAAACAAAGCTTCTTTCCAAACAAGATCAGTATCAAATCAAATCTCCAGGAAGGAGAAAACACAAAAGTGGAGCTTTTTCTTCAAATGTAGCCAGTAGCATTTATTCCACTACTTTGTGGCTTAGTAAGAAATGGAAGGACTTTCCCTTTTCAGCTTCCCTGCTCCAGTTTCGGCAATCGCCATTTTAAAAGATCTTTTTTACTTTATTCAATATCCTTTGCAAAATAAGTATTAATACTTGCAATTTAGGGTCACAGGTCCAGATCCAGATCTCATCCTCTTTGGTTAATCTGTTAGTTATCTTGAAAAGCTTGTTTTCGTAGCCTTGCTCTGCAAAAAAGCAGAGGTCTCCCAACGCCCGGAGCAAACGGCGAGTGATATAGGGAGCCTCATCCGCTTGCCCCCAAGAGTAAAAAAAAAACTCTGGGGGCTGCGCGGAGATCTCTACCTATACTCACCTGCTCTATCTCACATTTCCTCCTGGAAATGGAGTTTTTCGAGCCGCCTTTCGCTGTAAAGGCGGCTCTTTACAGGCGAAGGGGCTGGCGGTCCCAAGGGACCATCTGGTGGCTACGAAAAGCAAACCTTAATCTTAACATTGACTTCTGATTTGAATTCTTCCACTTTGGAGTCCACTTTAATAATAAATTCTGCAAGGCCAGACACCACATCCGATATTTTTTTAGTCACCTTGCCATAATCCTGTTTCACCATATCTTTGATTTCATTAATTTCCTGCATAATTTCCTGTTGAGATTTTTGAAGTTTGTCATCTATTTCCTGTTGAAATTTTTGAAATTTATCATCCAAAGCCTGAGAGATAAATTCTTTTAAATTTTCAAAATCAAAATCTTTTTTCTGAGTCTGTTGGGCAGAAAGAGGTTGTAATTCATGTTTGTGTGTGGGGGATCCCCCCCCCCACTGCCTTTCCTTCTGCTTTTTTGAAGCCATCCTGCCACGTAAGTTAGTTTTTCTGAAAAGGGAATTCCTTTTTCCTTTTCCACCTCCACAAAGACTTCTAAAAAAGTCCCCCAGGTTTAATCAAATAGAAGCTAGACTGAAGCAGACTCAGATTTTAAAGAAAGATTTCTTTCCTCTTCTCCTGTTCCTCTGTATTACAGGCACAGCAACTTTGTAACAGATCAAAGTAGCTTCACAGAATCACTTTCACTAGCTCGTTAACTCTGCTGCTGGGCACCATTTTTTTTCAAGTCAGTTTCACTCGATCATATTTTCTCTTAAGTTAAAAAGTCACCAAAGCATTAATACTTGAGATTTCCAAGTTTGGGGGTTCAAGTTGATATTTCCACTGTTTGTTAAGGTTGGTTTCATTCAGTTAAAACATTTGCAGCAGCCGGCTTGTTCTGCAGGAAGCAGAATCGTCCCACGCCGTCCGGAGTCTGGCAAGTTGAAGGGGAGCCGCACCTGTTTCCTCCCCAGCAGCGATTCTCTGGAGGCTCACAGGGGCTCAACCAGTGCCTTGCCTTCTCTCCTCCTACAATCCTTCGGATTTTGGAGTTTTCAAGCCGCTCCACAATGTCGAAGCGGCTCTACAGACGGCGGGGCTGACGGTCCTGAAGAAGAGACCATCTTCGCCAGCGGCCAGCAAAGCGGAAGTTCGGGGACATGGTTCTTGAAAAATATGCTACAGGGGCTTCTAGGTTGTTAGGCAGCTTGTGACTTAGAACAGCACCTACTCCATAAGGAGAGGCATCACATTTTAAAATCAATGGAAGCTGTTCGTCATATTGTATTAGTAGGCTGTCAGAGGTGAGAAGATGTTTGACGGCTTTAAAGGAGGCTGTCTCTCAAGAGCCCCACAACCAATGTCTTTTGGAATCAAGGAACCTGTGTAAAGGCTCTGCTACTGAAGTCTTGTGAGGCAGAAACAGACTATAAAAATTTAGGAGGCCCCAAAAGGCTTGTAACTCTGTTCTATTCTTTGGAATAGGGGCCCCGTGAATAGCTCTGACCTTAGCCTCAGTCGGATGCAGTCCAGAGGCATCTATTCTGTATCCCAGGAATTCTACTTCCTTTACAGCTACTTGACATTTCTCTTGGTTCAAAGTGAGCCCCGCACCTTGAAACTTTGTTAGGACAGCTCTCAGGCGATCTCTTAATTGAGTTGTATTGTTAGCGGTGATCAGAATATCATCAAAATAAGAGACAACCCCTGAGATACCTTAGAGCAGTCTTTCCATTAGGCATTGGAAAATCCCAGGGGCCACATGACACCAAATTGGAGCCTATTACATTTGAAGGCACCCCTGTGCGTGACTATGGTTTGTGTCTCTGCTGTTATTTTGTCTATTGGAATTTGCTGATAAACCTGTGTCAGGTCAAATTTAGCAAAGATTTTGCCTCGGCCTAATGAGTGAATAGTCGGCACATATTCTGACTGAGCCATCCGGTTTTATTGCGGTGACGATGGGTGTCTCCCATTTGGAATAGTCTATAGGCTCAAGGACCCCTTGAGAAATCAATTTGTCTAGGGCAGTGTCTATCTTTTGCCTTAAAGCAAAAGGCACTCTCCTGGGTTTAAGTCTGATAGGAGCTATTTGGGGATCTAAATTAAATGAAAGGGGTTTGCCCTTGTACTTACCGAGGCCTTCAGTGAAGACATTGCTGAACTCATGTATGAGATTGGTAAGAAGGGGCTCTTGTATTTGATGTATGCTTGAAATAGTGAGGTCCAGGCAATGAAACCACTCCAGGCCTAAGAGACTGGGGCGTTCTTCTTCCACGATAATGGTGGGAAGGAATCCTGAAAAACTTCCATATTGAACATGGAAGGGGCAAGTCCCTAGAATGGGTATAATTTTGCCCTGATAGTCTCTTAATTTAGTGTCTATGGCTTTAATGTTATTTTTGGAAAAATGAGGAACTAGTCTTTTAATTGTAGGCCAGGACATCAGGGACATGGAGGACCCTGTGTCCACCTCTATTTTACATGGGGACCCTTCAGATTGGATGGTGACAAAATTTTTCTTTTTCCTGTTCCCAATTGCATTTCCAATTATATTCTCAGGGAGGTAGCTAATATTGTTTACAGTGTAGTAATCCTGACCCTTGTTCAAATTTTTGAATTGTGATTTTTTAAAATTTGGTTGGCCTCTCAAAATGTTTTGAAGTTGGTTATGTGGCTCTGCACATCTTATCTAAATGGCCTTTTCTACCACATCTCAGACAGTCTGCATTCCGAAATTTACAGGTAGCTCTCAATGTGTTGTCCTCCACAGCTCAGGCAGGACATATGGCTTGTTGTTCTTTCGTTGTTTTTCTGGTCTCTGGGTTGGCTGAGGCAATTTACGTCTCCTTCCTCTTCTTCCACTGTGTCAGTTGCTTCAGAATGCACAGCCTCCGTTTTGGCGGGAAATTTAGCAATAGTCTTTTGGATGTCTGAGGAAGGTTTGTTGGACAGCTCAGCAGCTCTTGCCTCATCCAGAGCCAATTGGAGAGGGAGTACTGTTTTTGTCAGGAGGTGGCATTGTAGTTTTAAATCTCTGATGCCACATACTATTCTGTCTCTTAATGAATTCTCTGGATATTTGAACTCAAAGTAAAGAGCAGCAGCTCTAAGGGTGGCAATGTACTGATTAATGGTTTCCCCCTCTTTTTGGTCTCTATGATAGAATGTATGCCTCCTTGCTTTACAGGAAGGTGCTGGAGAATAGTGATTCCTCAAGTTTTCTAGGATGACATCCCAAGGTACTGTGTGCAATTTCTGAGGTGCCAAAAGATTTTTTGCAGTTTCAAACACTTCATCTCCACAGTATGATAGAAAATATGCTTTTTTCCTATCATTGGGGATGCCTCCATAGTCATTAGACAGTAAGAAGCATTCAAATTTCTCCAAGTATGTATCCCAAGATTGTTTCTCTGGGTTAAAGGCAGCGAAAACAGACAAGGCTGTCATTTTCTACAGTCAGGGAACTCAGTGCTCAATCAGGAACCTTCAGGTGACTTTTTTGTCACATTTTGCGCTTCAGCTCTTTAGTAGTGACTTCAGTGTAGTGACCTCCTCTCCTCTTGTCTGTACTTCAGGTGGGTTGGGATAATTATCCCACCTTCCGTCACCAGCTGTATGTCCCTGTTAGGGGAACAGACTGAGGCAAGACAGGTTGAGGTAAAAGCTAACAGGTTTATTTCACTAAATGCATTTTAACAGGTTTGCTAGCATTGCGGCCAGCTAGGCTGCTCAGCTAACAGGAGCAGCAGCTGTAAGTACTTTGACAGCTCCTTATATACTTGTGCCTGAATTGAAACATCCAATCAGAGCACGGCTGCATCTGTAGACTGGAGTGGAACCTGGACGCAGTACCATGAGATTTTCTCTTTCTTCCATGCCTCCCAAATTAAACTGCTGCAGTCCTGGTATTGTAAACTATAGAATAATACATATTTCCAGCTGTTATATAAGAGAAGAGAGGAAATTTCCTTAAATGTAAATGGACTCAATGCGGCGATTAAAAGAAATAGAACATTGACTAAATTAAATACTTTGAAGATGGACATTATATGTTTACAAGAAGTACATATTAGAAAACAATACTTACAATTATTACAATATCCTAAATTAAAACTCTTATTTACATTATTGACACATCAAAGTAAAAGAGGTGTGGTATTGTATATTAAAGGAAAATTAGAACCCAAGCTAATTTTTGAAGACAAGGAAGGCAGGATTCTGATGGTGGAAATAAAAAAGAACTTTAAACAAATACTTTTGATAGCATTATATGCACCTAATGAAAAACAAGAAGAATTTTATTGGAAAATCATGGAGTTGGGCTATGAAAATATATGTATAATGGGAGATTTCAATGCGGTAGTAGATGCAGACTTGGACTATAAAACAATGAAGGTAAATAAAAAGCCTAGAAGTACACTGCCAAAATCGTTTATTACAATGATAGAAGAATTAAATATTCAAGATATTTGGAGACAAAAACACTTGAAAGAGAGACAATATACTTTTTATTAAAATAGACATGTATCATGGTTGAGGATAGATATGATATGGATGTCAACGGGACTTACAGATGCTGTGCAAGAAGTAAAGTAAGTGCAAGAAGTAAAGTAAGAGCCTTGGTAGTACAGTGGTTTAAGGCACCCTGTTATTAAGCTGGTTATTAAGACCAGCTGCCTGTAATTACTGCAGGTTCGAATCTCGCCAAGGCTCAAGGTTCTCAGCCTTCCATCCTTTCTAAGGTAGGTAAATTGAGGACCCAGTTGTGGGGGCAATAAGCTGACTTTGTATAAAATATACAAAAGGATGAAGGCTATTGCTGAGCACATTGTAAGCTGCCCTGAGTCTCCGGAGAAGGGCGGCATATAAATCAATTTTAAATATATATATATATATATATATATATATATATATATATATATATATATATATATATATATATATATATGTAGGTCTTTGGTTATTCGGGTCTTCTCCCACGTAAAATTGGAAGTGTCTTGGCGACGTTTCGACGAAGTCTCATTCGTCATCTTCAGGCTGGTGTTCTCGGCTTCGTGCTTCCAGGAGCAATGTGAGATCGCAGCTGTCTCTTCCTTTTAACTGCTAGTGGGGGTGTGAGCTGATTGGGTGGGAACTTGGCTGTGTTCTGATTGGGTGGAGGTGTGTTCTATTTTGAAGGTATGATTCAACCAAAACTTTATTAAATTGAATTACCCACTATTCACAGCCCTAACAAACTGTTTCAGTATAGCCTTTGACTTACTGTACATCTCTGTTATCTTTGTGGATTTTATTAGATAAACACAGTACCATGACAATAAACCATTTACCTCTATGGTGGATTAGGAGGACCCCTTTCCTGATTCCTAGTATAAAAACAAAACATTTCTCTTGGATACAATTTCCATGGAAAATAGTTTAAGTTCAATACTATGGCTGTTGGCAGTCCCTAGACTGCTTTTTAATATATTTTGTCCCAAATATGCTTTTTCAAGAGGCAACTGGATTTTCAGGTTTTTTCTTTGAAGACATTTCACTTCTCATCCAAGAAGATTGTTCAGCTCTGACTGGATGATGGGGAATGGAATGGAAGGAATGGAAGGATTTATACTCCTTCCATTTAGACAGCTGGACATTTACATTCCTTTAGAGAGACATTGAGGCCACCTGGAGGTTTATTTATGTTGGGAGGGTTACCTGAGTAATGCAAATGGTGGTGGAGCCTTTTTGGAACAGTTGAAAGGACTGTGTTGTAGACTTGAGATAGATGATGTCATATCCCTCCCCCTCTGTTGAGAGTGGACTGTTCAATTTTGACATAGATTGCCTCTTTGATGCCTCTTTCAAACCAGTTGTCCTCTCTGTCCAAAATGTGGTTTTTGCTGTCTTCAAAACAGTGGCCGTTGTCTTTTAAATGCAGATGGACCGCTGAATCTTGTCCGGATGGGTTTGTTCTCCTATGCTCCTATGTTTAGAATAGAATAGAGTAGAGTAGAGTAGAGTAGAGTAGAGTAGAGTAGAGTAGAGTAGAATAGAATAGAATAGAATAGAATAGAATAGAATAGAATAGAATAGAATAGAATAGAATAGAATAGAATAGAATAGAATAGAATAACAGAGTTGGAAGGGACCTTGGAGGTCTTCTAGTCCAACCCCCTGCTTAGGCAGGAAACCCTACCCTACTTCAGACAAATGGTTATCCAACATCTTCTTAAAAACTTCCAGTGTTGGAGCATTCACAATTTCTGGAGGCAAGTTGTTCCACTGATTAATTGTTCTAATTGTCAGAAAATTTCTCCTTAGGTCTAAATTGCTTCTCTCCTTGATTAGTTTCCACCCATTGCTTCTTGTCCTACCCTTAGGTGCTTTGGAAAATAGCTTGACTCCATCTTCTTTGTGGCAGCCCCGGAAATATTGGAATACTGCTATCATGTCTCCCCTAGTCCTTCTTTTCATTAAACTACACATACCCAGGTCCTGCAACTGTTCTTCATATGTTTTAGCCTCCAGCCCCCTAATCATCTTTGTTGCTCTTTTTTATATCGTGGCAATCAAAACTGAATGCAGTATTCCAAGTGTGGCCTTACCAAGGCGATATAGTCAGTTGGTGCCATCGCTGACTATTGGGGGCGAGTCGTTGGCCTCCACAGAGAGGGCTCGCAATTTGGGCATCCTCCTGGATACACAGCTGTCTTTAGAAGAGCATATGATGGCTGTCACCAGGGGGGCTTTTTATCAGGTTTGCCTGATCCGCCAGTTGCGTCCCTTTCTGGATTGGGATGCCTTATGCACGGTCACTCATGCTCTCGTCACATCCCGCCTGGACTACTGTAATGCTCTCTACATGGGGCTCCCCTTGAAGAGCACCTGGAGGCTCCAACTGGTCCAGAATGTGGCCGCGCGGGTGGATATGGGGGCAACTCAGCGCTCCCATGTAACACCTCTCCTACGTGAGCTGCACTGGCTCCCGGTGGTCTTCCGGGTGCACTTCAAGGTATTGGTTACCACCTTTAGAGCACTCCATGGTTTAGGACCTGGGTATTTACGAGACTGCCTTCTGCCACCGATAGCCTTCCACTGATCAGTATGCTCCCACAGAGAGGAGCTCCTCAGGGTGCTGTCAGTCAAACAATGCCGACGGTGGCCTCCAGGGGGATAGCCTTCTCTGTGGGGGCACCTACCCTCTGGAATGAGCTGCCCCCGGAGATACGGTGGATCCCGGATCTATGCACCTTTCGCTGTACCCTAAAGATGTTCTAATTCCAAAAAGCCGGGCTGGCCTAATTCTTTTAAATTGTTTTAATTTTTAAATTGTTTAATTATGGGTTTTAATACAGGGGTGCTTTTAATTGTGGGCCAAAGTAATTTAATCAGATTTTAATACTGTTTTTAAATTTTTGTATTTCTTATGTTTTATCTGTTGGCTGTTCATCGCCCCGAGTCCTTTGGGAGAAGGGCGGTATATAAATATAAACAATAAATAAATAAATAAATAAATAAATAAATAAATAAATAAATAAATAAATAAATAAATAAAGTGGTATTAACACTTCACGTGATTTTGGATTTTATCCCACTATTTATGCAGCCTAGAACTGTGTTGGCTTTTTTAGCAGCTGCTGCACACTGCTGGCTCATATTTAAATGGTTGTCCACTAGGAGTCCAAGATCCCTCTCACAGTTACTACTATTGAGCAAGGTACCACATATACTGTACCTGTGCATTTTGTTTTTCTTGCCTAAATGTAGAACCTTACTTTTTTCATGTTGGATTTCATTTTGTTAGATAGTGCCCAATGTTCAAGTCTGTCAAAATCCTTCTATATCTTAAGCCTATCTTCTGGAGTGTTGGCTATTCCTGCCAGCTTGGTGTCATCTGCAAATTTGATGAGTTCCCCATCTATCCCCTCGTCCAAGTCATTGATGAAGATGTTGAGGAGTACTGGGCCTAAAACAGAGCCGTGGGGTTCTCGTTTGCATACTTCCCTCCATGTAGATACAGTTCCATTGAGGACTACACATTGAGTGTGGTTGGTCAGCCAGTTACAAATCCATCTGGTGGTGATGCTGTCTAACCCACATTTTTCTACTTTATCTAGTAGTAGGTTATGGTCTACTTTATCAAATGCCTTACTGAAATCCAAATAAATTTCCACTAATGCAATAAGTTTAGTCTGGCATGATCTGTTTTTGACAAACCCATATTGGCTTTTGGTTACTACTTTGTTTGCTTCTAGGTGTTCACTGATTCGTTGCTTGATTATCTTTTCCAAAATCTTCCCTGGTATTGAGGTCAGGCTGATAGGTCTGCAGTTTCCTGGATCTTTTTTTTTTTCCTTTTTTGAAGATGGGAACTACATCAGCTCTTTTCCAGTCCTCTGGCAGTTCCCCAGTGCTCCAGGATCTTTGAAAGGTATAGTTCAGTGGTTCTGAGATCTCATCTGCCAGTTCCTTCAGAATCTTGGGGTGTAATCCATCCAGTCCTGGTGATTTGAACTTGTCTAGGGCAGACAGGTGTTCACTTACCATTTTTCCCCTATTTTAATTTATTCTACTAATCTGTTTTTTGTGGTGCTCTTTTTGATAGTTGGACAGATGCAAAAAACAAGTTAAGTAGTTCTGCTTTCTCCCTGTTGCTTGTCACCTTCTTGCCACTTTCTCCCAGCAATGGACTTGTTTCCTTGACATTTTTCTTGTTTTTAACATGTTGGAAGAAGCTTTTTTTGTTATTTTTTACTGCCTTTGTTCATTATGAGCCTTAGCTTTCTTCATCTTTACAGGCTTGGGCTATTTGCTGATATTCTGCCTTAGTTATTTGCCCCTCTTTCCACTTGTTATACTTGTCCTTTTTGTCTTTCAATTTGTCAGAGAGTTCTTTATGCAGCCATGCTGGTTTCTTTTGAGAGCTGTTATTTTTCTTCTTCATTGGTATTGTGCTAGACTGGGCTTTTATAATCTCAGTTTTCAAAATTTCCCAAGCTTCTTGAGTTGTTTTCCCCTTGAGGATTCTCATCCATGGAATCCTTCCCAAGCTCTCTCTAAGTTTATTGAAATTAGCTCTCTTAAAGTCCAAGAATCTAGTTTGACTTTGTTCTACTACTTGTGCTTGCATAATATTGAATTCCAATATTGCATGATCGCTTGCCCCCAAGGTTCCTGTAGCTTCAACACCTTCTATCATTTCATCTCTGTTAGTGCAAATTAAGTCCAATATGGCTGGATCCCTTGTTCCATTCTCTACTTTTTGGGAAAGAAAGTTGTCTGCTAGGTTTGTTAGGAACCTGTGGGATCTTCCACTTAGTGCAGAGTTTGTCTCCCAATTGATGTCAGGGTAGTTAAAATCCCCCATTACTATTGTGATGTGCTTCCTACATACCTTAGTTAACTGACTAGCAAAAAGTTCATCTATTTCCTCTGCTTGGTTGGGTGGCCTATAATACAGACCTATGGCAATGTCATTTCCCCCCCCCTCCTTTAATATTGACCCAAATGCATTCAAGATAATTTTCATTATTGTTGTGCTTATTTATGTAGAGATGTAGACCCCAGACCACCCCAACGATGCCGTTGAAGTGATGTCCCGGTGCCTGGAGGCCATACGGATCTGGATGGGGAGAAACAGGCTCAGACTCAACCCATCCAAGACCGAGTGGCTGTGGTTTCCAATGTCTCAATATAGTCAGCTGGTGCCATCGCTGACTATTGGGGGTGAATCATTGGCCCCCACGGAAAGGGCTCGCAACTTGGGTGTCCTCCTGGATTCACGGCTGTCTTTAGAAGAACACTTGACGGCCGTGACCGGGAGGATTTTTCATCAGGTTCGCCTGATCCGCCAGTTGCGTCCCTTTCTAGATTGGGACTCCCTACACACGGTCACTCATGCCCTCGTCACCTCCCGTCTGGACTATTGTAACACTCTCTACATGGGGCTCCCCTTGAGGAGCACTCGGAGGCTCCAACTGGCGCAGAGTGCGGCCGTGCGGGTGGTAATGGGAGCGACATGGCGCTCCCATGTAACACCTCTCCTGCACGAGTTGCACTGGCTCCTGGTGGTCTTCCGAGTGCGCTTCAAGGTCTTGGTTATCACCTTTAGAGCGCTCCATGGCTTAGGACCTGGTTATTTGCGGGACCGCCTGCTACCACCAATAGCCTCCCACCGACCAGTACGCTCCCATAGAGAGGGGCTCCTCCGGGTGCCGTCGGCCAAACAATGTCAACGGGCGGCCCCCAGGGGGAGAGCCTTCTCTGTGGGGGCACCTACTCTCTGGAACGAGCTCCCCCCCCGGAGATACGGAGGATCCCGGATCTGCGTACCTTCCGTCGCGCGCTCAAGACGTTCTTATTTCATCAAGCTGGCCTGACCTAAGTTTCTCCCCTTTTTAAATGGAAATTTTAAATTTGGTCTTAAATTATTGGGGTTTTAAATTTTCAGCCAAATTATTTAATTCGTTTTATTTTATTTTAAATTTTGTACTCATATGTTTTATTCTATGGCTGTTCACCGCCCTGAGTCCTTCGGGAGTAGGGCGGTATACAAATTGAAATAATAAATAAATAAATAAATAAATAAATAGTTATTTCTTATATATAGTGCAACTCCGCCTCCTCTTTTATTTGGTCTATTTCTTTTAAATAACTTAAATCCTTCTAGCTGTATGTTCCATTTGTGGGTTTCATCCCACCAAGTTTCCATAATGGCAACAATATCATATCTGCCCTCATTTACTTGAATTTCTAATTCACCCTGTTTATTCCTCATACTCTGTGCATTGGTGTATAGACATTTGAGTCCATTTTGATTAAGCCTGTGTTTACTGTCTACATAACCTGTGTTGTGCCTGACTGCCCCTACTTTCTTGCCACCTGTTTGATTAGTGCACATTGTATGGCACTCACTATTAAATGCTTCATTTTGCTTGACAGCAAGGTTGATAATCTTACCTGCACAAGCATCTATGTTACATGCACTGATAATCCTATTAATTTTAGATTGCTGGGGACAGAAATGTTCTGTATCAATTAATTCTCTGTCCCCGCTGTTCAGTTTAAATGTTTATCCAGAAAATCTGTGAATGTAATGCCAAGTAATTCAGTCCCTTTCTTTGAAGGATGCAAACCATCTTTTTTTGTACAGTTTTTCATTGGACCAGCTGCAGACATCATGACTAATAAAACCAAAGCCTTCCTTTTTATAAATATTTTAAATATACTTTGTTTTCAAAATAGTAGAAATTTAATCTCCAAAATTATTAGGGAATAAGATGCAGAATGGATAAACCAACAACTGTCAATATATCATTTTGTACATAAAAATTGCAAAGATCTGAAAATTCTCTTGTTAATAGATTAGATATTTATAGATTTTAACAGCAAAAATTGATTTGCTTCTTATTCCAGAATATACTTTTTTTTCCTTTGTGTTCAATCATGTCCAATTCTTGGAGACTGCCTGGACATGTCCCTATAGTTTTCTTGGCAAGTTTTTTTTTTCAGAATTGCCATTATCTCCTTCCTAAGAGTCAGTAAAATAGACTAGCTTTGTGTCTAAGGGAGGACTAAAACGCATAGTCTCCAGATTTCTTAGTCTGCTGCCTTAATGTCAGCTCTCCCAGATAAACCAGACAGGAAACACAACTAGATTAACTAAATATACATTTTTGCAAGGTTGTATTAACAGAATCTTGAAAGTCTGAAGGTACAAACCTCCCACTGTCACGTTTAACTGTCAGATCAATTACAGCAGGTCCTTCCTAAAGTTTCTTTTGCTGACCATCTAGTGACTGCAAGTTCCTCCCTCTCTTATCTGATTGTTCTCTAGGTAACATCTCTTTCCTTCGTTTCCCATAGTCATCCCCATATTCCACTACATCTAATCAGTACACTAAACTGACTCTCCAGAATGCACATGGATTGCAGCAAATTACTGTTCTCACAAATCAAGAATAAAAATGAAAGTATAATTCAGTATGTGTCAGAATAACTTAGCCCTGCAATTCTATGCACAATTTCTCAGAAGAGAGCCACAATAAACCCAACAGAATATATTCTGTTAGCTGCAGAATAAGACTGTTCTATAAGATGATCTACAGAACCAATATCCTTAAGAATTCATGCTTAGTTTAGTAATACTCATTACTACTTTTGCCTTTGATTTGCTTTTTTTGGAAACAGCTTATACAATCCATATCTGGAATAACAACATCTACAACTGTGCCGGATTGCGGCACTTTTTCTGTATTTAGCTGCACTGATATGCCTTTTGGCATAATCTCTCCATTAGATTCAGCAGGGACAAATGCCTGGGAAAGCATTTCATGGACATTTTAGGAAATCTTGCTAACAGCTGTGTTTTTCCAGTCACAATGCTTTCAAAGGTTACAACGAACATACTCAAGCCAAATGAGACAAAGTTTAAGGAGAAAAATATCTGAATTGTCAGCCCAAGGAAAGGAACAATATGTTATTTTAGAAAGCAGGATATTTTCCTCCAAATTAGGGGCCATGAGAAAAAAAAATATTGCTAACGATTGTCCAAAGCAGTGATTCATTCTAGGTCTTGTAATTTTGGTCACTGGTATTAGTGACCTGGCATGAAAAATATGATGATTTCCCACATTTTCCATGTGTAGTAAGTAACATATGTTCTTAGGGACAGACTATGTATTCAGTCTCACTGCCCAGCATTTGGTATCAGTGGTTTATTTTTCTCTATTTTTTTTCTTGCTCTGAAGATAGCTACTCTTCAGTTCAATCCAGCAGCCTGTATGTATGAGAAACATTGACATGTAACTTGGAAAAGGCTGATCTTCCATTGTATTTACTATCTAGGGTGGCTGCCTCAGTTTGTCCATAGGTTAGGACAATCCTGCTGCATGGTAGTCAGGTTCCAGATATTTCTACAGGGACGCTGGCATTTTGGTGGGAGGAAGGGGGGAGGAATGGAGTGATCTGTATATGAAGTTTCTGTTTCTATTTCTTCCATTACTGTATTTATCACTATATGAAGTTGCTGTTTCTGTTTCCTGCAATGATGTAGTGTGGGAGGGTTTGGTTAGCATTGCTTTAAATAGCTGGTCTTAAGTGAGAAGCTTCAGTTCTTGCCTAGATTCTTATTGTCACAAACCTTCCAATAAAATCTCCTTTTGGAACAACTGCAGTTTCAAGAGTCCTGCTTTCTTGGGCAGATTGGAGAGACAAAACCTTACAGATACATTTTCAAGATTTGAACACTGGCCAAAAGCTAGGTACTATTGTCAGCCAATTGGGAGGGAATCAGGGAATTGCACCATATCCTACACCTCTTCCAGTTTCTGACACTGCATGCCAATTCCTGATTAGCAATGGGATATCAGACAGAACATTTGATACTGGGTGCCATAGACTGCACATCATCCATTTGAGGCTTATAATTTTGGCTTATGAATTACATCTATATAAATTAAGATGTCATGCTATTTATTCATTAGTTCTGTACTTTTATATTTCCCATTGATTTGATTCATCTAATTAACATATCAATTGATCTTCAAGTAGGTCTCATTTGCATTGTATACATGCATGATCATTATGAAAACTAGATCTGGGCAAGCCTTCAAAGAAGTTCATTGGAAATGAAAACTCTGAAGGGAAACAGGATCCTATTTTCTTCAGCAAGCTAGGTGTTCACTTCATTCACTATTCTGCTTTCACGTTTTTGTGAAAATGCAGTGGTGTAACTCCATGAAACAAAACACCATCTCATTGTATTTATAGTTAATTCATATATCTGTAACAGAAATCTTATCTGTTCCCTTTCCTGATACGTGGGACAGAGATGCAAAAGGTACAGCATATGGGCTTCAGGTCTCACCCAATATCTCTTTTGTGGTGCAAAAACAGCGGGGCTCAAATAATTTGGTTTTCTCTTTCTTTCTTTCTTTCTTTCTTTCTTTCTTTCTTTCTTTCTTTCTTTTTTAGCAGAAGCTTAAGCTCAAGAAGCTCAAGAATCAAAAGTGCTCCTTTTAGAATCCTCTCATTGGCACATAGAAAAAGTTTATACTATATGTACCATGGAAATTCTGCAGATGTCTAGCAATTAAAAATTGCCTTGGCACCCTGTAGATCAAAAATGTGATTGCTATTATGCCTAGAAGGGTTCTTTTCTCTGAGAGTATGAGCTAGTGAAGTATTCTTAGTGTTCTGTTGTGATGAAATAAGCTACTATACTGTCCATAAGTCCTTTGCTTTATTATAGAATGATTGTTAAATAAAAACAACAAAGAATCTCTCTAACAAATTCATCCTCATTGTCATAATTTTCTTTTTCTGGAATATGTTGGTTAGATCTGAATATTGTTCATTTGAAGCTTTAAGTCAATACCAAGTCACAATCAGAGTATATTTTCACACCTGAGATTTGTATTACAAATTGTTTACATTTTTTAAAATAAGCCCTGAAATTTAAATCTCAAGTAAATAGTTTCCAGATTTACTGTTTTTAAGCTGTCATAGATAAACATTTCCTACATATTATTAAGGTTATGGTTGTACAAGTACCTCAAGATAATTGGAAACAAATGTAATCTTTATGGGAAATGGGCGGTTCAAAAATGTGATCAATAAAAACAAATAAACAAATAAATATAAATGGATTTTATTTCTTTATAAGCTTTTATTGGGATAAAAACTGAAAAATGCATATGCATGCAGACCAAACATTGAATAGGAATTAATTCCTTAAGTTTGTTATGAAAAGTTCAGACGTTAGCTTTCTGTTAATGTGTAATTATCCTTTATATTATTCTTGTGGCCTTTGTTTAGAGTCTTTCTCCACAGTTACCATACACTGAAATTCTTCTCCCTAGCCTTGAATCATCAGAAAACAACAAACATGAAACCTACTACAAATCCTACCTGGGCTCTGTGGTTCCCATCAAAGCTGGTCAATCCACTTCCCTGCAAAATAATTAGTGAAGAAGTCTAACAGATTTTACATATTATGAGCCTGTCCTTAGTGTGGAAATAAGGGGTAAGATCATAATCACAAGGCTAGCTCACTAATAGACTGAGATCATCAATCATGTAAATTAATTTGATGATGTCTACTTTCATTCATTCCATTGAACTATTTTGATCACTTGATTCAAAGATTCAATTTGAAGGAGTAATTCAGATGGATCACCTTCAAATTACATCTCTGAATCAAATTTTCCCATGACCTTACTTTGCTTATGTTCAAAAACAAACAATCCTTTTGGGTTGGATGGATATTACAAAGGAAATACAGTGTTTCTAAGACTCTAAGTGAGTAGTTTGTTTCCTCCACTAAAAGACAGGAAGCTAAATTTCAGCCACAAGATGGACAGAGCCCAATCAGATTATGCATACAATACCCAAAGCATTGCATGAACACACCATGGTGAAGACACATACAACACTAAGTTATAATGTGATACATTTGCTTTGAGCTTAAAATGTTGTACAAGCAAGCATCTCTAGTTTATGAAGCAAGGTTTCAGGCTTAGTATGTTGAATATTAGACAACTAGTTGATATTTAGGTGCAGGTCCTTCAATTTCCATTTTATAGATGAAAGTAAATGAACTTAAATGGAGCATTTTTTCTAAGAGTCTGTGAAACCAAGACTATATTTGTGGGTAGAATGATAGGTTGTCTGCTAGGTTTTTTTTTAGCTCACCATGAGCTCTACTGAACACAGTCAATGCTCAGTGAACGTTTCACAGCATTGTTCTAATTCTGTTGGTTTATTTGTTAATTTGTGGTTTTTAACTTAGAAACAAATGTGAATGTAGCTTCTCAGACTCATTCAAAGACATTTCTTCAGCATACAGTATGTATGATCAAGTCATGCCTTTGTTCAGGCTTGTTGCCATAACACCATACTTCCTCTTGCTTTTTTTTAAAAAGACACATTGCGCCAATCTGTTTGCTAAATCAGGATTAGATATGTCTCTCCTTCATGATGTGCCAGGTTCCTTCTTCTCTCAGACAGAAGCTTGGCAGCTTTTATGTAAGACTGGAAAAGCAGTGGGAGAAGAGCAGGAAACACTATAAGCAGGCTTTATAGAGGAAGAGGAATGCTGGCAGTCACAAACAGAATACAGAGAACATCCATCAGCGATCAAAGCTTTTCTCTGGATGCCACAAATGTCTCACTGAAGTCTGCTGGGCAATTTGTTGCTCAGTTTTCACATTCAGAAAGAGCAGTTCTGCATTCTTCTAGCAAAAAATGTAGCTTAATGCTAGGGCAAAACATACAATTAATTGCTCATAATTGCTCAAAGCTCAGAAGGTCAGAACCATGCTGAGAAGGGATGCTGATTTCTAAGTTGCCACTTTTCAGTTGCAGAAGAAATGTAACATGCTTTATTGGAGAAATTGTTATCTTAAATAATAATCTGTGTTTTACTAATATGTAAGGAGGGACTTATTGTATCTCCTATTTTAAATTTAAATATAACATTGCATTTTCTGTTTCCTTGACTCTGCTATCCTAAAGGATTTCCGAAAACGTTTTAATCTGATTATCACCTTAGTGCAGAACAATGATCTATAAATCTGAAATCATGAAACAGTCAGTAGCTAAATATGCATTGACTTTCCCTTCCTACAAAAATGATTTTTATTAAATTCAATGTCAATATTGCTTTCCCCCCATTTTCAAGACTTAATACCAATAGGCAAACTAGTGGGAACCACAAATGCTGAATAACTCTTGGAATTGTATTTTAATTAATTAACTTTAGGACCTTGAATGGGCCATGTACTTTTCCAATGAAAAATACATGGCCAATGTACATGAAAAGTACATTCCAATGAAAAGTACAGATTCTTCAGAACACTTCAACATAATATTAAACTATGCGGCGAATAAGCTTGATCCACAGAATTCACTAAATAGACATGGGGAGAGTGAGTAGCAGCTTTGTGCCTGCTCTCCTTTTTACTCTCTATTTTTATCCCTTTTAAATCTTTTTAAAATACGCTTTAACTTTTAAATCAATTTTAACCTTTATTTCCCCTTTTTACTTTTTATTCTCAATTTTTATTTTTAATTTTTAACTCTCAATTTTAATTTTAATTTTTAAATTTTTAACTTTTAGCTATCAATTTTACTATTCGAAAGGTTCACTTTTTATCCCGGCTTTTTACCTCAGCTTTTACTCCAGCTGGTGAAGCATTTAGTGAATGAGAGGAAGTAAGTCTTCCCTACTAAGCAAACCAGCTATCCATGGCAGCCATCCAGTGCTCAGACAATCTAAGATCCTGATTGTGGCTTATTCATATAGCGACTGATTTGTCCCAGGGAAGAACCTTTGCAACCGTGTTTGACTGGAGTCCGGATGGCCTCTCCCAAGGGGAAGAAAAGAAAGGCGGCATATTGCTCTCCAAACAGTAAGGAAGTTGGAACCAATCCTCAAAAGCAACAGAAGATTGACGGATTTTGCCAGCCTTTGCACTCAACAGTGGGTCGTGCATCCTCCCCCCTTTCCCTGCCGGTTAGCCGTGATGTTTCGGCATTGTTTGGGGACTCCCCCCTGGAGTGGGAATTGCAGGCAGAGGCGAATCAATCAGGAAGTCAGCTGGGAAGCTTGCGAACCCCTCTGCGTAATTTGATGACAAATGACTCAGCAACTTTGGGTGAATCGGCTCCAGGCCGGGACAAGGGCTTAGAGTCGGAGTTTTACAACCATAGTGAATTAGCTTTAGGACTTGAAAACCAGCTAAATGTTAGTACAAGGGATTTCATTAGCCGACACAGTTTGCTCACTTCTCAGACAGTCTTGGCCATTTTTGACCAATTTGCAGAGGTGCATTTAAAGTTGGACTCTGTGATCAATCTTATTGCTGCGGCACAGACGAAAAAGCCGCAGGTATGTTCAACTGGCTGTCAGACATAACGACCCGGCTAGATGGTGCAACCGAGGGAAAGAACAAGCGGACAATATATTGACTGTAAGCATGGAAAAAAAGCAAGAGATGGTGAGCTGGTTGGACCTGAAATCCCACGGTACAAGAGTGGGGGGGGGGGGAACAGGCGATTATTGAAGGAGCAGATTGTATTGAATATATATAATTCTGAGATAAATGTGGGTAGATGGTCTTCAAAAAGACAGACAGTGACCTCTTTGTCACAGCTTACTCGGTGTGACAAGGGGGCAGTAGATTTGGCAGCATATGAACATCTTCCACAACGTGATAATTATTTCAGAATTCTTTTTAAGTTCAAACAACAGCTCTTCCCAAGCCTGCTTATGCAAATGAGAGGATTTTTGGCTTATTATCAAATTTTACCTACCCGAGTTTTTTCTAGTGGTGAGGCCATCCCGCTAATTCAAAGAGCCCCTAGGGAGAGTGTGGCAGTGCATGGGACAGCTGTTTGGGAAAGTGGATTGAATAGGGAAAGCAGGCTGGCCAAGGTAGGGAGGAGATTTAGCGTTACAGAGGAAATGTCGGTTAGGGTTTTGGACCCAGCTGAAGTGAAACTTCCTTCAATTGGCTTGGTACAAGATGAGACATTCGATTCTGCCTGTTTGGAAACTTTTTCCTCACTTTCACAAATGGAGCAGCAAGAAGTACTTAAAAAACTTAAAGAGATGAGGAAGCTGCTGAAGCAGACTATTTCTTCTGCCGCTCCTTTAGCGTCGATAGCTCTACCCCCTTCAAGGCACGAGGCAGCTCCGGAGAGTCAACAGCCTATAAACCCAGGAAGCCTGACGCCCACGTCTATACAGCACAAGGTACCAGAGACAGTAGATTTGATAACACAAAGTGTTGTGGGACAAACATCGGAGATGGAAGGCACCCAGGAAGGAATCCCCCAATCCCCCTTAGTGGCAAAGATGATACCAAGAAACGACACAAACGCGGTGCCTCATGTAAAATCATTTACCGTGGAGGCAGAGATTAATAGAGCCCATGGACCTGCAAGTCCAAAAGTAACAGGCAGTGCAATGATGCCCAAACAGACTTCTATTGAACTCAGGTGATTAAATGGGTGTGTGTGTGTGTGTAAATGAGGGAGGAGGGGTAGGAGAGATTATCCAAGAAGCCTGACTAGGAATTAGCAAGCAACCACGTCCTTCAAGAGTGCACTTCCTCTCTTGGAATGTGGCAGGATGGAGAGGAAGTTGGTGCACAGATGATTGTATTAAATTTTTAAATAGGTACCATTTAATTGCCTTGCAGGAGACATGGGTTAGCAGCGATGAGACCCCAATTGAGCTCCCCGGGTTTAATATTTGGCAGCTGCCAGCAAAGAGAGTAGCTAAAAAAGGAAGAGCCTCTGGAGGATTGGGCATTTTGGTGAAAGCCGAACTAGGATGGAAGGGAAATGAGATATGCTTGGAGAATGGCCCTCTATTTTTTCAAGCAATCCATTTGGAATATGAAGGGAAGTCAATGATATTTGCAAATGTGTACATCAACCCAGCAATGGGGGATTTGTGGGAGGCTCTAGAGGTAAAAATATTAGAAATACGGAAAAAATTCACAAAAACACCTCTAATTTTGGCAGGAGACTTTAATGCGCATGTGGGTCCCTCGTTGGAACCTTTTATTCAAAACGGTACAATTCCTGAGGGATATTTACATAACCAACAATCATGGGTCTCCCAAGACAGGAAAAAGAACAAAGATGGGGGGAAATTTCTAACTATGGTATATAACTGTAACCTCCAAATTGTAGGCCAGTACTCGGAGTTCAGAAGGTACCCCATAACTTTTTTTGGCCCCAAGGCATGTAGTTCTATTGATTATTTTTGTGTCTCTCACAGCCTAGTAGCAGGGGCAACTTCGGTCTTGACGTTACCAAGGTCAGAAAGTGATCACCTTCCTATTGCGACGTCCCTGGCAATCCCTTCAGATTTAAGGAAAAGGAATCAATCAATCCAACAAATAGGCCTCAACTTAGAAATAGCCCAAGAGAAAAGATTAACATGGAAGAGGGTTGATAGCAAAGCAGTGACTGAATTCATGAATTCACCAGGTATGGAAGCCTTAGCACATATATGCGCAAACAGTACGAGTGAACAAGAGCCTATAGTTTGTTTTGCGGAAATATGCCATAAATTGAAGCATTTTTCCATGACTACCAAGCCAATGGGCCAGTCTGATTCTAGTAACTCATCATGGTTTGACAGTGACTGTAAGGAAAAGAAAAAACAGCTTAGGAAATCACTTAGGAGATACTTAAGCAGCCCAAACATGGAACTACAGAAGGAGTATATTACCATAAGGCAGAAATATAGGCAGCTACTGAAGAGAAAAAAGGCCTATATTGTGACTTCCCAATCTGCTAATTTTGAGGAAGATATTGACTGGCCCAGGATTCATTCCAATGATCCTGGAGTTTATTTTCCCAGAGATGATACTGCTGATGTTACGCAGATTGATGATTGGACATTGATAGGTGGACCCCTGCCACATCGGTCACAAAACTCATTAGACTGAGATAGGGCACCACTGAGAGCTCATCCGATTCATCATAGCTCCCCAAATGAACAAGTCAATCATATTGTGCCTTACTTGGCTAGACAAATGGGGACCAATGATCACATGGGAAGACGGCTACTAAAAGTTAAAGATAGGCATCAGCCCACTGCCGTCCATCAAACCAGACAGCTGCCAAAAGGCAACAAACCCCAGCAGCCCCAGCAAGCGGGAAACAGCAGCGGCCACTGCAGACAAATTTCCTGGCAGCCCACAGGTACCAAGGCAATACCAAGATCTGTCTGACAACTTTAGCAAGCAAGATTGCAACTTTCTCCCCCCTCACCACCCAACAGATTGTGCTATTGAGTTCATGCCGCGGGCATAGCTGCCTAAACCAAAGATGTACTCTATGGCTCCAAAAGAAATAGCTGAGTTAAGAAAATACATTGACGCCAACCTAGCACTGGGTTTTATCCAGCTCATCAAATCCAGAGTGGCAGCCCCCGTACTATTTAAAGAGAAAAAAGATGAGGGGGGGGGGATGAGGCTTTGAATGGATTTTTGTGGAATTAATACCATGTGCATGAGAACACTTACCCCCTTCCCCTCATGAAAGACATGCTAAGTCACTTAGCCAAGGGCAAGGTGTTCACCAGACTGGACCTGAGGGAAGCCTATTACCACATATGTATTAGAAAAGGGGATGAATGGAAGACCATTTGCAACTGTGCACTTGGCAGCTTCCAATTCAAAGTCATGCCATTTGTCCTGCAAGGGCCCCCCTCAGTCCTCATGCAGCTGATTAATGAGGTGCTGCACAAGCACCTATACAAAGGGGTCCTAGTCTACCTAAATGACACCCTCACATTCAGTGAGACTATAGAGGAGCATGTTAAGCTAGTGTGGCAAATACTGAAAACACTCCTAGCCGCAAAGCTCTATGTGAAATTGTCAAAATGTGAATTCCATAAAATTTCCCTAGACTACCTGGGCTACCAAGTGTCAAGCAAAGAGGTGGAGATGGAGCCAGGGAAAGTGAAAGCAGAGTACCCCACTAGGTAATCTCAATCCAATTCACCCTGCCGGGTAATCTTGATCCAATTCACCGCTAAGTTCTGGATTGTTGTGGTCCACCAGCAGCCTGCGGACCTGGCAGAGGAGTCAGATAGTGAGGAGGCTGGGGAGGACAATGGGCCTGTCCTGGAGTCAGGGGAAGGCCCAGACGAGGGCTCTATGTCGAAGGCAGAGATGGGACTAGGGCCATCTGGGAGCAATGTATGGACTCCAGAGCCTCCAGAGGTGGGCAGCAGAGAGGCAGAGGAACAGGAAGAGCCTGTTCCTAGTGCATGCATGCGAAGAGCTGCCAGAAGGCAAGAGTAGCTGAAGCAAAAAGGACGACTTGGGAGTAAGGCCAGAAGATGATGGGCCAATCCCATAAGGCTTACAAGAGCAGCAACAAGCCGTTGGGTTCTTTGTAGAAAAGCAACATTGATTCCAGGGCTTCTTGTCAGCGTCTCTTGAACCTTGTGGGGTTTTTGCCAAGAAAAGCCTTTGGCAGGTTGCCAAAGACATCAAAGGTTGGTGATAAGACTGATGGACTGGTTATGAAGAATTTGTTTTGGACTAAGCTGAGAATGAATTAATTCTCAACTGTTTTAATAAAATAAGTTTGTTCTGAATTGTTTTTGGTAATCACTATTTGACTTAGGTCACAACATGGATGGAGTTCCTGAAATTGGTCAGGTCCACTCAGGGACTTAGCTTAGCTTTCCATCCGAGTATGAACGGGGCCGTGTAACGAGTGAACACAATGGTGGAACAATATATAAGATGTTATATGGATTACCAGCAAGAGAACTGGGACTGACCAGCACCCAAGCCTATAGTGGTGCAAGGAGAGACTCATTATGAAGTTAAGAGAACCCAAGACTCTATATTGTATACAGGTTGATTACAATATTTAGTTTGTTGGAAAGGGTACCTTTTGTCGAAACTTGAACTTAAACTTGAGTTAAGAGCTGGGATGTAAAGGCAGAAAGACTAGTGAAACAATTCCCTGATAAATTTCCTGATAAGCCAAAGGGTACCCCTGGGTGGGGAGGTGGTTAGGGAATATGGTACTAACCCCCTATGTTCCTCTTGTTGCAGGACATGATCATCGGTTGAAGGGGGGCAGCCTGTCAGTCCTGGAGGCCATCTTTTTCTTTAGAACTTCAGGGCTGCCACATTTAGAGCTGTGGGAAATTGAGAGTGGGGATTGCATGGAGTTGCGGGGATATCTAGCTATAATATTCTTTTCTCTGAGAGTCAAGGACATCCAGCCTGCACCTGGAATGGCGTGATTGGGAGGCATCTCCAGTTGGGATGGTGCATTGATTGGCTCATATGATGGACATATGGGTGCAGGGGAAGGGACTTGGACTTTTCTATGGGTGGGGAAAACCTGGAAGCTTTCAGATTAGTGTTTTCCCAGATGTGCCAATATGACATCTCTAATAAAATGAAATTTTGAGGAAGTTACTTGGAACCCTAACATTGATGGAATTCACATTTTGACAGCTTTGTGTAGATTTAAGCGGCAAGGAGTTTTTTCAGCACTTGCCACACTAGCGTTACATGCTTTTTGAGGGTCTTGCTGAATATGAGAATGTCATCCAGGTAAACTAGGACTAGGACCCTTTGTAAAAGTGTTCATGCAGCACTTCATTGATTAATTGTATGAAGACTGCTGGGGTTTCTTGCAGACCGAATGGCATGACTTTGAATTGGAAGCTGCCAAGCGGACAGTTGAAGGCTGTTTTCCATTCATCTCCTTTTTTGATTCTGATGCGGTAGTAGGGTCCCTTCAAGTCTAGTTTCGTGAACATCTTGCCCTTGGCTAAGTGGGTTAGCATGTACTTCATAAGTGGGAGAGGGCAGGTGTTCTTTACACACATGGCATTAATTACACAAAAATCCACGCAAAGCCTGATCCCCCCATCTTTTTTTTTCTTTGAACAGTACTGGGGCAGCCACCCTGGATTTTGTGGGTTGGATGAAAACCCGCATTAAGTTGGCATCAATGTACTTTCTCAGCTCTTCCATTTCCTTGGGGGTCATGGAGTACATCTTTTGTTTGGGCAGCTTGGCCTCCAGCATGAATTTGATCACGCAATCTGTCGCGCAGTGAGCGGGGAGGAAGTTGCAATCTTCTTCACTAAAAACTCCTGATAGGTCCCGGTATTCCCTTGGCACTTACAGACCACAATGACAAATCAAATGAGTTCTCAGTGATAGCCCATTTCTAGTCTGATCAGCTCTGTGACTAGTGTGGCAGGGGCTCTGCTGATTAGTGTCCCATCAACTTGCTCGAAGTGGATGGGGTGAGCTAGGGATTTCATGTGTATGTCTAGCTGCTTGACTATGGGGAGGCTGATTAGGCATCTGGTGCAGCCGGTGTCCATGACGGCCTCTATTTCCCCTTGGGCCCCTGTTTCTGGCACTACTATCTGGGTTTTGATAGTAAAGGGGTGGATGGCTTCACTTACCATCAGGTGGTCATTGCCACTGCTTCCCTCAGCGAGGGTTGGAAGGGTTTCCTTGGCTGGAGTTCCCTCGACTTCAGTGGGAAGGAGTGGAACCTCCACAGCCTGCTTGGTAAAGGAAGCTGCTTCTTCCTTTATTGGATGATCTCTGCAGGGTCTTCCTTGCCCGTGGTGTGGCTGAAGTCTGGGCTTGGGAGACCGGGGCCAAAACCAAGCATTCGGAAGCCGGGTGCCTATGCAGGCCACACTGGTAGCACTGGATGGTACCGGATGGTGTGGGAGGTGGCACTGCTGGCAGCTTTGTTGGGGTTTGGTGACCCAAAGGCCTTCTCATGGGTTTCTCTGTAGTAGGCTTTCTGTGGGGGTGAATTTACAGATCTATGGCCATAGTGGTATTGTACCATGGTTGTATGCCTTCCGGTACTACCCTGATGCCACAAGCTTGTCTAAGGTCTGGACTGAGGGTTTCCTTGAAGTGGTAGACCAGTAGGCATTCTGACCAGTCTCTCAGCTTCCCAGCTGGTCTCCAAAATTCCCAAATTAGCTCCTTGGGGGCCCGGCCGGGTTTCTTTAGTGCCTTAATATGGGACACAGATTCTACTCTGTGGACCATGTCTCCAAACTGGCCTCAGAGTCATTGGATGAATTCATCGGCATTGTCCAGCTCAGGGGCTTCTTCGTCATGAAGCTCTGCTATCCAATTCATCACCTCTCCCTTGTTCATGCCATCTGTGATCCGATGGGTATTGATTTCCATATTGGTCAATCTAATCCCAGACCTGGTTGAGGAAATAGGCTAGCTTCCCTGGAGTCCTGTCAAAGACTGCCTTGAACTGAGAGGGAGGAGCTGCTGGGCCAGTTGCTGAGCTTGTGCAGGCTATTGGGCTGGCACTGGCTTTTGGGCTGGCACTGGCTGCTGGGCTGGAATCTGTTATGGGGCCATGGCCAGTTGTTGGAGCTGCACAGGTGGTTGGGCCAGTATTGGCTGGGGTCCCAGGATCGGTGGCTGGAAGTTGATAGATGGGTATGGGCTGCAGGATTGGGGCAGGCGTTCATTGGTATTGCACCCATCCCTGGCTGGGATAAAATTCCCATCCAGGAGGAATCTGGTCTGCCGGAGGTAGTCTGAATGGAGGTTGCTGGGGTAGAGCACTTCGTCCCATCAGCCCTGGTTGTGATCCTTGCAACACCATGCTGGGCTGGCTCAGTAAGCTCTGTTGCTGTGCCATTCCAATCCCTGCAGTGGCTGTCATTCCAGTAGCTCAGCCCGGTGCGGGAGACTGTGGAACAACCTTCTGAACATCAAATAAAAGGAAGTAGATGCCCTGCTTAGTGGTGCCGCAGCTTTCTGCCTTGAGTTTCCTCAAAGTTCCACTTTATTAGAGATGTCATATTGGCATATCTGGGAAAACCCAAATGAAAGCTTAAAAATAATAACATTTACTGAATTAATACATGGTTTGAAAGATTAAGAAATGTACCAAGGAATATTCTTATGTGCTTTGTCAGAAAGAAGATCAGAGATCAGGTTTTCCACCAGCATTTTACTACCAGATTGAAGATTAACAATGCAGATATTACAGGTGACATCTACCCCAAGCGAGGATAGCTAGAATGTTCCAGAATAAATCGGAGAAGTGTTAGAAGTGTCATCAGACTCCAGGACCTTACTACCACATGTGGTGGACATGCGCAGAAGCAAGGAGATATTGGACTAAGATACACACGTGGTTGGAAAAAATGACTAAGAGACATATCGACTTTAAACCAGAGACATTTTTATTAGGGATCTTACCAGAGACATACAGTAAAGAATTGCAATATTTAATTGTGAATCTTTTACAGCAGCTAGAATTATGTTTACTAAAAATTGGAAAGGAGAAAAGATACCTATTGATGAAGAAATTATTAACAAAATGATTGAATGTGCTGAAATGAGTAAACTGACTTTTGAAATTAGAGAACAGGAAGATAAATAATATTACTTGATATGGGACTTATTTTATCAATGGATAGATAATAAATCTTGGAGATAACTATGTAATAAGTGGAAGCTGATATAAATTAAGTGATATAATTTCTAAAGGAAATGAGCTTGGGACTTCTAGTGATAATTACAAGAGTGGAGGAGCACAAAAGAATGTCACCGACCGATATACTGTCTGTGATTGTATAGAATGATGAATGTTTTTATATTTTGTTTTTTGTTGTTTGTTTTAAAATAAAAAACTTTTATACAAAAAAAAACAATGCAGATGTTATTATAGTTAAAGAAATCCCAATTAAACATTGCAAATGGAAATAATCTTTATTTTTGACTGTCAAACTCAAATATAAAAGATGCCATTTTGATGGACTAAATTGGAAGGAATGGTCACTTATAAACAAGAGATGTTCAGATTGAACTCAGTCCCAAATTTCTAGAAAAGTTCAAATGGGAAGTAGAAGAAATGCAAATGAAATAACAAAGGGCTTTGGCATTTTGGATCCTAAACAGCTACAACAAAAAACTGAGGAGGAGACCACCACACTAAGTGCTACAGATCTTAACTTTTCTAAATTCTAGTCATAAAAATGGATTATAAATGTCTAACATGGAATATAGATAGAGCTCCTCAAAAATTATTTCACAATTTTAAAAAATTGCAACATATATTAGGAAAAAAGGAAGTAAAATATTTGATTTGCAAAAAAAAATTGGGCAAAAGATTCATTTCAGCAGGATTTAAAAAAAGAAATTGAGTTGTTTTGTATACCATATATACCCCAATTATACCTAGAACTGATACTGACTAATGATTGTGTTAAGTATATGGGGGTGGAGGCGACTTTGTATGGAACCAAGACTGATAATGAGAATTTATGTTCCAAATAAATACAAGGTTACTTTTTACAAAGGATTTATGGACAAATTAATAGACTTACCATATGAAGATTGGTGTTTAATGGGGGACTGGAAGGAAGGAATTTCTCCACAAAAGGACAGAGCCTCAGAGAAAGACATTAAAATAAGACAAGGGAAATCATCGAAAGTATATATGTTTTTACATAATGGACAATTTAGAGTCAGTAGATCTAAGAAGACACAAAAATGGTGATGTAAAAGTATATACATATTTTTCTAAAAAAAATATATCTTTAAACGAAACATTGTTGAAGAAGGAAATAGTAATGGAGGACTGTAAAAAGAAATATGTCACTTTCAATCACTTTTTCATTATAGACTATTTCTGCACTGGTTTGCCCATTTCACCCCAAAATAGCCTGAATATTTCTTTACATTTTTGTTTACATTTCTCCTAGATGCATATTTTTGTTCATCCTGTATGTTTTTGAATATACGTTTCCCCCAACACACAATTTTTTTGCAAAAAATGTTGACCAATAAACTGGGTTGCATAATGTTTCTCTTAATACATGTAATGGAAACTGCTTTGCAAATTTATGAAATTACAAATATTAGCATATGACTTGGGTGAATGCAGGAGCTATTATATTTGTCTTCAAAGTCAAATAAATATTATATATTCCCTGAAGAGATCTGGCAGGCACCATATTTACAAGGTGTCAAATAAATTCCAATCTAACCTATTTGTAACATCTTCAGATCATTTTCACATTGTTGCTATCACTAACTATAAAATTATAACTATATCAATAATTGGTATCAATAATTATAAAGTTATTTAAATGAGAAATACAAGCCTAGCATCCATAAATACTGATGAACATTTAAATTTTAAATGTCTAATTTAAGCCAACATTACTTTGATTCAGGATAAAATGATACTATAGACTGTCATCCTGAAGTTGGGATATTAGATAATGAAAATGGAATTCTCATTATTTTGTTCAAGATAGTTGTGTAAAGCAGAAACATAAAAAAACAGTCTTTGTTAACCAGACGCCAACATTTAGCCAACCCTGTATGGGCTTTGAAGCTAAGTAGGATTGGCCAAATTAGTGGTTGGATGCGGGAATCTCCATTTCAAGGCTAGTTGAGAATTGGGGAGAACAACAACAAAACAACTTTTTAAAAAAGCAGATTAACAGAGTTGGAAGAGACCTTATAGGTCATCTAATCCAACTGAAGCAGGGCAGTGGTGGGTTGCTCCCGGTTCGTACCGGTTCTCAAGAATCGGTAGTAAAAATCTCTCATCGTTCGAAGAACTGGTAGTAGTTGCTGGCTGGCCACGCCCCCAAACCGGTTCCCTGGCCGGTTCATCCCGCCATGTTCTTTGTACATGCGCATCCTATTGCCTTGCAAGTCCAATGGAATGTGCATGCACAAAGAACATGTCGACAATAGCAGATGCTTTTTGGCAGCCTGTGGAGAAAGTGGCTGGCAAAAAAGCCTTTTCGGAGGCTTTCTGGCCAGCCACTTTCCAGCACCGACAGCTGGCTGGAGGCTGCCAAAAACTCAGGTTAGCTTGCCTTCCCAACTCTGGACCAGCCGCTGTGGAAGGTAAGCAGCCAAAAAAAGAAGCGGTGGTGGGGGAGGAAGGTAAGCAACGGGGACCACCAGGAAGGCAGGCAAGCATGTCGGGGCTGCTCAGCTAGCTAGCTCCCTTCCCCACGGCCCTACCATGTTTGCCTGCCTTCCAGCCCGGCCAGTGGGTGGGTGGGCGGCCCTTCAGGGAGACAGAGCTGCTGTGCTGGAGGTGAGCGGGGCAGGAGCAGCAGCGGTGCTGGGGGACGATGGCTGGATGTCTCTCTCTCTCTCTTTCTCTGTCTCACACACACACATGCCCTGCCCTGTTGCCTCCACTGCCACTTCTTTTGCGTTGGCTTCTCGCCTCTCTTAAAGTTGATCATGAAGAGCTGGAGGACGTTTCCTTAGATCTCCCCCAAGTCATTGTGCAGTGTCAGAGACATTGTGTGTGTTTGTTTATCCCTTCGCAAGGACTTGGAGGCAGCCCCTCTGAAGTAAAGAGGCGGCGGCGAAGCCCTGTGGTCCGGGAGAGGACCACAGAAGGACACACACACACACACACACACACACACCACACACCACACACTACACACACACACACACATCTATCGGCTCCACTGCCGCTTCTTTTGCATTGGCTTCTCGCCTCTCTTAAAGTTGATTGTGAAGAGCTAGAAGACTTTTCCTTAGATCTCTGATGGTCCAACAATGATTTGGGGGAGGAAACGGCACCTGGTTCCACTTCCGGGACAGGAGAGGTGAGGAGCAGCAGCTGCTGCAAAGTTGGAGGCTCTTGGAAATGTTGGGGGGAAGGCGAGAGGGAAATAAATCTCTTCTTGGTCTTGGGGGAGAAGTTTGTCAAAATGCCACCTTTTTTTATGTGCATCCACGTTAAGGGGGCTTTGTCCCTCTCTCCCCCTTTAGTCACTTCCCCACTCTTCATCCGACCTGTTACTCAGAGACTGAAGCCCTGATCAGAGGAGTTTGTGGTTTGATGAGGCGATCAAAAGAAAGGCTGTTTTTTAAGATATGAAGTGTCTCCCCCCCCACATCATTTTCCAGTTTGGGCTGCTAGGCAGGCAGGCTTTTATTTTGTCAGCCCAAGGGTCAGGGGAAGGTACATAGGAAATTGCTCTGTCTCTGCAGCATCGGTCATGTGACTGAGTGGGCATGGCCAACTTGATGTCACTCACAGCAAGGTGCCGCCCCACCTTGCCATGAGTGACTTTGAGTTGGCCACACCCACTCAGTCACATGACCACCAAGCCACGCCCACCAAATAAGCCACATCCACAGAACCAGTAGTAAAAAACTTTGGAACCCACCCCCGAAGCAGGGGTTTTTCCCCCCCAAACTTTTTCCAAAAAAAGGCTATTATTATTGCCAAAAGAACTATATGTCCTTGTAGTTAAGAAATGACTCAGCTTTTTTTTTAAGACTTTAAGGCTGTAGCCAAATAACTTTTAACTCTATTTCATGAATCTTTCCAGTCTTCTGCCCTTTTAACAACCCTTGACATATTGCAAAGTTTATATGAAGCCCCCAATTCCCCCCAGATCTGTACAACTATACCCCAGAGCAGCGGTGAAATCCACTTACCTTCACTACCGGTTCAGGAACGGGAGTGCACGGCAGCACACACGCACTATGTGCATGCTTGCCTCTTCTACACATGCGCAGAGGGTCAAAAACAGGACGTAATGACGTCACAGCAGGTGGGCAGAGCCTCCCGCCAGCGGCACTACTGGTTCGCGCAAGCCAGATAGATCTGGCCAGATTTCACCACTGTCCCAGAGATTAGATTTAGAATGGAAGATCTGACTATTATTTAAACAAACTAACACATTAAATAAAGACATATCTGGGGCAAGAGAAAAATCCAGATTTTTTAAACCACCTTCAAAAAAACCCAAAAGAGATGGAAGAGTATATATATTAAAAAAGCTAAAATTTTTGAACACTAAACATTTCCATTCAGATATGTTTTTGAAATCTGGATACAGTGATAAACATTCAAATAGATCTGAAAAAAATGAAATGGAAAACTGCAGTTATGAGATTTTTAGAATACCCTACATCTACTATAATAACAGATTCTTTCACATAAAATTGGCACATTTGTGATGTAACTGCATGTTGGAACATCAGAACAGTTTGGATTTCAGTCAAGATCTGAGGAAACATTTGGACCACAGTTCCTTTTGTTAGAGGAGTTTTTTCCCCCTCAGTCCACTACAAGTAGATGTTCTTGTAAAGCCCTGTACTATGTTTTCATCTCTGAAGTAATAATTGTTTAAGCCATTTCTCAATTATTGCACATTGTTGTTTGGGAGCCAAGTTAATGTTCCATATCCATTCCCCTTTGGTTCCTTCCAAGCATCTTCTGTTTATGAAGATTTTTTCTACTTAAATTTCCTTATAATTCTTTCCAAATGCAATCTATCACAATATTTATATATCACAATTTATAGCATTTTATAGTTTTCAGATTTTAACTTTATTAATCAGGAAAGAAAGGCTGGCAATAAAATCATTGTCATGTCTACTGATATATAAGTTCCATTGCTTCCATTCATTAAAAATGATATACAGTATGCAGCTCAATAAAGTTACTAAAGCAGTGGTATGTTTTGATGGAGGAAATTGTAATAAAATAAGTTTGGAGAGAAGTTGAGATCCAAAGTGGACGAAAGAAGGATGCAAAGTGGACAAAACTGTGCCACATATACATTTATGAGCATAAATATCTGAAATTTTGTTTGGGATTTTTTTTTCTGTTGAGATGGGGGATAGACAGTGGAGGGCTGGTTCTTTGCTTTTAAACAAAAGATATCATCTTAGTAATATTTTAACAGTATGATCTGCCAAAATGAAATGCATTATGACCCAAACAAGCACAGAATCTAGACAACTGAATTCAGTGGAAAACATTTGGGCAATATTATTTACAAAACTGCATAGATTAGGTGGAATGGATACAAGGTGCCTATTCCAGGAATTGATATTCATGAAAATGGTGTGAATGTAGATATCTTTTTAAAAGCTATATAATGGAAAAAATTAAACAGAGCAGGCTGAACACTGAATAAAAAGGAGGCTATAGATAAATAATAGGAACTCATGCACATATACAAACACATAACTATCACGTCCTCTAAGTCAGACTGCAAATGGTGAGACCAGCTTTCCTCCCTGATTACTTCTGCAGAATGGATTGTCATAGGAGTTTTATGGGAGCTCTCTTCAGACACAAACATGTCTGTATACGGTAGCAGGACAAAGAAAAGCAAGTCTAGACAACAGTATACACAGGGAGGCTGAGAGAATGTCTCAAATCTTCCTTTTTCTCCTCTTCCTGAAACAACAAAAGCCAGTTGACATCATCTTAATTGGAAATATTTTCCATATGTTCAGTAGTGTCCACAATGAAGTCAAATATCTCAACACAGCAGCCAAAACTATGCAATCAAGTTCTACCCCTTTTACAACTGTGCAATCATTCTTCATGGATGCCCTTTCTTTAGAGGCCCTTTGAATATGTAATGGTGTGAGTCACTAATTCCCTCTGACAGTGTTAATTTCAGGAAGCATCAAGTTGATGCTCGGTAGTTAAGACGTTGATGTTTCTGCCACTTGCAGGCTATAAAAAGAGAATAACAATGATATACCTGTTCTAGGAAGAATCCTAGAGAATGCCCTGCTGTGTTTGAGGTACTTAATGAAATGCCCTCACAAACAGGATACAGAGTTGTGAGATTCTCAGCTTTAGGGCAAAATGCTCTTTAATAAGCCTCTTCTCTATAATGAAGTCCTTTGAAGATAATTGGCAGTAGTGGCCCATGACAATACTAGTCAATTGGAAGTATCATATTAAGAGGGGACTATTACAAATATTCTACGTATTTGCTTGAAGAAATGAATATCAGTTTTTGCCATCTTTTTCCTGTCCACAAACCATCCATCCAGTGGGTCTAATCCAGACAGATCTAAGAAATTGAGTAATTTGTCTCCTCTATATAGAAATTGACATTATCAATACTACAATTGATAAAGTCCATCTCTATATAGAAGAAACAAATTACTCAGTTCCTTAGATCACTCCCCAATCTTTGAGGTATGTGAAACCATTACTGTACAAAATAACTAATAGTATTTAAAGTTCTGATTTCAGTCATTTTTCATGGGTAAAAGTAAAGCCAAGGGAAAACTAGTTCCAATGTATACAAGGATGAAGAAGAATTTTATTTCTGCCATATTTTAAAGCAAACAGATGTTTAAAGCAAATCAGAGAATTCTGATTAATATTGTAATACAATTTTTGGCTGAGAACTGCATATAGCTCACAGTTGTTTCATCTTTAAGTAGAAAGGTAGTAGGAGTATAATTTCTATCTCTATGAGCTAGAATTTGGCCTGAGATTTTAAAAAAGCATAAAGTTTGAAGGCAGGCTTTAAAAAAAGATTTTAATGAAACAATATTAACATTTCTTAAGAAATTATGATTCTGAATGCTCAGATCTTTGATAACATCTAATGTAACATTTGAAGAGATATTAAAATGTACAGTCAAATGTTTTAATTGTATCCCATGTAATAAGTGTGGTGGGACCTGTCACATTCTAGATAAACATCTTTTTTTGTTTTGATTTTTTTTCATGTGCAGCCATTCACTTTTGATATCTTGTGTCATCTGAGTTTTCATGTACTCACATGTGAGACTCATGAGATATTCACAAATCACTTCTTGCCCTCCATTTGATTCACTCTACAGAAAATATTAAGTCCAATCATAAATCAGCTTGTAACTACACTGAAGAATATATTAAATTACATTGTTAGCAGGGCAGGCTTATGATAAAAATAATTGATTGCAAAACATTTTCTCATGCCAAGAGGCCTCAAAATATTCTGTTATATTGATTAAAAGCTCAGACTTCCTGTATGCAAAGGAGATTGTTTGTTTGTCTAGCAACTTGCCAGGATAGAACACCAGGGACTTAAGATAAACTTACAAATTTATTTTAAAAATTAAATATGTATTGATTTGTATTTTTTATTACATTTGTCACCATGAATTGGAAGCAGATTTCTCCATTTTGTTCTTTCACTCGGGAGGAAAAAACCCCTCTTGCTTAATGTTTTATTTGAAACACACAGACACACACACACAGAGAGAGAGGTGGGGGCACTTTATAAAACCATATAAATACCACAAGCATTTGTTAGTTTTCAGGATCCAAACAAAACAGATATCTAAAATTCCCACTGTAATTATGAAATAAAACCTTTATCATTTTGGAACAGGATAAATTGTCCTGAGGAATCTGCAGGTGAGCTATTCATACTTAACATATCCAACAGTCTCCTTCCTCATTTCAAGACAGTTTTGTTTTCCCTTCTACAGTTGCCTTAAATCTCCTGACTTAATTGCAACATTTACTTTTTATATTTTGCCAATTGATCACAATGTCCTGGGGAGTTAAACGGGTATTATCAATTCTTACCAACTAAATGTTCTCATACTCCAACAAGGAAATTTTATTTTTTATTTTGAATTGTTCCTACACTCCTCATACTCAATCAAAGTTGACTTCTGAATATATTTTTTGAAAAACAAATTTTAATGCCTGATCTATAGAGAGCTACAGACATGACCTAGAAGAAACTACATGGGTATGTTACAAAACATGCTGCAAGTTCAGGAAACATAGAAAACATTAGAAAAACATTCAGGTTGGGCCCATCTTAAATCCCTAGGTATAATGGAAGGGAATAGAAAATAACATGATTCAAGAATTAGGGTTTTTGCTGGTACACTTGGCTACAACTTTTTTTTATCAAACTGAATCCTGAAGAAATAGATCTAAAGTAGATTAAGAAAACCTTTAATCGCTAGCAGAAGGGTGGATAAAACATTTATTTTCTGAAATTTACCTGTGAATGAACTACTATTGGTGAAATGATAATAAAGATTTTAATTATTTGCCATCTGTTGGGATTTTAATTAGTCTGCTTCTCAGTATGGCTAGTTTCTATAATCATTTTATCCAGTATTTCTTAGAAGACTGCCTGCATAGACAGATTATCTATCTATCTATCTATCTATCTATCTATCTATCTATCTATCTATCTATCCATCCATCCATCCATCCATCCATCCTCTAACTATACACACATACTACCATGCACACATGTCCATTGATTTTATAATATATAATTTCAAAGTTCAGAAAAATCATAAAATATGAATATTATTAGGTATTTACATTTCAGAATAAGTGGTAGAACAAGGTAGAAGGATCATTTTCTTGCATGTGCTAAGCAAATTCATTAAAAAATTGTTACAGAATTTATTCCAAACAATTAGTGCTACTGGAAACGGCCCAGATTGTGGTATAGGACCTATTTTACTCAATAAGGATTTTTTGTTGCATACTTCTACTTGCTCTCATAGGCTTGGGAATTATAATATGTATAAATTCTGAGCTATCTAAAGAAAATCCAGAGGTAAATCAGGTTTTTTTCCAGCCTTTTTTATTATTCTCATCATTGGTGCCCAGTTATATACTGTATTTTTTGGAGTAAAAAACTCACCAGAGTAAAAGACGCACCTTAGTTTTTGGGGAGGAAAATAGGAAAAAAAATCTGCCTACCAGGTATTCATCTGGCTAGAATCCTTAGCCTGGTCAGCTTCAGCACATTAGTTTGCTCACTGGTCTTGAGGTTGGGATGGGGGGGGGGCTAAAAAACAGTTCTAAAGCACAGCTGATCATCGGAGGGATCAGCAATTAGAAAAGCAGGCAAAGCGGAAGATCGCTTCGCTTGCAAGCGCTGCGTTGGGGCTGAAGAACAGCTTCAAAAGCACAGCTGATCATCAGAGGGAGCTCCAGTGAGTAAAGTGGGTAAAGCACGGAAGGGGTAAGAGAAGGCAGCAGCTGTTCCGGGTAGTCATTTTGGGCACCACATGTCACGTTTTCAGCCTCCAAATGCATTGTGTTTTCGTGTGGCAATTGGTGGCGATGTGCTTTGGCGATCCCCGCAACCTTGAAGGGCTGTCAAACGGAGCATTTGGAGGCTGAAAATGTGATGCACAGAGCCCAAAAACACAAGTCATTGTCAGTGGCAATCTCTGCAGCCAGGAAGAGGATGCACAGAGGCTGAAGGATGGGGGCCGGTGGGTGGGCGGGGTTACATTCGGAGTATAAGCCTCTTTTAGGAGGGAAAAAAGTGTGTCTTATACTCCAGAAAATACGGGTAGATAGTGATCAATATTGGTTCTTCTAATTTTTAGATAAAATATAGGGTGAAATATGCAAACTATCTGTGATATTGCTTGCATGGTGGAAGGAAATCCTACATTCGATGTAGAGAAATTATCATTTTTGAAAACTGAAATATTTGAGGAAATAATAATTTCAAAACCTTTAATGGACATAAAGTCACTGTGATATTTTATAAAATACGTTATGCAAAACTGTTCATAAACATATCTACAATGTATAAGATTTAAAAGTATATTTGTTCAGGTAACAATTATAAATCTATTAATTAATTTTACTTTAACATGTTCTTAACCCTTATGTATAGATTTTTTTCTTTCAACTATTCTCTTTTTTAAAAGTTCATGTTTTTACAAACATAAACATATGAATCTATTATATGTTTTATTTGAAAATAAATTACTTGATAACAAATTATTTTTGCATTTTTTTTTCTAGAGGTGGAGAGAAAAGGTCCCTGAGAAACAGAAAAAAGTCAACCAGGTAAAAACACTCAAATGTTCTATTTACTTCCTGAACCTTTACTAAGTATGAAACAGAATATATTCAGAATATATTCAGAATATAGCTCTTCCAATATATTCTAATTTATGCATCAATTGAAGTTAAAATGCCGACACAGTATCATATTTCCTCACAAGCTAATAAGATTCAGCAGCAGTAAACCAGAATGAGCTATAACCTTATTTCAAGCAAACTGACATTTCTTGATATTTTATGTGTCTTTGAAACTATGGAAGCAAGTTCTGCAGTAAGGACATGAAACAAAATAAAATCTATATAATCTTATTCAGTTTTTCTGAGCACTCTTTCAGGAAGACAAGTAGACCCTCAGGTGACACAATTTAGGCCAATTGTTTTACTTATCAAAACCAGATAACATAACCTCTAAACCAGTGGTTCTCAACCTGTGGATCTCGAACCTTTTGGGGGTCGAACGACCCTTTCACAGGGGTCGCCTAAGACCATCGGAAAACACATATTTTCAATGGTTTTACGAATAATTTTATGGTTGGGGGGTCACCACAACATGAGGAACTGTATTAAAGGGTCACAGCTTTAGGAAGGTTGAGAACCACTGCTCTAAACAAATCTGGCTGCATGGTTGTTTTGACCTCTTATTGAGTTGTCAATTGTCACTTCAACTCACATTTTTATATGAAGAAGTCTAGAGATTATTGCATTGCAAATGGAGATTTATAAGGCTAAGTGTTCCATTTGTTGACCTTTAGATTACTGTACAATATCTTCATACAGGACTGCTCTAATTAATTTATATACTACTAAAATGCTTGTTGTCATGTCCTTTAACTGGGTGAAGCAGTGCAACATAGGGCAACTTTTGAACCAAGGTACCTCAAATGGGCTAATTTGCAAAATGTGTCCAAAATCTGCTAAGAGAATGTCTATGGAGATTCTCAGTCATCCAGGTCATGGTTGTCCCAAAGATGTATTGGGGAAATGAAACAACCACTTCATAAATGCATGGCACAACAGGAGAACCAACACAGCAGGACTAGATTCAGCAATCCATCTGCATTTAAAGGACACAGGCCACTCTTTTGAAGACAACAAAGTCCATATTTTGGACAGAGAGGATTGCTGGTTTGAAAGAGGGGTTAAAGAGGCCATTTATGTCAAAATTGAACAGCAGTCTCTTAACATAGGGGGAGGGATACGACATCATCTATCATTTGCACCACTCAGGTAACCCTGATGACACACATAAACCTCCAAGTGACCTTAACGACCCCCTAAAAGAATGCAAATGACCAGCTGTCTACAAGGAGTATAAATCCTTCCATTCTCCACCATCCAGTCAGAGCTGAAGAAGCTTCTTGGATGAGAAGCAAAATGTCTTCAAAGAAAAACCAGAAACTCCAGTTGCCTCTTGGAAAAAAGCATCTTTGGGACTGCTGAGAATGAAAATTGGGAAAGCTGTGGCTGCTTCAGTGCTATTGACTGCTGCAGGGCTGTTACTGCAGTGTGTCATCTTCATTTTCAATATTTTGTTAGTTTCCAGACTAACAAACCCCTCTTGCAACCCCTTGCCCCCTCACCTGTTAAGCAGCAGGTACTTACCTACCTGTAGGGAAGGGAAGGAATGGGAAGGGGAGGGGAGGGGAGGGGAGGGGAGGGGAGGGGAGGGGAGGAAGGAAGGAAGGAAGGAAGGAAGGAAGGAAGGAAGGAAGGAAGGAAGGAAGGAAGGAAGGAAGATTTTGGATGCTCCCTGCCAGCTTCCCACAAGGAAAGTGAACAGAGAAACCAGCAATAAATCAGAAGTCACTCTCACTTCCACTGATTTTTTGCCCATCTGTAACTATTCTTTTTGTCTGTTTCAATAAGGAAATATCTCTGAAACAATGATCCAATGGGGCACGGGCTGTCTAGTTATCAAATGAACATGTGACACATATGCAGGACAATAATAAATTATTAACTTTTTTATGTTGTGAAAAGTGGGAAGATCTATTTATTTATGAGAAATATTTAGAGCAACTTATTAAACTGACATTCAACCAAAAAGAATCCATGCAAATTCTCTTTCTAGGTTCAGTAGTAGATTCCTACAAAACTGTACTCTCTGAAAAGATCTGCTGGTACCACCCATTAGGATACTTTTCAAAATAAATAAAATTGTGTGAATTTTTACAATAGTTTAGTAATGCCTCATTATGTCTTGAGCTCTCAAATTACAATAGAATGCTGAATTCAATCTTGCATGAAATGCCAAAGTTTCACATAAAAACAGCAATCTTGCACAGAGTAAGGGGCTGAGGCTAGTGAAGTATGAAGTTGTCATACTAAACTCAGATAGAATATTAGAGTCTGCTTTTATCAACAAAGTTGCAATCTTCCTATTTCTTATATTTTGTTTAAAACGTGTAGAAATTCATCAGATTAATTAGGGACAGATGAACATTTAATTTTAAACTGTATAAGATGATGGTGTCTATTTTAACTTTTTTTTAACTATTAAAGTAATTAACCAGCAGAGGTAGACTTTTTGAAGGTTGTAGCTACTGTTTCAGTATTTCTTAAAAAGGCCATCTGGCCACATATCTAATCACTTTATCCTAAAATGCCTTATATCATTTTACCCATTTTACCCATTTTTTTCTTTTTCCTTTTCTTCCATTCAATTGTTGGAAGAAATGTCCATCTAGGTTCAGTTCCAAGTGGGGAGGAAGACACTGGAAACATGAAGGCTATTTCAAAAGATGGTTTAATGGTGGACAGGGCCACATGGTTTGAGGTCCTGGGCAATTGAGTACATGGGTGAGAGACAAAGAGAAATTTATACCCTCTCTTGGGCCCTGCCTTGGAGCTTCCTATTCCTATGTAAGGGCAGGTATCACATTGGTTGTCAGACTTCAATGGGGCCATGCACAGGTAACTTTGTAGGTTGTCTTGAGTCTCAAGCTTGGTTGAATCTCGCTGAGTGATAATGTAATGAAGGGGGTTGGGCAATTCCTATTATGGCTTAATGTCTTTGTCCTGATTTGGATCTTGAGTGAGGGCTAATCCTATCATGTCCTGAGGGTGAAGGTCTTTTGTTTTGTAGATAAGCTGGCTCAGCCTTTTGTCTTGTAGATAGGTTGGCACCAAAATATCTGTGGGGGGTGGGGGGGCAGGGAGCTAAGTGTTGTAGCATGGGAATAACGAGAGGCACAAGCAAGCTAGTGACAACAGCTCTTTAATTCAGGGTGAGACTTCAGCAAAGCAACACAGGCAACAGCCCTCTTTATATACAGTTCTGAAATACCCGTTAACCAATCACAAGCATTGCTGCATTTGAATTTCCCGCACAAAATAGATACATACATAACACCCCTCCATTCCCAGAAGGCACTTATCCTATCTATTTACATATTTACATACAAAATCACGCAAGTTACCAGGCCGTGACTTCACTTTGGTTGACCTGCGCAGTTCAGTTGTTGGTGAGGCATCGAGCCGGTCAGAGGGACCTCCCGTCTCTCCTGGCTCCCCCAATGGAACCTCCTGGATTTCTCCAGAGGCGTGGCCATCCCTGGCTGGGAATGTCAACTCGTTGGGGCGGCGCTGGAACTCAGGCTTAACCGATAAGTAATCTGGTTTACTCGGGCTTGAGATAGCTGTTTCGGGGAAACTTTGGAAGTTAGGTTTAACCATATCGGAGTTTTCACAGGCTTCACAATTCAAACGTTTACGCAATTGATCTATGTGCCTTCTCCAAATTTTACCTTGCCCTACGTCCACTGTGTATGATTTCAGACTGGTGATTCCCACAATAATTCCCCCAATCCACAGTGGACCGCTAGCATAATTTCTTGCAAATACTGGGGTTCCGATTTGGAATTGTCTTAAACTTCCCTCTTCCCCCTTAAAATTATCTGTGGAATAGTTTCGGTGTAAGCGATCGAGAGTGCACCTGAGCTTACAGCCCATTAAAAGCTCTGCTGGGCTGCGCCCTGTGGCAGTGCATGGGGTTGCATGTTGTATTGCTAAGAAATTGATCAATCCTAGCTTGCCAGTCTCCCGCATCGAGTCAGGACAGGGCTTCTTTGGTCGTTCGAATCTCTCTGCAAGGCCATTCAAAGCCAGATGGAACCGTGCAGATAATGCATGTCTTATTCTTAACTCAGCCAGGTAGCCGTCAAATTGAGTTGCCGTGAATTGGGGCCCGTTATCAGAAACCAGGGTGTCTGGCAACTCATGGGTAGCAAATAGTTTCCTGAGGACCTTAATTACAGCCTCAGAAGTGGTTGATGGCATTAAAGCTATTTCCAGCCATTTGGAAAAAGCGTCTACAATTATAAGAAAATTCTGGCCGTGGAAGCGGCCTGCAAAATCGATATGAATCTTCCACCATGGTCCCTTAGGCTTTTCCCACTCTCTAACAGGAGCTACAGGGGGATCCGGGCGGGACTCCTGGCAGGGCCTGCATTTCCCCACCCACTCAGTGACATCTTGGTTGAGATGTGGCCACCACACATAACTCTGAGCCAGACTCTTCATTCTAACTATACCAGGGTGCCCTTCGTGTAGCAATTCCAGCACCCGATGCCTTAATCGAGAGGGGATAACCACCCTGTCGCCCCACAATAAACAGCCTCCCAACATAGACAACTCATTCTTTTTGTTAAAGAACACTTGAAAATCCCCACTGTCCACCTTAGTTGGCCAACCCCTCATGACCCAGGCCATCACAGTTCGTAAAACAGTGTCTTTGGCA
The DNA here is from genome assembly GCA_022577455.1 of Arizona elegans. Lineage (NCBI taxonomy): Eukaryota > Metazoa > Chordata > Lepidosauria > Squamata > Colubridae > Arizona > Arizona elegans. The sequence goes on along the minus strand of JAKOOJ010000007.1, from coordinate 37,406,953 downwards.
GATGCCCTCACCACCTCGCCAGATGAGAGTGGCCCCAGGGATACAACATCAATCAATAATACAGGGGCTTCCAGAGTCGGGTTTTCCAACAAATCGGGCAAGGGGCATCGGCTGAGGGCGTCAGCATGGCCCAGAGTCCGGCCCGGTCGGTGGATTAGTCTGTATGAGTATGTGGCCAGGAAAATTGACCATCTGGTCATCCGGGGGGGAGAGAGTGGCCAGGGTAGGTTTGTTGCCAGTCAAAAGTCCCAACAATGGCTGATGGTCCATAATAAGTTCAAAAGTCCGGCCAAACAAATATTCGTGAAATTTTTTGACCCCCGCAACAGCTGCTAAGGCCTCCCTGTCCAGCTGGCTGTAATTTCATTCTGCACTGGACAGAGTGCGAGAGTAATAGGTAATGGGCGCCTCTAACCCATACGGTAATTATGGCTCAACACAGCGCCTACACCAAAAGGGGATGCATCGCAGACAAGTACAAGCGGCAATTCCGAGTTATACTGGATAAGAAAGCTGTCCTCAGACAAAAGTTTTTTAACAGCCTTAAACGTGGCTGCTGTGGTCTTGCCCCAAACCCAGGGAACGTTTTTTCCTAGTAGTCTATGCAATGGTTCCGCAATGGTTCCGCAATGGTGGCTTTGTCTTTGAGGAACATGGTATAGAAGTTCAGAAGTCCCAGGAAGTTCGGCCTTCGACTTTGGTGTGGGTGCATTTTGGATGGCCCTTACTTTGCTTTCTGTGGGGTGAATGCCTGTGCCGTCGATTCAGTAGCCCAAATATTCTATGGAGGGTACCGCAATTTTACATTTAGACTTTTTGAGTTTAAGTCCCACTTCTCTAAACCTGGTTAGCACTTGTCTAACTCTATCTCCAAGCTGCACCTCATTCTGGCCACTAATGAGGACATCATCAAAATAGGGAACAACCCCCGGGAGTCCTTGTAGAAGGCGCTCCATAGTGCTCTGGAAAAGCCCTGGAGCAATGCTAACCCCAAACTGCAGTCTAGTGTATTTGAACGCACCTCTGTGCGTTACTATAGTTTGTGATTCTGCCGTAGCGTCATCTACCGGCAGCTGCTGGTACGCCTGGGCAAGGTCTAACTTAGCGAATATCTTGCCAGGGCCCAGGGAGTGAAGTAGATGGTAGACGATCGGAACGGGATGGGCGCTCTGTTACAATGCCTTATTGATCATGCATTTATAATCAGCGCAGATTCTGATTGATCCGTCTGACTTTACTGGCGTGACTATAGGGGTTTCCCACTTAGCGTGATCTACAGGGACTAGCACCCCTTGTTTGATCAGTTTGTCAAGTTCTGTGTCTATTTTTGGTTTTAGGGCAAATGGTACCCGTCTTGCCTTTAACCTAATCTGGGCTACATTAGGGTCTAAATTAAAAGAGATAGAGGTCCCCACGTACTTGCCTAGCGTCTCTTCAAAAATGTCCTGGAACTCATGCAGGAGGCTTTCCTTTAGGGATGGTCCGCTGATGCTGTGGACACCCGTGAAGCCCATGCCAAGGGCTTGGAACCAAGATAGGCCCAGGAGACTTGGCAGTGACTTGCTGACGATGGTCAGGGGAAGCTCTTTCTGGAACTCGCCATAGGTGACCCGGAACATGCCCACGCCTTCCACAGGAACCCGGTTTCCTAGGTATTTGAGGAGGCGAACTCGTTGCCGTGCAAGCTGGTTTCTCTGGAACTTTGGTAGAAGCAATTTAAGTGTTGCCCAGGACATGATTGATAGGGTAGACCCAGTGTCAATTTCCATGTCGCATGGTCTCCCTTCAATTTCTACTCTCGTGTAGACCTTTTCCTCTACAGATGTGCTGGCTTGGCTGATTCTCGTGCTGAAGGTCTCTCACTTTTGATTCTCATGCCGTTTTCTCGTGCCGCCATCTCTGGTTGGCTGGTTTGAATGTGTCAGTTCTGGTTGGTCGAGATAGTCACGTGACTTGTTATTTCGAGGAAATTGAGCTCTACAGACTCTAACCAGGTGGCCCTTTTTTTCACAACGCCTGCAAATGGCGTCTCGGTATTTGCAGGATTGTCTCTTGTGAGCTCCACCATAGCTCGAGCAGTTTTCTCTGCGACTACTTTGCTTGCCCTTCTTTTTGTCAGTGTGGAAGACGTCCTCGTCTGACTCTTCCTCTGTACTGGTTCGCATCTCCTCTCGATGAACCGGTGCTGACTTTGGGCCGTCTTTACTCGGCTGTGGATGTTGTAGCGCTTCAGAAGCCTTAGTGGACACTTTGTGCGCTCTTGCTTCATCTAACGCGCCGGCTAATGTCAAATCTGGCTTCACTAGCAGGCGCCTCTATAATCGAGTGTCTCTCATGACACAAATCAACTGTTCAAGGAGCGCGTCGTCTAGATCCCAGTAGTCGCAATGCATTGCAGCTTTTCGAAGGACAGCCACATATGCGCTGACCGGTTCTCCTTCTCTTTGTACTCATTGCCGGAGCTCGTAGCGTTGTACAAACTTCGAAGGAATGGGAGCATAGTGGGCTCTCAGGTTTGCTTGTAAGACGTCCCAGGGGATCGTCTCGACTGGAGTTGGCTCGCAGAGGAACTCGGCCATCTCAAAAACGTCTAGCCCACAGTGGCTCAAGAAGAGGGCTCTTTTTCGATTCGCAGAGAGCCCTTGCATCTCACTTGCTTCCAGGGAACACTCGAACCTGGTCAGATACGACCCCCATTTCTCTCGGGTCGGATCGAAGGGTTTTGGCGGAATGTAGGCAGACATCGCAATATGTCTCCGTGGACCGCTCGTCACCCTGGCTGAAACTCAGAGCTCTTTTTGATTTGCTTCTTGTGGCCTCAATCCCATCCTCGTCGCCAATGTTGTAGCGTGGGAATAACGAGAGGCAGAAACAAGCTAGTGACAACAGCTCTTTAATTCAGGGTGAGACTTCAGCAAAACAACACAGGCAACAGCCCTCTTTATATACAGTTCTGAAATACCCGTTAACCAATCACAAGCATTGCTGCATTTGAATTTCCGGCACAAAATAGATACATACATAACACTGAGGCTCTGAGTTTATGTCTTTAGAAACATATTTCTCCTTTAAATATAATATTCTGCCTTTTAAATATTTCCTAGAATATTTCATTCTTCTAGGAGAGGGGTGGGTGCTAACTTCCTACACAATCATGTCTGATTATTGGAGACTGCTTGGACAAATTCCTGCAGTTTTCTTGGCAAAAGTGAAGTAATTTGCTATGACCTCCTTTCTAGAGCTAAGAGAAAGCCCTAGGTCATTGAGCTGGCTTTATGCCTAAAATGGGATTAGAACTCAGAGTCCCCTGGTTTCTAGTTTGATATCTTAAAAACTACACCAAATTGGATCTTAATATTTTCATTACTAAAAACTTACATGCTTGAAGATGGCTTGAGATAAGGTGGTGGGGACAACCTAGTTTTAAGCCATGGAATGAAAGATTAATTCATTAAAACTTAAAATAAATTTATTTTAAAAATTATTAAGCCCTATAGAGAGCTGTCTGCTAGAATATGATTAATCCAAGATATACAGGAAAGGCAGGCACAGTGCTGCAATTAGGTTATCTGAGAGAGAAAACTAAAATGGTACCTACCAGAGGTAAAGAGTAGAGAATTTAGAAGACTCTAAAGTTAGCTGGGTGGTCTGTAGCATTGTGGGGTATGGTCCCATCACCATTATTTGCTGATCCAGTACATGAAATCAGGTTGCCATTTTTTACTTTTTCCTCTCACAACATAGGATTTTGAACCAATCCAGATGGAAGACAAACTTTGATAAATGAAAAGGAACTATTGTTATTCAGATGAATAGTTGTATATAAAAAATGGAGAAGCTATTTCTCCTGTAATCAAACACCAAATTTAATCCAGGTGCATATCATGTATATCAAGAGAAAGCAATTACAAACAGATCAGTGATTTTAAATGGTTAAAGTGTAGTTGTGTGTTATTTGTATTCATTGTTGGCCCTGAATTTTAAATGTAATTATATTTCAGAAATATCTTCATACAGCTGCTTTTGCCATCTGAACTAGATTTTTACAAGTTTTTCCACCCACAATGTTCAATGTTTATTCAGGGAAACATGTAAATCCTGAAATTAACTGGTGCTGGGAAATGATTAAAAACTTTTTAAGGGTAGGGAGAATAATGTGTGCTTCTTCCATCTCCAAGAAATATTCATTTAGTCAATGCTGTGTCATAAAATAAGAGAGCTACCAGCCTAGTTAAATCAGTGGCCAGAGGATAGGTCTATGTGAAGGCTGCAGCTTTTTATTTTTTGTCATCACTGAGCAAAAGAAAATGTCAGCAGTGAGATTTGTTGCCCCAGTGAGAAATTTGGAAGTGTTTGAGTGCCATCTACTGCCTGGATCAGTGTTTCTCAACCTTGACAACTCTTAAGATGTGTAGAGTTTAATTGGGGAATCCTAGGAGTTGAAGTCCACAAACCTTAGAATTGCCAAGTTTGAAAAATATTGGTTTAGATACTTGTAAAATACAACATTTGTTAATGAATTCACAAAACGTAAGTTCCTATTTCTTGGTGAAATAAAGGAAAGTATTTTTCCTCATCCAGCGTGCTTTAATATTAAGTTTTGCCCTTTCAGTAAATGCAGACTTTTTTTTTTTACAGAATTGCTTGCTCTGGTAAACTGGCTTCATTTATCAGAAAAGAAAAATGATTTCACATATAAATGTCCTTATATATGTAAGAGCCAGAAATGGGTTGTAGCAGGTTCTGACCAGTTCTGGAGAACCGGTAGTGGAAATTTTGAGTAGTTTGAAGAACCAGTAGTAAAAATTCTGACTCCACCCCCATCTATTCTCTGCCTCCCAAATTCCAGATGCTAAGGGAGGAAATGGGGATTTTGCAGTATCCTTCCCCTGGGACCCCCACAAAGCCACACCCACCAAGCCATGCCATGCCCACTAAGCCACGCCCACAGAACCGGTAGTAAAAAATTTTGAAACCCACCACTGGAAAGAGCCTATCTGCATAAGCACATTCCAGAATCTCCTACCAAAGTTATTATATTTCTAAATCCAAATATATCAAATTGATATTAGGAATACCTCATTATTTGGTGCAGGAATAAAGGCCAATGTTAAATGTGTACTGAAAGGGTTTGAGGCTTTGGTCACATTCCAAACATTACTCTGAAAGCTAGTTCTGTTAGTTTCTTGCAGCAAAAACAAGAAAAGCATTTCTTAGGGCAGTTTTGAGACTGCGTGGTTCTCATATCCTGTTGTAGACAATAATTCATTTCATCAGATGCATGCATTAGCTTTTCTTAAAAATGAACATATAACAAAGGTGATGAGTACAAGGAGTGTTAAAGACCTGCCACTCTTCCATTTTTCAGGATTAAAAATATAGTTTGAGGCAATGGTGAAATCCAAGTTTTTTTACTACCGGTTCTGTGAGAGTGGCTTGGTGGGTGTGGTGTGGCATGATGGGTGTGCAAAATCCCCATTCCCTCCCCACTCCTGGGGGAAGGATATTGCAAAATATCCATTCCCACCCCACTCTGGGGCCAGGCAGAGGTAGTATTTGCCAGTTCTCTGAACTACTCAAAATTTCCGCTACTGGTTCTCCAGAACCTGTCAGAACCTGCTGGATTTCACCCCTGGTTTGAGGGAGATAAATAAGAAGCAAAAGTAATATCATGAACTTCTTGTCTCGGAGTTTGCTTCTTTTAGGACCTGAGACTTAGAACAACCCTTTTGTCTTCTTCATTTGATCATGTTCATAAATGTTTAGAAAATGATGTCTTCCTGAGAAGTGTCTCTTCTCAGATGTTTGAACATCTGAACATATATATATTAATACTAGGCATATTTGTGCAATGTCTAAGATCTTTAAGCCAGGAATCCTCAATTCTGTTGGTTAGAGGGTGCATTTGTGAATTTCATAAGAATACTGTGTGTATGATGACTCCCATCTTTGCTTCATCCATTCACAAAATGATAAATGTAGTGGGCGTGGCCATACAAAAAAATAAACTAGTTAGTTGGTCAGGCAGGCTGGTATTGTAACAACTATAGTGTGTCCACATGCATCCAATTAAAGGCCTTCACCCTAAGGTACCAATGATTCTAATTATTTGTGAAACAATGAAGAAAGGAGAAGGATGTGAAAGTATAATCTTATCTATGTTCAAATATATATAAAATAGAAATTTAGCAGAAAGTTCCATTTTTTTCATAAATGAGATGAAATGGATTTGTGTGTGTTTTTTAAAAAAAAGATTAATAAAGCCTCCAGTTTGTTTATCTAGATCATGGGTGTCAAACTCACCACATCATATTGCTATCATGTGATGTTTCTCGATGTTTTCCCCATTTGCAGAGCTTGGGTGGGCGTGGCCTGCCTCTGATGCATCTGGCCCACGGTCCACCAGTTTGACACCACCGATCTAGACAATCTGGTAACCAATCTTCTACCAATTTTCCATTAAATTTCATCCTTCTAGCACCAAACTAGAGCTAGAGTCCAGCTTAATTGTGGACGACAGATCCCAGTTATGAGCTAATTAGACTGACTCACAAGCCAGCTAGCATTTCATCATGACCACATCCACTGCAAGGTTATCTTGGATTTTTTATGTGACATAGCATTTTTCCCTGTTTTCTCCAGATCTGCTTGCCCTTGAAAAGCTGTACTGTTTCCAGTAAAAAGTGCCATGTAATCCATTTTACTGTGCCATTTTACTGTGTTAAACTCTTTCTTTCTTTTTTTATGCTTTATTTATTTTATTCATATAACATTCACTTTCCATCAACCAGTGTGTGATCTGGGGACAGTTACTTTTGAACAGTCATAATCCACATATTTGTTGTAATATTCATCACAATAATATTGATAATATAATAATATAATAACAATAATACTTAACATCATCTTCTTTAACAACTCTCCACATTAACATTTCCTCTTTTTATGTCTCCTCCTTTCTAACTTCTGTTTCTGTTGCCTAGCTATTGATAAAATACATCCCATATCAAAAAATATTCAGTTTCTCCTTTATCCTTAATAGTGAGCATTAATCTATCCATTTCTGCGCATTCTAATATTTTCTTAATTGCCTTCTCCTCTGACGGAATCTCATCATTTTTCTATTGCTGTGCAAATACAATTCTAGTTGCGGTTAGTATATGTAAAACCAGATATATAGTCCTTTTATCTTATTTTTCCAGTAAAATATCCAACAAAATTATCTTTAGTTTCAAGTCTATGTGTTGCTTTGGCATTTTTTCCAAACAAGTATGTATTTTTGTCCAATATTCTTTAGCTTTTGGGCATGTCCACCACATATGGTAGTATGAACCAGATGGTTGATTACACTTCCAGCATTTAGCAGATCTATCTTTATACATTTTTGTCAGTCTTGCCGGTGCAAAATGCCATCTATAAAACATTTTATACAAATTTTCTTTATATGCAGTTGACATAGTTGATTTAATATTTCTGTCCCATAGTTTCTGCCATTTATCTAATTCTATTGCATATCCAAAGTTTTTAACCCAAGCAATCATTGTCTCCTTTATCTGCTCACTTTCAAGTTTAATACTTAATAAATAACAATGTAATTTCTTTATTAGTTTATCATCTGTTCCAGTTAATATCTGGTCTAATTCTGTTAACTCTTTATTAAAACCATACATTTTAGCATCTTTCCTGTAATGGGATTGTATCTGCATATGTGGCCACCATGCAATGTCTATCCTTGGGTATTAAGTTCCTGTTTAGTTTTTAATTCCCCTTTATAATTCAAAATATCTTTATATCTTACAATTTTTTCCATGTTAATAACATTAGGATGTACCAATGCCTCCAATATGGAAAGCCAGACTGGTATTTTCAAATAGTGTTGTTCCTTTATTTTAAACCAGACTAATAAAAATGCATTCCTAACATAGTGTCTCTGAAAATAACTATGTATCTTATTCTTCCCATGCCATAAGAAGGCATGCCAGCCTGGTTGGAGATCATGTCCGTCTAATGTTAATAATCTTGTGTGTCTCAAGCTGATCCATTCTTTCACCCATGTGAGTACTGAGGCTTGGTAATACAATTCCCAATCTGGTAGTCCAAAGCCCCCTCTTTTTTTGGTTTCCTGCAAAATTTTCAAGCCTATTCTTGCTTTTTTCCTAATCAAACATATCTTAATATTGTTTTATTTAATTCTTTTTTAAAAAATTCTCCAGTTTTATTGGTATTGTTTGGAATAAGTATAATAGTCTTGGCAAAATGTTCATTTTTATAGTAGCTATTCTAATTATTTGTGAAACAATGAAGAAAGGAGAAGGGTGTGAAAGTATAATCTTATCTATGTTCAAATGTATATAAAATAGAAATTTAGCAGAAAGTTCCATTTTTTTCATAAATGAGATGAAATGGATTTGTTGTTGGTTTTTTTGTTTTTTTAAAAAAAGATTAATAAAGCCTTCAGTTTGTTTATCTAGATCATGGGTGTCAAACTCACCACATCACATTGCTATCATCTGATGTTTCTCAATGTTTTCCCCATTTGCAGAGCTTTGGTGGGCGTGGCCTGCCTCTGATGCATCCGGCCCATGGTCCACCAGTTTGACACCCCCGATCTAGACAATCTGGTAACCAATCTTCTACCAATTTTCCATTAAATTTCACCCTTCTAGCACCAAACTAGAGTTAGAGTCCAGCTTAATTGTGGATGACAGATCCCAGTTATGAGCTAATTAGACTGACTCACAAGCCAGCTAGTGTTTCATCGTGATCACATCCACAACAAGGTTATCTTGGATTTTTTATGTGACGTAGCATTTTTCCCTGTTTTCTCCAGATCTGCTTGCCATTGAAAAGCTGTACTGTTTCCAGTAAAAAGTGCCATGTGATCCAGTTTCTTTTATTGTGTCAAACTCTTCTTTCAATTCATTGTTTATCCTTTTGCTGATCAAGTAGCACCTCTAATACTATTTGTATTTTGATTCAGTAACTTGCTATACATGTTTCCAAGCTTCTGTTTTAATTCCTGAAATCTGAAGGAATTCCATTTGTCTTGTTGCATGTATGATATATAAGATCTTCATGGGCCATCATACACCACTGGATTTTTCAGATCTTGCAAGGTGACACTACAATTTTCCTTCATAACATCACTTATGGTGATAGTCATTCTTGTTCCACAAGTCTTTGCAAATATCACGATATGGAATTGAATATCTCCAGCAGTTTAATGTATATTACTATAATCTACATTGTTTTTCTCCAGTTTGCCCTCCATATTTCTTCTATTTTGCAAGCTGGAACTCTTATGTCCATTTTAGCTAGTCCTTAAGGTTTTTTGTTTCATAGGAAGTCATATTATTCTTTTTCTGACAATGCATGCTGATGGCAAATATAGAATCATGGGTGTCCCGGAGATTCAGATCGCTGACTTTCATCCATTTCTTATTTTTTGAATGTAGAATATAGTAAATGCCCTAACATTAACTTTCTCCTCAGTGTAGATATTCACAAAAAATTGATGAATGTCCATATCCGCCATGCACTGTAGTTTGGAGTTAATTTTTAATCAGACTTTAATCACTTTAAGCTTATAGGCATGTCAGTTTTCAAATTCTGTCTAATGCTAATTACTGTATAACAGAAAATTACCATCCAGTTTTTTAACAGCTTTTCCGAAGAACTTCATTCTGGAAAGCTTGTCAGTAATTTCTTAATAGGAAGATCAATAATAGCAGATCAACTTTTCCAAATCACAGCTTTTTAGATTAGTAATTTCCCTTTGTATCACAAGGAAATATGCTGTTGTTTACACATTAATACATTCTCAATAAACCAGGTAGCTTGCATAGAGTGAGTTTACAAAATAAACCAATGTGGGAAATACTCAGCCTAGACAGGGAGTAATCACCACAACTCACTTTTTGAGATAATGTAGATAGCCTTGCCTCCAGTATTCTAGTGTGCCCATCTACTCACAGAAACTTTGTGTCAGATCCCTAACGTGATACTGCCATTCAAATGGAGGGAGGGGGGAGCATGAGGATAAGCTGTATTTTTATAACCTTTTTCCTGGCATCTAACGGCCTGCAGTAGTCTCACCTTCTTTGGAATGTAATAAGGAGGGAGGGCCAGGGGTGGGTTCTAAATTTTTTTACTACCAGTTCTGTGGGTGTGGCTTATTTTGTGGGCATGGCTTGGAGGTCATGTGACCAGGCGTGGCTAGCCATGGCTATGTGTATAGGGACTACTCAGAGGGCTGAAAAAAGTCATTTCTGACAGGTCCTCGCACTTTTGACCAGTCCTCACACTTATGACTGGTCATCATTTATGCCCATTGTAGCATTCTTAACAACCGTGTCACTCATTTCACAACTGCTTCTCTTCACCGTGGTGATAAGATAGGGTGAAAAACGTAAAATGTGAGGACAGTCGTAAGTTCGAGGACTGGTCAAAAGTGCAAGGACCAGTCAAAAATAACTTTTTCAGCCCTCTGAGTAATCCATATGCACAAAAGGATACAGCAATAGAGAGGGATGAAGGAAGGAGAAGAGAGGGAAGGAAGAGAAGGGAGGAAGGATGGGAAGGGAAATTAGAGTAGGAGTGAGGGGAAGAGAGGGAGGAAGAGAGGAGGAGAAGGAGAAAGCAAGAGAAAGTAGGGAGGAGAAGAAGAGTGGAGGGAAGAGAAAGTAAGAAGGAAAGAAAAGAGAGAGGTGGTAGGTTTGAGGAGAAAGATTGCTGTACAATAAAAAAGATGAAAGGGAAGAAAGCCAACCCCAAACAAATATAAAAGATATTAAGATAAAGAATGAATTGTAAACTTTAAAGAATAAAAGAGAACAAATATGAATAAATAGCAATAATTAGAAACACACATACAAACATACAATGTATTTTCATTGAACAGAGTATTTGTCTGGTTCACCAAATTAAACAGTGTTTAGTCATTTCAATTAAATTTACAATTTCTATATTTCCTTTTTGCCATATTTATTCCTCATCTATTTTTTTAAAAAACCAATATTACCCTTCATCCTCATCTTTAATCTTAATCAAATTCAATTTTTCCCTTCTATTCTATATTATACCCCTTCCCATTGTAATCTATTTTTTATCCATCCTCACATTGGTTAATTATGTAATATTACAGTTGTTAAATACAAATTCAACATTTTAATATAAATCAATTAATTATATAACTGTCTTTTTTGTATATTAATCAATATGACCATGAATATTCCCATTATTTCCATGCCATCTAATTTCTTACAAATCAATTAATTATATTTACCAATAATAATAAACCAAATAATTTCCCCCATATATTCCTCCAAACCACAACTTAACCATTTCTGCTTTCAACACAATAGACAATTAATAGTATCTCAATTATTACAATTCCCTAGTTAAATAGAGCTTTTTTTTCTTTTGTGTTTTCAAATCTTGAACTCTCCTCTTTTTCCCTAAATTTCCCATTGTTTGCACCTACCTTTTTTGGTGAGCAAAAAGAAAAAGAAATCTCTCCCTGCCTCATTTTGTCACGTTGCAGCAGAGCCTGCTTTACTTTCAGTTTTGTTTTTTCCCTAGCATAGCTACTCATTTGTTTTCTTTTAACACTGATCAGCTGTAGGGCGGCCCTTTGAAGCCCCGCGGCAAGAGTTTAAACAGGTTTTTTTCCCTCTAGTCATCAGCTGGGACTCAGGAGGCAGCAATAGTTTGGGGGTGGGGTCAAATAAAGGGTAAGTATACCCCAGGGGGGTATGGAGGGGCGGGGGGGAGAACCGGTTCGGTGATGTCATATCGTCACCACTACCGGCTCGCAGGAACCGGTGCGAACCAGGAGCAACCCACCACTGGGGACGGCCATGTGGATTGTTTCAGTTTGCTGAAAGCAGAAGAAGATCCTGGAAACGCCTCCTTATCTGTTTCTCAAGATGGCCTGTTCTGCTATCTCTTCTTCTCAATAAAAGGTTCCTTTTGAAATACCATGTTTCAAGAGTCTATACTTTCTTGGGAAAGGAGGAGAGGCGATAGTTTCAGAGATATTATCTTACCTAACTAGAGAAACAGAATGGACAAAGGCAAAAACCAGTGGGAGCAGGAGCAACTTCCAACTTATTGCTGACTTGACTACAGCTGAATGCCTTCCAGTAACTGATGGTTAGACCAGTCTATTAAAGTCAGATGGCCAGGGTGGGATCAGTCTACTTAACTTCCTGGTGGTGCCAAATTTGCCAAATTTCAATCCCATGACAGTCATGGATCCTGGAATTTGGGTGCATTCTGTAAATTAGCCCAATTGAGATATCTTGGTTCAAAAATTGTGGCACTATGATGCACTATTTTGCCCATTTAAAGATTACAGACATGAGAATTTTAGTAGTACATAGATAGATTGTAAGGAGTGTGGCAGGGTTGAAATGCTCCTGATTTGGACCAGATTGCCCGATCCGGTAGCGATGGCGGCGGGTGGTTCGGAGAACTGGTAGCAAAAATCCCTGCCTCCCCATGCCCAGCTGAGCCGCAGGATCATCAGAGGCTTTTTTTTTAACTTTTAAAAGCATTTTTTCTAAAACCTCTTCAGCCGAAGAGGTTGTAGAAAAAATGCTTTTAAAAGGTTCTGATGATCCCAGCTGAGCCGCGTAATCATCAGAGGCTTTTTTTTTCTTTTAAAAGCAAAAAAAAAATGCTTTTAAAAGAAAACAAAAGCCTCTGACGATCAGACAACTCAGCTGGGATCGTCAGAGCCTTTTAAAAGCATTTTTTCTACAACCTCTTTGGCTGAAGAGATTGTAAAAAAAATGCTTTTAAAAATAAATTAAAAAAAGTTGGCCATGCCCACCCAGTCACATTAACCCCCACCAAGCCACGCCCACAGAACCAGTAGTAACAAATTTTACATTTCACCACTGGAGTGAGGGATTATTTCAGTTCTGAAGTTCAACAGGTTCTAAAGTAAGATCCACTCTGTAATTTCTTGGATCTGTAAGATCATTCCTTGCACAAGCACATTTCACCCTGATGGTGATAAAATGAATAAATTATGGCATGCTGTTAAGTGCAGCTACAAAGAACATTTATGACTACTTCGAGAGAGCAATCTTTTCTTCAGTAAGTAAAAAATGTCAGGGAATTATTATAATAATTTATAACTCTTATGCATAGAATTATGCTGGATAAGGTTTTTCTAGTCTGTATGAGACAAGGGAAATAGCCTTTATTCCAGTAAAAAGTTATTAATCATATATCTACAGAGTAATGTCTGAAAGTCCTTCTTGACAATGAGATCAACTTGCATAGAGTGTCCTGAGAGAGAGAGAGATTTCCAAATAATCTCTTTCTCAATGCCTTGTCTATTTATGTGCTGAGTAGAATGTTCTTACTCATCTCCGTATGATTTTCTTCCAATGTATTTGTCAAGGCATTTTAAAAGATTGAATCTTTTTTATTTTTTTAGTGTTTCTAATCTTTTAAATCAAGTGTAAAGTGGAGAGAAGCAGCAAGGGCCAAGCTTTCTGATACTGCTAGTGGTAAAAAATATATCCTCCTTTTGGTTTAACTGTGAAATCAGCTGTCAACATTTCCCTTCACTCTAGCTGTTATAGCAAGACCGTGAAGTAAACTGAAGTGGCAACTGATGGTTTTCTTCTATTCCAAAACACTTTAATGATATTCATAATACTGTACTTTTTCATCATGACAGAAGATGACAGAATTTTGGGACAGTTCTAGGAAATGTTTTCTAATAGCCCTGTCTATAAATTATGAATGTTTCACAAACTATAACAATTGGCTTGCTTTGCTCAATATCAAGTGTTAGCTTGCTCTTTGAGTCTTCAAGCCTGACCAGATATTATTATAAAGTTTAAAACAGAATGCTGATCCCATGAGAATACAAATTAGATACAAATTGAAGCAAAGTACTCTATAATAATAATTGCAAAAGGCAGTTTTATTTGGAACAACAAGCTTGCATCTTGTGAAAATACCTTTAACACTATCAAACAACATCTGCCTATCCAGGTGGTTGGTTAGATGGATCAATAGATGGATAAAAATGCCAAATCTAGTCTAAACATTTTGCTGACTATGCAATGAATAATAATAATAATGATGATAATGATAAGAATAATAATAATAATACACTTAATGAGGCACTATCTTGACGTTGTTGTGAGGCTTTGTGCTCTGAGGAAGCTGAGACCTATGTTGTAGGTTCAATCAAAATTTCCCTCAGTATATGTTTTAAAATGGACTTTTTTGTTCTTGATAAAGATCCATGCAGCCCCTGTCTCCTTTAAGCAGGCCATAAAATTTATGTCTTTCCCCAGAGGTAGGGTATATAACAGACCTTAATGGAAATGTTTTGTGTTTAACTTTGTAGCTTATTGTTCTGTCTGGAGCTTTATTGTTCTTTCTTATTATTGTTTTGAACTATTTTTAATATTGTACTCTGCCCATAGTCATTACCAAAGTCAAGTTTAAGAAACAGTCCCTTTTCTGTGTACAACTTTCCCATGTATATATTTCTTTTGGAATATATCTTTCTCAGATTTACAGTTCTTTGTGTGAATTTTTGAACAAACAATGACAGATTTTAGAAGGCACTATTCACTGCTCACCTTTGTGATAGTATCTATTTCTGTGCATTGCACAATTTCAGTCCCAATGAAATCTGTAGCAGGTTGGTTTAAACAGCTCAAGCCTTCTATTCAAAGGCAAGATGGAATGTGAGGTGTCAACATTCCAACAATAGGCACATCTGAATAACTCAAAGTATTATGAGTTATTATAACATATAAAACATCACATGTTCATACAAGTGGAAAATAAAAATAAAAATGACTTTCTTTCCTAAAGCAATCACCAAGTGAAATTGCCAGAAGTCTCCAAATGATGCTCTATTGTTTAATCAAATTCCTATTGCCCTGCGGGAATTAACTGAGGTGCCACAACTACAAAAACATTTTTACACCAGTAAACATGACTTGAAGAGCAGATGTAAAAAAATCCTGCTGATTGTAGTGCATTTAGGCCCTCTTTCATAAGAGTAATTGCTACTGTGCTGGTGTGGGACCGAAAGCTTTTGCTCTGCCCAAACTGAATTGTCATGCTGTTGAATTTATGCATGTCCTGCTGTTCCTCAGAAATGTTTGTCTGAACGTGCAGGCAGGGGGAGAGGCATTCTCTGTGGAAAATACTTGCCTTCTTTTCAAGTCAAAAGGTCTGGCTGGTATTTCAATCCCTGTTCAGTGGTAATTTGTTGCCCCTATTTGTTTTATCTGTGGGAGAGTGAAGGGGGGGGGGGGTGGCATTCTGCAGAAAAGATTGTAGAACTAATTTTTACTCAGAAAGACTATGAGGAACATGTTAATACAAATGAAATAGGGGAATGAAAGCAAAGAAAATAGAACCAAAGCTTCACCAAGAAAAATGCAACATTCTTCCTCACCCTTAGGAAATGAAATTATTCTGAAAGGGTCAGGAGGATTCTGCTTGGCAAACCATCTTAAATTAATTACCTTTTTGACATTTTAAAGGAAGGTTTCAGATTATAAATTTAACCCAGACAAAGCATTCTTTTTAATCTTGTCAGTATGCAAACTACTTCCCACTGCAGTCTCTGAATTATTTATTAGAGAAATGACCCCGAAGGGTAAAAAGCAAAATCATGAGTATTTGATCCACAGTCTGATGTCATTTTAAAGCTTAGATACCTATTGCAATTGCTTAATTTTTTTTCTTTAAAAAGATGCACCAGTTCTTTCACTCTTGCAATTCTTTCTCAGAAATTCACTTTTAATGCTTTGTGGAGGTTTAACTCATGCAGATTTCTCAAACAGATATGACCAACTATACAGTAGTGGAGTGGGGATCATCTTGATGCCAGTCCTGTATCTGATCCCAGGCATATGCATTTTATTTATCTCATTTTTACATTGAAGTACTGTATAGCAAAGACATTCTAAATTAACACATCCAGGTACAAAAAAGACAAACTATGATGATGATGATGATGATGATGATGATGATAATGATGATGATGATGATGATGATGATGACAGTATACAAAGCAAATGAGATGACCATGCTGGATTTCGTATCCCAAATCACTAGTCAAACACTTCCCAAGCGTTTAGGACTGTGTAATGTATCGGTGGATTATGCGAGCAGATCCCAGTAAAGTGGCCTTCTGCAGCTGACCAATGGTGATCTTGTCAGCACCAATTGTTTTTAAGTGTTGCCTAGGTCTTTAGGCACAGCACTCAGTGTGCCAAGTACCACTGGAACCACCTGCACTGGTTTATGCCAGAGTCTCTGCAGTTCGATTCTCAAATCTTGATATCTTGTGACTTTTTCAAGTTGTTTCTCGTCAATTCTGCTGTCACCGGGTATGGCAATGTCGATGATCCACACTTTTTTCTTCTCCACAATCGTGATATCCGGGGTATTGTGTTCCAAAACTTTATCAGTCTGTTATTATTATTATTACTATTACTACTACTACTACTACTACTACTACTATTATTATTATTATTATTATTATTATTTATTGGTTAATCTTTAGTGAGATTCACAGTCTTTGAGGCTGGTTAATAGCTCAGCAGCTCGAGTCCTAACCAAGGACCTAGGAACTGTTAAGGTATCGTCGGAGGATGTAAGCTGTTCCGAGTAAGGTGGTTTTTTGTAGAGTCAAAATGTTCAAATCTGGCAAATTTAGAATTTCTAAATAGCGGGGTAGCCCTTTGGGTATTGCTCCAAGGGCTCCAATTACAATCGGGACAACACACGATTTCTTTTTCCACAGTCGCTCAACTTCAATTTGCAAGTCCCGGTACTTTGTGATTTTTTTCTTGCTGCTTATCTTCAATCCGTGCATCACCAGGTATTGCAATGTCAATGAACCATACACAATGAACCATAGTAATTGAGCTCGCTGCTCAATTACTTCTTTCTTATATTCTGCTTTTGTTTTAGTTGTCTTTAAAAAGCCTTTATTTACTTCCTTAATCATTGGTTCTTCACTTTTCTGGATGTAATCATTCAAGCTGAGTTTTTCTTCTTCCACAGTCTGCTTTACTTGTAGGAGTCCTCAACCACCCTCTGCTCTTGGTAAATATAATCAGTCAACATCACTTTTAGGGTGCAAGGCATGATTCATTGTCATAAGCTTCCTTGTTTTACTGTCCAAATTGTCTAACTCCATCTGGGCCCAGTCAATTATTCCTGCAGAGTATCTAATCACAGGTATAGCCCAGGTATTTATGGCTTTTATGATGTTTCCTCCACTCAATTTGGACATTAATATCTTACGAATTCGCCGAATGTACTTGGTTGAAGTTAATTCCTTGACTTTATTATGCATTAAGTCAGAGGCTTCTAAAATCCCCAAGTACTTGTAGCCTTCTTCTGATTTTACTGCCTTTATCATTTCTTCATTCTCTAGTTCTATTCCATCCTCTTCTATGATCTTGCCTGCTTTGGTTGCTATTGTTGCACGTTTGTCAACTCCAAACTGCATACCGATGTCTTGGCTGAATTCTTTTGTGTTTTCAATTAATAAATTCAGTTCAGCTTTTCTTTTACCAAACAGCTTCAAATCATCCATGTACATCAAGTGCGAGATTTTCAGTCCTTTCTTTGCAAGTTCATATCCACAGTTCATCTTCTTCAAAATGATTGTCAGTGGTAGCATTGAGAGTATAAAAAGTAGGGGTGAAAGGGAATTGCCCTGGAAAATGCCTCATTTAATTTCAACTTCACCCAGTTCTTCTTCTTTAGCCATAATTTTCGTTTTCCAGAGGTTCATTGAAGATTCCATGAATTTTTGTTGTTGCTGTTGATGCCTAAGATTTCCAGGCATTTCTTGATCCAGCTATGGGGAACTGAATCAAACGCTTTCTTATAGTCTATGCAAGCCATGAACAGGTTGGTTCGTCTTTTCTTTGAGTTCTTTAGGATTAGCTTGTCAACCAGCAATTGATCCTTTGTTCCTCTTGAGTTTTTGCAGCGTCCTTTCTGTTCTACAGGAAGCAAGTTATTTCTTTCCAGGTATCCATAGATTTGGTTTGCAATGATACCAGTAGGAAGCTTGTATGTTGTTGGCAAACAGGTGATTGGCCTATAGTTTCCAGGGTCCTTTCCTTTTTCTTTATCTTTTTGGATCAAAAATGTCCTTCCAGTTGTCATCCATTCATCATTTTCAGGTGTTTTTAGGATCTGGTTCATCTGGGTTGCCAATCTTTTGTGCACACTTGTAAGTGCCTTTAACCAGAAGCCATGCAGCTCATCTGGTCCAGGTGCACTCCAGTTCTTCACTTTTCTTGACTGTCTTTGCACCATTGCTTTTGTTATTTTCACGTTTTCCATTTTGTGCACTTTAATAGAGTCCTCAACCTGATTGATCCATTTTGCATTTCTGTTGTGCTTCTTGTTGTTTTCCCACAAATTCTTCCAGAATTTTAGAGCTTTCTCTTTATCAGGCTTTTCATTTGTTGTTACTCCGTCTCCATTTTCTAAGCTCTTATAAAACTGGTGCTGATTTGCTCTAAACTGTGAGTTTTCCTTGAACTGAGTTACTCGGTTTTCATACCTTTTAATCTTTTCAGCATTGGCAACAACCCTCTGCTTCAGCTCTTCAATTACTACTGCAATCTCCTTATTCCTCAGATCGTATCTTGCTTCCAGGCTGCTTTTGACCTGCTTGTTCTTTAACTGACCTTGCCTTAGGTTCTTCAAGTTGCTCAAATCTCCACGTATCTTTTTGATCTTCAATTCTAACCGAATTTTCCACTTAGGCTTCCCCTTCTTGCCTCTTTGGTTCTTTTGTATTTTCAACCCCAGTTCTTTGGTGGTTATGACAGGTGCTGCATACATCAGTTGGTTTGTTTCAGCTAATGTAGTGGTTCAAATAGTTTGCACAGCCTCATTGACCTTTTTTAGTACATTTCTCAATTCTTTCCGGTTCACTTAGTTCAGCTTTGGCAAACGTGTTCTTTCAGCATCTTCCATTTGATGCTTTATTTTTCCAGCTAATTGAGCACTATCTGTTGGTGTTTGTTCTTTAGTGCTTCCTTATTCTTTATCTTCATCCATTTCAGTATCCTCTTCCTCCCTTTCTTCCTCAATTTGCTTTTGAGTCTGGAAATCATTCTTGATGTTACTCTTCTTTGTTGATGTACTCAGACCATTAATTGCTTTCTCTTCTATTGCTATTAATTCTTCTGTAGTGAAAAATTTGTGGTTTAGGATTACACGTCGTTGGTCCATTAACCTTTGTTCACTGGTATCACAGTCCATATGGTTCATCTTCCAAATCTGAATAATAATAATATTAAGTATTGTTGTTGTTGTTTGTTGTTGATGTTGTTGTTGTTGTTGTTGTTATTATTATTATTATTATTATTATTATTATTATTATTATTATTATGTCTCCCAAATAAGGGGGCTTGTAAGTACTAAAAGGAAATTGAGAATCAGGGAAAAAATCCTTCACAAAGATTCAGATTCTCAGAGATTATGATATTTCCTACATTAGTATCATAATAGTTTTTTTATGGTAAACTGCCCTCTAAGATTTACAACAGTGGTTCTTAACCTGGGGGTCACGAACGGCCATTTCACAGGGGTCGCCAAAGCCCTCTCTCGCCCCCCCCATACCTTCACTCACCTTCACTCTCTGCTCTGTTGGATCGTCGGCCGTTCGCTTACCCCGCCCACTCCCAATCTATTGCTGCCTCCTGAGTCCCAGCTGATGGCTAGAGGAAAAAAAAACTTTAAATTCTTGCCACAGGGCTTTAAAGCCCACCCCTTGCCCTGTCCCTCTGCACCACTATTTATTGCCAATAAATAGTGGTGGGCGAGGGGTGGGTGAGCCAGCAATTTAACAAATGGTTTGGTGTTTTTTTGTAATTTTATTGGCCTGCGGAGCTTCAGCATAGGCTAATTAGCCCTTGATTAGATCGGCTCCTGACTCTCAGCTGATTTGCTCTCAGCTGTTTTGCTCAGGGCTCTGCTGCTTGTTTGCAAAGAGTGCTGGAGCATTTTTTTTCCCCTAGCTATGCTGAAAAACGAAACTGAAAGTAAAGCAGGCTGTTGGCTTTGCTGTTGCTGCAACGTTGGAAAATTAGGCAGGCAGATTTCTTTTCTTTTTCCTCACCAAAAAAGGTAGGTGCAAACAATGGGAAATGTAGGGAAAAAGAGGAGAGTTCAAGGTTTGAAAACACAAAAGAAAAAAAGCTCTATTTAACTAGGGAATTATAATAATTGAGATACTATTAATTGTATATTGTGTTGAAAGCAGAAATGGTTAAGTTGTGGTTTGGAGGAATATATGGGGGAAATTATTTGGTTTATTATTATTGGTAAGTATAATTAATTGATTTGTAAGAAATTGGATTGCATGGAAATAATTGGAATATTCATGTTCATATTGATTAATATACAAAAAAGATAGTTATATAACTAATTGATTTATATTAAAATGTTGAATTTATATTAAACAACTGTAATATTACATAATTAACCAATGTGAGGATGGATATAAAAATAGATGACAATGGGAAGGGGTATAATATAAAATAGAAGGGAAAAATTGAATTTGATTAAGATTAGAGATGAGGATGAAGTAATATTGGTTTTTTACAAAAATAGATGAGGAATAAATATGGCAAAAAGGAAATATAGAACTTGTAAATTTAATTGAAATGACTAAACACTGTTTAAATTTGTGAACCGGCCAAATACTCTGTTCAAAGAAAATACATTGTATGTTTGTATGTGTGTTTCTAATTATTGTTATTTATTCATATTTGTTCTCTTTTATTCTTAAAATTTAACAATTCATTCTTTATCTTAATATCTTTATATTTGTTTGGGGTTGGCTTTCTTCCCTTTCATCTTTTTTATTGTATAGCAATCTTTCTCCTCAAACCTGCCACCTCTCTTTTCTTTCCTTCTTACTTTCTCTTCCTCCCCCTCTTCTTCTCCTCCCTACTTCCTCTTCCTTTCTCCTTCTCCTCCTCTCTTCCTCCCTCTCTTATCCTCACTCCTACTCTAATTTCCCTTCCCTTCCTTCATCCCTCTCTATTGCTGTATCCTTTTATGCATATGGGCTACTCAGAGGGCTGAAAAAGTTATTTCTGACTGGTCCTCGCACTTTTGACCAGTCCTCGAACTTACGACTGTCCTCACATTTTACATTTTTGCCCTATCTTGTCACCATGGTGAAGAGAAGCAGTTGTGAAATAAATGACACGGTTGTTAAGAATGCTACAATGGGCATAAATGATGACCAGTCATAAGTGCGAGGACTGGTCAAAAGTGCGAGGACCTGTCAGAAATCACTTTTTTCAGCCCTCTGGGTAGTCCTTTTGTGCACATGGACTACTCAGAGGGCTGAAAAAGTTATTTTTGACTGGTCCTCGCACTTTTGACCAGATCTCGAATTTACGACTATCCTCACATTTTACGTGTTTTGCCCTATCTTATCACCATGGTGAAGAGAAGCAGTTATGAAATGAGTGACATGGCTGTTAAGAATGCTGCACGGGCATAAATGTGAGGATGGTCATAAGTGTGAGGACCAGTCAAAAGTGCAAGGACCTGTCAGAAATGACTTTTTTCAGCCCTCTGAGTAGTCCCTATACACATAGCCATGGCCACCCAGTCACATGACCAGCTAGCCATGGCCACCCAGTCACATGACCTCCAAGCCACACCCACAAAATAAGCCACGCCCACAGAACCGGTAGTAAAATAATTTAGAACCCACCGCTGGTTGGGGGTCACCACAACATGAGGAACTGTATTAAAGGGTCGCAGCATTAGGAAGGTTGAGAACCACTGATTTACAAGGATACACAAATAGAAATATAGTTTTTTTGTCTTCTTCCTATATTTTAAGACCAAAACTCATAACATTAAATAATTTTTGGAATCTACTTATTCATATTTGCTTAAAATACCTGGGATGTACAAAAGCAAAAATTTCAGTATGCATTTATGTATTCAGTTAAAAGAGTTCTAGACTGCTGTTAAGGACAAAAATCTAGTTAATGCAGCTGGGCTAACAGAGTTCAACCCACCAGCAAAAAAGCGGAAAAATCCATAAATCCAAACAATGAAACAACATTTGAACATGAAACACAACTACATCTGAAATTAAAAGGAGTCCAATAAGGTTTTGGTAAAGGCTCAGGGTTTTCAAAATATTAACCATGATGGAATCTGAGCTATGTCTATGCAGATATATAGATTCTTCTTGTGGTGGTGATTTGGATCCTAAAAGTCATGGTTGGCATTCTGTTCATGATCACAGAGAAGCACCCCTGTCCTTTTCACCAAAGGTAAGAAGTTGCACAGGTTGCACAGACCCTCAGGGCCCGGGCCTGCGGCTGATGTTGTGCAACGCCAGGTCCGTAGTAAATAAAGCCCCCCTCATTAGTGATATTATTCAGGAGGGGGGAGCGGACCTGGCGGGTATTACGGAGACCTGGTTGGGCCTGGAGGGAGGGGTCCCTCTGGTAGAAATGTGCCCATCAGGCTTCCACGCATTCCATCAACCGAGGTCTCAGGGGAGGGGCGGGGGAGTAGCGGTTATTATTAGAGAAGGTTTTAGGCCGAGGGAGGCCACTGTTCCTCAGACGGCCGGTTGTGAGACCCTCCTTGTGAAGTGGGGTCATGGGGTTCAGATGGGTTTGCTGATCACGTACCTGGCTCCCTGCCACGTGGCAGCAGCCCTGCCCGAGCTACTCAACGTTATCGCCGCGGTGGCGGTTGATACCCCCAGACTTATGGTCATGGGGGATTTCAACCTGCCGTCCATGGGTGAGACGTCTGAGGTGGCTCGGGAGTTCATGGCTTCCATGATGGCTATGGATCTGACCCAGCTAATTCATGGCCCTACCCACACGGGGGGAAACACACTGGACTTGATTTTCGTCTCTGGACAGTGGTTGAGTGATCTCGAGATAGGGGACATAGTCATCGCGCCCTTGTCATGGTCGGATCACTCTCTCCTTCGCCTTGACCTTCGAACCGCTGCACCCCGCCGCAGGGAGGCGGAACCGATAAGATGGTACCGCCCCAGGCGCCTGATGGAACCTGATAGGTTCCAGACGGAGCTTGGGCCAATCCCTGAGGTCTTGGCTCACGCCTCGACTGGAGACTTAGTGGCCGCCTGGGATAGGGCGGCCGCTGGAGCTCTGGATCGAGTCGTGCCTTTGCGGCCTCTGACCCGGCGCCGATCTCACCTGGCTCCTTGGTTTACTGAGGAGCTGAGGGAGATGAAGCACCGGAAAAGACGCCTAGAGAGTAGTTGGAGGGCCAGTCGCACTGAATCTGACCGGACACTGGTAAGATCTCACATTAAGAATTACCTAGTGGCGATAAAAGCAGCGAAATGCACTCATCTTGCTGCTCTTATTGCATCATCAGATAACTGCCCGGCCGCCCTGTTTAGGGTGACCCGCTCCCTGCTCCACCAGGAAGCGAGGGAGGACCCCTTGGAGGGAAGAGCCGAGGATTTTGTTCAGTATCTGTATGACAAAATCACTCAGATTCGGGAAGATCTGGACTCTGACTGGGTAGATCCAGCGGGGATGACAGAGGCAGGTCCTGAGAATGTTATCTGGGATGAGTTTGATTCTGTGACCCCTGAGGACGTGGACAGGATTCTGGGTAGAGTGAATGCGATCACATGTTTGTTGGACCCGTGCCCCTCCTGGTTAGTGCTGGCTTCCCGGGAGGTGATGCGAGGCTGGCTCCAGGGGATTATAAATGCTTCATTGAGTGAGGGTGTCTTTCCCGCTGCCTTGAAAGAGGCGGTGGTGAGACCTCTCCTCAAGAAGCCTTCCCTGGACCCGGCAATATTGGCTAATTATCGTCCAGTCTCCAACCTTCGCTTTGTGGCGAAGGTTGTTGAGAGTGTGGTGGCACGACAGTTTCCCCAGGACCTGGATGAAACAACGTATCTAGATCCGTTCCAGTCAGGTTTCAGGCCTGGGTACAGCATGAAAACGGCATTGGTCGCGTTGGTGGATGATCTCTGGAGGGCTCGGGACAGAGGTTGTTCCTCTATCCTGGTCCTATTAGATCTCTCAGCGGCTTTTGATACCATCGACCATGGTATCATGCTGCACCGGTTGGAAGGGTTGGGGGTGGGAGGCACCGTATTATGGTGGTTCTCCTCCTTTCTCTCCGACCGGTTGTAGTCTGTGTTGACAGGGGGGCAGAGGTCGACCCAGAGGCCCCTTATATGTGGGGTGTCACAAGGATCGGTCCTCTTGCCCCTTTTGTTCAACATTTATGTGAAGCCGCTGGGCGAGATCATCCGTGGTTTCGGGGTGGAGTACCATCAGTACGCTGATGACACCCAGCTGTACATCTCCACCCCAGACCACCCCAACGATGCCCTTGAAGTGATGTCCCGGTGCCTGGAGGCCGTACGGATCTGGATGGGGAGAAACAAGCTCAGACTCAACCCATCCAAGACCGAGTGGCTGTGGTTTCTGACGTCCCGATATAGTCAGCTGGTGCCATCGCTGTCTATTGGGGGCGAAGCATTAGCCCCCACGGAGAGGGCTTGCAACTTGGGTGTCCTCCTGGATTCACGGCTGTCTTTAGAAGAGCACTTGATGGCCGTGACCGGGAGGATTTTTCATCAGGTTCACCTGATTCGCCAGTTGCATCCCTTTCTGGATCGGGACTCGTTACGCACGGTCACTCATGCCCTTGTCACCTCCTGTCTGGACTATTGTAATGCTCTCTACATGGGGCTCCCCTTGAGGAGCACTCAGAGGCTCCAACTGGCGCAGAGTGCGGCCGCGCGGATGGTGATGGGAGCGACGTGGCGCTCCCATGTAACGCCTCTCCTGCGTGAGCTGCACTGGCTCCCGGTGGTCTTCCGAGTGCGCTTCAAGGTTTTGGTTATCATCTTTAGAGCGCTCCATGGCTTAGGACCTGGCTATTTGCGAGACTGCCTGCTACCACCAATAGCCTCCCACCGACCAGTACGCTCCCATAGAGAGGGGCTCCTCCGGGTGCCGTCGGCCAAACAATGTCGACTGGCGGCCCCCAGGGGGAGAGCCTTCTTTGTGGGGGCACCTACTATCTGGAACGAGCTCCCCCCCGAGATACGGAGGATTCCGGATCTGCGTACCTTCCGTCGCACGCTTAAGACATTCTTATTCCAACAAGCTGGCCTGACCTAAACTTCTCTTTTAAATGGAAATTTTAAATTTGGTTTTAAATTATTGGGGTTTTAAAATGGTCAGCCAAATCTATTTAATTTGTTTTATCTTTATTTTAAATTTTGTATTTATATGTTTTATCTTATGGCTGTTCACCGCCCTGAGTCCTTTGGGAGTAGGGCGGTATACAAATTTAATAAAATGAAATGAAATGAAAAAGTTGATATTTCATAGTATAGTAATGTGAGATTCTATAGTACAACGAGAGAAATAGTATAGAGATTGAGGAAGAGAAAAAAATAGGTATAAATGGACTTTTCTAATTTCAAGAGTGAACCTCCTTAAGGAAAGAGCACATCTGTGAAACCAAAATTTTCATCATTTGCAGGTCTCTACTGGATTCAACCAATCTGTATTTTTGACTTTTTAAAAAATATATAAGAAATATAACTTATGGATTTTAGACTGACCTTTGTACTGATTACATATATCAATGGGATATAGGAATTAATGGAGGTTTTTTGATCCAGAGAAACCTTCCCCCGGCTCTTCATCTGACATCTGTAGTATAAATCCACCAATCAGAATTATACTACTTTAAGATGCCATTTCTCCTGAAATCTTTGGTGAACATCCATGCAATCTTTTTTGGGTGTTGTATTATTGTGTATTATATTATTTAACTAAAGTATTGATTTACACCATTAAAGGTAGAAAAAGGTGTATCATTGTTAACTATGATTTGAAATGTTTATGTTAATAAATATTAAACTGTTTAATCTTTTACACTTAAAGCTGAATATAACATTTATACACAACTGCAAGTTTCATCAAAATATTTGTTTTATATTAAAGCTTTCTGTCTTTAGCTGAATACTTAATACTAAGATATTCACTATTGTTACTTGTTATTGTTTTGCATATTGAGAAAAAGATATTATATACCCAAAGCAAAACAAGATCCAAGCAATCTTTAAAATAGAGATAGAGATGATAGAATTTTTATGATAAATCCAGTAATATGGCACAGGCGGGATTGGGGAAGTCCCTTTTGACACCACAAATCACAGCTTCAGAGTTCCGTGTTTGGATTCTTTTTTTCCCTTTTACCTGTTTTATGGCTTTTAATTCTGTAACATCTGTGTTGACTTAGAAACCTATAGCTATTATAATTAGTAGCAGGTGGCTAAGAACCTGCAAACAATTCATCTGCTTTTTAGAATTGTTCCTATTAAGTGTACTTTTCTCCCTCCCTGTCTGAGTTTAAATTACAAGTAATTTGTCCCTGCTATGTTATATTTATCCTCACATAAGGCTGGCCTGGAGACTCAATTAGCATGGATGTCCTAGGCCTCGTATCAAACTCGTATCAAACTCCTTTTTCTGGATTTGCCAACTGGACAATTGACATTAAAGCAGCTCTCCATGTAGCTCACAAGGATGCTGGCATCTTCGATATGTTGTCAGCTGACAAAGAAATAGATGGGAGGGGGCAAAGCCAGGGAAAGCCCCCTCTTGAGAGATTCTGGTAGTGGCCCAAGATGAACCTGGAATGCAAGTGGCCAGTGTATGCCCCAAACAGAGGGCTGAAAAGCCAGAGCAACAGCCCATGTATCAACCCTGAAATGAACCTGGCTGAGGCCATCTTGTAGGCTTCAGGGTTGCCACAAGGAAGAAGAAGGGACCTCTCAAGAAAATACTTGAGGTTAAAACTCCCCTGCAAGAAGTTAGGACCAAAGTTCATAGGGCCCTTCCCAATAGTGAAAGTGATTAACATGCATTGTGTGTGCGATGCGAACCGGTGGTAAAACTGGTTAGAACCCACCACTGGCTCCAGAGCTACAAGACCTGTATGCTTTCATGCAGATTTGAAGACCACACAGCAGCCAGGTGAGTGGAGACCCACATCTGCTCCCTACAACAGGGCAAGCGGCCAGTGGCAGAGAACATCCAAGATTTTCATAGCCTAATGGCTCACCTGAGAGATTGGCCTGAGTGTATGGTGGTCTACCAATTGTGGAGGGACTGAACAATGAGTTGTATCACAACTGCCTACTCTGGCGGATGCCCTGCAACTGTTATGACCCAGGTGGTCACGGTTAGGCAAGCCTCCAGAGAGGTTTTTATTTCTCTTGGAATGGTTAAACAAATGACCCTCCACCAACCAGTAAGGCTCCACCTCAGTCCCCCAAACAACAGTTCATAGATTACCCAGCCAGGCCACAAGGCAAAAGTCCAAGCATAAGTCAAGGGCAGTTTTGAAGGCAAAGTCTTCAAGGCTGGGACAAGACAAGAACAGTCCTCAAAGCAAGGCAAAAGCAGTTCTCAAAGCAAGGCAAAAAGTCTGAGTCAAAGCTGAGGTAGTGTAATATGAAAACAAACACTGGCAAAAGCCCCTTCTCACAGCATCTCCCTAAATACTATTCCCCAGGTGAGCCTTGTGAGGACTGGTTGGGTGCCCTCAGCAGTGGGATTCAAATAATTTAACAACCGGTTCTCTGCCCTAATGACTGGCTGGTTAGGCATGGCTGGGTAGTCATGTGGTTGGGTGGGTGTGGCTAACTCAACGTCTTGTCGATGGGTGCCTCACCTCACCAAGCCTTTACCACCATGTCTGGCCCCTCTCCTCCCAGCCACTCCCCTCCCCTCCCAGCCACTCCTTGTCATGCCTGGCTTCTCCTCTCCCCGACTTATGACTACAACTGAGCACAAAATTTGTGTTGCTAAGTGAGAAATTTATTAAGTGAATTTTGCCCTATTTCCTGACTTTTCTTACCACATTTGTTAAGTGAATCACTGCAGCTGTTAAGTTAGTGAATCTGGCCTCCCCATTGACTTTGCTAGTCAGAAGGTTGAAAAGAGGATCACATGACCCAGGAGACTACCACTGTCATAAATGTGAGAAGTTGTCAACCATCTGAATTTTTATCATGTGACTGTGGAGATGCTGCAATGGTATAAGTGTGAAAAACTGTCATAAGCAGTAGTGGGTTGCTCCCGGTTTGGCCTGGTTCGGCCAAGCTGGTAGTGGTGATGATGTGATGTCACCGAACCGGTTCTCTTTGAATGGGAGCTGGGCCTTCCTGCCCGCCCCCGCTTTATTCCTACCTTTATTCCTTGTTTTTTTAGCCCAGCTCAGGGATGAAATGTAAAATTTGTTACTACCAGTTCTATGGGCGTGGGGGGTAATGTGACTGGGTGGGTGTGGCCAACTGTTTTTTTAAAAAAAACTTTTCAAAGCATTTTTTCTAATGCTTTGAAAAGCCTCTGCCGATCAGGCAACTCAGCTGGGATCGTCAGAGAGGCTTTTTAAAAAATGCTTTGAAAAGCCTCTGACGATCCCAGCTGAGCCGCGCAATCATCAGAGGCTTTTTTTTTTACTTTTAAAATCATTTTTTCGTGGGAAGAGGTTGTAGAAAAAATGCTTTTAAAAGTAAAAAAAAAAGCCTCTGATGATCGTGCGGCTCAGCTGGGCATGGTGGGGGGGGGCATGGATTTTTGCTACTGGCTCTCTGAACCACCCACCACCATTGCTACCGGATCAGGTGATCCAGTCTGAACCAGGAGCATTTCACCCCTGGCCCAGCTGGTAGGCACGGCAGGGTGGATTGCTGTACCTCAGCTGGCTTAGAAACCTAATGCGCTTGCACAGAGCAAGCGATCATGCGCAAAGCGCATGTGCTAAGAGAACCGATGGTAACACCAGATGGAACCCACCACTGGTCATAAATCACTTTTTTCAGTGCCATTTTAACTTTGAATGGTCACTTTGTAAATCAAGGATTATCTGTACAAAAATACAATCAGCTTTTTTGCTTGCAAAAAGCTGCCCTAAATACCAATCATTAGATTAGAAATGTGGGATACACACTGAAGATCAATGAGTCACAGCCATCATGGAAACCTAAACCATTCTGTCCAAATATTTTCTTTTTTATCAGCTATACCTGCAACCCAGAGTTACAAATCAGGCAGGGTGCCAGAGCACCTTGAGGAACTCAAACAGTTAAAATACAATGATAACTATCAGCAGCCAACTCTTGCTCATAAAGTGAAACCCTTTACCAGAGAGGTCATTTAAGGTCTCCAGAAAGTGGATGGGCATACTTGGGCTACAAAATGCTAAGCTAAAGAGACAAATTAACAAAGTATATAGCGGACCCAGGTTCAAGTCTCTGCCCTCCCAAGCTTGTCAGGATCACAAGAAAATTAATACATGCCACAGATATCAAAACAAACTTCAAGCCTGGTGCCATATTACTAAGCCTTATTATCATGAGAGAAAACTAAAATGAATTGGAGGCAAGATCCATACCCCTACCTCCTATTTTTTAAAATCTTACTATCAGTGAGCAATCATGTGCCTTGGCCACTCTGAAGCAATGCAAGAGTCTCCTATCCCAAAGGTGCTTTTTCAAGAGGCAAGTGGACTTTCTGGAAACCAAGAAAGTCCAGTTGCCTCTTGAAAAAAAGCACCTTTAGGATAACCATGACCTGGATGACTGAAGAATCCCCATAGACAAGAGACTCCTGTGCTCTATGAACTGTCAAAGCAGCTTTTTTTCCACCTAGGAGAAGCAATCCTTTAGATCCATTTGCACCACTTAAAGATACCAGCTGGTCTCATTCACCTCACAAGATATCCTAAGGAAATCATCCAGATTGTGTTGGAGAGAAGAGGGAAAGACACAGCTTGATTTTTTTTTTCCAACTTGATCAGGCAGGCAGTGGTGGTCCGAAAAAATTATCTCATCATTTTTCATCAGTGAGGGGGGGAGACTTCCCAAAGCCCCCCCCCCTTTTGGTAATGAACAAACCAAGAAGGCAAAGACTAGCCATATCACTTCATTTAGAGAAGATTATGGATCCAGGGAAAAAAGAGGCCCACAATTGTACCCTCCCACCCTTAATTAGGGATGGAGGAGGCAAGGAGTGGCTGGGAGGGGATTCAGCCATGTTGGAAGTACACTCCAAAAGGACAGTGCCAGGAACCACCAAAGTAGCGTAAAAAGCTTAAAACAACCCTTCCCCTTTAAAAAAGCCAAGCCCTGGAATAAAAGTACCAGCAAAGGAAGAAAAAAAACCTCCAGAGAAGCAGCTCAGGCTAGAGAAAGTCTGGGCATAGTAAGAACCATTAACACCTGTTACAATGTAAGAAGGTTTAACCAAAGAGGCAGTTTCGGAAAACACTTAAGCAGGGCAACAAAGATAAACAGGATTAGGCTAGAAACAACACACAGAAGCACACTAGAACGTCTCCTTCTTGCCTTCCTAACAGGATTAATCCCTTAAGTGAGAAAAGCAAAAGGCTGTTGGAAGGAGATTTCTTCCAACAGAACTGCTCAGAAACGTAACAACCGGTTCTCCTGAACTGCTGCAAACTGGCTGAATCCCATCACTGGGAGCCTTCCTCCCAAGTAGTTGGGCTGCCCTATGCTGACCCCTCCTCCTCCCCATTCTCCACATTTGGGGATCAGGCAGGAGAGGCAGTTGCTTGTTTCTGGAGCTCTGTCGCCCTTCTGCTGTGCTGCCTGCCCTTTCCCTCTCCTCCCCCTCAGTTGATCATCCTGTGTCCTTTCTTCCTCCCTGCCACTCTTCTGAGAGACCTGGGACTGCCTCCTCCCCAGGTCATTCCTCCTGGGCCATAGAGATGGTGCCATTCTCCTCCATTGGCCCTAGCTCTATCTCCTCCTCCTTCTTGGACGTAGGCTCCGACAGGGCCATGACAACAACCCGGGTGGAGATTTTGGTGCCCTCCTCAGGAGTAAAGGGGGCCTTCATGGCCTTATTGAACTTGGGGTGCACTTCATGCCTAATTAACCTTCAGCTAGTGGAAAAATTGGAATGGAGGCTGAGGAAGTTAAGGCAGCCCATGGGGTTCTCTCATTTAGATGGTTCCCTTATGGAAGGGGTACCAGTTACCTGCCTAATGGAGCCAGTGAGCCTCAGGGCTGGGACCCATATAGTGACTATCCATTTTATTTGTGGCTCCTTGAATAACCAAAACCATAGTCCTAGGACTAGCCTCATTGAAGAAATGGAATCTGTCAGTAGATTGGGACAGCAACAAGTGGCAAATGAGGAAAAAAAGTAGCTAGCTGGCAGGAGCTGGCTGGAGCCAGCAAAAGTGTCGAATGACAGCCATGAGCCTGCAGTTAGGAAAGTGAAAGTGGAGTCAGCGAATATACTAAAGGTAAGTAAGGAGTTAGAGCTGCTCATTTTGAATGAATACTGCGACCTGGCAGAGGCGTTCAGTGAGAGGGAATTGGATGTGCTCCTGCCCCATTGCCCCACAGATTGTGCAATTTGCCAGGGGCCAAATTGTCCAAGCTGAAAATGTACTGGCAAAAAGCCCAACAAAATAAATATGGTTACAAGATAAAAGCTGACATAGAAAGCTTGTTCAAAAGCTAAGAAACAGAGTAGCACTGAAATAAGTACATCTACCATTATAGCTTGGTAGATATCTAAAAATGCCAGTTTTCTTCACCTATGAATGCAAAACAAAGCTAATGAAAATTATAGTT
Source organism: Arizona elegans (assembly GCA_022577455.1). Taxonomy (NCBI): domain Eukaryota; kingdom Metazoa; phylum Chordata; class Lepidosauria; order Squamata; family Colubridae; genus Arizona; species Arizona elegans. The sequence goes on along the minus strand of JAKOOJ010000007.1, from coordinate 37,375,242 downwards.
GTTTTTTTCCTATCAATTTGAGCTGAACCTGCAATGATAGTCTGAGTCAATCCTGATAATATAGTATATGTAACCAAGGTACTGGAAATATAGTTCTTGTCAGGATTCCAACTAACACCCCCAACAGAAGTAAAACTCCAAGGCAGGCATTCTCCTCAACGTTCCATTTTATTAGAGATGTCATATTGGCACATCTGGGAAAACCCAAATCTGAAAGGCTCCCAGGTTTTCCCCACCCCACTCAAAGTCAAAGTTCCTTCCCCTGCACTCATACGTCCATTACATGGTCCAATCGGGTCCCCATCATTACTGGAGTTGTTTCTCAGTCACGCCTCTCCAGGTGCAGGCTGAACCTCCTTGAGTCCAGGGAAAAGAATGTTGTTATGGCTATACATCTCACCAAGTCTCCATCCACCCCCCTCCCATTTCCCACAGCATGCCCATCCACCAAGTGTGGCAGCCCTGAAGATCCAAAGTTAAAGATGGCTTCCAGGACTGACAGGATGCCCCCCTCCCCCATTACTGGGTTAATTATTTTCACTATTGAAAATGGTCCTAAGAACTTTGATCCTAGCTCTACTGGGCAATTTTAGTTTAATGTACTTGGTTGACAGTTAAACACGATCTTCCACACGAAAGGTGAGATGAAAGGATTGACGTTTATCTGTTTTTTGTACACTTCTGCTGACTCTATTAGTGCTTTTAAGTGTTTTCCCAACCCTCCCTGAGCGACTCTATCCACTTGGCTACAGTCATAGAGGAGGGTGGCTCTCTTGGCAACTCGGCCATGGGAACAAATTCCATGCCACTAGTGACTTGAAAGGGGTTAGTCCGGTGCTGCTATGCACTGTGTTGTTGTAAGCCATTTCTGTGAAAGGCAGCAGATCTGCTCAGTTCTCTCGTTGGTAATCCACATAGCATCTTATGTACTGCTTTATCATGGTGTTTGTACGTTCTACAGCCTCGTTCGTGCTTGGATGAAAAGCCAAGCTAAGTCCTTGAGTGGGCCCGATGGATTTCAGGAATTCTCTCCAAAATTTAGTGGTGAATTGAATGCATCTGTTTGAGATTACCTGGCGGGGCACTCCATGCACTCGGTAGATCTGCTTGATGAACATTTTAGCCAGTTTCCTGGCTGAAGGTAGCCCTGAGCAGGCAGTAAAGTGGGCTTCCTAAGAGAATAAGTCAATCACAGTCCAGATGTCTGTATTTCTTCTGCTTTCTGGAGCTTGACTATAAAATCCATAGCGATCTCCTCACAGGGCCAGCTGAGATCAGCCACTTTTTGAAGCAGCCCAAGAGATTTTCCTGGCCTCATCTTCATAGTGATGCATGTGGTGCAACTTTTTACATAGTCCTCTACATCGGCTCTAATTTTGGGCCACCAGAATTGCCTTTTAGGAAGCCAAAGTGACCAGACAGACAGGAGTCATGGCTGTGCTGCAAGACTTGCAGCCTCATGCTGGTGAGGACATATAGTTTGGCCTCTTTCCAAGCTAGCCCCTCTCTCAGGGTCAGGCTGTCCCAGTTTTCGTTAAACCACTAGTTGGTGGGGAGTGGATCTTTTAGTGCAGCTGTCATTTTGGCATTTGGTTTGACCCCAGGTGGTGACTTGCACCTCCTGTTGAGGAGGGGGGATGATCACATAGATGACTTCCTCCGTCCGATTATTGAATTGTGGCTCTCTGGATAACGCATCTGCTAACAAGTTCTTTCCCCCTGGAATGTACTTTGGCTCAAAATTAAACTGCTTAAAATACTGCCCAGCAGACTTGTTTGGGGGGGGGAGCTTTCAGAGGGTCTTTAGGGCTTTGAGGATTTTGTGATCAGCCCAGACCTTGAAAGGCATTCTACTCCCCTCTAAGAAGTGCCTCCAGGAAAGGAGAGCCCAGTGGACTGCATAAGACTCTTTTTCCCATATTGCCCACCATCTTTTGGTGTCAGTGAGTTTTTTTGACACATAAGCGCAGGGCAAGAACTGACCCTGTGGGTTCTTTAGCAAAAGCACCACTGCCACAGCTACGTCACTGGCATTGGCTTGGATGATGAACTGCTGTTCAGGGTCAGGGTGCTGAAGGATTGGCTCCTTGGCAAAGAGTCTTTTTAATTTTTCGAATGCTTTTTGGCAATCTAGTGACCAGGCCAGTGATTAGGTTGGACATGGTTTTGTATGGGGTTTTGTTTTCAGGGGTTCCATCAGGGGTAGGACTACTTCTGCAAAAAATGAAATGAATTGCCTGTAGAAGTTTGTGAACCCGAGGAAGCTCTGGAGTTGCTTGTGGGTGTGGGGGGATTGCCAGTCCAGCACCACTTTCACTTTTCCTGGGTCCATCTTGATCCCTTTATTTGACATGGTAGCTCAGGTAATCTAGGGAACTCGCATTTGGAAAGTTTCACATAGAGCTTCGTGGCTATGAGTTTTTTCAGTACCTGCCACACTAATTTAATGTGTTCTTCCAGTGTCTTACTAAATATAAGAATGTCATCCAGATAAACTAGGATCCCCTTCTACAGATGTTCATGCAGCACTTCATTGATTAGCTGCAGCAGTGGGAGCCTCCTGGAGCCCGAACAGCATGATCTTAAACTGGAAGCTGCCCAGCGGGCAGTTAAAAGTAGTCTTCCATTCACCCCCTTCCTTGATTCGTACCTGATAATAGGTGTTGTGGCCCATCAGTGGCCTCTGCAGTTAGTAGCTGATTCTGACAGCGAGGAGGCTGGTGTGGTGCTGCGCCAGCAGCCTGTGCAGTTGGTACTCGAGTCGGACAATGAGGAGGCTGGAGAAGATGTGGTGCCAGAGGCGGGGATTCAGCCAGGGCCTTTAGAACCTCCAGAAGCTCCCATAAGTGAAGAAGAAGAGGAGGAGGAGCCTCTTCTCAATGCACAAGCGCGCAGAGCTGCGAAAAGGCAGGAGTGGCTCCTCAGGAGGAGGTCTCCTCAAGAGTAAGGCTTGGGGCTAGTTGGCAACTCCCCTAGCCTATTTAAGGAAGGACGACGACTGATGCAATTCGCAGGAAACAACTTCATTCAAATTCCTTTGCGTCTTGGTTACAGAAAACATTTGATTTGGCTCTTGTTTCTCTCTTATCAGTTTTCCTGCAAATTGCTTCTGGGCATCCTGCAAATCACAGTAAGATTATGGTTATCTGAAATACTGTGCCTCAGAACAAAGTTATTATTCTTTGAATTCTTGTCAGCTGTTAATCAAGTTAAATTAACAGTCCTTGTTCAGAAAAGACTGATTTACTGTACTTGTGTTCGAACAACTACTAAGAAAGCTCATTAGTGGTCTTTAATTAGTAAATTAAGGTTTGTACGGACTTTGTGTGTGCTGCGTTCTTTGGGGTCCATAGCTGGGGCAGAACAATAGGCTTCTCTTAGGTCCAGCTTGGTGAACACCTTTCCCTTTGCTAAATGGCTTCGCATATCTTTCATTAAGGGGAGGGGTAAGTGTTCTCCATACACACAGTATTAATTCTGCAAAAATCCATGCAAAGCCTCATCCTCCCCACCCCCAATCTTTTTTCTCTTTGAACAGAACCGGGGCTGCCACTTTGGATTTGGTGGATTGAATGAAACCCCTAACTAAATTGACGTCAATGTATTTTCAGTACAAATTCAATTGCACAGTCAGTCAGGCAGTGAGGGGGGAAGAAGTTGCAGTTGTGCTCATTAAAAGTGCCTGACAAATCCCGATATTTCTTGGGCACCTGGGGACAGCCAGGGAGCCCATCTGTGGCAGATGCCGCATTTTCCTGTTGACTAGGGCTGCCAGGGGTTGGTGTTGGTTGGCATTTATTCAGAGGAATTGGCGGCAGTGGGCCAATGCCTATTTTTAGCTTTTGGTAGCCATCTTCCCATGTGATGGTTGGGCCCCAAGCAAGACCTAGTATGATTGATTTAGTCATTTTTGGGGCTATTACAAAATGTATGAACTCCTGGTGGTGTCCCATTTCCAGTCTAACAAGCTCCATGACTAAAGTGGGTGGGTCTCCACCTATTAGTGTCCCATCGACCTGCTCAAAGCATATGGGGTACACAAGGGGTTTCGTGCTTATCCCTAGCTGTTGGACAATTGGGAGGCTGATTAGACACCTAGTGCAGCCGGTGTCTATGATGTCCTCTATGACCCTTGGGGCCCAGTTCCTGGCACTACTATCTGGGACTTAATGGAGAAGAGGTGGATGGCTTCACTTACCATTGGATCTTCTTCCCCATTCCCCTCCAGCAGAAAGGGGAAGAACCTCAGCAGTTTGTTGGGCGATTCTTCCCTTGTCTGGTGGTTTCCTTGGGGTTTTCTTACCCTGGGGTGCAGATGGAGTCCAGAGTTAGGGGACTGGGGCTGGAGCCAGGCACTCAGATGCCCAGTCACCATGCTGGCCACATTGAAAGCACTTGATTATTCCTGGCAGTGCTGGTTGTGGTGCTTCAGCCAGCATTGCAAGGGCTCGGTGGCCCAGGGCTCTCTTAGCTGGCTTCTCTGAGATGGGCTTCTGGTGCAGGTGGATCTCTAGGTCCATCCAATACCAGTCCTGTATGCTGTCCAGGACCCCTCTGTAGGCCCAAGCTTGCCTGAGGTCCTGGTCCAGCACTTCTTTGAAGTGGTAGCCTAAAAGGCGTTCAGCCCAGTCTCTCCATTTTCAGCCAGCATCCAGAATTCCCAGACAAATTCCTTTGAGGTCAACCCCCCTGCTTCAGGCTTTTGATTTCCACTTCAGCTTCCTCTTTGTGGGCCGTATCTTCAAATTGGACCGAGACCAGTTGCACAAACTCTTCAGTGTCTTCTAATTTTGGGGCTCCTTCATTGTGTAATTGGGCTCTGCTGCCTCCCCCTCCATCATGCTGTCAGTGATTGCCAAAACTATGTTCTGATCAGCTTGGTACTGGTCCCCATAATGGTCAAGGTGGGACCAAAGACAGTTCAGGAAATAGGCTAGCTAATGTCACTCTGAAGTACAGGGGAGGGGCAGCTGGTGGTGCAGGTTTCAGGGCCGGTATAGGCTGTGGGGCCAGAACTGGCATCCACTGGTACTGCACCCACCCCTGGCCAGAGTAAAAGGCCCAGCCATGGGAGATTTGATTGGCAGGAGGAAGCCTGATGACCAGCTGGCGAGGGGGGGATGTTGGGTCTTGGCAGCCCAAACGTGAGCTGCAATCCTGGGCTGAATTGGCCTAGAGGCCCTTCCTGCTGCAGGAGCTGTCATCCCAGTAGACTGGGCCCAGAGAGGGAGGCTAAGGCACAATCCGCTTTGCACCGAGTGAAACAAAGCTAATGTCCCACTCTGGATGGTTGCAACTCCTCGGTATGGGAAGGTGAATGTGGGTTGGGCCAGAACCTAGTGGGCTGGCCACTTGGGGGAGACTGGGTGATGCTGCCCATGGTGAGTTGGTCAAACCATTCTGGAAGACCTGCTAGTGACTGGTTTCGTGACAGCGGTGGGAGACCCCATTCCCTAGAGTCACTGGGCTCAGGAGGTCTCATTGTTCTCCATTTGAAGACCTAGGCATGCTCCACTCTGGCTGTTGCAATCCGAGGCTCCTGCTGCATCACCCCAACTGCCAACTCCTGAGATGGCACGACTCCCATGGCTTTGCCCCATTGGGAAGGATCCAGCTGAGCACCCTGAACCCACATGTCCCTCACATGGTCCCTATCCCAACTGGTGTTGTTTCCCAGTCATGCCTCTCCAGGTGCAGGCTGAATGTCCTTGATTCCAGGGAAAAGAATATTGTTATGGCTATGCTTCTTATCCTGTCTTCATCCACCCCCTCCCGTTTTCCACAGCATGCCCATCCGCCAAGTGGCTTCCAGGGCTAACAGTTCTCTTAACTTGTTGACAGAATATAAGATTGCTTAAATTCGAAGATGTCCACAGAGAAAAATATTTATTAGCTCAGATTTTCCACATTTATTAGCTCAGATTTTCCACACTTATTAGCTCAGATTTTCCACATTTATTAGCTCAGATTTTCCACATTTATTAGCTCAGATTTTCCACATTTATTAGCTCAGATTTTCCATCTAGGGGTTATAATATCTATATACTACTAAAATTCTTGTGTTTGTAACCTTTAACTGGGAAAATGGGACACCAGAGGGCAAAACCTGTTCAACCAAGATATCTCAAATAGGATAACTTACAAAATCCAATTATTCCTATGAGAATGAAATTTTGAAGAGTTCTTGCCATTTCAGAGCCACTACATTGCTACTGTTCAGTGTCACCACTGTGCTGCTTGAAGTCATGTGATCCTCCTTTACAATGTTCTCTGACATCTTCCCATAAGTGAGTGGGGAAGCCTGGGAAACATATAGAGAGAAAGTCAATGGGGAACCTTGTAGGGAGGTTCATAAGTTGCTCAGGTAAATCTCCTGCACCCGCACAATCTTCAGCAGTTCCTCTGCATTAATGAATATACTGAAATTATGATGCAAAGGTCACAGGTTGCCTAGTACGTACTATACATACTATACATACACACGTACATACATACATACATACATACATACATACATGCATGGATGCATGCATGCATACATACACACAAACATAAATACATAAATACTTCTAATGAAATATGATACTGCCTAGAAAACAGACAAGAGAGGCAGGATTCTGTTAATGTAGCCTTACAATAAGGTAGAATTAGTTCATTTAATTGTGTTTTCAGGTTTACCTAGGAGGGCTGACACCAATCTTGCAAGTCTGAAAATACAAACTTCCCACCATTATTTTTAACTGCTTGATCCATTAGGTGGGTGGTTCCCAAGTTCGTTTTTCTGATTTGTTTTTAACTACTGGATCTCCTGCCTTTCTTATCTATTTCTTAGGTAGCATCTCTTCCCCTCTTTCCCCAAGATCACCCACACATTCTATTACAAAACTATAAGATGACAGTGTTATTCTATAGAATAAATTCCCTCAAAAAAAAAAAAACTAGTAATTTCAGTGCTTATTTACTAGCAATTATGTTGTGAAGATATCTCTTCATAATTTGAAGAGATCTCTCCACCTAAAGTAGTATTATTATTACTTGCTTTCTCCAAAACAAAATAGGCTTCAGTAGGATGTCCAGTCATATAGAATTGCTGTAAACAGCATAGTTTTATTAAAGTTTAACATTCATCCATCATCACCTTTGGGTAGATTTATATTTTTATAGATCTGTTATATCAAAGTTGCAAATATTTGGATAACAAAGAGTTTAGAATTGTCTGTTTCTAGGGATTGTTAGAATTTTTACAATCCAAATAGAACAATTTGACTCTCTAGAGATTCAGGGGATGAGAAAATGAGAGCAGCAAAATAACACACTTCCACAGGATTGACTTGGCTGGTGTCCAAAAGGCCTTTTGGTAGTATAACCGTATAAGTGACAAAAAAAGGAAGTGGGTGAAATAAGACAAATGGTTTAGGTCTGAATTACTTCTGACTCTTTCTTCATTCTCTTGGAGCAATTTTTAACTGTCTATTACCAGAACAGGGGAAGCATCCATGATCAGCTAATGCAAAAGCCAAAAATTTCATATGCATGTATGAATGGAGGAGAAGGAGGCAGTGAAAGTGTTTAAGTGGTAAATATATGTATGTTGGTAAGGGACAGGGAAGAAGCACTATAAATTTGGTGAGTATACTTTTAACATACCTCCAACTAATTGGAAGTAAAGTTGGAGGGAAAATCCTCAAAAGTATCCTTTCTCATCATGTCCTCTGTTCTTAGTCTATTTTAATGGCCATGAAAAATACTGACAAAATATTACCGATACCGTTTTTCTGGAAAGAAACTCCAAAACTAACACCTGCTTGAACAAACATGGTAACTTAGTTTTAGTTTTATTAAACAATCACAATATTCAGACATAACCTTTAAAAGAAATAAAATTTACAAAAATAAGCCAGAAATAAAAACAATCAAATAGAAACCAAGTTAATGCTGTTACCTAAGTAGTATACAATTGTTAATATTTATATCATTGAAGAGAATATATGAGAATAATAGTCGACATTTAATATATTCATCCAAAATGACATCCGGGCCAATGGATGCAATCTAGTTTATTAATGTAACTAATAAAAAAGATGTCCACTTTCCAAATGATTTTGTTGCTGAGTTGATTTTTCTGCCAATTCAATTTCTTTCAGTTTAGAAAATCGTTGAGCCAATGACCAGAGTGCTTTTGTTTTCCATTTTTTGTAACAAACCTGACTGCTAACAATAAAAATTGAACTGAGGAACTGAATTGTGCAAGTTTTTAATATTTTGTATGAAACATAGACAACAATCCTATCACAGGATTTGCTTTAAAACCTGTATGATGTAATCAAGTTTGTAATCAACTTTAGGCTAAAACTTTGGCTTACATGACATTCACCAAGGATGAAAGTATGAATTAATTTGCTTATAACATTGCCACTAAAATTAGAAAGAAAATTATGAATATCATTTTAATGGAGTACAATTCCACTAGTGCCTTTTTTATTTGTCATTTCTTATATCCACTAAAATAAATTTAAAAGTTTTTCATGGAGATTCATCAGTTTTCTCCAAAGTTTTTAAAGATTTTCTTTTTTAAAAAAAAAAAAAAAAAACCTCTTTTGTAGCTATAGGTATTCAGAGGAGATGGGAACAACAGGGGAAAGTAATAAAACAAGTGTTGCAACATTGCAACAAATCTCATTTCTACACATACTTTCACATGATACTGAAATGCAAACATGAAAAGGAAGAGCATATTTCACCATGATCTCTCCCCAATCTGGCTCTTCAGTTCTTCTCATGATGCATACATTGCCATTGTAATTGAGTCTGCTCTCTTTGCTGCTAGTCATCCTCTTCTCTTTCTTTTCATGTTTCCAAGTTTTATGGACTTTTCAATGGATCTGGGTCTCCGCAGGTGCCCAAAATATGATAACTGAGCCTGAACATTGTGACATGAGTCAAAATTTTGGTTGATTTGTTCTATGATCCATTTTTTATTTTCTTGGCTATGATCCATTGTATTCTCAAGAGTTTTCTCCAACACCAAAGTTTAATGGTCAATATTTGTTCCCTCCTGTTTCTTCAAAGTCCAATTTCACTTCTATAAAATATCATAGGAAAAATCAAAACAAAGAAAGCATATTACTTTTTTTATTTGAAACAAGTTTCAGGCATGGTTATATTACTCTTTTCATAAGTCTTCTACATTCTTATTCCTTGAACTAGTTCATACTCAAAAACTGGATGGTGAAGAAATGAGATTAGAGAAGTCCAGTTAAAGATCTCTATGTGATTTCATCTTATTAAAGTTATAATAAGACAGTTATAACTAAGAACAGTTATAAAGGTTAAGTTGGCAAAATGCCTCTTTACTTGATACTTCTAAAAGTATGAATGAATTCTCTCGTTTGAGATTCATTAGAATACTCTTTCATCTTTACTATTTTAGATTTCCCTTTTGCTTTTGTTTATAATGCCAGCTTGTCTTATTTGACATTTTAATTTTGAAAGATGATATCATTGCTTTATCTTGTTAAGCCAATTAGTGAGCATATTAGATTTTTAAAATAGAAAAAAAAATTAACTATCATTTTATAAGTAATTGTAAACATTACTCTCCTTCCAAATAATAATATATGATACCATGTTTTAAATTCAGTCTTGATTTTGCATAATTCAGATGCATGATTGCATTTTTATTGCCTATCTTTTGCAATAATAATTATTATTATTTAATAATAATTTAATAATTATTAAATAGTTAAATCCACTTGAGCTAAGTATTTTTTAAAAAAGTACTACATTAATTTTCGTATCAATGTTAATTAACTTGATATATGATTTTTCAATATTTAAATATTGAAATGTTTCAATATTTCTTTCTAATACTATAGCTGCACAGCATAAATCAGCTCAATTTTAGTTGAAATATTTCTCACTTTGTATTCTTAAATCAAAATAAGCATTTGTGAATAAATTAACTACAAGATGATATGTTGCTACCTTATGATCCCAAATATTCATCCAATATTTTGTTCTAGTACTTCTATAATGAAAATAGATTAAAAATGGTTTGGGCCTTTTAATGTTCATAAATGTTGTGAGGCAGGAATATAATATATTAATGTAAACAAAATGCCATTGTACAATAATACACTGCAGCTATTTATCTTAGAAAATCAGCTGAAAGTCTTAGCATTATCTGAAATATTCATGTGTGGCCATACATTTTATTCTGATCAGCAGTAGCAGTTTTTCATGAGGTTGCATAAAAAAATCTTAATGACAAGTTCATAGCTGTTTCAGCAATGGTTTCAGAACATGATAAAATCAGGAATTAAGAAGAAAATAATTGTCTCTGATCATTCCATATTCCTCAACCTATAGCATTATTAAAATATTAAAGTACGCTACCTTGTAAATTACAAGAATTGCTAAGAGATACCAATGAGGTTAATGGAGCAATCCCGTATGTGTCAATTCAGAAAAAAAACACCTTCTAAAATTTTATTACAGGAGTACAGCCTAAGGCAAAAAGTGCTGCCCACTGTTCATTGAGAAAAAAATATAACATTTGTTGCCTTAATTGCCAAGTCCTAGCCCACCATAGTAGCAAGACCAGCAACCAGTGCTATACTCATTGTTTTAGAGTGGCAAAAGCCAATGGTGGATTTCCTGGCTTCCTTTCTTCTTGCATAGGATGTTTGTCATCTGTTAATGGGAAAAATACCTCACTATTTGCCTTGCTGTGGGGTGGGGTATAAAAGTAAGGGCAGACATGTGTTTGTAATCTCTATTTAACCAATTGCTTAACAAAAGGGTTGCAGATGTGGTTCTCTGGATCCCTGGTGGCACAGTGGTTGAAGTGCATGTATATAAATATCCTAATTGTCACTACATTGTTTTCATCTTGATAATATAAGTGGCATGTTAATATTTTGGATTTCAAATATTAATAAAAACCTTCTAAATTTTTTTCTGGAGTATCAGTGCCATTCTATGACTTTATCTAGACACATTCCTTGGATAAATACATTATAGAATCATCTGAATTAGAGTGGCCCATTTATTTTGGTTCATATAAATTCAGTAATTCATAAAATATATAATTCTTATATTTTTGTTTTTTGTTTTGAGGATGTCAAAGTTAGTAATAGGGAAGAACAGTTGCTTTTAAAACTTATAGCGTCCACGAAGAGAGATTTTGATGGAAATTTTAAATATAATTTCAGAAATAGGTGGAAAAGGCTCAACAATGATTCTACAAAACTATGAAAATTAAGAAAAAGAATGATGGAGTTATTTGGGATGAAATTGAAATGAGATAATGTTGGAAACAGAATCACATGATATGATATAGATTAGAAATGAAATGAATAAATGTTATTGTCTTTAAAAAATTATAATAGGAAATTTAGAACAATTAATCAATGGAACAACTTGCCTGCAGAACAGTTATACAATTGTCAACAATTAACTGTTGTTAATTGTTGACAGTGGAACAACTTGCCTGCAGAAGTTGTGAATGCTCCAACACTGGAAATTTTTAAAAAGATGTTAGATAATCATTTGTCTGAAGTGGTGTAGGGTTAGGGTTAGGGCTGGGCAGGGGGTTGGACTAGAAGACCTCCAAGGTCCCTTCCAACTCTGTTATTCTATTCTATTCTATTCTATTCTATTCTATTCTATTCTATTCTATTCTATTCTATTCTATTCTAAATTACTCAAAACATAATTATTTACAATGGGCTTTATAATAGATGATTTTATGTCGTTGACAAATCCCTGCAATTTTCTTGGCAATATTTTTTGAAGTGGCTTGCCATTGGGTTCTTCACAGATCTGATAGACAATAATCACTCAGCTAGCTTCCTCTCTAATACAGGACCAGAATTTAGCTTCTCATATATATTCATATGTATGCATGTATGTATGTTTTTTTGGTGGTTTTGTGGTTTTAATTATACTTTCTGATATTTTGGATATATATTTTATACAATTAAGTTTTATTGAAATATAATTGCAACCTGTCAAGAATCTATCAATTCAGTAGGAGTAAATTGGACAAATAAATGAGCAAGGGAAAAATGTTGCTTCCCCAAAGATTATCTTTAGTAGCAAATACTATTTTAAATCAGCTGCAAAGACACTATCTCTTATCTTTAATTTCTTCTGGCCACTTCTTTTCACTCTTGGTGCTTTACATAACATTGCTTAGCTTGAAAACGAACAGTATGCTGAGTACATATGTAGATCTTAGTGGATTTCCACTGCTATATATTATAGTAATGGAAATTGTTACTATCTGAATGAGGAGACAGAAGCTAGGTCATCAATAACAACAGCTCTTTATTTCACGGTGTGATTCCAGCAAAAGATACAGTGGAACAGCTCCCTTTATATACCTTTCTGGCTAGGGAGCTAGCCAATCACCAATGTGCATTTACCTTTAAACTTTCCACCGAAACTTGATACATTACATCCCTCCCTTCCCAGAAAACACTTAGGCTTGGTATTTACATATTTACATACAAAATCACGCAGGTGACTAGGGCGTACCCGCACCCTAGTTGACCTGGGCAGTTCAGTCTGAGGCGTGGTGTCGAGCTGGTCGGAGGGACCTATCGTCTCTCCCAGCTCCGCCAATGGAACCTCCTGGATTATTTTGGGGGCATTGATTTCTTCGGCTGGGACTGGCTTCTCGAGAAGGCGGCACTGGACAGCGAAGTCCTCAGATAAGTCTTCCGACCACTTTGGGGTTGAATTAGCTGCCATTGGAAGTTTTTGAGAGTTAGGGACTGGCATTATTTCTGGGTTTTCCATTTCGATGGCTATTCATTTTCTAATCTGATCTATGTGCCTGCACCAGATCCTCCCATCCCCCATGTCAATAGTATAGGATTTGGGACCTGAGATTCCCATTATTGTCCCAGCCAACCATAGGGGTCTGTTTGCGTAATTCCAGGCAAACGTTGTTGTCCCTATCTGGAATTCCCTTAGTTTCCTGTTGGTCTGCTTGAAACCATCGGGAGAATAGTTGGGCTGTAAGTGGTCCAGAATAGTTGGGCTGTAAGTGGTCCACCTCAGTTTCCTGCCCATTAAGAGCTCAGCCGGGCTGTGTCCTGTGGCTGTACATGGTGTGGCATGTTGGGCGGCCAGGAACTTGTCTACCTGGGCCTGCCAATCCCCTGGGCCTAATCGTGAGAGTGCCTCTTTGGCTGTTCTTACGAACCTTTCAGCCAGCCCATTACTGGCTGGATGGAAAGGTGCAGAAAGGGCATGCCTGATCCCCAGCTCCGCCAGGTATCCCTCGAATTGGGTGGCCGTAAACTGGGGTTCGTTGTCCGACACTATGGTGTTGGGTAACCCATGTGTGGCAAAGAGTTTTCTAGGTATCTTGATGACCGCCTCGGAGTTAGTGGACTGCATTAGAATGACTTCAAGCCATTTGGAATATGCGTCTACGAGGACCAGGAATGTTTGGCCATGAAAAGGGCCAGCGAAGTCAATGTGGATTCTAGACCAGGGGCCCTGGGGTTGTTCCCACTCCCTCACCGGGGCTGTAGGTGGGTCTGGCCTGGACTCTTGGCAAAGCCGACACTTCCCCACCCACTCGGTAACGTCGTCATCCATTTTTGGCTACCAGGCGTAGCTTCTAGCTAGCTCTTTCATTCTTATGATTATGGGGTACCCCATGTGCAACATGCTTAAAACCTTTTCCCTTAGGCATAAGGGTATAATGACACAATCACCCTGTCAGGATTTGGTGTTATCTCAAATAAACTTCATTCTCAAATGCAAAGTCTTTGATGAAACTTTTCTTTATTTAAGAATTAACTACGTCATTCCTGAACTCTTGGTGCAGCCAGAACTGGCATCTCCTTCCAAACTCCTCCCTTTCCACTCTTTATTCCCCAGTGTCTCATTGGCCATTGTGCAGATCCATCTCTCCATCCCAAGCCCTTTCCAGTCACAGGAATTCCCCCCTCCCTCTATCACCTAAGTAATGTTATCTACCAAGGAGCAGGAAACTAAGTGAAAGTTCATCTCAGCATTAAAGCAAGGTTTCTCTTTCTCTCATTCATGTCAGCGCTGGGGAAAATCATAAATTGGAACGCTGACACACCCCACAAGAGACACTCCCCTTGCATAGACAGTTCAGTTCGTTTGTTTACAAAAGATTTAAATTCCCCGCCTTCCATCTTTTCCAGCCACCCCCTTGCAATCCAGCTCATTACAGTTTTCAGGACATAGTCTTTAGCAGAGGCTCTCGCCACTTCAGCGGAAGTGAGAGGCCCTGAGTCCAGAACATCAATTAGTAAAACTGGTATTCCCGGGGTTGGATCTTCCAGAATGTCTGGTAGTGGGCACTGGCTGAGGGCATCTGCATGCCCCAGAATCTTGCCGGGTCGGTGTACAAGTCGGTAAGAGTATGCAGCTAGTAAAATAGCCCATCTAGTCATTCATGGAGACAATGCCACAGGGGTTGGTCAGTCCCCCGCCAGGAGGCCCAAAAGCGGCTGATGGTCAGTAACTAGTTCAAAAGTTCGCCCATACAAGTATTCATGAAACTTCTTCACTCCTGAGATGGCTGCCAGGGCCTCCCTGTCCAGCTAGCTGTAGTTCCGCTCAGTGCTAGACAGGGTGCGGGAATAGTAAGCAATGGGTGCCTCTAGCCCATTTGGTAGTCTGTAACTCAATACGGCCCCGACGCCAAAAGGGGACACGTCACAGACCAAAACAAGGGGAACCGTTGCATTGTACTGGATTAAGAGGCTGTCTGCAGACAAAAGTCTCTTCACCGCAGCAAAAGCGGCAGCCTCAGCCTTTCCCCAAACCCAGAGTGCATTCTTTGCCAGTAACCGGTGGAAGGGTTCCACTACTGTTGCCTTGTCCCGCAGAAAGATTGAATAGAAATTCAGGAGACCCAGGAAAGCTTGCAGTTCCGCTTTGTTTTGGAGGGTTGACATGTTTCTAATGGCCCTAATTTTGCTTTCAGTGGGGTGAATGCCAGTTCCGTCCACCTTATACCCCAGGAACTCAATAGACTGTACTGCTATCATGCATTTGTTTCTTTTTACCCGGAGGCCTGCGCTCCTGAATTTTTCTAGTACTTGTCTTAGGCGGTGCCCTAGTTGTCATTCGTCTGCTACAATAATGAGGACATCATCAAAGTAGGGGACTACCCCTGGAAGTCCTTGCAGCAGATGCTCCATTGTGCTTTGGAAAAGGCCGGGGGTTGGAGAATTTGGTAAAACAAATTAGAGATCAAAAACAAATGCATATTAAAAGGTTGTATAATGCTTTATTGGAAATAGATTCTGAGACGGAATTGGTTAAAGATTGTATGATTAAATGGGCACAAAATTTTCAAGAGCCAGTAATGATGGAGACTTGGGAAAAGATTTGGATTAGAAATGTGAAATTTACACAAGCACAAAATTTAAAAGAAATTTTTTATAAAATGTTCTATAGATGGCACTTAGATCCCAAAAAATTATCATGTATGTATCCTAATGTGCAAGCTAAATGTTGGAGATGTGACTGTGATGATGCAACTTATTATCATATATGGTGGACTTGTAGAAAAATCAAAGCATTTTGGATAAAGATTTGGTGGGTGATGCAGAATATTTTTAAAAAGAGACTGAAATTTACTCCACAGTTGTTCTTAATGGGTATAACTACGGACTGTACAGTTGCAGAGACTAAATTGATTTTGAACTTGATAACAGCAGCAAGATTGTTGGTAGCACAACACTGGAAGGACTTTTTGCCTACTATTGATGATTGGATATTGAAAGTAACTAATTTAGCTGAAATGGCTAAAATTTCAGCATATCTGAAGGATCACACACAAGAAAGGTATATACAGGACTGGAGAAGATGGATTGATTATATACAAAATAAGTATCAGACCAAAAAATATCAAATAGCTTATGAATGATTTCTTTTATTTGTATAAGCGCTATATAAGTGATATTAGAAGTATTATGTTTAAGAAATAAGATTTTATATATGGGGGGTTAAGAATTTTTTTTTTAGGGGGTATTAGTTTGATGATTGGTTATGCAATTTAGTTTATTGTTAAAGGTCAATAGAAATACCTTGTGTTCTGCTCTGGGAAGTCGGGGAGGGGGGTTGGGAGGGAGGGTTGTGGGGAAATTGTGTTTGTTTTAAAACTTTTTCAATAAAAAAAAAAGAAAAAAAGAAAAGGCCGGGGGCTACGCTGACTCCGAATTGCAATCTAGTGAATTTAAAGCAGTGGTTCCCAAACTTTTTCAGTCCACCGCCCCCTTGGTACTACAAACTCATCCTCAGTGTCTCCCACCCAGGGGTGGGTTCTACTTACCTTTACTACCGGTTTGCAGTGGGGCCACGCAAAAGTCAGTGTTGGTCAGTGGAATTTCCTTGTCTTTGAAAAACTGCTCAACAACGTGAAATATTGACTCCCCTTTAGTATCTGTTTTTAGTTGCCTCGCAAATAACAACTCTTGAGTCAAACTTTCATCTTTAATAAAGCGCACATAAGCAAGAAGCAAGATTCATTGCCTGACAAAGTTGATTCATCCAGCTGTAATGCAAAGTCTGTTGTCCATAGTATGCTGCACAATACATCTTCCACATTCTCAGCCATTTCATCTATGCATCTTTGCACTGAATTGTTGCTGAAAGGAATTGTCTTAATTATATCATGTGGTGACTTATGCAAAACAATACTCAAAACCTCACTAATGGCTGGTAGGATGAGTTCTTCACCAATAGTATGTGGCTTTCCAGACTTAGCAATCAGCAATGAAATGTTGTATGATGCATGCAAACCATCAGTGTTTTGTTGGGAAGCATTGTAAAACATCTGTGACAGTGTTGGGCGCTTTTGAAATTTGTCACAAAGTGATTGAAAAAAAGTTAGGTTCTTGTCTGCCTTGTCAGGATGTGCCTTCTGCAAATGTTCGTTCAGTTTGGAAGGCTTCATTGCCTCATTAGAAAATACTTTTTTACATAGTAGGCACTGTGGCAGCTGCTGGTTTGATGGTGCTGGTATAAATCCATACTTCAGATATTCCAGACTATATTGTCTGCATTTCTTCTTTGATTTCTCTGCCTCTGCCATTTCTGCTCTGAAAATCAGAATACTTACAATAGTGATGGCAAACCTTTTTGAAATCGAGTGCACAAACCACAACCAAAACCCAAATATTTATCTCAGAGTGCCAACACAGCAATTTACTGTACTTTTCAGAGTATAAGACGCACTCCCTCTCAAAAAAGAGGTTGGAAATTTTGGTGCATCTTATATATGGAATACAACCATTTTTGGCCTCCTGAAGCCTTGCCCCGCATGTCCCATTTTTGTGAAAAATGGGCCCGTTTTTCACAAAAACAGGGTGCGCAGAGCTTTGGGAGGTCTGCAGGCTGCTCCAATACAAATCTATCCCTGTAACAAAAATAGCTAACACTATTAGTTAACACTAAAGAAATCCCCTGAATCAACTAATCTAGAGCAGGGATTCTCAGCTGGGGGTTCCTTTTTAATTTGCCGACCACCAGCAAGTGGGAGAAAGCAGTTTCACAGAGGAGAGGATGGAGAGGGCTGTGGGATGAATTCACACCCATTCTCTTGGGATCAACCTGAAGCCCTCCCCTGCCTCCTCAGGCGGTAGAGCGTGTACGGGGGGGGGGATGCTTTTCAAGAAGTCACAAGGAGGGCTGAGAGCTGGTTTCTGTCCCACAAGTAAGATTTGGTCCAGAACCAACCCCAATATGAAGGTCTTTTATTTGCTCCTTGTACTCCTTGTCTTTGCGTTTTTAACAGGTAATAAATTAAATTTCTGATGAGGTCAAAATAACTCATAACTCACCTTTCTAGACAGCTATTATCATGTCTAAAAGCAAGATACTCTTCTCCATCTTTTGTCTGGAGTACCATTTAATCCAGAGCCTTTTAATTCCAGAAGCCCAAGTTTAAAGAATGGACTTCTGGAATTAAAGCTTCATTTTAAAGCTAAAACTTAATTCAGACCTGTTAGTTTTGCTTGAGCAGTGTGAACAATTGACAGTGTGATCCTCCAAAGGTCTGAAAAATATATCATTGATTTTTCTTTGGGATTTAAACTAGATAACCAATATGAAAAAGTGCATAAAGGAAGGACTGGAAAGCCAATTCATACTGAACTGTATTGGGTTTTCTGTTATTTGAATAAAATGAAAAAACATCAAATAGTGGTACCTAGTGCGGAAAAAGAGATGAAATAATGGGTCATTCTCAACACTTGAATTCTCTACACTTAAAATATCTAGAAATTATTATGGTTAAGTGAGTTTTGCCCCATTTTACGATTTTTTTTTGCCATAGTTCAAATCAAAGATTTGATAATTCAAATCAGAGATTTGATAGTTCAGATCAAAGATTTCTGAGACCAAAGTTGAATACTTAATTTTGTTGAATACTTAAATTTCAGTAGTCACCAATCCCAGTCTTAAACTGGGATTGGTGACTCCCACCAATCAGTGGGAGTCACTGATAACAATGAACTAACTAGCTACTGATAATGACTCCAGTCCTGCCTTTCTTTTCCTTCTGTCCAAGTTTTGCAAGTACTTTTTCCAGGTATATGATTTATTCCAAAGTATACAAACCATTATTGTTAGGGAAAAAATGGGTCTTCCAAGCAATTTTAAAAAACACTGTCAGAATGACTCTGTTCTCAGCCCCCCTTGTGGCTCCTTGAAAAGCAACCTGCCCCCCGCCCCCACATATGTAAATGAAAAGAATAAGCTTAAAAATCCTAGCCTTTTAAAATTGAAAATATGGAGAATTGGGAGGATGAATACGAGACACTAAGGGAGATGTTTCAAAGAGTAAGGGAAGCATTTAAGGGAAATAAAGAAGCAGAGAATTGGTTGGCTTGGAAAAAAAAAGAAATAGAGAAGATGAATGAGAAGCAAGAGAAACAAGGACATAATATTGAAAAGGAAATAACTGAAAAAAAAGATAAAGATGATTACACTGGGTTCAATAGTGATAGAATAAAAATGGATATGGGAAAATACATCTCAAATATGAAGAAAAGAGAAATAAATGGAGTAAGATTGAGAATGAAAAGTAATAGACTTAAAATTAAAGGAAAAAGGCTGAAGGGGAGATATAAGAACAGGAAAAAGAAGAAGGTAAAGAAATGGGAGAAAGGGAGGAAAACATCAAGAAAGAGAACTGTAGAGAGACTAAGAGAAAATGGTTAGTCAGTGAAAATGTTAATTTGTTAATAACGAGAAGGATGCTAGTTGTAGAAATCATATGTGAAAATGCTGTTAAAAGAAAAATAGAACAATGTAACATGAAAGAAAGAATGATATTGAAAGAAGCACTAAAAGGAGAGAATAAATTATAATATAAGAATTAATTGAATAAGATGGAATATGGAAATTAAATGTAAAACTGAATGAAATTGAAATGCAAAAAATGATTCAAATGTAAGAAGTAAAGTAAAAATATATTGTTAAAAGTAAAAAGTCTAAGGATTGGAAGATTGTTTGAGTAAAAAAATTTAAAAGAAAAAATGGAATAAGATGAAATATACTGCTAATAATTAAAAAGATGAGGGGAAATTTTGAGAAATATACTTGATAAATGAAAGAAAGACCGGGGTTGCCTGGACTCCATAGTGGAAAATATAAAATTGAAAATGAACACAGCAATAGAAAGAGATGAAGGAAGAAGAGAGATGGAAGAAGGAAGGAGAGAGGGAAAGAAGAGAAGGGTGGAAGGAAGGGAAGGGAAATTAGAGTAGGAGTGAGGATAAGAGAGGGAGGAAGAGAGGAAGAGAAGGAGAAAGGAAGGGGAAGTAGGGAGGAGGAGAAGAGGGGGGAAGAGAAAGTAAGAAGGAAAGAAAAGAGAGAGGTGGTAGGTTTGAGGAGAAAGTGTCAGGGCATTTATTAATCCCATGTTTGGCTCTGGGACAAATCACCCTGGTTTAATTAGAGGAGATGGATCGAGGCTCCTCCTTGTTTGCAATATTCTGAAAAAGAAACGCGAAGAAAAGTTTCTAATAAAACTCATTTATTTGTTATAAAGAAAATAAAACACCTCACTAACTAAGAAATGTAATTGCTACATTTTTGAAAATAAATCGGGCCAGCTGCCTTTCAGCAACCGGCACTCCCGTGGCATGAGAACAAAGGAAAGAGAGTGTGAAGCAAGTGAAGGAATGCGGACATGCGTAGTAAAACACTTATAAGGAACTTGGCAAACTACAGTAAGTCTATTAGTCCAAAAATAATGAAGCTCAGCTGGGAAATAAAATAATGCAGTGACATTCCCCTTCTTTGCCAGTTGAGCGAATATCAGTACATCATCAAATAAGGCACATCTTCTTACGCAGATACTCATGTTGAGCTGCTGGAAGTGGTTTGTTGAGCAGATCAGCAATTTGATCATGTGTAGATACATATCATGTGTAGATACATATTGCATTTTGACAAAACCTTTTTTCACTAAATGTTTTGATAACGGATGTCAATGTGTCTGGACCTAGAACCTGTGAAATATGATTCAGAAATATAAACCACCAATTCATTGTCTTCCATCACGGTGATTGGTCGGATCGGGTGTGTCCAGATATCTGTGACTAAAGCATCAAACCAAGTTAGAGAACTACATGCATCTGAAACACAAGCATATTCAGCTTCAGTAGATGAACAAGAAACAAAATTCTGTTTATGTACTTGCCAATAAACAGGACATCCATTTAAGAACATCATATAACCTGAAGTACTTTTGTGTGATTTCTTATCACTTGCCCAATCAGAATCTGCATAACAGCATAATTCTGCATAATCAGTATGTGTTGGTTCTAACAATAATTTCAAATGTTTGGTGTATTTTAGGTATCTCAATAATTTCTTAATACATGTCCAATGAAACTGTTTTGCTTTCCCTACATGTCGAGATAAGAGATTAACACTAAGTGCAATGTCGGGTCTGGTCCAACTACTAATGTACAATAGTGACCCAATGACTGAACGATAAAGTGTTTGATCCTCGAACTCAGGACTTTCTTCTTGTGTCAAGTTGTGAAAATCTGTTTGCATGGGTGTCTTTGTTGTGTTAGCATCTTTCATGTTGCAATGATGCAAAATTTGTTCAATTTTATCTTCCTGTGAAAGACTAAACCCCTTCTGTGTCTTTTCAATCTGAACACCTAAATAAGTGCTAATGTGACCTAATGATTTCAATGTGAAATATCTCTGCAAAGCTTTGGCAAAAATTTCACTCATTTGCTTATTTGAACCAATATAAACAATATCATCAACATAAACAAGAACTATCTCATATGCATTGTTAGATCTTTTTGTGAACACGCACTCATCAGTTTCGGACTTAATAAAGCCCATTGAATTTAGTTTGTCAGTAAGACATAAGTACCACATTAAACCAGATTGTTTCAGACCATAGAGACTTTTGTTTAGGAACCAGGTATCCCCTTCTTGCTTTCGGAATCCTGGAGGACTTCTCACGTAGATCTCTTCATCTAGGTCTGCATGTAGATAAGCCGTGTCAACATCAAACTGGAAAACTTCTAAACCAAGAATAGTTGCAGTTGCTAAAGCAATTTTTACACTCTCAGTTCTGACTGTCGGTAAGTATTTGTGTAGTCCTCAGGATAACGTTGAGCGAAACCCTGAGCTACGAGTCTGGCCTTGTACAATGACTCACCATTTGGTTTCTTTTTGATTCTGTAGACCCATCGAGTGGCAATGACCTTTTTGTTTGCTGGAGGTTTTGCAGGTGTAAACACTTTAAGTTTCTTTAGACTGTCCATTTCCACCTGCATTGCTTCATACCATTTGTCTTGCTCTGAATCAGGAAGCTGCTTGATTTGTGTGAAATTATCAGGTGGAAGTGTAACATTGCAAATCAAAGGCAAGGGTGCTTTTGTCAGTTGCCAAGAATATCGTTGTGGAGGGATCCCTTTTGTGGCCCTCTTGGAACGTCTCGGAACAACTGTCCAATCTTCTTCTGCTTCGTCCTCGTCCTCACTTTCGTTGCTAGCATCAGCATCCACGGCTTGTGAAGACGGAACATCGGGTTGAGAAGAATCAGTGGAATCTTGATCATCAATCTGCGTGGCATCAGCAGTATCATCTCTGGGAAAATAAACTCCAGGATCATTGGAATGAATCCTGGACTAGTCAATATCTTCCTCAAAATTAGCAGATTGGGAAATCACAATTGCATGTTTAGAGTCAATAAATCTGCTCCATTTTGAGTTATCAATACCCATAAATCTCAGTCTCTTTGCTGCTGGACTTCCTTTTCTTCTTTGAGCTAAGGGAATGTGCACCATAGCATACGAACCAAAAATATGAATGTTTTTAAGATCGGGCTTGTAGCCATACAACATGAAGAAAGGAGTCTGATTTGTTACACTGCTCCAAGTACGGTTGACAATGTAATTTGCATATTTTATAGCTTCACCCCAGTATATCTTACCAAGGTTGGCGTCTTCTAGGAGACAACGCATCATGGTTTGCAGTACCCCTTGTCTTCATTCTGCGACTCCATTATGAGCCGGTGTGTAAGGCGCTGACGTCTGATGAATAATTCCATTCTTACGCATCCAGTCCTGGAAACGCTGAGACATGAACTCAGCACCACGATCACTCTGGATTCTGGCGATGCGAACTTGGTGTTGGGTAGAAACAAGGGTTGCAAAGTCTTTAAAGATCTGAAAAGTCTCTGATTTTTCTTTCATAGGATATACATATCCATATCTAGAGTAATTATCAACAATTGTTAGAAAATATTTTCTACCACCAAATGATGGTGGGAAAGGACCAACTATGTCAATGTGAACCAAATCAAAAATGCGTGTTGACAGGCATGTAGCGCGTTTGGGAATGGCTGCTGCTTTGGATTTGGCCTTTTTGCAGACAGCACAATCCAAAAACACCTTACACCCCTTTAGATCCAAACCTTTTGCGAACTCCGGCATCTTCCTAAGAACACAGAAACTGGCATGCCCCAATCTTCTATGCCATTTATGGATACACCTGGAATGCAAAGGTTTACCTGTTAGTGAATTCTCAACATTAACGTTTTTATGCGGAACCTCAGGCTTGCTCTGAGCAACCTGTTTACCAATTTTCTTTTTGTTGGCTTTGGAATAGCAACAGGATCTCTCTCTGGAGCATCTCTCTCTGGGCCTGTGCTCTCCCTTTTTGGAGTTTGCATACTTGCCTGTGTTTGTGTTTTAGGCTTTGGCTTTAAGTAATAAACACCACCAATTAATATGGTTCCAGCAACAATATCTCCATCTTTAACTATGTAACTTGCTTTTTCAAGGTGGTGAACTTGGAACTTTAACATTCTAGACAAGTGACACTGACTAAGCAAATTACTGGTTGCTGTTGGTATGTAATAAACATCAGGAATGAATGCATCGAGCTCTTCAACATAAACAGTTCCTTTTCCTTTGACCTGACAAGGATGATTGGAAAAAGAATAAAGTTCACGTAGTTCAGGTTCAGGCTCGTGCATCTCTGTGAATAGTTCCTTTCTGTAGGTAACATGCAATGCTGCACCACTGTCCAAAGTCCACAGGAGTCGTCTGTCATACTCTGGTTGAGGTTGTGGATCATTGATTAAAGCCAGTGTGGCGAGTGGAGTTTGTGGATCACGCCGGGGACCACGACGACCTTGTCTTCCACCTCTGCCTCTGCCTCTGGAATCTGTTCCTCTGGGCTGGTATGAGACGGGAGCTGGACTTGTTGGGGACAATCCCGGGTAGCATGTCCCACACGATTGCAGGTGTAGCATCTTGGCATCCTTGGAGCGTAGGTCTTTCCTCGGAAGGGGCGCCTAGCTGGAGCTTTTGATGCGGGTGGTCCTTTCAAATGTGGCGTGGCCAAAATGAATGCCTCTTCTTCAATTAAAAGTCTACAGACATTGTCCACTGTGCATTGAGCAATTGGGACTTGGTTAATTTTTGTAACAGCATATTTCCATTCATAATTCAAAGAGTTAATAATGATGCTGATCATTTGAATATCTTCAATGTTATGGCTTCTTTCTCTCAATTCTGTTCTCAGTCCTTTCAGTTTGGTCAAATGTCCTCCAATTTGTTCACCGGGTTTCAATCTCGAACCGTGGAGTTCAGACATGAGTAAACATGAAGATTCAATTGAGATAGGCCTGTAGCAATTTTCCAATTCAGCCCAAATTTGTCGGGCTGTTGTATTTGGTGGAAAAGTGACTTGCAGTTCAGTATCCATGGACATCAATAATGTTGTGCGAGCTCTTATCTCTAGCTCTCTTATTGCAAAATCCCATGGTTGAGCAGGAGGGTTAAATACCATACAGTGAGTGCCTTCTCTAAGAAGCAATAGTGTAATCTCACTGACCCAGGCTTTGTAATTGTATCCTGACATATTTAGTTTTGACTCACCAGTTAGTGGAGAGACAGAAAATGCCTGGTAAGGAGCCTGCATTTGGTACGCTGGCTGTGCTGGCAGAAATGCCTGTGGTATTTGCTGTGCCTGTTGTGGACCTAAAAATGGTCTTGGTTGTGCCATTGGAGGTGGGCCAGGAGGTGGCCCTATTTGCACTTGTGGCTGTGGCACATATGCAGGCATTTGTAGCTGCTGTGGCTGATGCACTGGAATCTGCTGTATTCCAGTTGCCATTTGTGCTTGAGCTGCAATATTGGCATGATCTGCTGGAGATGCAGTCATTTGCCTTTGCTTCATTAAGTTTAATTGTGTTCCATCTAAAAGGACACCAACACCACCAAGGGGTATTTGAGTTCGGGCCTGTGGAAACACTTGTGGCATTTCAGCTTCCTGTAGTAAATTACTTTCGCCAGCAGATGGTGCTGCACCTTTAGCTTCGGGCAGCCCAGTTACAAGAAATGATTGCGTGGCAGGTTTATATGTAACTTGATCAGGGAGACTTTCATGTGACTTATGCAGTGCCCTCTGTCTTAATTGGCCTGACACAGGATCCACCAGGGGGAGTGTCTTTGGCTCCAGAGAAGAAGGCAATATGGCGCTTTTTGAAAAATTTAAGTTATCTCCCTTATCTTGCTCAAGCATAGATATAGCCATTTTTGCCTGGGATAGCTCCTGTTCATAGAATTTTATACGGTCACGAAAGGCTTTCATAGTCAGCTCATCCAGGGTGAGCTTAGAGCTTCGAGGAGAATAATGAATTGTTTCTCTCTCTGCGTGGGAGTAATTTTGCTCGGCAGTTTGCTTTGGCCTTGCATCGAGCGTTACAAATTCAGAAGGTTCTGGGGAGACAGTTTGAGAGCTGGCATAATCAGAAGAAGACGTCACTGACCTCAGTTCCAGTACGTTATCTTCAAAAGCAGCTTCTGTCTTATCTCCCTCCATTTCTGTTCCCACGGCGTCTTGTTCCAGGCGTATGGCTGAAGTAAGGGGCTGGAAATCTGAAAATCTCCTTTCTGCCACCTTCTCAGCAAAATAAAGTTTGTATTTGTTTTTCTTCTGTTTCGGCATCTTAGCAAAGATAATTAGCGTACCTCAGTAGCTAAAAACTAATTGCCTATGCGCTCTTATCAGAAATAACAAAACAAGGAAAAAAGCCATAAATCAAACCGTCCGAGCTACCAGATGTCAAGGCATTTATTAATCCCATGTTTGGCTCTGGGACAAATCACCCTGGTTTAATTAGAGGAGATGGATCGAGGCTCCTCCTTGTTTGCAATATTCTGAAAAAGAAATGCAAAGAAAAGTTTCTAATAAAACTCATTTATTTGTTATAAAGAAAATAAAACACCTCACTAACTAAGAAAAGTAATTGCTACATTTTTGAAAATAAATCGGGCCAGCTGCCTTTCAGCAACCGGCACTCCCGTGGCATGAGAACAAAGGAAAGAGTGTGTGAAGCAAGTGAAGGAATGCGGACATGCGTAGTAAAACACTGATAAGGAACTTGGCAAACTACAGTAAGTCTATTAGTCCAAAAATAATGAAGCTCAGCTGGGAAATAAAATAACGCAGTGACAGAAAGATTGCTGTACAATAAAAAAGATGAAATGGAAGAAAGGCAACCCCAAACAAATATAAAGATATTAAGATAAAGAATGAATTGTTAAACTTTAAAGAATAAAAGAGAACAAATATGAATAAATAGCAATAATTAGAAACACACATACAAACATACAATGTATTTTCTTTGAACAGAGTATTTGGCCAGTTCACAAATTTAAACTGTGTTTAGTCATTTCAGTTAAATTTACAATTTCTATATTTCCTTTTTGCCATATTTATTCTTCATCTATTTTTTAAAAAAACAATATTACCGTTCATCCTCATCCGTAATCTTAATCATATTCAATTTTCCCCTTCTATTCTATATTATAACCCTTCCCATTGTCATCTATTTTTATATCCATCCTCACATTGGTTAATTATGTAATATTACAGTTATTTAATACAAATTCAACATTTTAATATAAATCAATTAGTTATATAACTATCTTTTTGTATATTAATCAATATGAACATGAATATTCCAATTATTTCCATGCAATCCAATTTCTTACAAATCAATTAATTATATTTACCAATAATAATAAACCAAATAATTTTCCCCATATATTCCTCCAAACCAAAACTTAATCATTTCTGCTTTCAACACAATATACAATTAATAGTATCTCAATTATTACAATTCCCTAGTTAAATAGAGCTTTCCCCTTATGTTACTCATTTTCACATCTTAAACTCTCCCAATAACCCAAATAGTTTTGCCCATATAATCCTCCAAATCACAACTTAATCATTTCTGCTTTCATTACAATATATAATTAAAAATATTTCAATCGTTATAATTTCCTTAATTAAATTTAAAAATGTTCTAGCTGTTATCCAAGCTATAATTTAATCCTTTTTACTTTCACCACCATATACCATTAAAGGTATTTCAATTGTTACAGTTTATACTTATTCATATTTCTAAAAAAAATAAAAAAATAAAAACTTATCATTGTCTAGATTTCAAAAATACAAAGACAAATATTCCAACTATTATTCATTTCATTTTTACAATCATGATTTCCCATTTATTTCTTACTACTATTCATATTTCAATTCTAAATATGTATAACATCTTTCTTTTTCATTTCTTTTTCTTTCTTCACTTTTTTCTTTTTGCCTTTTTCTTTCTCCTTTTTTTCTTTTGTATTTTAAAATCTTGAACTCTCCTCTTTTGCCTTAAATTTCCCATTGTTTGTACCTACCGTTTTTGGTGAGGAAAAAGAAAAAGAAATCTGCCTCTGCCTAATTTTCCAACTTTGCAGCAAACAGCCAACAGCCTGCTTTACTTTCAGTTTCGTTTTCAGCTTGATTAGCACAAGGAGAAAAAAAATCTGCTCCAGCAATTTAGCTCTTTGCAGCAAGCAGCAGAGCCCTGTGCAAAACAGCTGAGAGCAAATCAGCTGAGAGTCGGGAGGCCAATCTAATCAATGGGCTAATTAGCCTATGCTGAAGCTAAAAGGAGTTGTTTTTTCTTGCTGTTTGCTTGCAAGGAGGTAACTGCTGCGAGGCACAAGCCAAAGGGTGAGGTCCACCCTCCTTGCTACTTAGCGCCCTCTGCCACCCCCTTTTGCCTCTAGCGCCCTCCTGCTGCCCACTTGCCTCTTACCGCCCCCCCTAAGGCATCACACCGCCCCCCCAGGGGGCTGTACCGCCCACTTTGGGAACCACTGATTTAAAGGCACCTCTGTGAGTTATGATGGTCTGTGCCTCAGCGGTAGCGCCATCTACCGGCAGCTGCTGGTACGCCTGCACAAGATTGAGTTTTGCAAAAATCTTGCCAGGCCCCAGAGAATGGAGTAGTTGGTGTTCAATTGGAACTGGGTAGGCACTCTGTTGGAGCGCCTTGTTAATTGTACATTTGTAATCAGCGCAAATGCACACTGACCCATCTGGCTTGATAGGTGTCACGATCGGGGTTTCCCATTTAGCATGATCTATGGGAACTAAGACCCCTTGTTTGATGAGTTTATCCAGTTCCAGGTCAATCTTTGGTTTTAGTGCGGAGGGCACTCTTCTTGCCTTTAGTCTAATGGGGGCTACATTAGGGTCTAGATTAAAGGAAATAGGGGTCCCCACGTACTTGCCCAGGCTGTCGTCAAACACATCCTGGAACTCCTGCATCAGGTCGTCTTGTAGGCTACCACTCGTACGGTTGATGCTCGTGACTCCCATTCCCAGGGCCTTGAACCAGTCCAGGCCCAGGAGGCTCGAAAGGTATCCGCAGACCATGGTGAGGGGTAGCTTCTTCCGGTGCTGGCCGAACTCGACTTGGAATGTGCCGACACCTTTTATGGGGATGCGATTCCCTTGGTAGTCTCATAGCCGCAGTGGTTGTAGTTGACACTTTTTCAGGCTAGGTATTGCTGTCTTCAGGCTGGTCCAGGACATGATGGATAGAGATGAGCCGGTGTTGATTTCCATCTTGCACGGACTTCCTTCAAACTCCACCACGATGTGTAGTTTCTTTTCAGGAACCATGCTTGCTTGGCCTACTCTGGTGCTGCAGATCTCTGGACCTTTGAAATTCGTGCCTCTTTTTTGGGTG
Organism: Arizona elegans; assembly: GCA_022577455.1. NCBI lineage: Eukaryota > Metazoa > Chordata > Lepidosauria > Squamata > Colubridae > Arizona > Arizona elegans. The sequence goes on along the minus strand of JAKOOJ010000007.1, from coordinate 37,346,654 downwards.
GCTGTATTTGTCTGTTTTCTTGTGTTGCTGCAGTTCGGGTTGGCTCATTGTAGTTCTTTGCTTCTGGTTGGCTGACTGGCTTGCCCGGCACACCCTCGCCAAATGTCCCTTTCTGTCGCAGCGTCTACAGATGGTGTCTCGGAAATGGCATGTCTGCCAGTGGTGGGGCCTTCCACAACTCGTGCAGATCTCTCGATGATCCTTTGGATCACATCTGTACTTTTCTATTTTGAAGACGTCTTCGTCTGATTCTTCCTCGCTGTCCGTCTGGGTCACCTCGCTGTGTACCAGAACTGACTTTTGTGTGGCTTGAGATGGCGCTGGTCTTTGTAGAGTCTCCACAGCCTTAGTGGATGACTCGTGTGCTCTTGCCTCGTCAAGCACGATATGAAGGGTTAGGTTCGACTTGCTAGAAGTCTTCTTTGTAGGCGAATATCTCTAACGCCACAGATTAGTTGCTCTAGGAGCACATCATTGAGGTCTTGGTATTCACAGTGCCTAGTGGCCTTGTGCAGGGCAGCCATGTAAGCGCTGATCAGTTCCCCTTCTCACTGTAGCCGCTGTCAGAACTCCTATCTCTGGATGAATTTGGAGGGTGCCGGGGCATAGTGTGCTCGTAATGTGCTCTGTAAGACCTGCCACAGTACCGACTGAACCGGGGTTGGCTCCGATAGTGACTCAGTTATGTCGAAAACTTCTGGGCCACAGTGGCTCAGGAAGAGAGCTCTCTTTCAGTTATCAGAGAGTTCTTGCAGGTCGTTTGCCTCAAGGAAACACTCAAACCGAGTCATGTACGACCCCCACTTCTCTCTGGCTGGGTTGAACGGCATTGGTGGTATGAAAGCAGACATTGTGGTTGCCTTGCGCTCATTGTGGGCTCGTTCACCGGGCTGGATTCGTCATGGTTAGCTCTTTTTGGTTTGCCTCTTGTCTACCTCGATCCCATCTTCGTCGCCAATGTTAGGTCAGGTGAATGAGGAGACAGAAGCTAGGTCATCAGTAACAACAGCTCTTTAATTCACGGTGTAACTCCAGCAAAAGATACAGTGGAACAGCTCCCTTTATATACCTTTCTGGCTAGGGAGCTAGCCAATCACCAATGTGCATTTACCTTTAAACTTCCCGCCGAAACTTGATACATTGCAGAAATGTATTTGGAAAAGGTCTGGATTTAGATCTTATTGAGAAGATCCTTTTAACTTCATTTTTGTTGCATTCACTTACTACTAAATTCTGTTTTAAAATCTAGATTAGTGCTTACATTAGATTGCCATTGTTTAATGATCAGTAGATTATTGCAAAATGATTTATAGTTTAGTTTCATCTATATTTCAGGCTGTGTAGACTTCAACTACCTCTGGAGAATTCTGGGAGATGAAGCTCATGCATCTTAACATTCCTGAGGTTGAAGAACTCTGGTATATTTAAGTAAGAAGAAATGATTTGCTACATTAGCAAATTTGACTAATTTGAAGAGCCTTTTCTCAGAGAGTTTAAACAAACTTAATAAATTGAAAGTTTTGAGGAAACCATAATCAATACATTAATTAAATTTCAATTCCTTCTTTTTTTCAGAGCTCAAAGTAGTCTAAACATCAAGTTATTGATTTTTCCCCAAAGCAACTTTGTCAGATGGGCTGATTGACATGGGTTAATTACCAAGAGAGTTTCCATGGCTGAGGCTAGACTTGAACCTAAGGTTTCCTAGTCCTAATCCAACCACTTCACCTCAGGGCGGTGAGCTGCTTATAAAACTCCCATAAATGATACTGATTGCACTGCAACAGTATTACACATCTATTTAGTCATGTTATTACATTTTTCTTGACAGTCAGAAATCATTCACATTAATCAATTTTGTGTTAACATGTTTCTAAAGTGACTTTGTAATGTGTTCGAAATCCATACTCACAATGGATTAAAAGATAATAACTTATCTTGGGAAATTTAAAACAAAAATTAAAATTCTCCACTCTGAAGCAATATTCAGCCAGTTGGTCATTATGACCCCTGTGTAAAATTTTTTATGTTTTATGACAGATTAGCAATAGATGATTTAGGGCAAGAGTCCCCAACTCCCTGGCCACGGCCCACTACTGGGCCGTGGCCTGTTTGAAACCAGGCTGTGTGAGCAATGGGCAAGTGCGCACGAAGCTCCACTCACATGAGTGGTGGACAAGCACCCGTGCACAAAGCTCTATCGTGTGAGCGGTGGGCCCTTGTGCTCGCCATGAAGCTCCACTTGCATGAGCAGAGGGTGCTTGTGCTCATGTGCACAGCTCCACTTGTGTGAGCAGAAGGTGCTCACATGAGTGGAGCTTTACCCATAACCGCCCTCCACACATGCAAATGGAGCTTTGCACGCAAGCACAAATGCTTTCTGCTTGTACAAATGGAACTTCGCGCACTAGCACAAGTGCCCACCATTCACACAAGTGGAGCTTCAAGCATGGGCACAAGCCTCTACTCATGTGCAAAGCTCCATTTGCATGAGTGGAGGGTATACACACTCACTGCTCATACCAATGGAGCTGTGTGTGCCCACATGTGCCCACCACAAGACACACACACCCCATGCCAGGCCAGGCATGTAAGTTGAGCTGGCTAAAGATCCTCCTGAGCTTTTCCATTGTCATTGCAATTTTGTCATTTCATATGATGCAGGAATATTGGAAAAACTCAGGAGGGTCTTAAATCAACACAACATATGTGCATATATGCAACATATACTAAGATAGAAACTTATCCACCCCAAGGATAAAATGCCCAGACCCAAACAGAGCAATGTGGTATATGCAGTACAATGCAGTGAGCCATGTGCAGATCTATACACTGGGGAAACAAAACAACCACTTCATAAGTGCATGGCACAACATAGGAAAACCAACACACCAGCACTAAATTCAGCAGTCCATCTGGATTTAAAAGACACAGGCCACTCTTTTGAAGACAACAAAGTCCATATTTTAGACAAAGAGGATCTGTCAGATCCGTGTATCTGCCATTCTTCATGGAAGAAGGAGGGGGATTTGGAGTGTCATATTTAAATCTTTTCCTATGTATCAAGTGGATTGTAAAATGACCCTGAGAAACTCTTCCTATCTGTTTCTCAGGGAGGCTGATGCAATTCATATTCACACCGGCAGATTGGTTGGAATCCACATCGGAAGGTGGGCAGGGGTTCCTAATTTCCTTTATCCCGAACTACATGCCCTGAGGGACCCCAGAGCCTGCTTTGAGTTTTGACTTGCTTCCATCCCTTTCAATAAAAGATTCCTTTTGAAATACAAAGTTATCAAGAGTTCATACTTTCTTGGAAGTGGGGGGGGAGAAGCTGGTCCTTACAGGATCGCTGGTTTGAAAGAGGGGTTAAAGAGGCTATTTATGTCAAAGTTGAACAGCCCTTTCTCAACAGAGGGGGAGGGATATGACATCATCTATCTCCAAACTACAACACAGTCCTTTCAGCAGTTCCAAGAAGGCTCCACACCCATTTGCACCACTCAGGTGACCCTGATGACACAGATAAACCTCAGGTGACCTTAATGACTCACTAAAAGAATGCAAATAACCAGCTGTCTGCAAGGAGTGTGAATCCTTTCATTCCCCACCATCTAGTCAGAGCTGAAGAAGCTTCTTGGACAAAAAGTGAAACATCTTTTTTAAAACAATTTTTATTAGTTTATAATATAGCATACAAAGAAAATGCAAAAGTAAATAGTAGGGAAGAGAAAAGGGAAGAGAAAAGTGAGGGAAAGCAAAGGGGCAAAAAAGGCATTGACTTCCAACTCCTTTGGTGCAGTAAAGTAAGGCATTATACCACCATGAGCCATGGTGGTGCAGTGGTTAGAATGTAGTACTGTAGGTTACTTTTTTAAAAAAAATCAAATTTTATTTATTTTTTTCTTTCACACACACACACACACACACACACACACTTTATGAGCAGAGTATTGACTGTCTCATATCTTATACCACTTATATCCAATTTCATTTTACATATTTACCATTTTTGCCAAAATATTCTTTTTCCATACTTTTTTATCTTATCTTAATACTTCTATACTTATTATATAAACAGCATCACCATCCACCCTCAAATCCTAGTTTCTTAACATTATTTCAATTAGTTATCTTATCTTATCCATTGTTAATCATATACAGTATATTCCCTTTTAACTTTCATATTAATTCATTCTTCATCCTAATAAATTTGAACATTCTCAGGGTTGCCTTTCTACCATTTCATCTCCCTTGTTTTACAACAATTCTTCTTCTCTTCTCTCTTTCTCTTCCCTCCTTTCTTCTATCCTTTTCTACTTTCCTCTTTCCTCCTTTCCTACTCCTTCTCTACTTCCCCTTCCTTCCCCACCTCCTCCATTCCTTCCTCCCTTTCTAACCTTCTCTCCTACTCTTATTTCCCCTCCCTTTCTTCCTCTCCTTTTCCCTTTCTTCTATTTCTCTCTCTCCTTCCTCTCTTCTCCTTCTTCCCTCTACTCCTCCTTCCATTCTCTTTCCATTGTTGTATTCATTTTCAATTCAATATTTTCCACAATGGTATCTGGGCAACTCCAATTTTTTCCCACTTATTAACTATATTTTTTAAAGTCCCCATCACATTTTTAATTATTAACAAAGTATTTCAACTCATTCCATTTTTACATTGAAACCTTTTAACTTAATTAACCTTCCGCCTCTTATGTTCCTTAGTTCCTAATTTCTTATTCCAACATCAATTATTTTCCTCATTTACTAGTCTTTCAATTTATATCTTAATTTCAGTTATTTTCACATTTAAGCCAATCTTCATTTCATATTGCATCTGCTAATCCATTTTACAATAAACAATATATTTCTTCTTTTTTACTTCTTACATACATTATTTACTAGCCTTTAATTTTATATCTTAATTTCCATTATTTTCATATTTAAACCAATCTACATTTCATATTACACCTGCTGATCCATTTTACAATAAACAATATACTTCTTGTTTGCTTCTTACATACAATTTCTACTATTAATACATTTCCCTTAAATCAACTAATAAATGCTTTATTTCCCTTCCTTCTCTCCATTATTCTTCCATTATTCTTCCTCTTTTACCCATTTTCTCTCCAAAATTCCACTTCTTAATATTTGTCTTCTTTCTCCCATTCTCCCATTTTCTTTTTTTATCTTCTTTTCCTTTTCTTTTATTGTATCTTTTCCCCTGAATCCTTTCTCTCATTTTTAAAATTGTTGCCCTTTTAATTCTCCCCTTCAGTGTTTTCCCATTTCCTTCTCTTTCTTTCTTTTTTGGGTGATATTCCCCCCTATCCATATTTTGTTTTTCACTGTCAATCCCAGTGTAATCATCTATTTTTTCATCTTCAATTATTTTCCTTTCAACATTATGTTCTTGCTTCACATTTATATTCTCTTTTTCCTTTTTTTTTGTATTCTAACCAGATTTCCATTTCTTTATCACCCTTAAACGCTTCATGCACCTTCTTAAACATTTCCATTAATTCCTCATATTCCCAATGTTCCATATTGTCAATTCAGTTTTTTAAATTTTAATTTATATGTAGTTAAAATTCAAGTCCATATAGTGTCTCTCTTTTTTTAATTTCCAAATAGTATCCAATTCAAATATTTATCTAGACCATTCCAATTTAAGGCTTTATTCTTTTTCACTTCTTTTCAAGGTTGGGATTCAGCTGTTTAAACAAGTATTCCTCCAATGTTTAAAGCATTCATTGTAGTGCTTTCTTCTCTCTCCAGTTCACAAATCCCCAGGCAACAAAATATCACTTTTAAATCCACATAGAAAATAATTTCTATGTTCTTGTTCTTTTTTCTCCAATTAACATTCCAAAGTGCCAATTAGCTGCTCATTTCACACTGGGACCTCTTTTAAGCTTTTTCCAAATAATTTCTTTTTACCTTTAAATTGGCCAAATCACTCATCCGGTAACAATACTCCATTCAAACATCGGCTCCTGCACAAATCTTAGTCCAGTTGCCCCAGCTTAGAGCAGTCATTTTAATGGCCATGACCCCCACCGCTGGATCAAAGAGCTGCCTCCGACCCTTTGAGGAACTTGCCTGTTCCTCTTGGTCTTCCGAGGTGCCTCTCTTTCTTCACCATCCCTCCAAGACAGTTCCGGTCTAAAGATCCCCCGACAGTGGTTTGTCTGGCTGGATTTTCATGAAGCTCATTGGAACTTTGCTATTTTCTAGCCAGTCTCACTACGAAGCTTCTGGTTCCTCCCTGTAGATTACTTTGACTGCTGGTGCCTGCAATTTGGCAGTTCAAATCCTACCAGGCTCAAGGATGATTCAGCCTTCCATCCTTCTGAGGTCAGTAAAATGAGGACCCAGATTGTTGGGAACAATATGCTGACTCTGTAAACCACGTAGAGAGGACTGTGAAGTGGTATATAAGTCTAAATGCTAGTATTTGTATTTTTTTCTTTGATCAAAACAGTCAATTCAGCCATCTCTGCTAACTCCATCAGTTTTTGGAGCCATTCATCCATTGTCGGGATCAAGATGACTTTCCATTTCTGTACATAAACATATATAACATATGTTGATTTCTGCCATCAACATATACATAACATCAGAGTTCCATTTTTTCCCCAAGTCTTTTTCCATTAAATCCAAAAGAAAAGTCTATGGTTTTATTTCTATATTCATCTTAAGAATGTTCTGTATTAAAATATGAATCCTATTCCAATATTTCTTTGCTTTATCACATGTCCACCATAAATGATAAAAAGTCCCTTCTTTACATTTACATTTCCAACACTCATTTGAAATACCTTTATACATTCTTGACCATTTATCTGGAGTTATTTATTTATTTATTTATTTATTTATTTATTTATTTATTATATGTATTTATATGCTGCCATTCTTCTGAAAGACTCAGGGCGGCGAACACAAGTTAAGAAACAAGTACAATAAAATCCCATTTTAAATCAAATAACTAATTAATAGGAAATAATAAAACCCGGAATCAGAGTCAGCCTATTTGTTTGAACAACCAAGTCTTCAGGTCCCGATGGAAGGAACGGAGATCAGGAGCCATCCGGAGCTCAGTAGGTAATTCATTCCAGAGGGTGGGAGCACCCACATAGAACGCCCTACCCCTGGGCACAGCAAGACGACATTGGCTCGCCGTTGGAACACTGAGGAGAGCGGCCCTATGTGAGCGAACAGTATGGTGAGAGGCAGGCAGGAGAAGGTTCTGCAAATATCCCAGACCTAAGTCATGTAGGGCCTTATAGGTGAGAACTAGCACCTTGAAGCGGACCTGAAGAACCACTGGTAACCAGTGCAGCTCACGCAGGAGGGGTGTTATATGGGAGTAACAAGGGGCTCCCGTAACAACCTGTGTGGCTGCATTCTGGATCAACTGGAGTCTCCAGGTGCATATCAGGGGCAGGCCCATGTAGAGGGAATTGCAGTAATCCAAGCGGGAAGTAACCAGGGCATGAGTGACTGTGCGAAGGTCATTTCAGTCCAGGAAAGGGCACAACTGGTGCACCAGGCGAACCTGTGTGAAGGCCCTCCTGGTCACAGCCATTAGATGGTCTTCTAGGGACAGCCGAGCATCCAGGAGGACACCCAAGTTGCGAGTCCTATCAACGGGGGCAAGTTTTTCCCCATCTATCAAAAGTGATGGGGCCTCTGAAACCTGAAATGCCAGCATCCACAGCCACTCAGTCTTGAAAGGATTGAGTTTGAGTCTGTTTCTGCCCATCCAGGCCGTACCGCCTCCAGACAATGGAACATCATGGAAAGGGCATCTCTGGGGTGGTCTGGGGTGGAGATATATAATTGGATATCATCAGCATATTGATGATATCTCACCCCAAAGCCACGAATGATCTCACCCAGTGGCTTCATATAGATGTTAAAGAGTAGGGGGAGAGAACCGACCCCTGAGGCACCCCACAATTTAGGGGCCTCGAGGTGGATCTCTGCCCTCCCGCCCATACAAACTGAAAGCGACCAGAGAAGTAGGAGGAGAACCACTGTAAGACAGTGCCTCCCAACCCAACCCCACAAGTCACTGCAGTAGGATACCATGGTCGATGGTATCAAAAGCCGCTGAGAGGTCAAATAGGACCAGGATGGAGGAACAACTACCATCCCGAGCCCGCCAGAGATCATTCACCAGAGCGACCAATGCCATTTCCATGCTGTGTCCATGTCAGAAGCCCGATTGGTACGGGTCAAGGTATTCCATTTCCTCCAGGAATTGTGGGAGCTGTTGCGCCACTACAGTCTCAACAACCTTCGCGATGAAGGCGAACAACCTTCGGGATGATAGTTATTAAGTGAGTCTGGATCCAGGGAAGGATTCTTGAGGAGAGGTCGAACCACCGCCTCCTTAAGAGAGGCAGGGAAGTTCCCCTCTCTCAACGAAGTGTTGACAATTGCCTGGATCCAGTATTTAGTCACCTCCCTGGCAGCCGAAACCAACCAAGAGGGACAAGGGTTCAATAAGCAAGTGGAGGAACTAAGTTTGCCCATAATCCTGTCCACTTCCTTGACAAACAGGGTCAAACTCAATCCAGATATTATTCTCAAGACCCACCCTAGTCTCCTGATTGGATTCTTCCCAGTCAGAGTCCAATCCGATCCGGATCTGAGCGATTTTATCATGCAGAAACTGTACAAAATCCTCAGCTCTGCCCTTTAAAGGGTCTTCCCTCGCTCCCTAATTGAGGAGGGAGCTGGTCACATGAAACAGGGCTGCTGGGCGGTTTTCTGAAGATGCAATGAGGGCGGCGAAGTAATCTCATTTCGTCGCTTTCATCGCCACTAGATAAGACCTAATATGGGTTCTTAACTGTGTTCGATCAGATTCAGATCGGGAGGACCTCCAACTCTCCTCTAGGCGTCTTTTCCAACATTTCATTTCCCGGAGCTCCATGGAAAACCAAGGAGGAATCCGGGATCTGAGTCGGGTTAGAGGTTAGGTTAGAGTTAAATACCAATGATACAACATCTTATAAAAATTTTCTTTTAAGTTATAGTTTAATGTAAATTTTAAACCTTTATTCCACATATTTTCCCATCATTCAAGCATTACATTATAGCCAAAGTTCCTTGTCCACTGAATCATACAATGCTTTACTTGTTCATTTCCCAGATTTAAATTCAATAACATTTTATAGACTTTAGCAATAATATGTTCATCACTGTTACACAATAGGGTTCCCAATTCATTTTTAACAAAGTTAAAGTCATGATTCTTTTTGTCTAATTTAAATCTCTCTTTCAAATGTAAATATGTAAACCAATGGCAGACATGACCTTCTGATTCTAGCTCATCCTTAGATTTGAGGGCAGGGTCCCCTAAGTTAAAATAAATTATTTTACCATAGGTCCACCAGTTTGGCCTCATCACCATTTCTTTTCTAAAAAAAACTTCCTGTGGGGATACCCAAAGAGGCACCTTCATGGACAACCTTGTTTTATATTGATTCCAAATTCTCAAAATAGCAAAATGATTGTTGAAATCAACATTTTAACTTTATCATACCATAGGTAACCATGCCGGCCAAATCTTAATTCATGGTCTTCTAAATCCAGTAGCCTCTTATTCTGAAGGTTCACCCATTCTTTTAGCCAGACCAAACATCAGGCATCAAAGTCACAATTTCAGATCTAGTAGACCCAAACCCATTCTTTCCTTAGCATCTTGCAGTAGTCTATATCTAATTCTTGGTTTTTTTCCCTTGCCATATAAATTTTGAAATGTCCCTCTGCCATTGTTTAAATGGAATATCAGTTGCAAGTATTGGTAGTGTCTGAAACAGAAAAAGCATCTTTGGTTGATCTTAATTACAGAGATTCTACCAAATGGTGATAACTGAAATTTATCCCATCTTAATAAATCTTTTTTAATATCAATCAGAGAGGTACATAATTGTTTTGGAACAGGCTTGTGTTTGTGTTTGTTAACATAACCCCCAAATATTTCACCTTTTTTTCTACCCTAAAACCAGACTTTTTAATCAATATATCACCATCCTGTGAAGTCATATTCTTAATCAGCATTGATGTTTCTGCTTGTTTATTTTAAAACCTGCTAAAGACCCAAACTCATTTAATTTCCTCATCAAATATTCTATATTATATTTTGGGTCTTGCAGAAATATCACCAAATCATCAGCAAAGGCCCTCAGTTTATGCACTTCCTTCTTTATATTTATATCTGTTATTTTTCCATCTTGCCTTAAATCTCTGTTCAAAACTTCCAACACTGGAATAAACAGGAAAGGAGACAAAGGACATCCTTGTCTTGTACCCTTTTGGATTTCACATGAATTAGTTAGGTCACTGTTAATAATAATTTTTGTTTGCTGTGATGTATAGATAGCTTTGACCTTTTGAATAAAATTCCCACCAAAATCCATTTTTTCCAGGACTTTAAACATAAAGTTCCAATTTAAGTTGTCAAAGGACTTCTCTGTATCTAAAAATATTAGAGCTGCCTATTGTTCATTATGATATTGTAAGTATTCAATATGGCTCAGTGGCTAAGATGCAGAGCTTGTCAATCAAAAGGTTGCAGTTCAGTGGTTTGAATCCCTAGTGCCACATAATGGGGTGAGCTCCCATTACTTGTCCCAGCTTCTGCCAAACTAGCAGTTCGAAAGCACATAAAAAATGCAAGTAGAAAAATAGGGACCACCTCAGTGGTGAAATCCAATTTTTTTTTACTATTGGTTCTGTGGGCATGGCTTGGTGGGTGTGGTGTGGTTTGGTGGGTGTAACTTGGTGGGCATGGCAGGGGAAGGATATTGCAAAATCTCCATTCCCACACCACTCTTCTCCAAACTATTCAAAATTTCTGCTACTGGTTCTCCAAACTGCTCAAAATTTCTGCTACTGAGGGATTCGATTGGAAGTGTCACGGCGAGACAGTCAGGGATTAGTGGGCTCTGATGAGCCTTGCGAAATCCCAGGCTGATGAACTGCTGCAGAGGGGTCTTTGGACCGGACCTGTCCTGTAGGGACAGGGAAGAAAGAGAGACACCTTGGAAGACCAAGAGGAATGGGCAAGTTCCTCGGAGGTCAGAGTAAACTCTCCCCGACTTGGCAGCAGGGAGCGGCGGCCATTGCAACTGCTAGTAAGCTGGGGCAACCAGACTAAGCATTGCGCAGAAGCAGTGAATTGAGCAGAACTTTGAGGCCGGGTGAGTGACAACTAGCTCATAGGCAGAAACAAAAAGAGGACTTTTAAATTAGTTATAAATGTCCCAGTGGAATAACAGCAGCTAACGGATGTAGGGGAAAGGATGGAAGAAGATTAAAGCAGAAGCTACAAAGTGACAAAACCCGACCAGAAAAGTGTTTCTTTTGGATTAAAATACTTGGAGAACTTTAAAAAATTAGAAGAATTAAGAACCCAGAAAGAAATTGAAAAGATCTTTCTTTAATTTGATGAAAAATAAAGGGGAATCTAAAAAGCCCTGTAATAGAAATTTTATATCAAGGGGGAAAAAGGGGGTGGGGGAAAGGACTTTGAAATTTTGAATTAGACTATAAATTGACTTGGTGAAATAAAAACAAAAAAGAAGAGGATAAAAAATTAGTGAAGATTTGTGATGTGGATTATAAACAAAATGGATACTTTTACAGACTGTTGATTGGAATTGTGGACTCTGGAGAGACACCTCCAGGCAAAATTGGATCATTACAACATTGGACTCTTATGGTTCAAAAATGTAAAAAACTTTGATGGTGATAACCAGCTGTGAGAATTGCTAAGGAGGCTTTGTTTTGTCTGCAAGTGACTTAAATTTGATGATTAAAGAAACTGGATTACAGTGGGACTTAAAATTGGAATAATAACAGTCAAGACAGAACAAAATGGAGCAGGAAATAACGGAAATGATGAAAATGATGTATATGTCACTGAAAACAGAAATAAGAGAAATAATTACTATATTACAGGGAAGATCTGATAAAAATGTGTTAGACAAGACTCAAGTGAATAAAGAAATAATGAATGAGAAGAAAGAAAGAGAGATTAAGAATAAAGATGAAGATCAAGACAAAGACATTGAAAACTTAACTGATTATGTTGGTAATAATAATAATAAAAGAGAGGAAAATTAAGAGTAAAGGGGGAAGTTTAATAATAGATGTGAAATTTAAAGATTACATTGGGATTAACAATGGAAAAAATAAAAAAAATAGAGAGGGTGGAAAAAGACAAGGAGGAAAAAAGGGGTGGAATAGAAATAATAAAAATATGAATGATTACACTAGGATTAACAGTGAAAGAATAAAAAAGAGAAAGAGATGGAGAATTATGGGAAATAGAGGGCAAAAGATATATAAAATGCTAATAAAAAGATGGGAGAAGAAAAAGAAGAAAATTTAAAAAATGGGAGAAAGGGAGAAAGAAAGATAGAAACAAGGTATAGGCACTTAGAATTAAAATGAATTGGTGTAAAAGTTATAGAAATAAATGAATGTCTGAAAAAGTAACAATTGAGATTATGATTTATTTAGAAATAAGAATAAATTGTGACAGATGGAGTATGAAATGGTGAATTAAAAAATGAATTGGTAAGGAATGGTGATATGTTGTATGCACTTAGAATTAAAATGAATTGATGGAAAAGTTATGATATAAATGAATGTTAGAAAAGGTAATAATTGAGAAATTACGAATGGTATTAGGATTTAGAAATGAGAATAAATTGTGACAGATGGAATATATATGAAAATGTGAATTAAAAAATGAATTGGTAAGCAATTGTGATATTTGTGGTTTAAAAAATTGTGATATTTGGATGGTATTGAATGGTAATAATGAATTAATTAAGCTAATATGAAGTAATGGCAACATGTATGAATGTTTAAGAATTAAAACAAGATTCAGAAATATAAATAAGCTTGATATATATGACTGTAATAGTTGGAACATCTGAGTTAAGATTTATGCTTAATTGGTTTTGTGATCAGAATAAGGGAATTTAAGAAAATAATTGGGAACTGTATTATGTTATGAGAATTTAAATTTAGGGGTTCAAACTTGGGAGGAAAAAGAAAAATTGAATTATACCAAGATTAGAGGTTAGAATGAAGGATAATATTGGTTTATTAAAATTAGAAATCAAGCCAGGCTGGCTTGATCCCATCCTTTCGGTTTTAATTTGAAATTGGTTTTAAATGGGTTGTTTTAAATTGATGGCCAAAATTATTTAATGTCTTTTAAACTGCTTTTAAATTTTATATGTTATATTTTACCATGGCTGTTCAAAGCCCTGAGTCCTGTTGGAGAATGGCGGTATACAAATTAAATAAATAAATAAATACATAAAATAAATACTATGGTAAAAAACGAATATATAAAATTGTGTTAAAGATTAACAAGAATTTGTATAAATTAATGACCGGGCCAATATTCTGTTCAGAAAAGATGCATTGTATGTTTGTTTGTGTGTTTTAAAAATAAAAAAACTTTTCCTAAAAAAAAAATCTGCTACTGGTTCTCTAGAACCTGTCAGAACCTGCTGGATTTCACCTCTGGACCATCTTTGGTGGGAAGGTTACAGTGTTCTGTGCACCTTTGGCATTTAGTCATGCCGGCCACATGACCACAGAGACGTCTTCGGACAGCGCTGGCTCTTCAGCTTTGAAACAGAGATGAGCACTGCCCCCTAGAGTTGGGAATGACTAGCACATATGTGTGAGGGGAACCTTTACCTTTACCTTAAGTATTCAATAATATTCAAAACAGTTCTTACCTTGTTCCTTACTTGTTTTTTTGGGCAGAAAGCCAGATTGATCATCACCTGGAAAACTTTCTTCAGTTTTTCTGCCAAAACTGCAGTGAATAATTTATAGGCCTTATTTAATAATGAGATTGGTTCTTTATCATCATAACATCCTGACCCTCCTTCAGAACTAACACAATATTAGCTTCTTTCCAAGTTGGGGGTATCTTTCCCCCCGTAGTATATCATTCATTATATCAGTGGTGGGTTGCTCCCGGTTCGCACTGGTTCACAAGAACCGGTAGTAAAAATTTGTAGTAGTTCAGCGAACCGGTAATAACATTGGCTGGCCACGCCCCTGAACCAATCCCCAGCCGCTCGCTTATCCCGCTCACCTCATCAGAGGCTTTTTTTTACTTTAAAAGCATTTTTTCTACAACCTCTTCAGCCAAAAAATGCTTTTAAAAGTAAAAAAAAATGCCTCTGATGATCGCGCAGCTCAGCTGGGATCATCAGAGGCTTCTGAAAGCATTTTTTTCTGCAAACTCTTCAACTGAAGAGGTTGTAGGAGGAAAAATGCCTTTAAAAGCCTCTGGCAATCCCAGCTGAGTTGCCTGATCATCAGAGGCTTCTTAAAGCATTTTTTTCCTGCAACCTCTTAAGGTTGTAGAAAAAATGCTTTTAAAAGTAAAAAAAAAAAGTTGGCCATGCCCACCCGGTCACATTACCTCCCCCCACCAAGCCACGCCAACAGAACTGGTAGTAACAAATTTTACATTTCACCACTGCATTAGCCCCATTAATGTTCCATGTAATAAATTTATTTTCCATCTTTGAGTGAAATGGCAAATTCCTATATGGACATCTCAGCTGTCTCTTCTTCTGCAAAGTCAGCTTTTTGAAGTTGGTCTACTTCCAAAGCCCTATCTGTCTCCATCTCTGACTCTGAAATCAATTTATTTCTGTACAAGAAATCCTTGGCTTTATCTATAGAATTCAGTCAAAATCTTTGCTCATGGTATGTGAGTATTACTCCCTCAAGCTTATCCCAATGGAAGGGAATTTTTCTCTCCTTCAAAATAAGGAATGAGTAGGCTTTTCTTTTTGTCAGAATTCTTACGGGGATTTCCTTTAAAACAATTATGTCTGCATTTTCCATTCTTAGTTTGGATTTAAAGTGGCAATACAAAACATGGTCTCTCATTATTTTTCTTACAAAATGAACTAAGACATCCCTTGGTAATTTTCTCATAGTGGCAAATCTCGAGTTTACTCTATACGCTGTTGACTTTGAGATCAAGTAGAGTCCCTTGGGAGTTGGGTGGCATAGAAATGCGACAAAATAAAATAAATAAATAAATAAAATAAAACATCTTCAAAGAAAAAATGGAAAATCCAGTTGCCTCTTGAAAAAGCACCTTTGTGACAACCATGACCTGGATGGCTGAGAATCTCCATAGACATGCTGATTCTCAATATTTATTTATTTTATTTTTTTAAAAGTCACTCTCAAAGGTCCAAGCTTTGGACCACGGCAAAACAGAAACTCAATTGCTCTGGAACCAGTAAACAGAAACAAGATTTACTTAGGCAGGAGTCTTGGCACTCAAGGAGTCTTCTGGTTAAAGTTTGTTGCAAAGTCAGTGCTGGGACCTTCTGCCTCCCAGTGTTTTTTGTAGGTGGGGCCACGCCCTCCTTCAACCTGGACCTCTCTGTGGCTGCTCAACTATCATCCAGTAATTGACCAGCTAGCCTCAGTCAGCAGACAACAGAAAGACGAACCCAGCAATCCCACGGTCTGGCCAGCCAGGGATCAGGGCTGTGGCTCGCCATTGTCACAGTTGCCACGGAACATGTGGGGTTTGCAGAGCCTCAAGGTTCTTGTGGTCTGTCCATGTCAGGGCGTTGATTAATCCCATTCTACTTTTGGGATAATCGTACCTGATTACGAGGAGTGGATTGAGACTTTTCCTTGCAAGTATACTTTAAGAAAACAAAACCCGAAGATATTTCTTCTAAAAAAACTCATTTATTTGTTATAAAGAAAATAAAACATCTCACTAACTAAGAAAATTAATTGTTACATTTTTGCAAAAGTTCGTGCCGGCTATTTCTCAGCCGGACCTTCCTGGCAAGAGAACAAAGGAAAGAGTGTGTAGGAATGTGGTGGAGACACATGCGCAGTTTAGCTTACTGATAAGGATTCTTGGCAAGCTACGGAAAATCTGACAGTCCAGAAATAATGAGCTCAGCTGGTAAATAAAAAACGCAGTGACAATCCCCTTCTTTTGCCAGTTGAGCAAATATCAGGTACATCATCAAATAAGGCACATCTTCTTACGCAGGTACTCATGTTGAGCTGCTGAATGAACAAGAAACAAAATTCTGTTTACGCAGTTGCAAAAACAGGACATCCATTTAAGAACATCATATAACCTGAAGTACTTTTACGTGATTTCTTATCACTTGCCCAATCAGAATCTGCATAACAACATAATTCTGCATAATCAGTATGTGTTAGTTCTAACAATAATTTCTTTTTTTATTGCAAAAGTTTTACAATTACATTTTCACCCCCTTTTCCCCCCCCTACCCCCCCCAAACTTCCCAACCTCCCCAGCCCGCCCTAACCCTCCCCTCCCCCCAGACTTCCTAGTATGCTCATGTCAGATAAAAGGAAAAAACCCTCCTTTGTATATAAAACTTGAACCCCTCCCTCCCCCTTACAAATTTTCATCTTCATTACATTAACCTATTTCTGTCTTGGTATATCATTTTCAGATAAATTTTCATCCTGATTACCTTAAAAATATTTCTATCATAATGTAACATTTTCTAACAAATTTTCATCCTTAACCTTAGAATATTTCTATCTTAATATAACATTTTCTAACAAATTTTTATCCTCAACCCTAAAATGTTTCTATCTTATATAACATTTTTAAATAAAGGCTATTTGATACTTCCTAGTTTGATATTTATGCTGAACATAATTTATCCACTTCTTCCATTCCCATTCATAAGTCTCTTGAGAACAATCTTTTAAATATGCTGAAATCTTCGCCATCTCCGCAAAACTGGCCATCTTCAAAGTCCATTCCTCAATCGAAGGCAGCGCTTCATTTTTCCAGTATTTACCTATCAACAATCTTGCTGCAGTTATCATGTACAATATCATTTTTGTTTCCCCCAATGTAAAACCCTTAACTATACCCAATAAAAACAGTTGTGGAGAAAATTGAATTTTTCTCTTCAAAACATTCTGCATGACCCACCAAATTTTTACCCAAAAAGCCTTAACTTTCTTACAGGTCCACCAAACATGATAATATGTAGCGTCTAAGCAGTCACATCTCCAACATTTAGGCTGGGCACTAGGGTACATACACGACAATTTTTTTGGATCTAAATGCCATCTATAAAACATTTTATAGAAATTTTCCCGCAGATTCTGCGACTGTGTAAATTTAACATTCTGAACCCAAATTTTTTCCCATGTTTCCAACATCACTGGTTCCTCAAAATTTTGTGCCCACTTAACCATGCAGTCTTTAACTAGTTCAGTTTCTGAATCCCTTTCTAACAAAACATTATAAAGTCTTTTAATATGCATTGGGCCTTTCTCTTTTATATGTCTAACTAATTCTTCCTCATACATCATAATACCAGTTTTTTGTTTCTCTTTCCATCTCAATTGCAGTTGATTATATTGTAACCAAGTTAAATTAATCCCTTCAGCCAACAATGTCTGTAATGTCTTCAGCTGCCATCTGCCCGCATCTGTAAAAAGAACCTCTTTATATAAAAACCCCCCGAGTGACATTATATTTGTATTCCACAAGGTATGACCAAGATCCAGCCATAGCGGTATTTTATAATTCCAGTTGTTTCGGTGCTTCTTCCAAACTCTCAGCAAAGAATCTCTAAGTATATGGCTTTTAAATACTTTATCCACTTTGCTGTCATAAAATAAGTAAGCGTGCCATCCAAATTCCAAATCAAAACTTTCTGCATTCAATATTCCAGTCTTTTTTCCTCCAAACCAATCACTTACTAAAGTCAAAGCTGTTGCATCATAATATAATTGTAGGTTTGGAAGTTTGAGACCTCCCCTTTCTGGGATGTCTTGCATAATTTTCATTTTTACTCTTGGTTTTTTCTCGTTCCAGACAAATTTGTTGATACCAGTTTGCCATGCTTTTAGTTGTTTATCATTTTTGAGCACCGGAATCATTTGAAACAAAAAAAGAAATCTTGGCAAAATGTTCATCTTAACTGCTGCTATTCTTCCAAGTAAAGACAGCTGCAGTTTTTTCCAAATCTCCATATCTTTTTGCACCTCTCGCCACAACACCTCATAGTTATTTTGAAACAATTTCATATTTGATTCTGCAACCTGAACTCCTAGATATTTTACCTTTGGTACAATCTCAAAACCTGCCCTCCTTTCTAACTCCAGTTTACGATCTTGTGTCATATTTTTAACTACCATCTTAGTTTTTCTCTGATTCAATCTGAAACCTGAAACTTTACCAAAATCTTGTATAATGTCCTTCATCTGGATTATCGATTCCATTGGCTGTGTTAGGGTAACAACCAGATCGTCTGCAAATGCCTTTATTCTGTAATCCTCTTGCCTTATCATTATACCTTTCAATGTGTTAGAATCCCTTATTGTATTTAACAAGACTTCTAGTGTTAAAATGAACAACAATGGGGACAGTGGACATCCCTGTCTTGTACCTTTTTCAATTTTAAACTCTGTTGTCAAACTTCCATTGATAATGATCTGTGCCTTTTGCTCTTGATAAATTGCTGAGACCGCCTGTATATATTGGTCCCCAAAGTCCATCTTTTTTAATGTCTTTAATAGAAAATTCCAATCCACTCTATCAAAGGCCTTCTCTGCATCCAGAAAAACCAGCACTGCAGGGATCTGTTTATTCTTCTCAAGATATTCCAATAAATCTATTACTTGCCTTACATTGTCCTTCATGTGCCTACCCTCAATAAATCCCGCTTGGTCATGATGAATCACCTTTTGAATTACTGGCATCAGTCTGTTGGCTAATACTTTTGCGTAAATTTTATAATCCGTATTCAAAAGAGATATTGGTCTGTAATTCTCCGGTTTTTTGGGACCTGCTTGCTCTTTTGGTATCAAAGAAATATAAGCTGTAGTCCACGATGGAGGTACTTTTCCCCCTTGTTGTATGTTGCAAAATAAGTCTCTGAGTTGTTCCACCATTTCTGCCTGTAAAGTTTTATAATACACTGCTGTCAGACCATCCGTTCCAGGAGCTTTGGCTGTTTTTAATTGTTTTATTGCTGCTATTATCTCCTCCTCTGTTATGGGATAATCCATTCTTTCCTTTTGTTGTTCAGTGATTTTTATAACTCTTTTATTGTCCAAATATTTTTCTATAAGTCCATTCTGCACCTCCTCTCTGGCATATAGTTTAGTGTAATATTGAAGAAAGGCTTCTTTTATTAAATTCTGTTGAAAAACTTCTTTCCCCCCAATATCAACACTATCAATAGTCCGTATGCTTTGTTTCTTCCTTAATGTGTAAGCCAACCACCTGCCTGGTTTATTAGCATTGCAGAATGTATTATGCTTCGCATATTGTAAGTTTGTTGCAACTTGTTCCGCTATAAGCATTTGGAATTGGTCTTTCAGAAGTTTTATAACACTAAGTATTCTTTCATCTGTTGGGTTTTTAATAAGTAACTGTTCTTTGTCCTTTATTTCTGCTTCCAATTCAAGTCTTTTCTTTTGTCGAATCCGCTTATGTTTAGAGTTCATATATATAAGCACCCCCCTCATATAAGCTTTGCTTGCGTCCCACACAATTTCCATTGGGGTGCCTTTGTTCAAGTTCATTTCAAAAAACTCTTTCAGATGCTTTTTAAGTTCTATTATATTTTTCTCATATCTAAACAAGTTTTCATTTAATCTCCAAGAACGTCTCTCATTCTTACATGTCTCAATTTCTATCCAGACTGGACTGTGATCAGTCAAGGTTCTTGGCAGAATCTTTGTTCTTTTTGTCCTAACAAGTAAATCATCAGACAACAAAATAAAATCAATCCTGGAAAAGGATCTATGTCTGTCAGAAAAGAAAGTATAGTCCAGTTCTTTTGGGTTATGTATTCTCCAAATATCTTTTAATTCCAGGTCTTCTTTCATATCAAAAAAAGTCTGTGGTAATCTAATTCTTGATTTTGCCAAAGTCTTTTTATCTAATTTAGAGTCAATTACTCCATTCCAGTCTCCCATAATTAAAATAGATCTATAATCCCATTGAAATATTTTAGTATGCAGCATTTTATAAAAATAGTCCTGTTGTTGATTAGGAGCATAAATTCCTATCAGAAGAATTTGACTATTAGCAGAAAGTAATTCAATTGCTACAAACCTACCATCTTGATCAGCTTCTATAAGTTTGGCTGTTAATTTTTTGTTTACATAAATAACCACACCATTCTTTTTTTGGTTAGTTGAGGATATAAAATGTGTTCCTAATTTGGAATTTTTCAAATAGTTTTGATCTTGAACTGTAATATGCGTTTCTTGTAAACAAATTATATCATTATTATGTTGTTTTAAATATGCAAATATTTTCTTCCTTTTTTGTGTTGCATTCAACCCATTCACATTCCAAGATAAACATTTAATCATCCTTATTCTCCTTCTGGAGCGAAGCGCAGAACCTTAGGATGTCATCTGAGATCCTCTGTCCTGCCTTTCCCACAGCCCCAGCCTTGTCTTGACTCTCCTGCTGTAACTTTTCTTTAAGTTCCTTAGCTTTTGCTCGAGTTATACGCTGATCCTTAACTTCAGCCGCCCAAGCCAGCTCCGAGATTGGAGAAGGTTCCAGCAAAGGCTCATCCAAAAAGCCTCCTTCAGCACCCTTCAGCTCTGCTAATTCCTGCTTAGATTGTTGTTCTTTAATCTCCAAAACTGTAGATGTGCGTGGGGATGGAGTTCTTTCTTTAAAGATGTCATTATAAAATTGCTCCGCCTTCTCCACAGTATTCAGACGGTGTTTCTCTCCCTTATATCTCAAAATTATGCCAGTTGGGGCGTCCCAACGAAATGGGATTTGATTATTCTGCAGTTCTTTAACAAGAAAACCATACTCTTTTCTAGATTTCAACATCTTGGGTGGGAGCTCCTTGTAAACTGTAATCTTGGATCCACTCACTTGCACAGAAGTGAGAAAAGATTTTTGCAAAATGTCATTTCTTATTGCTCTCTCTGTAAAATATATGACCACATCTCTAGGCAGTTGTCTTTGTCTGGCCACCCACGAGTTAACTCTATAGATTTTATCTATTTTGCAAAAAACCATCTCAGGTTCAACTTTTAAAATCACAGCTAGGGCTTCAGCACAGATCTGTCTCAAATCTTGTCTCTCCTCTTCTCTAATTCCTCGAAGCCTTATAGCAAATTCCATTGCACGAAATTGCATCATAACAATATCATTCTCAACTCTCTGCATCTTGTCATCAACATCAAAAAATTTATGATCATTATTTTTCATCTTAGCATTAACTTCTAATTTAAATTCATCCACTTTTGTCTCAACTTTCATAATAAATCCTGCCAGACCAGACGCCACATCCGTTATTTTTTTGGTCACCATCTTTTGGCTCTGCTGCATTTCCTGCATGATTTCCTGTTGTGACTTTTGAATTTTTTCATCTATTTTATTTATTTTGTCATCCATGTCTTGAAATTTCTCATCCAAAATATTTGAGATGAATGCTTTTAATTCTCCCATATCCAAATCTTTTTTTGGGGCTTGTGACTGCGTATCCTGCTTACGTGGGGGGGATCCCCCCCCTGTTTTGCCTTCCTGCTTTTTTGAAGCCATCCTGCCACGTAAGCTAGCTTTCTTAAAAAAGGAGGGTCCGCCTCTTCTGCCACCTCCACAATACCTTCTAAAAAAGTCCCCCAGAATTACTCAAAGCAAAGCTATAATGCAGCAAAGACACGTAAAAGGGAGAGATTTTCCTCTTATTTCTGTTGCAGCCGGAGCAACTCTGTAACAACTTTTTAACTTTGTAGCAAGACAAGATAACTTCACCAATCCACACCCACTAATTCATTTGCTGAGCGCCATATTTTTTCAATCACTTTCACTCATTCCGAGACTTTCACTTCAGTAAAAAAGTTCAGCAAAGGACTAATACTTGCAGTTCAAAGTTTCAGGGTTCAAGTGGATTGCGGATGTTTATTTGAGTTATTTCCTCGCTCTTTAAAGGTTTCCTGAGGTCGGCTTGTTCCGCACAAGCAGAAGACGTCCCACGCCGCCCGGAGTTTCAGCAGGTTGTAAGGGAGCCGCACCTGCTTCCTCCCCAGAAACAGTTCCCTGGGGGGGTTGCAGGGGCTCTACCTGTACCCTGCTGCCTCTTCTTCTTCAATCCTATGGATTTCGAAGATTTCGAGCCGCTTCGCAATCAGGAAGCGGCTCTACAAGCGGCGGGGGTGGCGGTGCCAAAAGAAAGCACCGTCGCCGCCGAAGACGAGGAAACCGGAAGTCCAGTTCTAACAATAATTTCATGTGTTTAGTGTATTTTAGGTATCTCAATAATTTCTTAATGCATGTCCAATGAAACTGTTTTGCCTTACCTACGTGTCGAGACAAGAGATTAACACTAAGTGCAATGTCGGGTCTGGTCCAACTACTAATGTACAACAGTGACCCAATAACTGAACGATAAAGTGTTTGATCCTCGAACTCAGGACTTGCTTCTTGTGTCAAGTTATGAAAATCTGTTTGCATGGGTGTCTTTGTTGTGTTAGCATCTTTCATGTTGCAATGATGCAAAATTTGTTCAATTTTATCCTCTTCTGAAAGACTAAACCCCTTCTGTGTTTTTTCAATCTGAACACCTAAATAAGTGCTAATGTGACCTAATGATTTCAATGTGAAGTATCTCTGCAAAGCTTTGGCAAAAATTTCACTCATTTGCTTATTTGGACCAATATAAACAATATCATCAACATAAACAAGAACTATCTCATATGCATTGTTAGATCTTTTTGTGAACACGCACTCATCAGTTTCGGACATAATAAAGCCCATTGAATTTAGTTTGTCAGTAAGACATAAATACCACATTAAACCAGATTGTTTCAGATCATAAAGACTTTTGTGTAGAAACCAGGTATCCCCTTCTTGCTGTCAGAATCCTGGAGGACTTCTCACGTAGATCTCTTCATCTAGGTCTGCATGCAGATAAACTATGTCAATATCGAACTGGAAAACTTCTAAACCAAGGATAGTTGCAGTTGCTAAAGCAATTTTTACACTCTCAGTTCGAACTGTCAGTGAGTAGGTATTTGTGTAGTCCTCAGGATAACGTTGAGCGAAACCCTGAGCTACAAGTCTGGCTTTGTACAATGACTCACCATTTGGCTTCTTTTTGATTCTGTAGACCCATCGAGTGCCAATGACCTTTTTGTTTGCTGGAGGTTTTGCAGGTGTAAACACTTTAAGTTTCTTTAGACTGTCGATTTCAACCTGCATTGCATCATACCATTTGTCTTGCTCTGAATCAGGGAGCTGCTTGATTTGCGTGAAATTATCAGGTGGAAGTGTAACATTGCAAATCAAAGGCAAGGGTGCTTTTGTCAGTTGCCAAGAATATCGTTGTGGAGGGATCCCTTTTGTGACCCTCTTGGAACGTCTCGGAACAACTGTCCAATCTTCTTCTGCTTCGTCCTCGTCCTCACTTTCTATAATAATCAATCATCCTTGTCAGGTCAAAGGAAAAGGAACTGTTTATATTGAAGAGCTCGATGCATTCATTCCTGATGTTTATTACATACCAACAGCAACCAGTAATTTGCTTAGTCAGAGTCAGTCTACAGCCCCAGTCTCCAAATGGGGCCCCCGGATTCCTGCAAGAAAATGGGCCGGCAGAAATAAGCCGCCCCCTAGCAGGTCCAGGGTTCCAAGATAGAAGCCAGCAGCCTCTCACCATACCGTCATCTTTGGTAGCAGCCAGCTGCCGCCCCCTCGCCTCCGCCATCGTCCAGCTGCCGCTGACAGCCCCGTGCCCACTGCCAGCGCCGGTGCCGCTTCCACCATGGCTCTCACCATACTCCAGAGTCCCCAGGAGCCTCAAAAAGCCCCGGAGAAGCCAGGAATCCAGGGGAGCCACTGTATTGCCACCGCCACCGCCACCACCGCAGAGCTGCCACCGCCGTCGGTCCATACTGGAGGACGAGAAAAGTGCCGCCAGTCAAGTCGCTACTGCCGTCACCCCGCGGAGCCTTCAGCGGCCATTTTTTTCCTCGACCCGATGTTCCGGAGGGCGAAAAACCCCTTAATGGGTCGGGGAAAGATTTCTTTTTCTAGGACTGGGGGCCATGGTGGATAATTGCCCCAGGAACCTCCCGAAATTACCAGAAATCACCCCATCTACCGGGAGCGTCTCAGCCTAGATCCGCCATCTTGGACATGCACAGAAGAGTCAATGCTTCTTCTTCAATTAAAACTCTGCATACATTGTCCATTGTGCGTTGAGCAATAGGGACTTGATTAATCTTTGTAATGGCATCTTTCCATTCATAGTTCAAAGAGTTAATAATAATGCTGATCATTTGAATATCATCAATATTATAGCCTCTTTCTCTCAATTCTCTTCTCAGTCCTTTCAGTTTGGTCAAACGTCCTCCAATTTGTTCACCAGGTTTCAATCTCAAACCATGGAATTCAGACATGAGCAAACATGAAGATTCAATTGAAACAGGCCTGTAGCAATTTTCCAATTCAGCCCAAGTTTGTTGGGCTGTTGTATTTGGTGGAAAAGTGACTTGCAGTTCAGTATCCATGGACATCAATAATGTTGTGCAAGCTTTAATTTCTAAGTCTCTTATTGCAGGGGACCAAGGCTGAGCCGGGGGGGTTAAAAACCACACAGTGAGTGCCTTCTCTACGAAGTAGCAATCCAATCTCACTGACCCAGGCCTTATAATTCTGTCCTGACATCTTTAATTTTGACTCACCAGCCACTGGAGCAACAGAAAATGCCTGTTGAGGAATGTGCATTTGAGGTGCTGGCTGTGGAAGTAAAGGCACTCGTTGCACTGGAGGTGGACCAGGAGCTGGCCCTGGTTGTACAGCTGGAGGCACTTGTGCATGCATTTGTGGCTGCTGTGGCTGTTGCACTGGAATCTGCTGGGTTCCAGCTGCCATCTGTGCTTGAGCTGCAATATTAGCATGACCTGCTGGAGATGCAGTCATTTGCCTTTGCTGCATTAAGCTTTGTTGTGTTCCATCTAAAAGGACACCAGCACCACCAGGGGGTGCTTGAGTTTGGGCTTGTGGAGACACTTGTTGCATTGCAGCTTTCTCTAGTAAATTACTTTCGCCAGCAGATGGTGCTGCAGCTTTTGTTTCGGGCAGCTCACCTAATCTCTCTGCATACGTGGCATTGTATGTAATTTGATGAGAGAGAATACCATGTGACAAATGTGAAATGTGCACTGCTCTCTGTTCTGATTGGCCTGACACAAAATCCACCAGGGGGTGGGTCTTTGGCTCCGAAGAAGAAGGCAAAATGGCATTTTTAGACATTTTGAAAGCACTAGACTCTCTCTTATCTTGCTCAAACATAGATAAAGCCATTTTTGCCTGGGATAGCTCCTGTTCATAGAATTTTATACGGTCACGATAGGCTTTTATAGTTTGCTCATCCAGGGCGAGCTGAGAGCTTCAAGGAGAATAATGAATTATTTCTCTCTGTGTGTGGGAGTAAAAAGGCTTTGCCGTTTGTAAAAACTTTGGCCTTGCACCAAGCGTTACAAAATCAGAAGGCTCTGGGGAGACAGTTTGAGAGCATGCATATTCAGAAGGAGACACGACTGACCTCAGTTGTAGCACATTATCTTCAAAAGCAGTTTCTCTCTTATCTCTCTCCTGATGCCTTTTTAAGAGCATTTCATCTGTTACTTCTCCCACAGCTTCTAGTTCCAGGCTTGTGGCTGTAGCAAGGGGCTGAAATCTTGAGGGTCTTTCTATCTTCTGCTCTTCATCCGAAGAGGATAAAGCTCTGAGCTTCATTTTGCCCTTTTTCTTCTTTCTTGGCATTTTTGCAAAAAATAATTAGCGTACCTCAGTAGCTAAAAACTAATTGCCTATGCGCTTATCATCAAAAGTAACAAACAAGGAAAAAGCCATAAATCAACCATCCTCTGCTACCAGCTGTCAGGGCGTTGATTAATCCCATTCTACTTTTGGGATAATCGTACCCGATTACAAGGTGTGGATCGAGACTTTTCCTTGCAAGTATACTTTAAGAAAACAAAACCCAAAGATATTTCTTCTAAGAAAATTCATTTATTTGTTATAAAAAAAATAAAACATCTCACTAACTAAGAAAATTAATTGTTACATTTTTGCAAAAGTTCGTGCCGGCTAATTCTCAACTGGACCTTCCTGGCAAGAGAACAAAGGAAAGAGTGTATAGGAATGTGGTGGAGACACATGCGCACTTTAGCTTACTGATAAGGATTCTTGGCAAGCTACGGAAAGTCTGACAGTCCAGAAATAATGAGCTCAGCTGGTAAATAAAAAACGCAGTGACAGTCCAGACCTTGAATGGTTCCCTGGTGCCCTCCAGGAAGTATTGCCACATCAACAATGCCCACCAGACAGCAAAGGCCTCCTTCTCCCAGATTGCCTAGCTCCATTTGGTATCGGTCAATTTGTGGGAAGTATACACGCAGGGTTGAAACTGGCCCTTCTCATTCACCTGCAGAAGGACGGACCCAATGGCCACATCACTGGCATCAGCCTGGATGACAAAGGACCGTTTGAGGTCTGGGTGTTTTAGGATGGGCTCCTCTGCGAACAGGGCCTTTAGAGCCTCAAACGCTTACTGGCAGTGCATTGTCCATTGAAGTGACTGTCTGGGTCAGGGCTTAGCTGCCGTGTGCTTAGTTCTCAGTAGATTGATCAAAGGTAATGCCATTTTGGTGAATGAGGGGATAAACTGCTGGTAGAAATTGGTGAAACCCAGAAAACTCTGCAGTTGCCTGCATGTTTTCGGGGCCTGCTACTCCAAAACAGCCTGGACTTTGGTTGGATCCATCTCCAACCCAGTGTTGGAGATGCAGTAGCCCAAATAGTCTAGATGGGTCTGGTGAAACTCGCACTTGGAGAGTTTCACATAGAGATTTGCCGCCAGCAGTTTCTGCAATACCTATCGTACCAGCTGGGTGTGGTACGTCATGGTGGTGGTATAGATCAGGATATCTTTCAAGTACACCAGTACCCCTCGGTATAGGTGCTCATGCAACACGTTGTTGATCAGCTGCATGAATACTGCAGGGGCCCCCTGTAGTCTGAACAGCATCACCTGGAACTGGTAACTACCAAAGGGGCAATTGAAAGCCTTCTTCTATTCATCCCCGCATTTCACCCTGACCCTGTAATAGGCGTCCTGCAGGTGTAGCTTCACCAAGTGGGCCAATATGTCCTTCATTAGCAGAAGGGGGTACATGTTCTCCATGCAAACCCTGTTGATCCCTCTGAAATCAATGCACAGGTTCAGGGTCCCATTCTTTTTGTCCTTGAAGAATTCGGGAGCTGCAATCTGCGAATGTGCTGGCTGGATGAAACCACTGGCCAGGTTTTTGTCAATGTAATGCCACAACTCCTCCATCTCTCTTGGCATCATTGAGAACATCTTCAGTTTTAGAAGTTTCGTGCCAGTTTGATCTTGTTAGCACAATTGGTGGGGTAGTGGTGGTGGTAGCATATCGCACTCCCTCTCACTAAAGACCTCTGCCAAGTTCGTATAGACCTGAGGAAAGGAGGAGCAGCTGCTGTCTGGCCCTCCATGAGAACCCCCTCCTCCCTGATGTCATCTCCTCTCCGAGCCTGCTCATGAGGAGGAGGCTTGGGACTGACTCTATCTTCCTATATGCCCCTTCCCACTAGATTGTGGAACCCCATTTATCCAACCAGGCCAGACCTAGGATCACTGATTCGGTCATCGGTGGCACCATGATGAACCTAAGCACTTCTCAATGTTCCCCTATCTCCAGCCTCACCGGCTTCATGACAAAGAGCTGTCAACCTGCTCGAACTTCACAGGCTTGACCATCTCCCTCACCTGTATCCCTAGCTCAACAGTCACTGCCTGGCTGATTAGGCACCATGTGCACCCAGAGTCTATCAGGGCCCCATACCTTCCACACTGGCTCCTGTAACCCGTTATGGTTACAGGAATAATGAAGGGGTGGATGGTCTTGCTTACCATTGGGTCTTCTGGCCCTTTATCCATGCTGTCATGGGCAACCAACTGATACTTTGATGTAATCATCGCCTCTTCATCCTCTGGGGCTATAACTGGGGCCTCTGCCTTGTACACCACCCTGGACTTGTCCGGAACTTTCCAGGGTGAACTCACCACCTTTCCAGGGGTTCCGGCTTTCACTAGCAAAGCAAGCATGAGGCACTCAGCCACATGGTGGCCTGATTGGATGCACCAGAAGCACCGTAACAATAGCTGAGCAGCTTTTGCTGTTGGGGCCACAACCAGGGCAGGGCCCCCCCAGGCTTCATTGGTCTGTCTCTCCACAACCCACCAAGGCTCAGGACTCATGTCCCCCCTGGGATAGAACTCCCGCAGCGCTGTGTCCAGGTCAATGACCACTTGGAACCAATCACTCAGCTGGTGCAGGATGCCCCAGTAAACACATGCCTGGTGCAAATCCTGGTCCAGACCTGCCCTGAACTGGTGGACCAACAACTACTCTGGCCAGGTCCACAACCTAGCGGCGACCCAGTGGATCATCTGGACATATTTGACTCCCAATCGGCCCCTTTGTTTCAGTGCCAGAAGCTCTCCTTCAGCTCATTGGGTGCAGGACCCATCCTCTAAACTGACCCATAGCACCAACTCTGCCAACTCCAGGGCATGTTCATTAGGTCTACCACCTACTCAGCAACCTCACCCTGCAGCACTGCAGTTACCACCATAACCATGGCCCACTGCAATGGGTAGAAGTGAGCGTATTGGCCCAAGTGGTTGGTCCAAGCAGTCTGGGTTCCTGTCGAAGGAGGCCTGCAAGAGTGGAGGACTCCAAGGCCCAGGTTTGAACCAAAAACCCCATTGGCCATGTGGAACCCTGCAAGACCACACTGGCTGGGCATGGGTCCTGAACCCTGAATCCCAGACCCTGCTGAACCACCTGGTGACCCACTGGTCCTGGCCGCCATCCTTGGGGCCTACTGACCCCACTGTTGCAGTCCCCTCCATTGCCACTCCCGGTCATCCAACCAAGTCAGCTAATAAGGAACTCTGCTCCAAAGCCCTCACCTGGAGGACATCGTGGGTGTGGCTGGGACCAAGCCAGACAGAACTGGGTCTATGGTGCCTGAGCCAGTTGGCTCCGTCAACCCGACCGCTCTGTCTGCATTGCTGCAGCCACCTCTGTTGCCACATACCAGTGTGTCTAGGAAGGGACTTCATGGAAGCTGGCCTCTCTGAACTGCTCCCACAGTACCTCCATGGTGTAGCTTCCTGGAGCAGTCAAGTAGCTCCACTCTCCCTCATCATCTCCCGCCAGCTGTGCACTGGAGATGCCTAGGGTGGGCAACCCCCTCAACCACAGCCAAGCTATGCCACCACTCTCCTGAGCTGCCCGGCTCCTGAACTGCCTCCGAGACCTAACCCTCTAGCCACTCAACCACCATCCAGTAACTGACCAGCCAGCCTCAGTCAGCAGACAACAGAAAGATGAACCCAGCAGCCACATAGTCTGGCCAGCCAGGGATCAGGGCTGTGGATCTCTGCTGTCACAGCCGCCACTGGTCAGTTGTTCAGTGGCTGAATCATGGCCTTCTGGCACACTGCAGATCAACTGGGCTGGATTGCTAGAAATGCCACCATTGCTGGCCACTACTGCTGGGGAAGCAACAATGCAGCCGCTGCTGGTCAGCTGTTCAGCAGCCAGATCGCAGCCTCCCAGCACGCTACCAATCAACTGTCCCAGGTAGCTGGGAGCACCACCATTGTTTGCCACCACTCAACCCCTCTTCTCCCTCAGGTATGGCAAACCCACGCTGGGATTTGACAATCACATTGAAAACAAATTAAACAAATGTATTTTTGTTCTGAATCCTCCATTTTCTGCATTGGTCTTTTCTATTTTTAAAGCACAGTCTTGGCATTCAACCTAATAGTTAAATATGACCCTTGGCCTTAAAATATGGTGTTGTCTAGAATTAGAGTTGCTGATAGGATTATCTCTCCCCAGTGGTGTCTACTTGTTCTATGAGATATGGTGGAAAAACATGTTTTGGGTCTATCTACAAGAGAATAGCATCTGTTGGGACACAGGAGAAGAAGTTTCTCTTTCTCTACCCACTCTCTGTAACAACATCTATTCTCCCCCCCCGCCCCCCCCGCCCCCCCGCCAAGAAAAAAAACTTGTCCTGACCCTGCTGGCTTTTCACAAGGTACTAAAAATCTGACTTTGCCCTTGAGTCTGGTACATGATGGTATAAGTGATTCCATGGCTTGTTTGAGAAGACTGTATCTTCTTAGCTGCTATTTTTATATTTTATTATTAACTTGGCTTTTCTTTTAAAAAATTCTGTTTTAATTGTGAGCTGGTCAATGTCATGTAGATAAGATGGGTGACCTATAAATTTATTAAATAAATAAATAAATACATAGGATAAGTACAGATTTCTATAAAGAGATTTAATTCCAGAACTAGAATTAAATTACAAGATATTGAAGTTGCAGGTCTCTTTTATTAGTGCCTTCATTATGGAAAATTTCTTTGAATGTACTGAATCTTTTCTTCTTATAAGACCACTTGCAAGCCAGACTTTGAAGATAAACTACTAATGAACTCCTTTCTCATCTATTACTTCTCTATTTCTGAAATTCCTAGCATTTCTTCCTCAGCCTCCTCACAGCCTCTTACATCAAGGAAACCTGCTGACTTTTCTTGAAAGATATTTGATAAAATAAGGGGGAAAGAAAAAACTCATCTTTGTTTGCAAATAGCAACAATGGTAACCAGAAAACAATAGTCAAAACCAGTGGTGGGTTTCAAATTTTTTTACTACCGGTTCTGTGGGTGTGTCTTGGTGGGCGTGGCAGGGGAAGAATACTTTAAAATCTCCATTCCCACCCTACTCTGGGGGAAAGATACTGCAAAATCTCCATTCCATTCCCAATCCAGGGGAAGGTTCCTGCAAAATCCCCATTTCCTCCCGATCAGCTGGGATTTGGGAGGCAGAGAATAGATGGGGTTGGGACCAGTCAGAATTTTTACTACCAGTTCTCCGAACTACTCAAAATTTCTGCTAATAAAAAATGAAGATTTTGGATTCGAAGAGGGCATGGCTTAAATTTGAAAGACAAACAATCTGATTCAGGTGAAACTGCTTAAAAACAAGAACATTGTTATCATACATTTTAAGTGGGTCCCAGGTTGGATTGGAGAGGGCACATTGGCCTCCTCTGAATAGGGTTGGTTTTGTAGCAGTGTTTGCTGGCAATGTTTTGTGTTACATGTTGAACAAAAGCAGCAAAAGTAATTGCTACAGAGATACTACCACAGTTAGGCAGACCATAGGGCAGTGCTTTTCAACCATGATGGCTTTATGATATGTGGACTTCAATTCCAGAATTCCTGAGATCTCTCTGCTGGTTGGGAAATTCTATGAATTGATGTCCACACATCTTAAAATTATCAAGTTTGAGAACACTGCCATAGAAGCAGGCCATGGAGAAAAGGGCTTGAACCAAGAAACTGAAATCATCGTTCTGCTGTAAACATTTGGGCAAAATATTATTAGCCTACCATTCCTTCAGTCTGTGACAGTGCTATTGGTGTAGATATGGGGGCAAAGTAGACACCTGGCTTATTGCAGTGTCTGATTCCCATATTGGCATCGTTGTCCTATTATTTCTTATTGCTTGTAAAAATCTGTTTCAGGTTTGATAGTTGTTTCTATGCAAGTATGAACTGCCACTCAGTGCCTGAGACAGCATCATTGTCTAATATGAACTGTGTCTCATTAATAACATATTGATAACATGGCTGAGTAGTTTGAGTGTGAGCTTACAGACAACAAGCAGCGGTGGTCTGTTATTTTGTTTCTGTGGTCTGTTGTTTTAATAGATTTTTCCTGGATTTCTATTATTTTGTGTATTGATCTTGTTGGGTGCATAAATCAGTCTCCTGAATCCATGATTAATTCCATTAGGTGAGCATCTCTGTCATGGGTCAGAACAAATGCAGTTGTAGTATAGAAGCTTGGCAATTGTTGATAGATTTGATGCTGTGTTCTGGGCGGAAGATGGATTCATACACATATGCCTGGCAATCTATAGGTTTCCTGTATAATGTTTTACACAGTCTGGTGACAAAGCATTTTGTTTTGGCATCAGTGATGATGTACATGATGGCTTGAAGTCCATGTAGGTTGCTATATAATACCTCAATATCTATGGTGACTAAAATGGTGTTGTTAGGGAAATGGCTTATGGAGTTCATATCTCTTAGGAAATATGTGATGACTCTTAGAGAGCTGTGAGTGCTGTTGGCATAAGCTGATACATGGGACATTCTAGGGACAATGGAATGGCCCATATTGCCTGATTTCTGCAGATCGTAGCTTTGTTATTTGTTATTCAGACTTCTGATTTTTTTTGCCTGAAAAAACTAATATGGCTCTCCTTCTATGTGTCAAATGCAGAAGATGTCATCTGACCTCTAATAGTTGTATAGTCAGACACTATAGTATTGCAACAAATTACAATGCAACATTTTTCTTAAGCCATCCTTAGTTTTTCATGGCCTGAATATCAATATACCACAATCTAACTTTATTATTTTATGCACAATCACACTGTGAATTCCAGGGTGGATATTAATTTCCAACTTTGTCTCCTTGGTGAACTCTACTCAGAGTCAACTGTCATTGGCATGTCATATAAGCCAAGGAAAAAAAGAAGAGGTTTTGTTTGCCTAATCTGCCCACAACCCCATCTACAACATCCAGTTCATGAGATATCTTCTAGAGACTTATTTGTATCCAGTTGTACAATTCCAAATATCTTTCTGAAAGGCTAAATTAGGTATTTTCCAAGTTATGCAGACATATTGCTCATTAAAGTGACATTTTCTTGAAACATTAAAAATGTCCAACTAGAACCAATAAACCTACATATATCTAATGCTGAAAAGATGTGCTCTCAGCTGAATCTTATAGCTTCTATTCTGACTGTTTAAATTTTGTGTCCATTCTTCTTAATATAGCAATTGCATATCTTCTACTGATCAATGTTATATCTATTTTATACTGTTTGCCAAAGAGTTTGATTTGTGGTTATTTTCTGTTACAAATCCAAACATATTATCTATTAAGAATTTCTATATTATATGATCCCTTAGGCAATTTATCCTTGCAAATGTTCTAATGAAATTGCATTACAAGTTAATTCTTCCATTCTGGACACAGCAGTTTCTTCTGTAGACTAAATTTTACTTCGTACATACATCTGTGGTTACTGTATACCACTGGGCATTCAATCAATATGTATGTGTATGCATATGTACAAAAATCTAAGTTTTGTAGTGTGGTATTAATAAAATGATTTTTGAACAATTTTTAGAGTGTGTATTAAAGAATTGAGACTTAATCTAGGATTTGACATTCATTGTCTTTTCCAGATGGTGTCTCACGAACATTTGCATATAAAAGTGATACTGTTTATTATCGATGAATGAACTGCAATACAGGATGGGAATATTTTAATCTCAGTGGTGTTTAAGGCAATATCCATACAAAAATAATATTAAAAGTAATTTAACCAATTATTGTTTCCATTATTTTAGCACTCAAACTACTATGAATTGATTGTGTGAGTTGACAATAAACTAACAACAATGCAAAATAGATTTATTCCCATCCAACTGATGGCTGAATAGCTGCCAAACGTACATCACAAATTTCTATTAGGAAAGTTATAACCTTGTTAACCAAATACTCAGTTTAGAGAAAAGGCTGGGAAGGCTAAATGTTGTCTTCTGTTGGTATTGCTTTCAGTCATAAGCTACTGATTAGCCAACACCTTTTGAGAAATATAAAAAGGAGACATCAAGAACCTATTCTCTACTATTGGTACCAGTATTTTTGAATTTCTTCTTTGTAGAAGCTATCAACATTGGGGATAGAAGAGAAAGTAGTTTGGTTTACATATAATTTTGATGATGATGGTTATGATTACATGCTATCACATTGTTGCTCTTAGCAAGCACATAGATAGATTTTCTCCATGATGATCTGTCCCTAACCTGAATTCCTCATTCAGCTCTTCAAATGGTGCATTCATCGCTACTATAACTGAATCTATCCACTTTGCTGTTGGTCATTCTCTTCTCATTCCTTCTGCCTTTCTCAACATTAAACCCTTCTCCAGGGAACTAGGTCTTCACATAATATGTCCAAAGTAGAATAATTTGAATCTGTCATTTAAACAACTAACCAATCTTTAGTTCAAACTAGAACCAAACTTGAAAAATCTGCAAAAAGAAAAACTGGGAAACTCTAGAATTGATAGAATAACCATTACTAAAGAGGATCTTCTGTTTCATCTTTGGGAAATAGATTATGTTACCTGCTTTCAGCATGTATCAAATCTAGTGAAAAGAAACAGTTGTTCAAGACAATACCAACCCCATTTCTTCTGACTGCATTGGATAGATGTGATTTCCTTTTAGCCATTGCAAATCATTTGGGCATTTTGTTTAGTCCCCTGGACTTTTTCATATAACAGCCTTCAGTTGCTGGTCTTCCATATGTCTTCCATATTTCCAACCAGACTGAAATAAGTGCAGCTTTGTTAAATAGCTCTATCTCTCCATCTCTATCATCTCTAACTCTACCTCTATCTATCTATCTATCTATCTATCTATCTATCTATCTATCTATCCATCCATCCATCCATCTATCCATCTATCCAGATTTCAGACCCTTCTTCCATTTTGGCCATAGTGATAAGGTAGATATCTCTGCTTCTTTTCACCTCCTATCTCTGCTTTGAAGCAAACATCACTGCTTTCAATTCTGTAGACATGTCTTTGGAGAACTGATAGGAAAAAAATGTTTTTTATCCATCTTCCCTGTCACCTAGTCTAGAAGGGAAAACTGAACAAAACTCTTGCCAATTTCATCCAGAAAAAATAAGAAAAGAGAAGAAAAACAACAGTGGACATTATACCATTCCATTACTGAAACTGAAATGTTCAACTGTTCATGATAGGTACAAAATTATTATTGAAGGCATTGAGGAAAAGGGAGTTGGAGTCACTAAAGCAACACAAACAAATTAGAATGGAGGCATTTTTACTATGAATGAAACATATCCTTTGGACTGCATTGTCCTGCTTCCAATAGCAGAGAGGAAAGCATATTTATTTGTTTGTTTATTCAATTTCTATAGATTTCCAACTCACCCAGGTGACTTTGGGCAGCTTACAATTCTAAAATTATAAAACAATTGAAAACATTAAAACAAAATTCCTTAAAATAAATAAGTATAAACAGAAGCCATGACAATTATTACTTTTATTACTTTTGATATGGACTCGGGAAACTCAAGCGGAAGTCAGCTTCCCAGCAGGTTAGTGATAGGCTAAGGATGTAGGTGGCTTTTCCTTAACCTTTGACAAGAATGAAATGTTCATTAGTTCATTGTCTTCAGCCTGTGCAACCATAGCACATACTAGTAGTATACTGTGTGCATTTAATTGCTTGGTTGGTATATTATAGATTGCTATAGAACAAAGAATTAACAGGAATGGGACAGGATTCTGTTCCAGATGACCTCTTCGATTCTGGGTTGGTTGCCTTCTCATAGCAATAGTCCATGTTTGATCTATTTTGCTTGTGATTTTTGTACAAGATTTGCCCAGGGAGTGGGATGGGGAGAAATATATCATTTCTCTAAGGCAGTGTTTCTTCACCTTGGCAATTTTAAGATCTGTGAACTTCAACTCTTGCTAGGTGGGGAATTCTAGGAGTTAAATTCCACAAATTGAAATTACTGTCACTGCATTTTTTGTTTTTTCTTTTTTGTTTGCCAGCTGTGCTTGAATTCTAAGACTTACAGTAAATGCTGGGCACCTTATCTCTAAGCTACTGCGCATGTCCACATTCTTTCTCACTTCACTTCCTTTTCTTCTTCTAACTTCTTTGTTCGCCTGCCAAGAGGTAAGGCAGAAACACTGCCAAGATGTAATTAATAGCTAGAAAGATTGTTTTTTATTTCTTTATAATAAAATGTCTTAGAATATATCCTGGCTTATTTTCTCTTAAAGTATGCTTCAAGGAAAAGCCATGGTCCGTCTTTAATTAAGTGCAATTACCCCAAAGGGGAACGGGATTAATTGCCACCCTGACATGTGGTAGCAGAGGATGGTTTGGAATTATGGCTTTTTTCTTTGCTAGTTACTTTAACTGATAAGCATCTAGGCTAATTAGACAGATGATTATTTTAGCAACTGTGGAACGCTAATTTAATTACTGCAACAATGCCAAAAAAAGAAGAAGAAAGGGAGAATGAAACTCAGAGCATTCTCTACAAGTGATTTGCTTCTCTCCGACGAAGAAGAGGCAGAAAGGAGGCTTTCAAATTTCCAGCCCCTTGCTTCAGCCACCCGGCTAGAAGAAGAAGCCGTGGGAAGAGTAGAAGAAATGGATGAAATGCTCTTAAAGAGGCTCCAGGAGGAAGACGACAGAAAAGCTGCTCTTGAAGGCGACTTGCTGCAACTGAGGTCAGTGACGTCCCCTTCTGATTATGCATGCTCTCAAACAATTCCTGCAGAAGCCCAACGTTTTGAAAGGCTTGGTGCAAAGCCAAAAATTCTACAAACAGCTGAGCATTTTTCCTCCCACACAGAAAGAGAAGTCATTTATTATTCTCCTCGAAGCTCTAAGCTCACCCAGCATGAGCAAGCTATGAAAAGCTATCATGATCAAATAGAATTTTTTGAACGTGAGCTATACCAGGCAAAAACGGTTTTATCTATGCTCGAGCCAGATAAGAGAGAGTCTCGTGTTTTTCAAACCACTAAAACCTCCATCTTGCCTTCTTCTCCGAAACCTAAGACACACCCCCTAGAAGGTATTGTGTCAGGCAAATCAGAACAGAGAGCTGTGTACATGTCACAATTGTCACATGATGTTCTCTCTTCTCAAATTACACATCATGCCACGAAGGCAGAAAAGTTAACTGAGCAGCCTAAAATTGCAGCACCATCTGCTGGCAAAAGTAATTTACAAGATGAAGCTGAAATGCATTGCAGTTTCCAAGAACAATTACAAGTATTGCATGAGACTTTATCAAACATGTCCCTAACTCACTCAGATATTCAGGTGGCAGTGCAACAAGTGTCTCCACAGGCCCAATTTTCAGCACCCCCTGGTGGTGCTGGTGTCCTTTTAGATGGAGCACAACAATACTTAATGCAACAAAGACAAATGACTGCATCTCCAGTGGGTCACATTAATATTGCAACTCAAGCACAAGGGGCAGCTGGAGCACAACAACCACAGGTGCATGCACAACACCCACAAATTCAAATACAGCAGCAGAGTCCAATGCAACAGCCTCAGCCAAAAGTGCATGGACAACTGCCTCCAGCCGCACAAGCAGGGCCAATTTTTGGTCCACAACAAGCATAACAAGTATTTTTATCGGCACAGCCAGCATACCAAATGCATATTCCTCAACAAGTCTCTTCTGTTGTTCCACTAGCTGGTGAGTCAAAATTAAAGCGATCAGGACAAAAGGCCTGGGTCAGTGAGATTGGATTGTTACTTCGTAGCGAAGGTACCAATTGTATGGTTTTTAATTCTCCTGCCCAGCCATGGACTCCTGCAATAAGAGACTTAGAGACTAAAGCTTGCACAACATTATTGATGTCCATGGATACTGAACTGCAGGTTACCTTTCCGCCTGATGCAACAGCCCAACAAATTTGGGCCCAATTGGAAAATTGCTACAGGCCTGTTTCAATTGAATCTTCATGTTTGCTCATGTCTGAGTTCCATGGTTCGAGATTGAAACCTGGTGAACAAATTGGAGGACATTTAACCAAACTGAAAGGAATCAGAAGAAAATTGGGCGAAAGAGGCTATCTTACTGATGATATTCAAATGATCAGCATTATTATTAACTCATTGAATTATGAATGGAAAGATGCCATTACAAAGATTAATCAAGTGCCTATTGCTCAACGCACAGTAGATCATATATGCAGACTTTTAACTGAAGAAGAAGCACTCATATTAGCCACGCCACATTTGCGAGGACAATTCGCATCAAGAGCTCCAGCGAGGCGTCCCTTCCGAGGAAGAGCTTATGTTCCAAGGATGCCAAGATGCTACATCTGTGATCGTGTGGGACATGCCACCCGGGATTGTCCCCAACGAGTTCCAGCTCCCGTCTCGTACCAGCCCAGAGGAACAGATTCCAGAGGAGGCAGAGGCAGAAGTGGAAGACAAAGTCGTCATGGTCCCAGGCGTGATCCACAAGCTCCACTCGCCACATTGGCGTTAACCGACGATCCACAACCTCATACAGAGTATGACAGATGAATCCTGTGGACTTTGGACAGTGGTGCAGCATTGCATGTTACTTACAGAAAGGAACTTTTCACAGAGATGCACGAGCCTGAACCTGAACTACGTGAACTTTATTCTTTTTCCAATCATCCTTGTCAGGTCAAAGGAAAAGGAACTGTTTATGTTGAAGAGCTTGATGCATTCATTCCTGATGTTTATTATATACCAACAGCAAATAGTAATTTGCTTAGTCAGAATCACTTGTCTAGAGATTTAAAGTTCCAGGTTCACCACCTTGAAAAAGCAAGTTATATAGTTAAAAATGGAGATATTGTTGCTGAAACCATGTTAATTGGTGGTGTTTATTACTTAAAGCCAAAGCCTAAAACACAAGCACAGGCAAGTATGCAAGCTCCAAAAAAGGAGAGCACAGGCCCAGAGAGAGATGCTCCAGAGAGAGATCCTGTTTCTACTCCAAAGGCTCCTAAAACCAACAAAAAGAAAATAAGAAAACAGGTTGCTCAGAGCAAGCCTGGGATTCCTGATAAAAATGTTAATGTTGAAAATTCACTAACAGGTAAACCTTTGCATTCCAGGTGTATCCATAAATGGCATAGAAGATTGGGGCATGCCAGTTTCCGTGTTCTTAGGAAGATGCCGGAGTTCGCAAAAGGTTTGGATCTAAAGTGGTGTAAGGAGTTTTGGGATTGTGCTATCTGCAAAAAAGCCAAATCCAAAGCAGCAGCCATTCCCAAACGCGCTACACACCTGTCAACATGCATTTTTGATTTGGTTCACACTGACATAGTTGGTCCTTTTAAGCCAACACTTGGTGGTAAAAAATACTTTCTAACAATTGTTGATAATTACTCTAGATATGGATATGTATATCCTATGAAAGAAAAATCTGAGACCTTTCAGATCTTTAAAGATTTTGCTGCTCTTCTTTCTACCCAACATCAAGTTCTCATCCCCAGAATCCAGAGTGATCGTGGTGCTGAATTCATGTCTCAGCGTTTCCAGGACTGGATGCATAAGAATGGAATTCTTCATCAGACCTCGGCGCCATACACACTGGCTCATAACGGAGTCGTAGAAAGATGACAAGGGGTACTGCAAATCATGATGCGTTGTCTCCTGGAAGACGCCAACCTTAGTATGCCATACTGGGGTGAAGCTATCAAATATGCAAATTACATTGTCAACCGTACTTGGAGCAGTGTAATAAATCAGACTCCTTTCTTCATGTTGTACAGGTACAAGCCTGATCTCAAAAACATCCATATTTTTGGTTCATACGCTATGGTGAATATTCCCTTAGCTCAAAGAAGAAAAGGAGGTCCAGCAGCAAAGAGACTGAGATTTACGGGCATTGATGTTAACTCAAAATGGAGCAAATTTATTGACTCCAAACATGTAATTGTGATTTCCCAATCTGCTAATTTTGAGGAAGATGTTGACTGGTCCAGGATTCATTCCAATGATCCTGGAGTTTATTTTCCTAGAGATGATACTGCTGATGCCGCGCAGATCGATGATCAAGATTCCACTGGTTCTTCTCAACCTGATGTTCTATCTTCGCAAGCTGTGGATGCTGATGCTAGCGACGAATGTGAGGACGAGGACGAAGCAGAAGAAGAATATACTGTTGTTCCGAGACGTTCTAAGAGAGCCACAAAGGAGATCCCTCCACAGCGATATTCGTGGCAACTGACAAAAAACCCCTTGCCTTTGATTTGCAATGTTACGCTTCCACCTGATACATTCACACAAATCAAACATCTTCCTGATTCAGAGCAAGAGAAATGGTATGAGGCAATGCAGGCTGAAATGGACAGTCTAAAGAAACTTAAGGTGTTTACACCTGCAAAACCTCCAGCAAACAAAAGGGTCATTGGCACTTGATGGGTCTACAGAATTAAGAAGAAGCCAAATGGTGCGTCACTGTACAAGGCCAGACTTGTAGCTCAGGGTTTTGTTCAACGTTATCCTGAGAACTACACAAATACCTTCTCACTGACAATCCAGACTGAGAGTGTAAAAATTGCTTTAGCAACTGCAACTGTCCTTGGTTTAGAAGTTTTCCAGTTCGATGTTGACACGGCTTATCTATATGCTGACCTAGATGAAGAGATCTATGTGAGAGGTCCTCCAGGGTTCCGACAGCAAGAAGGGGATACCTGGTTTCTACACAAAAGTCTTTATGGTCTGAAACAGTCTGGTTTAATGTGGTACTTATGTCTTACTGACAAACTAAATTCAATGGGCTTTATTAAGTCCGAAACTGATGAGTGCGTGTTCACAAAAAGATCTAACAATACATATGAGATAGTTCTTGTTTATGTTGATGATATTGTTTACATTGGTCCAAATAAGCAGATGAGTGAAAATTTTTCCAAAGCTTTGCAAAAATATTTTACATTGAAATCTTTAGGTCATGTTAGCACTTATTTAGGTGTTCAGATTGACAAAGCACAGAAGGGGTTTAGTCTTTCACAAGAAGATAAAATTGAACAAATTTTGCATCATTGCAACATGAAGGATGCTAACACAACAAAGACACCCATGCAAACAGATTTTCACAACTTGACACATGAACCAAGTCCTGAGTCCTGAGGGTATATGATGTTCTTAAATGGATGTCCTGTTTACTGGCAAGTGCGTAAACAGAATTTTGTTTCTTGTTCATCTACTGAAGCTGAATATGCTTGTGTTTCAGATGCATGTAATTCTCTAACATGGTTTGATCCTTTGGTCACAGATATCTGGACACGTCCGATCCGACCAATCACCGTGATGGAAGACAATGAATCGGTGGTTTATATTTCTGAATCACATTTCACAGGTTCTAGGTCCAGACACATTGACATCCGTTATCAAAACATAAAACAATTAGTGAAACAAGGTTTTGTTAAATTGCAGTATGTGTCTACACATGATCAAATTGCTGATATGCTCAACAAACCACTTCCAGCAGCTCAGCACGAGTATCTGTGTAAGAAGATGTGCCTTGCCTGATGTGACTTGACTGATGTCCGCTCAACTGGCAAAGAAGGGGTTGTCACTGCAGGTTTTTTTTTTTTTTGCCAGCTGTGCTTGAATTCTAAGACTTATGGTAGATGTCGGGCACCTTATCTCTAAGCTACTGCACATGTCCACATTCTTTCTCATGTCACTTTCTTTTCTTCTTCTAACTTCTTTGTGCACCTGCCAAGAGGCAAGGCAAAAACGCTGCCAAGATGTAATTAATAGCTAGTAAGATTGTTTTTTATTTCTTTATAATAAAATGTGTTTCTTAGAATATATCCCGGCTTATTTTCTCTTAAAGTATGCTTCAAGTAAAAGCCATGGTCTGTCTTTAATTAACTGCAATTACCCCAAAGGGGAACGGGATTAATTGCCACCCTGGCAATTACTGAGGTTGAGAAACATTGCTTTAGAATACGGGTATCAAACTCATGGTGACACATCATCACATGACGTATCACAACTTTTTTCCTTCACTAAACTGGGGGTGACACATCTGACCCATGGGTCATGAGTTTGACACCCCTGCTTTAGAGTATTGATGAAATCAGATTGGATTAACTCACATAGGAAAAAGTCTTCAGAATTATCAACACAGATCTATTAGTCTTCCTTGGCCAAATGACTATAGCTGTCTGTTCGCACAAGGATGAAGGTTATTAGCTTATTATTAGGTTATTGCATATCTGGAACGAGCTCCCCCCAGAGATACGGAGGATCCCGGATCTGCGCACCTTCCGCCGCACTCTAAAGACCTTTTTATTTCATCAGGTGGGCCTGGCCTAACTTTCTCCCTCTTTTTACACAATTTTTAATATTTTAATATTTCTAATATCTTTTAATCTTCAAAGTTTAAATCTGTTTTAAATTGATTGGGTTTTAATCTGTCTGGGCCAAACTATTTAATTCAATTTTATTTCTGTTTTTTAAATTTTGTATGTATGTATTTTATTGTTGGCTGTTCACCGCCCTGAGTCTTTCGGGAGTAGGGCGGTATACAAATCAAATAAAAGATAAAGATAAAGAAAGAAAGATTAGCTAATTTGTCAGAAGAAGGAAAGGAGGATCTTTGTAGAATGAACATATAGTTTTTAATTGGGCTCTGTGGCTATAGGCCATGTGTAAACTTGAAAAATTTGGGAAATAATAGGAAGGAAATTGCATACCTACATCTGAAGAAAAAAGAGAAATCTTCCATTCGCATATTTAGCTAATACTAGAAATTGTTACATTTTCTTTCTTTCAATTTTCCTCTGGTAATCTGTTTCTATTCATTTTAATGTAGCCCTCTATTTGAAATGTAAAGTTTATCATTAGCAATGTTTGGTCATGCAACAAGGCAAATGTATCCAACTGGTTTTTTGGTTTATAATAGAAACAATCAAGCTGCTTAAAAATATCTTAATTACTTTTTGCATGCCACTGTATGCATTCCAAATATGTAAAACAGTGGTGCCCAACCTTTCCATTTTGGTGGCCTGGCATGACGTGGAGAGGGGGCATAGCAGTGGCAGGCACTTGTGCACATGCACAGTTTCATTCACATGAGTGGAGTATAAACTTATCAAGTCTCAAACTGCTTCTCTTCTTTTATGGGCAATTTTTGCTTTCTTCTTTCATTCACCAGCTAAAAATTCTTTTTCTGTTGAAACTGAGGTTATTGGATAAACAGATCTCTCATTTTAAAGGCTATATTTTCTGGCCAAACCTGACAAGGATCCCATGATGGAAAGAGAGCATATTTTCCTACATCTACCAAATCTGGCCTGTAGATCCACTCAAAGAGCCATTTGGACCTGTTTCCCACAGAAAAGAAAACAACGGGAGCCACAAAACCCTTCCTGTGCCTTACTATTTCTTGAGCAGCAACAAAACTAGCATATGTAGTTGAATTAAACGTTCTGTTTTCTTCTGAAACTTTGAAAAGCTCAATAATAAATTACATGCCAGTGGGTGTCGCACATTGATGGTTGTGATGCATTTTTTGAGTGACTGGGAGCCACAGCAGAGGGGTGAAAGAGCCACATGCGGCTCCAGAGCCGCACATTGCTGACCCCTGCTCTAGAAGACCAAATAAGATGAGCCAGATGGATAAATGCTCTGATACATACAGAATAGTTTCCTATAAACTCACATAGCATCCTATAAAGTGGATTGGCCAAGGGATTAGGAGGCCAAGGTTCAAGAGTCTTTGGATCAGATATTCTAACATCTAATAGGTTCAATATTGGCATAATTGGAAGAGTAAGTGGTACATATCCTGTAAAGAGGGAGGGAGGGAGGGAGGGAGGGAGGGAGGGAGGGAGGGAGAGGGCATCATAGACTTGTGTGTGATGTAGTTAGTGAAATCAGGAAAGCCAAATTTCTCCCTAATATTTCTCATTCCAGATCACTACAGAGGCAAGACTTGTAATTATAATCTAAGGAATAGATACAAACTAAATTGTCATGTGATTTCATATTATAATCTTTCACAATATTGAAAATGCTAGTTAGCATTTTTATATAAAGGTGGAAAAAGGTGGGAGACCCATTCCTTTCTGATGCAAGATAATATCTACTGACATTTTTAAATAGGTGACTCATGAAAGAAAATAGTGAGAATCAAAATTCATTGAGTTTACTACTCATAAAAATGAGTAGTATCAAAAGGAGAAAATTGAACCGAGGTTGGAAACATGGGAAAAAATTTGGGTCCAGAACGTTAAGTTCACACAGTTGCAGAACTTGAGGGAAAATTTCTATAAAATGTTTTATAGATGGCATTTAGATCCCAAAAAATTGTCATGTATGTACCCTAATGTTCAGCCAAAATGTTGGAGATGTGATAGTCTAGATGCTACATATTATCATGTTTGGTGGACTTGCAAGAAAGTTAAGGCTTTTTGGATAAAAATTTGGTGGGTTATGCAGAATGTTTTGAAGAAAAAAATTCCATTTTCTCCACAACTGTTTTTATTGGGTATAGTTAAGGGTTTTACATTGGGTGAAACAAAGTTGATATTGTACATGATAACAGCAGCGAGATTATTGATAGGTAAATAGTGGAAAAATGAAGCTTTGCCCACTATCGAGGAATGGACTTTGAAGATGGCCAGTTTTGCAGAGATGGCGAAGATTTCAGCATGTTTAAAAGACTGTTCACAAGAGACTTATGAATGGGAATGGAAAAAGTGGATAGATTATGTTCAGAACAAATATCAAACTAGGAAGTATCAAATAGCCTTTATTTGAAAATGTTATATTGAGAGAAATATTTTAATGTAATGAAGATGAAAAACTACAAGGGGGAGGGAGGGGTTCAAGTTTTATACAAAGGGGGGTTTTTCTTCTTGATCTGAGTATATTGTATGGAAGTCCGGGGGGAGGGGAGGGTTAGGGAGGGTTAGGGAGGGTGAGGTTGGGAGGTTTGGGGGTGGGTTGAGGGGGGG
Organism: Arizona elegans; assembly: GCA_022577455.1. Classification (NCBI taxonomy): domain Eukaryota; kingdom Metazoa; phylum Chordata; class Lepidosauria; order Squamata; family Colubridae; genus Arizona; species Arizona elegans. The sequence goes on along the minus strand of JAKOOJ010000007.1, from coordinate 37,301,837 downwards.
GAAATGTAATTGTAATACTTTTGCAATAAAAAAAAAGGAGAAAATTGAAATTTCTCACCATGTGAAAGCAAATCAAATATTGACTTGTTCAAGAGTATGGTGGAAATATGCAGTAGGCTACTATTTATACTCTCTCTAGTTGGTACAAATGTATTTGGCAGTCTTTAATTTTTTAGTGAGTGTTTAACAAATATCCTTTTCTGTTCCAAGTAGATGATTTAAAAATGTTTTTAAAAAACAATCCTAATTTCCAATATTTATCCATGTAGGCCTGCATGATTTTTCTTGTTGTACTTGTTATCCAATTTATACAACAAGAAGTACAATGGCAGAGGATGAAGCATAGACAATTATTTACATATGGATTTAAATCAAAAAAATAATCATTTCTCATATAGATTGACTCTTCCAACAACTACCCAAATTGAACATATACTTTTCAGTAATACTGGAGAGTCAGTTGAAAGGCCATTAGGCTCTCTCCTCTGTCAAGGATACACATTATAAAAAATAAGAACGTAGAAAATTGGGTACACCAACTTTATTCAAATTGTTTTCTATATCATTGTTTTATATTATTATTAAAGATATAAAGTGACAGTATGCTGCAATAGATAGATATCACCGCGGTTAAATTGGAAATAAAAAACATCATTGTAAAATATTATATATCATAAAATGAGAATGGAATTTAGAACAGCACATGAGAAAAAGTCATGATCAGGTCAAGAGACTGAGAATATGTTAGTGGATGATGAACTCAGGGATCTAACAAAGCAAAGAGAGATTTAGTTGAATAACAAATAAGGATTGGTATGTTAGATAGATGTGGAATAACACAGCAATCTAAAGCCTATTGGGACTCTTGGCATTAAACTCCTGGCTAGGAAAATTGCAAGCAAAATTGTTTGTAGTTGCATAAATATATGGGAAAGGCACCAAGTTTATTTTCTTTGCTCTATATAATCATAATCATAAGTTTATTTGTCAAGCATATATAAGATAACAGGTAAAAGTATAAACATAATTTGAATACATGAAAAGAGTAAGTAAAAAGTAATATTAGGACAGGGACAGTAGGCATGCTGGTGCACTTATGCATGCTCCATTTACGGACCTCTTAGGAATGGGGTGATGTCAACAATAGACAGGTTAATGTTAAAGTTTTGGGGGTTTGGGGAAGAAACTACAGAGTCAGGTAGTGCATTCCAGGCATTGACCACTCTGTTACTGAAGTGATATTTTCTGCAATCGAGTTTGGAACGGTTTACCTTGAATTTGTATCTATTATTTGCTCATGTATTGTTGTAGTTGAAGCTGAAGTAGTCATTGACAGGAAGGACATTGTGGCAGATAATTTTATGTACTATACTTAAGTCAGATTGAAGTCGGCATAGTTCTAAATTGTCTAAGCCCAAAATTTGAAGTCTGGTGGCATAAGGTATTTTATTGCGGTTAGAAGAATTGGAGGACTCTTCTTGAAAAATATCTCTGGACTCTTTTGATTGTATTTATGTCCGATATGCCGTGCGGGTTCCAGACAGATGAGCAGTATTCAAGAATTGGTCTAGCAAATGTTTTGTATGCTCTAGTTAGTAGTACACCATTACCAGAGAAGCTACGCAAGATAAGGTTAACAACTCTTAATGCCTTTTGGGCAATGTTGTTACAGTGGGCTCGGGCACTTAGATCTTTAGAAATGAGTACTCCAAGGTCCTTGACAGAGTGAGGGTCATCTACAAGGTCATGCCCATCTAATTTGTATTTTATGTTTTTATTTTTATTTTTTTGCCAATGTGCAAGACAGAGCATTTATTGGTTGAGATTTGAAGTTGCCACTTGTTAGACCAATCTGACACATAGTCAAGGTCTTTTTGAAAGGTAGTTGCATTGTCGGTGGTGTTGAATAGTTTAACATCATCAGCGAAAAGAACACAGTTGCTTTTTTTTTAATTGAAAAGTTTTACAAAAAAAATACAAAAATTTTATTCCCTCCCATGTTCCCCCCACCCTTTCCCCCCCTCATCCCCCCTCCCCCCTAGACTTCCCAGAGCAAAATACAAGGTATTTCATTTAATCAATCATAAACTAGATTAATCTACTTATCTCAAAGTACTAAACCCCCCCCCCCTGAAACCTTAACTCCACTATAGATAACCTAATACTTCTAATACTAACATTCATTCATAAGCTATTTGATATTTTCTTGTCTGATACTTATTTTGAATATAATCAATTCATCTTCTCCATTCCGATATGTATCTTTCTTACGTGTGGTCCTTCAAATACGCTGAGATTTTCGCCATTTCTGCTAGGTTTGTTACTTTCAATATCCACTCTTCAATAGTAGGTAAAGAGTCCTTCTTCCAATACTGGGCTACCAACAGCCTAGCTGCTGATATTAAGTTCAAAATCAATTTAGTCTCTGATAATGTGCAGTCCGTAGTTATGCCCAATAGAAACAATTGAGGAGTAAATTTCAACCTTCTTTTCAAAATGTTCTTCATCACCCACCAAATTTTTATCCAAAATGCCTTGATTTTCTTACAGGTCCACCATATATGATAATAGGTTGCATCATTACATTCACATCTCCAACATTTAGCTTGCAAATTCGAGTACATACCTGATAATTTTTTAGGATTTAAGTGCCATGTATAAAACATTTTATAAAAATTCTCTCTCAGATTTTGTGCTTGCGTAAATTTAACATTTCTGACCCAAATCTTTTCCCACGTTTCCATCATCACTGGTTCCTGAAAGTTTTGTGCCCATTTTATCATACAATCCTTAACCAATTCCATTTCTGAATCTATTTCCAATAATGCATTATACAACCTTTGTCTGAGGATTTCGGACAATACCTGTATGACAAAATCGCTCAGAACCGGGGGGATTTGGACTCTGACTGGGTAGATCAGGGCAGGGTGACGAGGAATAGTCTTGAGAATGTTACCTGGGAGGAGTTTGATGCTGTGACTCCCGATGATGTGGACAGGATTTTGGGGAGACTTAGTGCAGCCACATGTTTACTGGACCCGTGTCCCTCCTGGTTGGTACTGGCCTCCCGGGAGGTTACACGAGGCTGGCTCCAGGGTGTTATCAACGCTTCGTTGAGTGAGGGTCACTTCCCCGCCACCTTGAAAGAGGCAGTGGTGAGGCCTCTCCTCAAGAAGCCGTCCCTGGATCCGGCAATATTGGCCAACTATCGTCCTGTCTCCAACCTTCGCTTCCTGGCGAAGGTTGTTGAGAGTGTGGTTGCGCGACAGTTTCCGCAATTCCTGGAGGAAACATCCTATCTAGATCTGTTCCAGTCGGGTTTCAGGCCTGGGCACAGCACGGAAACGGCATTGGTCACGTTGGTTGATGATCTCTGGAGGACTCGGGACAGGGGTTGCTCCTCTGTTCTGGTCCTGTTAGACCTCTCAGCGGCTTTTGATACCATCGACCATGGTATCATGCTGCACCGGTTGGAAGAGTTGGGGATGGGGGGCACCGTATTACGGTGGTTCTCCTCCTTTCTCTCTGACCGGTTGCAGTTCATGTTGGCAGGGGGGCAGAGGTCGACCTCAAGGCCTCTCATCTGTGGAGTGCCTCAGGGGTCAGTCCTCTCGCCCCTCCTGTTCAACATTTATGTGAAGCCGCTGGGCGAGATCATCCGTGGCTTTGGGGTGAGATACCACCAGTACGCTGATGACACCCAGCTGTACATCTCCACCCCAGGTCACCCCAACGATGCCCTTGAAGTGATGTCCCAGTGCCTGGAGGCTGTGCAGATCTGGATGGGGAAGAACAAGCTCAGGCTCAACCCTTCCAAGACTGAGTGGCTGTGGCTCCCGGCATCCCGATATAGTCAGTTGACTCCATCACTGACTATTGGGGGTGAGTCGTTGGCCCCCACTGAGAGGGCTCGCAATCTGGGAGTCCTCCTGGATACGCAGCTGTCCTTGGAGGAACATCTGACGGCTGTAACCAGGGGGACCTTTTGTCAGGTTCGCCTGATTCGCCAGTTGCGGCCCTTTCTTGATCGGGATTCTCTGTGCACAGTCACTCATGCCCTCGTCACCTCTCGCCTTGACTACTGCAACGCTCTCTACATGGGCCTCCCCTTGAAGAGCACCCGGAGGCTCCAACTGGTCCAGAACGCAGCAGCGCGGGTAGTGATGGGAGCAGCATGGCGCTCCCATGTAACACCGCTCCTGCGCGAGCTGCACTGGCTCCCAGTGGTCTTCCGGGTGCGCTTCAAGGTGTTGGTTATCACCTTTAAAGCGCTCCATGGCATAGGGCCTAGCTATCTTCGAGACCGCCTGCTGCCACCGACGACCTCCCATCGACCCGTGCGCTCCCACAGGGAGGGCCTCCTCGGGGTGCCATCAGCCAAACAGTGTAGGCTGGTGACCCCCAGAGGGAGGACCTTCTCTGTGGGGGCACCTACCCTCTGGAACCAACTGCCTCCAGAGATAAGGAGAATCCAAGACCTCAGTGCCTTCCGCCGTGCCCTTAAAACCTTCCTTTTCCAGCAAGCCGGGCTGGCCTAAATTTTTTTAAAGTGTTTTTAAGTGTTTTGTTTATTGTTTTTAATTAACGGGGCCAAATTTATATATGTATATTTTTAACTGTATTTTAATATTTGTACTTGATGTTTTTACTTGGCTGTTCACCGCCCTGAGTCCTCAGGGAGAAGGGCGGTATACAAATTCAAAATAAATAAATAAATAAATAAATAAACCTTTTAATATGCATCTGACTTTGATCTCTAATCTGTTTCACCAGATTTTCCTCATTTTGCATAACCCCAATTTTTTGATCCTCCCTCCATCTAGCTTGAAGCTGACCATATTGAAACCAAGTATAAATTATCTCTTCTTCTTTTAATTCATCTAGAGATTTCAGTTGCAACTTACCCCTTTCCAAAAGAAGAAGCTCTTTATAAGTAATCACCTCTATTTTTTGCTCTATACTTATATTTTCTATTGCATGTCTGGGATTTGCCCATTAAGGTATCTTATAGTTCAGCTTATATTGGTACTTTTTCCAAACCCTCAACAATGCATTTCTGAGTATATGACCCTTAAACACTTTATCCACTTTTTTTTCCATATAACAAATAAGCATGCCATTCATATAACAAATCATAACCTTCTATGTTTAACATTCTTTCTTCAGTTAAGTTAAACCAATCACTAATTTGTGATAAAGCTGCTGCTTCATAACAGAATTTTAAATTAGGCATTTTAAGACCTCCTCTCTCACGTACATCCTGTATGATTTTCACTCTTGGTTTCTTCCCAGCCCAGATAAAAGTATTAACCCCTTTCTGCCATTCCATCAGATTTCCATCTTTTTTAAGCACTGGTATCATTTGGAACAAAAATAAAAACCTAGGTAGTACATTCATTTTTATTGCTGCTATCCTTCCCTGTAGTGATAATTGTAACTTTTTCCATTTTTCCATTTCTTTCTGTACTTTTTGCCAAAGAATTTCATAATTATTTTTAAACAATTTCGTGTTTGAGGCAGCAATATATACTCCTAGATACTTAACCTTTTTAACTACTTCAAACCCCGTTATTCTCCCTAAATCTTCTCTTTGAGTTATGGACATATTTTTAGTTATCATCTTTGTCTTCTGAAGATTTACTTTAAATCCAGATACTTTGCCATATTGAGCTACTATGTCCAGCATATAGGGAGCCGCTTCTATAGGTTGAGATAAAGTAAGAACCAGGTCATCTGCAAATGCTCTTAGATTATAATCCTGCTGTCTAATTACAATTCCTTTTATTTTATCAGAGTCACGTAACTTATTCAACAAAACTTCTAAAGTTAAAATAAACAACAATGGCGACAAGGGACAACCCTGCCTCGTACCTTTCTCAATTTTAAACACATCTGTTAAACCTCCATTAATTATTATTTGTGCTGTTTGTTCCTGATATATTGCTCTAATTGAATGTATGAAATACTCCCCAAAGTGCATTTTTTCTATTATTTTAAAGAGGAATTGCCAGTTCAGTCGATCAAATACTTTCTCTCCATCCAAGAATATGAACGCTGCAGGGACCTGGTTATTTTTTTCCAAATATTCCAATAAGTTTATACTTTGTCTAACATTATATTTCATCTGCCTCCCTTTTATAAAACCTGATTGATCATTGTGAATAACTTGTTGCACAACTGGCATTAATCTATTCGCTAATATTTTAGCAAAGATTTTATAATCCGTGTTCAAAAGTGAAATTGGCCTAAAATTTTCAGGTTTGATACAGTTTTGATCTTCCTTCAGAATCAATGAAACAAAAGCTGTTCTCCAAGAGGGTGGAACTCCTCCCCCTAATTGAATTTTACAAAATAAAGCTCTAAGCAGCTCTACCATTTCAAGCTGTAAATTCTTATAATAAACAGCTATTAATCCATCTGTTCCTGGAGCTTTCCCTGTTTTTAACAGCTTAATTGCCGCAACGATCTCCTCAGAAGTTATTGGTTGATTCAATCCTTCCCTCTGTTCCAACGTTAATTCCAAAATATTCCCTTCCTTTAAATATCTATCTATATCTATACCTTGTATTGAGTCACTAGCATATAACTTTGTATAAAATTCCAAAAAAGCCTTTTTAATCATATTCTGTTGGTAAACTTCCTTACCTCTATATTCTATCTTACTAATGACTCGTGATTTCTGTTTTTTCCTCAGCATGTAGGCCAACCACCTACCTGGTTTATTAGAATTACAAAATGTATTATGTTTAGCATATTGTAAACTAGTTGCCACCTGATCAGCCATTAACATATTAAATTGCCCTCATAGTATATTTATTGTTTCTTTTACTTTCTTATCTCCTGGATTAGATATAAGTAATTGTTCTTTCTTTTTTATTTCTTCCTCTATCTCCTTACGCTTCTTTTGTTGTTTTAGTCTATATTTATTGTTCATATGTATTAAGATACCCCTCATATAAGCCTTGCTAGCATCCCAGACCATTTCCATAGGAGTACCCTTATTCATATTAATAATAAAAAATTCTTTCATTTGTTTTTTAAGCTCTTTTACATTTTCTTCATATCTAAATAAGTTTTCATTTAACCTCCAAGACCTCCTTTCTCCCCTCTCCTGTTCAAATTCCACCCAAATCGGACTATGATTTGGTTAAGGTTCTTGGTTATATCTTCGTCTTCTTCACCCTGGAAATAAAATCATTTGTGGTTAGTATAAAATCAATCCTGGAGAAGGATTAATGTCTATCAGAAAAAAAAGTAAAATCTTTTTCCTCCAGGTTACGTTCTCTCCAGATATCTCTCAGTTCTATATCTTCCATCATATCAAAAAAAGATTTAGGTAGTTTTGCACGTGTTGAAATCTTTGATAAGCTTTTTTTATCTTTCTGTGTGTCAATTACTCCATTCAAATCACCCATTACTATAAAAGATTTATAGTCCCATTGTATTATTTTAGTATGTAAAAATTTATAAAACTTGTCTTGTTGCTGATTAGGGTCATATATTCCAATCAAAAGCATTTTTCCAGTCTGTGTTGATAATTCAATTGCAATATATCTTCCTTGATCATCTGCCTCAATTAAATTCGCTGATAGTCCTTTCCTTACATATATGACTAGTCCATTTTTCTTCTCTGGCGCTGATGCCACAAAATTTGTACCTAATCTTGAATTTATCAAATATTTTTGGTCTGATAATCTGATATGTGTTTCTTGCAAGCAAATAACATCATTGTTAAATTGTTTCAAGTAGTGAAATACTTTCTTTTTTGTGGTGAGTTTAGGCCATTGACATTCCAAGATAGGGATTTAGTTGCCATCTTTAGCCTTTCGAAGCCTTGTGAGCATCAGCTGAAGCTCCTCCTCCACCTTACTCTTTGGCCTACAGTTGCTTTTGATATGATCACAAAGGTAATTTATGTAAAGTATGAAGAGTGTTGGACCTAAGACACTGCCTTGGGGAACACTGCTATTAACAGGTACAGGATTTGATAGAGTGCTTCCTATTTTGACCACTTGTTGTGCCATAGGATTTTAGTCTTAGAAGTAATTTGTTGTGTACTGAATCAAAAGCTTTACAGAAGTCTATATAAACTGTATCTATTGTTTTGCCCTGATCGAAATGTGTAGTCCATATGTTTTTGCAATGTAGTAGTTGTAGATTACAGGATAATTTTTTTCTGAAACCAAATTGTTTGTTAGAAAGTAGGTTGTTGGTCTCTAGGTGGAGGGTAAAAGATTGATTCCATGACTTTGCAGGTGATGCAACATAAAGAGATTGGACTGTAATTTTCAACTAGGCTAGGGTCTCCCTTTTTGAAGATAGGCATGACCCTGGCTTGTGACCATTGGTAGGGAAAGGTGCTGGTACTGAAAGATTTTTCAAAAATTATGCTTAGAGGTTCTGCAATATATGATAATGATGATAATATCAATGACATTAAGTCAATGTATTTTCTTGTTCTGTGAGATCAAAATTTACAGCATCTACATAATCCTGAGGACTAGAGGACACCCAGACTATAAAATATTTGTATGTTGTTCACAATATCCCTCCCTAGATTGCCCTGCACAGTAATTTTTAATGTGACAATGAAATTATTAAACATATGGCATTATGAAATACAACTCAATGATATGTAAAACTTAATTTTCATTGTGACCAAACACTAGCTTCTTTTTATGGTGCAATTCCTGAAATATCACCAAAAGCCAATGATGACTTTTGCATTCACTCCCCAAATCTCTGTATCTCTGCCATAATGGATAAGGGAAAGTTTTTAAAACTAACAATTGCTTTCCTGTCAAGATTTAACAGATTAACAGAGTTGGAAGGGACCTTGCAGATCATCTAGTCTAACCCCTGCCCAAGCACAACCTCCAGATTGTGAGGGAAGAGCTCTACCTCTAGGCCACAGCAGTTTGGTCTTTCCCTGCCTGTCAGATCCTTGTATCAGCCATTCATCATGGAAGAAGTGGGGGGGGGGGGGATTTGGAGTTGTCACATTTAATTCTTTTTCCTATGTGTCCTAAGTATCCTATTTCCTGCCTGGTCCTCTTTGTATAAACTTTAACCTGATTTATAACCATTGCCTGATGCCAGGAATGCCTGGAGAATTCTCATACCCTGGGAAATGAAAGGGGAGAGGGGGAACAAGTGGATTGCAAGATGACCCTGAGAAGCTCTTCTTATCTGTTTCTCAAAGAGGCTGGTACAATTCATCTTCACACTGGCAGATCGGTTGGAATCCACATCCGACAGTGGGGAGGGGGTTCCTAATTTCCTTTATCCTGAACTGCATGCCCCAAAGGGACCCCAGAGCCTGCTTTGAGTTTTGACTTGCTTTCATCCCTTTCTTTATTGAAGGCTCCTTTTGAAATACAAAATTCTCAAGAGTTTGTACTTTCTTGGAAGGGGGGAGAAGCTGGGCCTTACATAAAGCAGGCTCTGCAATAGTGGTCAACCTGGAGGGGAAATTCCACCCCCCTTAATTTCCACTCTATCAAGGGGACCCTGTAACAATGTCCAAATGAAGCAGTGAGCAAGGGGAAGCTGAGTACTGGGGAAAAACCTCAACAACTACCCAGCCAGACACCAGCTCCATATGTCCCATCGAGGACATTGAAGCTGTCCTTGAAAGCTCCATGAAGCCCCGATGGTGATTGGCATAGGAAAGAAAGACAGCTGGGATGGTAGAGCCAAGGGGGTGACTCTCACCCACAGCAGCCATAAGCCCAGGTGGAAAAGGGAGCTGGAGGCCCTCTCTGATCAGGAAGAGCTGATGGATGATGGTGGTGGATGATCAACTGAAGCAGTACATCATCCGTATCGTGATGGAAGCCCTGGAAAATCTCAATGTTTGAGGTGAACAAGGTCACCAATGAAGGAGAGTGGGCTGATCAGCAGCTGACGAAGCTTGAGCCATCACCCCTGACCCAGCCGCAGCTGACCAAGCAGACAATCAAGCCGGTGGAGCAGCAATCGTGCCAGGTACCCAATTTCCTGCTGTCCCAACCCAGGGGCTCATCCTCGGCCAACCCAGGAGACCACAGCTAGAGAGGAAGGCCCCTCCCTTGGGGGTAAAATTTGACAGAGACCCCCAAAAGTTGGGATTTTTCCTGGCTCAAGTCCTCACCTACATGGAAGAGTACGGGCAGAATTTCCCAACCCATCGGACACGAGTGCAAGTTGTTAACCTAACTCTAGAAGGGGCAGTGGCCAGGTGGATGGTGAGGCCACAACTCCGATGCTCCAGAGCTACAAAACTTTGATTGATTCATGACAGCCCTGTGCCACCACTTCGAAGACCCTCTTGCCAATTGCATAGCCCACGACCGCATAAGAAATAAGGCCACCATCAGTAGCTGAATGCACTGAAGAATTCTGGGACCTGGCTGGCCGAGTTGACTAGCCAGAAGATATCCTAGTCTGCTGGTTCAAAGATGGACTCAACAATGACCTGTACACTGCCTGCCTGGCCCATGGCACCCCTAACAGCCTGCATGAATGGTACCTGATGGCAGAGGAGGCAGAGAGCGACATGACCCGAAACCAGTACTGCACCAGCAAGGCTTGGAGAAGATCCCCACCCCAGGGGATGTGGGAGCCACTCAAACTCCAAACCACCATTGCACCAAGGCCATCAGGTTGCTTTAAGTGTGGGAAGGAGGGGCACTGTACAACAGAATGACAGTCAAAAATCCCTGCTGGAAAGCCTGATTGCCTGGTGTGTGTGTGGGGCGGGGGGGGGGGGAGCCTGCAAAACCCAAACCCAGAGGAAAAGAAACTGAGAAGCTGAGAGGCCACAGAATTCTGTTCCCCTCCAAAATCAGAGGAAGAATCTCCAACATCCCGAAAGGACCAGAGCTAGTCTGAAAGAGATCTGGAAGACAACCCACTGGTAAGCAACCCAATCGAACTGCTCACCCTACCCCTAAGACTTTTTATCCCTAGCTGAGGGAAAGGGGAGGAAGTAGCAACATTGCTGGACCTGGGATGCACCTGGTGCCTAATTAGCCCAACCCTGGCAGGGAGATTGGGAATTCACCTAAGGAAAATGAAAACCCTGATTGCTTTTTGCCAGCAAATGGAACTGTAGCCGGGGGGTGGTGGGGAGCCAGCCATTTTTGCCACAGAACCATTGCAAATGAAGCTGGGAGATCATAGCAAGACCTTCACATTCATAGTAGCCCCAGGAATGGAATGGCCACTAGTCCTAGGGCTAACATAGCTGCAGAAGTGGAACCCTAAAATAAACTGGAAGAGAGGAACTGTAAAATTCCAGGGACATTTAACTTTCATGAATGTGAAAGAGGAAGGAAAGGAAAACAGGGAAATGACAATGACCAGCCACCCTGCTGAATCCACTAGCATCCCCAAAGAATACCAGGATTTGGCTGAAGTATTTAGTGAAGAGGCATCTGATGAACTTCCATCCCATCACGCCACAGACTATGCCATTGAGATCCTACCAGGGGCTAAATTTCTAAAACCTAAAATGTACTGCATGTCCCCCAGAGAACTAGACAAACTCAGAGCATTTATCGGCAAAAACCTAAAAAGGGGTTTCATCAAACCCAACCAACCAAAAATAGGAGCCCCAGTGTTATTCCACGAAAAGAAAAATGACTCTTTACACCTCTGCGTTGACTATCAAAACCTGAACATGATCAGCGTGGAAAATATGTACCCACTCCCCCTCATGAAGGACATGCTGGCTCACCTCTCTAAAGGAAAAATCTTTTCAAAGCTTGATTTACGAGAGCCATACTACCGCATCAGAATTAGGAAAGTGGATGAGTGAAAGACTGCTTTTAACATCCCGCTGGGATGCTACCAATTTAAAGTACTCCCTTTTAGATTACAAGGGGCCCCTGACGTGTTTATGCAATTTATTAACGAGATGCTCCATGAACATTTATACAAATGGGTCCTGGTTTACCTTGATGACATTCCAATTTACACTGAAACAAAAGCAGAACACATAAAACTAGTCCGAGCAGTTCTTGCTAAACTCCAAGCTGCCAAAATCTCCAAATGTGAGTTCCACCAAGAAAGAATTGACTACCTGGGATATAGAATATCCCATGGGGGAATAGAGATGGATCCACCAAAAGTAAAATCCATCATCAATTGGGAGCCACCCCAAACCTGTGAACAACTACCAAGTTTCCTTGGTTTTGCTAACTTTTACCATCAATTCATTCCAGCCTTTGCTAAAATCACCCTCTCCATTACAAACTTGCTAAAAATAAAGGGGGGGGGAACCAAAATCAAGGCAACTTCTTAACTTAACTGGATCATGGAATGCCAAGCATCGAAAAACTCAAACAACTATTTTCAGTTGAACCAGTTTTAAAACACCCAGATCCAGAACAACCATTTGTCATCCAAGCAGATGCCAGTGACGTGGCAGTAGGAGCAGCCCTACTTCAAAAGAATGAACATGGGCAGTTGCAACCATGTGCATACACATCCAAGAAATTGACAGAAACCGAGCAAAGATGGGCCATATGGGAGACAGAGGCTTATGCACTATGATGGGCCCTCCTCACATAGAGATAATTCTTAGAAGGAAACAAAATACCCTTTGAAATCTTGACTGATCATAAAAATTTAGAAGCGCTGAAGACCTCATGAAGACTCTCCCCAAACAAGTATGTTGGGTGCAATACTTTAAACGTTTTAATTTTAATCTCAAATATCTCCCAGGAGGAAGAAACTTCTTAGCTGATGCCCTGTCCAGAAAACCCCAATTTAACAGTAAAAAGACTGAAATTGTTAAATCTATGCTCCAAACACCCCAGCTAGCCACCAAAGTAATTACCCGAGCACAAGCCAAAAAAGAACCACTTGCCAACAATGCCATGGTCTCAAAATTTAGAGGCACTAAGTAAGGATGATATGGTTCCAAGCACACAAAAACATTTGTTTTCTCAAAGGCGATTTAGCCTGGGTTGAAAACAAACTATGTCTCTGCTAGCCAAAGATTGGAGCTTATGAAACAATGCCATGACTCCAAGATAGCTGGACATTTTGGATTTGTGAAAATGCTAACCTAATCAAAAGTCAATTCTGGTGACCATCCCTTAAAAAAGACATTGAGAGATACGTGGCTAGCTGCCCACCTGCACAGCTGTAAAAAGATGAGAAGGAAAGTCCCCAGAGCTCTTACAAACTGTAGCAGATCCTTCAGCACCTTGGAGAGAGTTTTCTATGGATTTTATAGTGGAACTGCCTGAAAGCATGGGAAACATAGTTATTTGGGTTCTAACAGACCTCTTTTCAAAACAGGTCAATTTCATACCCTGCCAAAAGATCCCAAAAGCGAAGGCATCAGCAAAAATGTTTTTAGTCCACATTTATTGCCTCCATGGAGCTTCCCAATGGATTATCTCAGACAGGGGTGTCCAATTCACCTCCAAATTTTGGCGGGCTTTCTTAAATCTATTAGGCTCTGCCCAGGAGCTGTCCTCTTCACAATGAATTGGGGGGGGGGGTTTAGAGAAAGCAAATGGCATATTGGAACAATATTTAAGATGTTTTATTAACTACCAACAGGACAATTGGACTGACCTGTTACCTTTTGCTGAAGTAGCCTACAACAACTCTGTACACAGTAGCCCTGGTTTCACTCCATTTCTGGTAGCCACAGGACAAGAATTTAACCCCATGCCAGAGCTACCAGCTAGGAACCTGACATCCCCTCCCTTAAGGAGTGGATAAACAACCTACAAACCACTTGGCCAGTGGTCAGACTAGCTCTACAAGAGGCTAGAGTAGCTTTTAAAATTCAAGCTGACAAGAAACACTGTGAACCCAAACCATTCAAGGTTGGGGACTGTGTATATCTATCCACAAAGTTTCTACAATCCTTACAACCATCTAAGAATCTGGAACCAAAATTCATTAGTCCATTCCCCATCACCAGAATCATAAACCCTGTCATGGTAGAACTCCTCCTTCCTAGGACACTTAGGCAGGTTCATCCAGTGTTTCACTGCAGCCTACTCAAGCCAGAAATCACTTCAAAAGTCAGACCCACTTTGCCCACACCTCCAACCCCCATTATGGTGGAAGGAGAACAACATTTTGAAATCAAAAATATCCTTGACTCCCACACTCACCAAGGCTCCACACAATATTTAGTGGCATGGAAACACCTACCATCCTCTCAGAATGAATGGGTAGCCAAAAAACATGTAAAAGCCCCCACACTGTTAAGGAAATTCCACCTGAAATACCCATCCAAACCATCCTAAATCTTAATGTATTATATGTTTTATGTCTTTCTAGGGGGAGTTTCCATTTTTCTGAAGAGGGCAATATGTCAGATCCCTGTATCTGCCATTCTTTGTGGAAGAAGGGGGGGGGGGGGAATTTGGAGTTGTCACATTTAATTCTTTTTCCTATGTGTCCTAAGTATTCTTTTTCCTGCCTGGTCCTCTTTGTGTCAACTTTAACCTGATTTATAACCATTGCCTGGTGCCAGGAATGCCTGGAGAATTCTCACACCTTGGGAAATGAAAGGGGAGGGGGGAATGAGTGGATTGCAAGATGATCCTGAGAAGTTCTTCTTACAAACTCCCATTAAGTTTGAACAAATGGATAGTTCGATGCTTGGGGTAGTACCGGCTACCCATATCACTGAACTCATCAGATTAGAGATTGGAGATCACTGGGAGTATATACGCTTCATAGTGGTAGATAAAATAATCGAGCCCCTTATACTAGGTTTGACCTTGTTGGATAAATGGCAACCAACTACATGGTGGGAAGATGGATTTAGGAAACTCAGACTCACACTTGGTCCCAAACTACCCAAGGACCAGGTGGAAGGACTGAGAGTTAAAACATCACAGGAAGACACAGAGGCCGGTACAGGAGGGGGGTTTCTGGATATATACAGGGATTTGGCAGAGGTGTTTAGCGAAGAGGAGTGTCCGTTCAGCTGATTGCGCTATAGAATTGATACCAGGAGCTAAATTGCCAAAACCCCGCATGTATTCAATGACCCCAAAATAATTCAAGGAGTTCAGATGGTACATTGATAAAAACCTAGCCAGAGGGTTTATCCAGCCCAGCAGGTCCCACATGGCGGCGCTAGTCTTATTTAGGGGGGTGGGAAGATGGTGGCTTACGCTTATGTGTCGATTTCCGTGGACTCAACACAGTGTGTGGAGCATTTATATCCCCTACTGCTGATGAAGGATTTATTGTCCACCTTAGCAACCGGCAGGGTCTTTACAAAACTGGATCTAAGAGAAGCTTACTACTGAGTGTGTATCTGACCAGGGGACAAGTGGAAAACAACTTTTTACTGTCCCTGGGGAGATACCAGTTTCAGGTAATGCCGTTTGGGTTACAGGGCGCTCCAGCTGTTTTTATGCAGGTAATAAATGGAGTTCTACAGAACATCTCTATTGGGGAGTCCTTGTATACCTGAATGATATCTTGATATACACTGAAATGATGGAGAAACACACCCGGTTAGTCCGTCAAATCTTGGAGAAACTGCTGGCTGCTAAGTTGTTTATAAAGTTATCTAAATGCGAGTTCCACTGAATGGAAATAGATTATTTAGGATACTATATCTCAAGAAAGGGGGTGGAGATGGATCCCAGAAAAGTAAAGGCAGTGATTGAGTGGCAGCCTCCAAAAACAAGGCAACAGTTACATAGTTTCCTCGGATTTGCCCATTTTTATAGGCAATTAATCCTGTCATTTGCACAGGTGGCATTGCCCTTAACAGATCTTCCATGTTCAAAACCCAACCCGACAAAGCCACGACCGGGACAGATGATTGCATGGACACCTGAGTGTCAAAAAGCATTTGCAAGGTTGAAAGGAATGTTTGTATGCGAGCCAGTGTTAAAACACCCCAAACCAACACAACCTTTTGTCATCCAAGCCGACGCAAGTGACATAGCTGTAGGGGCTGTCCTACTTCAAAGAAACAGCCAGGGGAGGATGGAACCCTGTGCCCCTACCTCAAGAAAGCTCACAGCCACAGAGAGGGATGAGCCATATGGGAGAAAGAGGCATTTGCGGTGAGATGGGCTGTACTCACCTGGCGACATCTGCTTGCGGGAGTGGGTACTCCATTTGAAGTATGGACTGACCACAAGAACTTGGAGGCTTTGCAAACTTCCAGAAAACTGTCCCCCAAGCCGGTCCACTGGGCACAGTACTTTCAGAGGTTCAATTTTATCCTAAAGTACATACCCGCTGGTAGAAACTTCCTGGAAGACTCGCTATTGTGCATGCCACAATACAACATCAAGAGGGAGGAGGTGGTACAGGCAATGATACCGTCCAGACCATCAGTGAGGCAGATAGAAGATACTAGACCAGTAAATCCTTGGTACAACGACTTGCAAAAAGCATTATCAATGGATGCCTGGTTAGTGGAAAATAGGTCTCTAGTAACAAAGAGGGATGGTCTTACGTGGAAAGGAGACAAATTGTATACTCCAAAGGACGTTCGACTTGCAGTGCTATGTAAATGCCATGCCTGCTGGTCACTTTGGATTTCTTAAAAAATTACATCTTGCACGATGTCAGTTTTGGTGGCCACGAATGCGCAGAGACATTGAGGAATACAAAAAAAATTGTCAGGTTTGTGCTACGACTAAGCCATGCCCTGGGAAACCCCTTGGTCTATTACGGCCTGTAGCCAACCCCGGGAGGCCGTGAGATGAAATCGCTATGGATTTCATAGTCGACCTCCTGGAGAGCAATGGCAACACGGTGATATGGACTTTGATAGACCTCTTCTCGAAACAAGCACATTTCATACCATGTAAAGATCTCCCATCGGCTTGGAGGTTAGCACAAATGTTTATACAAACATTTATCGTCTACACGGTGTGCCTCATAGAATCATATCAGATAAGGGAGTACAGTTCACTCCACGGTTTTGGCGAAACTTCGTACATCTCATTGGGTCATCTCAGGGATTGAGTTCAGCCTTCCATCCTAGTAGTAATGGTACATCCGAGAGGACTAATGTTATGATGGAATGCTATCTACGAAGCTATGTTCATATCAGCAATCAGATTGGTCCGATCTCATACCATTTTCTGAGGTGGCATACAATAACACTGTACATAGGAGTTGTACAGGAGTTGTGAGACTGGTACAAGGAGTACCGGTCTCACCCCTTTCAAAATAGTGACAGGGAAGGAGTTCCCTGCCATACTGGAACTTGAAGCCCAGGTCCCAGATCAGATGTCTCCTGCCGGATGGGCCGATAAAATTCGAGAAGTCTGGCCGTATGTGGAACAGGTCTTGAAGAAGGCTGCTGAAGAATATAAACAGCAAGCTGATAAGAGGAGGGCACAGACCAAGCCCTTTCATGTGGGGGACCAAGTGTTCTTATCCACCAAATATATTAAATTGAGGCTCCCTTGTAAGAAACTAGGTCCTAAATATCTTGGGCAGTTCACAGTCATCAAAGTTATCAACCCTGTGACTGTTGTTCTGAAACTCCCTCTCCTATTGGGAAAAATACATTCTGTTTTCCATAGCAGTTTATTAAAAACTGTAGAGAAGACAGCATCTGCAGATCCCCCTGGCCCCATTACCAGGAATCAGTATGAAATAGATGAGGTGGTACTTGACTGTAAAATGTCAATGGGGAGAGTAAAGTACCTGGTGAGTGGAAAGGGTATCCATATGAGGAGGCCTCCTGGGTTGACAGAAATGACATCAGTGCCACACGATTATTACAACAGTTCCACAAGAAATACCCACATAAGCCGAAGGGATCCACATGAGGGGTAACATTAACATTTTGTTTATTCATTGCAGGTGGACTCCTGGTAGAGCCCAGCCATCGCTCGACACATGATCCTTGGGGGGGATGACACGACAGCACAAACCTCAAGAACCAATTATTCATGGGAGGGGGCTGGGCACCAGGTGTTTAGGCTTCACAGAGGTGGCGGTACACTGGGTGTTTCATCTCCATGGAGGTGATGGTGCTACTCACGCTACAAGAGGTAAACAGGAAAGCAGGCAGGAAACGACGATGGATTGGGGTCATCACAGCTGCAGTTCCTGGCTTCCATGGGTGCCGTAACAGTGCGACGAGGGAAAATACTAGAATCCACTGAATCTCTAGTCAGCTGCAACGCACTGCTGAGGGTAGGGCACAGGGCAGCATGGTATGTTCAAAAGGCGCTGAGAGCCAGAAACTCTCAGCGCCAATTTTGTACACTTTGTACTCGACTTTAACTGAGACCCGTTTGTAGCAGAATAAATGATCACTGGTGAAGCAAGACCATCTTTGATTGGTGATTCAGCATTTGTTCGCACAAACATGGATTAGAAAGCCAAGAATCTGTTTCTCAGAGAGGCTGGTACAATTCATCTTCATACCGGCAGATTGGTTGGAATCCACATTGGACAGTGGGGAGAGGATTCCTAATTTCCTTTATCCTGAACTGCATGCCCTGAGGGACCTCAGAGCCTGCTTTGAGTTTTGTCTTGCTTTCATCCCTTTCAATAAAAGGCTCCTTTTGAAATACCAAGTTCTCAAGAGTTCGTACTTTCTTGGAAGGGTGGGGGAGAAGCTGAGCCTTACACTGCCTCACAAAGTATTGGGTATGGACGATCCAGGTCTGTCTATACCACTTGATCCCAGTCTTCCATCATGCTGCCAATGGAAAGGAAAAGGAAGGGCATTTGTTTTAAAAAATAACATTAGAAGTCAAAAGTTTTCCATACAATATCTGGAGAAGCCTGGCTTTTACATATGATTTTGACTTCATATAGATTGATTCTTATTATAATCTCTGTAAATAAAGGAAATAGTTGGCTAAAATCTGTTCAATTCTTGACTCAGAATTATGTAATTACTCCATTTTTTCTTCTGTTTAATCATGTCCCCTTACTGGAAACTTCCTGGTCTAGATGTTTAAATTGTAGAAAGCCATTTCTGGCTTTTTCTCTTCAATGTTGCAGAGTGCTTCAAGACTTCCAACATTGACTAAATGATTAAATTCTTTAATGAGACATCATCAATTAAGAGATGTCATAATCAATTATCTGAAGAGAGGCAAAAGCTGGGCATTTTCACATGTAGGGTTTAGTTTAAGAGATGTATATTTGGAGTGTTATTTAAACAGTCCCATAACATTTTTATGAAATACTAGCTGTGCCTGGCCTCGCGTTGCTGTGGCCCAGTCTTGTGGGTATACAATATTTTTTGACCGAGTGCCAATAATGTCCCTCTGTAGCTCAGGTCATGCCTACTTTGCCTCTGTCCCACCAGTCTTTTCACTCGGTCAATTGGATTCAGACCTGAGTTGCCTTTCTCTACATTTCTTTTTGGACTTTAATGTAGCTTAATCAATTGCTTTCTTGGACTTTTACCTATTTGGTGCTTGTATTGGGAGAGCTGCACGTCGTGGGATTGGCGGAGGCCTTCGCCCAGGCTGCTGTCAGTGACTTTGCGTTCCTGAGGCTCCAGATGTTTGTCTTTGGATGCCTCTGAGGATACTTTGCCGCGGGTGTAAGAGCTGATTTCCTGGCTTGACGGTATAACTGCCTTCACCTTCGCAGCTCTCCACACCACAGGTGGCATCGGGGTCCTGCCAAAGGTACGGCATATTCCATTAGTCAGGAGGACACTTCGCGGTGGTTGACATTTCCCGCCATTTTGCTTGTGGCTTTGGCGGCAGCAGTGCGGAGGGGGAAAGACCCAGCTCATGCCTGCCATTATGGTGCTGCGATGTTAAAGTCCAAAAAGAAATGTAGAGAAAGGCAACTCAGGTCTGAATCCAATCGACTGAGTGAAAAGACTGATGGGACGGACACAAAGTAGGCATGACCTGAGCTACAGAGGGATACGGCACAGCTCAATTTCAACACAATGTCCTACGAAATAATTAAATCAAAATGAAAATAAATCGAAATCTATGAAAATTCAATTTAACAATGCAATCGGAAACATTGAAAAGAAATCGTAAAATTGGAAATTTGGAAATCGTAAATGGATCGTAAATCAGAAACATTGAAATGGAAGCGTAAAATATTTAGTATAGCATGTGTTGCTTTTACTTCCAGCAGATGGCGCTGTTTTTCAAGAAAGCATGTTTTTACCTGTCACAGGTGTGACATCTATATAATATAGGTATATAAAAACACACACGTATTCAAATGCAATGTTATGTCAAAATTTCAAAGCAATCGGTGAAGAACTTTCGGAGATTTACGATTTTGAACAAATGAACATTTACATTTTTATTTATATAGATTAACAACTGACACCAGAGTTTTAATAAACCACACTCTTTAGTAATTCAACCCTTATTCATAGGGGACAATAAGAGTGGTTGCTTAATACTGCAGAAACCAAATTACATTAATATGTGTATTTTTCATCTACAGAGAGACAGTTTTCAAATTAAAATAAAGCAGAAAACTCAAGTAAGAGATAATGCATAACCTAGAGGCTTCTTTAACTCTAATATACACTTTTCTGTCCATATTACACTCCTATTTAATACAAATATTGTTGAATGATGCTATTTTGTAAAGCAATCATACATAAAAGATCCATCCTATAATATATCATACTGCAAAGAGAATGTTAAATTTCTGGCACATTAACATTTTGTCTGGAAATCCAAAGATCCCTTAAGCCTTTTCACTGCAAACGCTGCCTAGCATAGTACCAGAAAACAATGAAATGCAACTCTTAGTTAAAACAAATTACTTCCCAAAGACTGTTTCTGGGGCTCAATTTAAAATCCGAGGGCAAATTAATACATAGTTAGGCATGTAAATCATGAAATCATTTAGAATGAAGTCTAGATTCTTCAATTCTGCAATCTAATTTATTTCAAAAGGACTTGATCTTAAGCAGATGTATGCATTATATCCTATGGACATCATTAATATTTACTTTCAAAAAAGTGTAACTTAAACCTATTCCATGCAGATTGTTGAAGCATGAACTATAATTCATATACTTAAATAATCTCTTGTTTAACAGCCTAATGTTGGGCATTTTAAATTGTGACTATGTAGCAGTAGTGGGTTTCACTTACCCTTGCTACCGGTTCGGAATGGTCAGCGCGTGGGCGTGCTCACTTTGTTCGCGCACGGCACTCCTGCGCATGCACAGAGCATCCATGATAATGTCCGCCGCCACCACTACCAGTTCGCCCAAACCAGGGCAAACTGCTAGAAACCCACCACTGCTACATCTCTCACTCCCTCTCCAAATCGCACTATATCAGATTTTATAGGAACACAAGTTCAGATTTAATTTTGTGTGAACCAATTTTCTATACCTACTGACTTCTTGGGTCAATGCATTTACTTGTAGAGCTAGCAGGCAGAGAGATTCTGCATTTTTATATTTCCTTATTTAAATATTTACTTTCTATTGGCTAAACTAATCTTCTCTGAGTTCAGCTCTCTCTTATTATCTATATGAAGCACAGCTTCCTTACCTGACTCGTTTTCTCACCACAATGGAAGAGAGCTTATTACAAGATCTTAGCTGTAAGCAGACTAACAATGCATGATTTACCAATTCAAGTTTATTTTGCTTCACTCAATTCCATCTTCAAGATCAGTTTCTTACAAAAGTTACACTCCTAACATTTAATACTTTTTTCAACATGTATTCTTTCCACATCCTGCCGACTCACAACAATGACAACAACATCAAGCTGCATCAACCATAACCTCAATTCACACAAAGAATATCTGGAGACCAATGCAGGAGTTAGGTATAAAGTATACCCATAAAGTAAAATCAGTTCAGCTGGACAAATAGACTGGAAGAGCACCAGAAGGCAGTTAGATTAGATTAAGCAGCGTGAAAGGAAAATCAGGCAGAAACTAAGGAGTTGCAACATACAATCTTATTGCACCCTAAATATTAACATATTTTGAAGTCTAAAGGGCACTTTATAACAAACAGGACATATTAGCCTGTGATCAGAATTAGTATGTCTTTGTTCATATGTACCCACCTGAGGATAAAGGTGAAAGGATAAATGGTAAAAGAGGAAGTTAGAGGAAAATGAAATAGAGAAAGTGCAACAATAATGATCACCTGCTATTATTCATCTCCAATTCTCACTAATCGCATCTCCTCTATTTCTGTTTCTTTTTTTTCTTTTTTTTTATTGCAAAAGATTTACAATTACATTTTCACCCCTTTTTCCCCCCTCATCCCACCCCAGACTTCCATACAGTATACTCATATCAAGTAAAAGGAAAAACCCTCATTTGTATATAAAACTTGAACCCCTCCCTCCCCCTTAAAAATTTTCATCTTCATTACATTAACCTATTTCTATCTTAATATAACATTTTCAAATAAATTTTCATCCTCATTACCTTAAAATATTTCTATCTTAATATAACATTTTCAAATAAATTTTTCATCCTCATTACCTTAAAGTATTTCTATCTTAATATAACATTTTCAAATAAAAGCTATTTGATACTTCCTAGTTTGGTATTTGTTCTGAACATAATCTATCCACCTCTTCCATTCCCATTCATAAGTCTCTTGTGAACAATCTTTTAGATATGCTGAGATCTTCGCCATCTCTGCAAAACTGGCCATCTTCAAAGTCCATTCCTCAATCGTGGGCAGCGCTTCATTTTTCCAATATTTACCTATCAACAATCTTG
Source organism: Arizona elegans (assembly GCA_022577455.1). Lineage (NCBI taxonomy): Eukaryota > Metazoa > Chordata > Lepidosauria > Squamata > Colubridae > Arizona > Arizona elegans. The sequence goes on along the minus strand of JAKOOJ010000007.1, from coordinate 37,279,178 downwards.
CTGCTGTTATCATATGCAATATCAGTTTTGTTTCACCCAATGTAAAACCCTTAGCTATACCCAGTAAAAACAATTGTGGAGAAAATTGTATTTTTTTCTTCAAAACATTCTGCATGACCCACCAAATTTTTATCCAAAAAGCCTTAACTTTCTTACAGGTCCACCAAGCGTGATAATATGTAGCATCTAGACAATCACATCTCCAACATTTAGGCTGCACATTAGGGTACATACAAGACAATTTTTTGGGGTCTAAATGCCATCTGTAAAACATTTTATAAAAATTTTCCCTCAGATTCTGCGACTGTGTAAATTTAACATTCTGAACCCAAATTTTTTCCCATGTTTCCAACATCACTGGTTCCTCAAAATTTTGTGCCCACTTAATCATACAATCTTTAACTAGTTCAGTTTCTGAATCCCTTTCTAACAGAACATTATAAAGTCTTTTAATATGCATTGGACCTTTCTCTTTTATATGTCTGACCAATTCTTCCTCATACTCCATAATACCAGTTTTTTGGTCCTCTTTCCATCTCAATTGCAATTGATTATATTGTAACCAAGTTAGATTAATCCCTTCAGCCAACAATGTCTGTAATGTCTTCAGCTGCCATCTGCCCGCATCTGTAAAAAGAACTTCTTTATATAAAACCCCCCCGAGTGACATTATATTTGTATTCCACAAAGTATGACCAAGATCCAGCCATAGTGGTATTTTATAATCCCAATTGATTCGGTGCTTCTTCCAAACTCTCAACAAAGAATCTCTAAGTATATGGCTTTTAAATACTTTGTCCACTTTACTGTCATAAAATAAGTAAGCGTGCCATCCAAATTCCAAATCAAAACTTTCTGCATTTAATATTCCAATCTTTTTTCCTCCAAACCAATCACTTGCTAAAGTCAAAGCTGCTGCATCATAATATAACTGTAGGTTTGGAAGTTTAAGACCTCCCCTTTCTGGAACGTCTTGCATAATTTTCATTTTTACTCTTGGTTTTTTCTCGTTCCAGACAAACTTGTTCACTCCAGTTTGCCATACTTTTAGTTGTTTATCATTTTTGAGCACCGGAATCATTTCAAACAAAAAAAGAAATCTTGGCAAAATATTCATCTTAACTGCTGCTATTCTTCCAAGTAAAGACAGCTGCAGTTTTTTCCAAGTCTCCATGTCTTTTTGCACCTCTCGCCACAACACCTCATAATTATTTTGAAACAATTTCATATTTGATTCTGCAACCTGAACTCCTAGATATTTTACCTTTGGTACAATCTCAAAACCTGCCCTCCTTTCTAACTCCAGTTTACGATCTTGTGTCATATTTTTGACTACCATTCTTAGTTTTTTTCTGGTTCAATCTAAAACCTGAAACTTTACCATAGTCTTGTATAATGTCCTTCATCTGGATTATTGATTCCATTGGCTGTGTTAGGGTAACAACCAGATCATCTGCAAATGCCTTTATTCTGTAATCCTCTTGCCTTATCATTATACCTTTCAAGGTATTAGAGTCCCTTATTGTATTTAACAAGACTTCTAGTGTTAAAATAAACAACAATGGGGACAACGGACATCCCTGTCTTGTTCCTTTTTCGATTTTAAACTCTGTTGTCAAACTTCCATTAATAATAATCTGTGCCTTTTGATCTTGATAAATTGCTAAGACCGCCTGTATAAATTGGTCCCCAAAGTCCATCCTTTTTAAAGTCTTTAGTAGAAAATTCCAGTCCACTTTATCAAAGGCCTTCTCTGCATCCAGGAAAACCAGCACTGCAGGGATCTGTTTATTCTTCTCAAGATATTCCAATAAATCTATTACTTGCCTTACATTGTTATTCATGTGCCTACCCTCAATAAATCCCGCTTGGTCTTCATGAATCACCTTTTGAATTACTGGCATCAATCTGTTGGCTAATACTTTTGCATAAATTTTATAATCCGTATTCAAAAGAGATATTGGTCTGTAATTCTCTGGTTTTTTGGGACCTGCTTGTTCTTTTGGTATCAAAGAAATATAAGCTGTAGTCCATGATGGGGGTACTTTTCCCCCTTGTTGTATATTACAAAATAAGTCTCTAAGTTGTTCCACCATTTCTGCCTGCAACGTTTTATAGTACACTGCAGTCAGACCATCCGTTCCAGGGGCTTTGGCTGTTTTTAATTGTTTTATTGCTACTATTATCTCCTCCTCTGTTATAGGATAATTCATTCTTTCCTTTTGTTGCTCAGTAACTTTTGTAACTCTTTTGTTGTCTAAGTATTTTTCTATAAGTCCATTCTGCACCTCCTCTCTGGCATATAGTTTAGTGTAATATTCAAGAAAGGCTTCTTTTATTAATTTCTGTTGAAAAACTTCTTTCCCTCCGATATCAATACTATCAATAGTCCGTATGCTCTGTTTCTTCCTCAATGTGTAGGCCAACCACCTGCCCGGTTTATTGGCGTTGCAAAATGTGTTATGCTTCGCGTATTGTAAATTTGTTGCAACTTGTTCCGCTATAAGCATTTGGAATTGATCTTTCAAAAGTTTTATGACACCACGTATTCTTTCATCTGTTGGGTTTTTAATAAGTAACTGTTCTTTGTTCTTTATTTCTGCTTCCAATTCAAGTCTTTTCTTTTGTCGGGTCAATCTATGTTTAGAGTTCATATGAATAAGCACCCCTCTCATGTAAGCTTTGCTTACGTCCCACACAATTTCCATTGGGGTGCCTTTATTCAAATTCATTTCAAAAAACTCTTTCAAATACTTTTTAAGTTCTATTATATTTTTTTCATATCTGAACAAGTTTTCATTTAATCTCCAAGAGCGTCTCTCAGTCTTGCATGTCTCAATTTCTATCCACACTGGGCTATGATCAGTCAAAGTTCTTGGCAGAATCTTTATTCTTTTTGTCCTAACAAGTAAGTCATCTGACAACAAAATGAAATCAATCCTAGAGAAGGATCTATGTCTATCAGAAAAGAAAGTATAATCCAGTTCTTTTGGGTTATGTATTCTCCAAATATCTTTTAATTCCAAGTCTTCTTTCATATCAAAAAAAAGTCTGTGGTAATCTAATCCTTGACTTCGCCAAAGTCTTTTTATCTAATTTCGAATCAATTACTCCATTCCAATCTCCCATAATTAAAATGGATCTATAATCCCATTGTAGTATTTTAGTATGTAGCATTTTATAAAAATAGTCCTGTTGTTGATTGGGAGCATAAATTCCTATCAAAACACACTCGCTGATTCATTTACTCTAATGCTGAGCGCCATATTTTTTCCAATCACTTTCACTCATTCAGAAGTTTTCCCTTCAATATAAAAGATCAGCAAAGTGCTAATACTTGCAGTTCAGAGTTTCAGGGTTCAAGTAGATTTCAGCTGCTTGTTTGGGTTGTTTCCTTTCTCTTTTGAAGTTTCCTGCAGCCAGCTTGTTCTGCGAAAGCAGAGACGTCCCACGCCGCCTGGAGTCTCAGCAGGTTGGAAGGGAGCCGCACCTGTTTCCTCCCCAGAAACAATTCCCTGGGGGGGTTGCAGGGGCTCGACCTGTACCCTGCTGCCTCTTCTTCAAGAATCCTGAGGATTTTGAAGCTTTCAAGCCGCTTCACGATCGAGAAGCGGCTCTACGAGCGGCTGGGCTGGCGGTGCTTAAAGAGGCACCGTCGTCGCCGAAGACGAGGAAACCCCTCAATTTCTGTGATGGAATAGATTGTAGATTGTAATCTACAAAAGTTTATATCACATAAACTTTTGTAGATAGATAATAATAAGTTAATCTTTTATGAGCACAACATTTGTTTTTTTTTTTGCTGCAACAAACTGACACAAGTATTCCTTGGAAACTTAACCATGAGGCTCATTGCAGAGAAGTTAAATAAAACAGATCTTCTTCCTATACACTCTTGTCAGAATTTTTAACCTGTTTATAGAAGAGCTATAAGCGGGAAAGGAAATGTGTGCATGGAAACTCTGTACCAAAATTCTTAGATCCTCAGTCTGATTATTCCGTATGAAACACAGAAGATAAGATGGGCTCCAGTTTGTACTTGCTAGAATCTAAATAGATGTCTTTGCATGATTGGAAGGACTGGCCTACCATTAGAGGACAAGCTGGATGCTTCAAATACTGAAAGATGTAATAAATTGGTGCAGTGGAGAATGTATTTCATACCATCTATCTGGCACCACTTTAATTAGCTTGTTGCTTTCTGGTGCAAATGGAAGTGCAATTCCAAATGTATTGTTGAAGAAAGATTCAACTGAAAATCAATTTTCATGAGACTGTAAAGAATTGTTCAGTTGGCCTTAGCTTGTAGGGGTGGGATGAGCAGACTGTTAAGGACGGTTTTGCAGAAAAGATTTCTTATCCTGAGAAAGAATGGAAGTGTGACAAAGTAATCAACATAACCCCACTTGATTTTATATATTATAAGTTGGGACAGAAAAAAAAGTTTCACTTACCTAGTAGTTCCAATTCTATTGTGATTATTCTTGACTTGATACTTATTTATTTACCAATTTCTATGGCTGCTTATCATAATCTAATTGACTCCTATTTATTTGTAATATTTATATGGCTCTCCATATTATATTAAATAACAAAAGATGAAAATCCTTAAAAAGCATCAGGACTTAGAATCAGAATAGAGCTGGAAGGGACCTTGGAAGTCTTCTACTCCAGCCCCCTGCTCAAGAAGAAGATCTATAGCAGACAAGTGACTGTTCAGTCTCTTCTTAAAAACCACCAATGATGAAGCACCCACAACTTCTGAAGGCAAGTTGTTCCACTGGTTAATTGTCCTCATTGTTAGGAAGTTTCTCCTTAATTCCAGGTTGCTTCTCTCTTAGATTCCAACCATTGTTTCTTGTCCTGCCCTTTGGTGCTTTAGAGAATAATTTGACCCCCTCTTCTTTGTGGCAGCCCCTCAAATACTGGAATACTGCTATCATGTCCCTTCCTAGTTCTTCTTTTCTCTAGACTAGCCAAACCCAAATCCTGCAACCATTCTTCATATGTTTTAGTCTCCAGGCCTTTAATCATTTTGGTTGTTCTTCTTTGCACTTTTTCCAAAGTCTCAATATCTTTTTTATAACGTGGTGACTAAAACTGGATGCAGTATTTGTCATAAGTAAATGCCTTATTCTATAACAAGAGATATGTATATATGTACAGGATATAAAGGGTTAATTTATTCCTCCTCCTTTAATGTATTCATGTGTAATCACCCCCTTCCTTGACTCCTCCCCTTTGATATAAATAGAGAGTGCTTTTACCTCATGCTTGCTTCTCACTGTAAATCTGACAAGAATAAGTAGAATGCCTATTACGAATAAACACTTCTTTAACTGAAGAAATTGCTTCTGAATTCATCATTGAGTCTGATCCTCAAAATATTGTAACAAATTGGTAGCAGAGGATGGTTGAACTGACTCAATAAAATCCAACATGCCTAAGAAAGAAAACCTCAAGAATAAAAAAGAAAGACCCAATACCAGGGCAAATGATAAAGAAACAAAAACAGATCAAGAAATGATCGACGAACCAATAAATAGAACAATCAAAGAATTTGAAGATAACACCACAGACATCGAAGAAACAGCAGATGAAACCGACAACCAAGAAGAGAACAAAATAAAAGACAAAGACCTCAGATCGGAGATACTGAGGCTAATAAAAAGTCAAAAAGATGACCACAAACTCATCGCGGAACTCCGAGGCTTCTTGGAAGAAAACGGAGCAGCGAGAGAAAAAGACATTGAAAAAGCCAAACCCGAAAATACAAAAATGGTGAGCGAACCTACAACGAAAGAAAAAATAACCAGAAGCAAGACCAGAGGTCCCGCTCAAAATTTTGAAAGGCAGCCATCTTTTCTTCAACCGGCCACAGAAATGAACACGGCTGAACCAATCAGAATGCACCATTCAAAAACTCTGGCGCGAAAAAACACAAAAAATAGCAAAAAATATATTCATTCTTCTGAAGAGTCAGAAACAGATACAGAAGAATCATCCACCGAACAAGAAATCGAAACACCCATGAGAAAACTATTTAAAACGTTTGGCACAAGTCTAACAATTTCAAAAGAATCGATAAAAGCCAATAATGCAAAAATACAAAAGAGACGAAGAAATAAACAGACACCTCAAAGCCTGCACGACTCGATCCGGACAACAATGATGACGACGCCTGAACCCAGAGGGCCCTGCAAAATTTCCCCCACACCACAAACGATCCAAAGAACAAAATACTCCAAGCAAGAAAGCTCCAAAGAAAAGAGACGAACCACAGCTGCCAGCAGAACACCCAAGATCGAGCCGGAGACCAAATCATCAGAAGGAGAGCACTACGAGGGAGCTACAGCAAAGAGAACCTCTCCCAGCGGCTTCAGCAAAGAAATGACCAACGCGCATGCGCAGATGAACACAGAGAACTACAATGAACTTTATGAAGAAGGAGAACCTTTCAAGCTCATCAGCAGAATACCCACACCATTCTGCAATTTTCAACATCTACAGGACCATGGACTACCCACAGTTGTAAGTAGTGGGAATAGTAATATTGGGAATCTACCTAGTGATTTCCCAAAACTTAGAATTGATGGCATCAATTTACAGGAATGGTGTCAACAAATTCAGGTTGTCTTTATGAAAGAAAATTTATTATTTTTTATAACCAATCCTCCCAAAAGACCTTGGACTCTAAAAATAGACTGCCTGCATCACAGAGCATTCTATTTAATAATTTCTAGCATATCACCTGCCATGTACTACAGTATTAAGCATAATCTTACTGTTTCAGAAATAATTCAATGCATGTTTAAATTGTTTCATAGTGAAAGTGTAGCAACAACCACTAGAATGTCTAAAGATTTCTTTTCAGCCAAATTAAGATCTGGAACCACCATAAGTGAACATTTAATATCCTTAAACAAAACCAGAGCAGAATTACATCTAAGAGGAGAAATAATATCAGAACAGACAATGAAAAGCGTTATCCTTAACTCATTAGATTCATCATGGGATAACTACATATCACACTTAGACTCAATCAATCTAGGATACTTATCCATAGAAAGTCTGTCAAATAAGTTAATAGCTGAAGATAATTTGAGGAAAAGTAGATACAATGCATACAGAGAACAAAGACAGGCAAAAGGGGTAACCTTCCAAGAGAATCACCAAAAAACAATTGAATGTTACAATTGTGGATCCAGAAAACACTCTAAGGGAGATTGCCACATGTTTCATAGGGAAAGACAAAACCGTGATTATAGGGGTAGATATCAAGACAGGCAATCATCTATTGATAGATACAGATATAGAGACTCCCCAAACTACAGAGAACGCAGAAAGGATAGAGATAATTCAAGGGACAGAAAATCAGGATCATTAAATGGATTAGATAAACATAACGATGTCATCACACAAAAATCAAAAAACAATACTTGGCTCAAAGATTCAGGGGCGACTAATCATACAACAAATAACAAGAAAATACTGTCTTCATTCACAAATGATAAATTTATGATAAGAGTAGCCAATCAAGAAAATGTTCAAGTCATAGGGAAAGGAGATGTAAATATACCTGGTTTAGGTAAAGTAGAGGGGGTATTGTTGATACCAGAAATATCACATAACATACTTAGTGCAGTGAAATTAAGCCAAGATTCCAACATAAATATAATCTTCTCTGGGGGAAAAGCAATACTAGAAAAGGATGGGACTAAATTGAATAGTGTAGTTATCGAAGGGGGCCTACCCTTCCTTGTAACAGAAGATAAATGGTTGCATAACATTAATACAAACACTGATGACGACATCAACATAGACAGTGAACATAGTAACAACAATGACAATGAAGAACCCAATACACACTGTAATCACAAAGACACACCCACTAGTGATACACACAATAACAAAAGACCCAATATAGGCAAACCAATTCATGATGAATGTGCACACATGTTGCATAGAAAATTGGGACATGCAAGTTTCCCTGTAATACAAAAAATGATTGAACATGCTGATGGCGTTAAAATAAAGGATTGTAAAAACTATTTGGAATGCTCAGTATGTAAATCCTCAAAACTCAGAACAAACCCAAAACCAAAGAGGGCAACAAGGACCTCTAACCAAATTTTTGATCTGGTACATATGGATCTGGTTGGTCCATTAACACCATCCATCACATACAAAAAAAGATATTTCCTAACTATTGTAGATGACTATAGCCGTTATGGATTTGTTTATACTTTAAAACACAAAGATGAAACTTTTCAAAAATTCAAAGAATTTTACAAACGTGTAGAAACACAACACAATTTCAAAATAAAACAAATCATGACAGATAGGGGATCCGAGTTCATGTCAAAAGAATTCTCACAATGGATAAAAGACAAAGGAATGCTACACTTCACGACTAGCCCATTTTCTGCTTTTCAGAATGGTACAGCTGAACGAAAGAACTCGACACTGCAAACCATGATTAGATGTACATTAGAAGATGCTGGTTTAGGAAAACAATTCTGGTCAGAAGCATTACTATATTCAAACTATACCCAAAATAGGACCTGGTCTAGCATCCTAAATAAAACACCATACGAAGTGATGTACAATAGGAAACCAAAAATATCACACATGCACATATTTGGAGTTACAGCAGACGTACAAATACCAAAACAATTAAGACGTAAGGGAGATAACATATCCAGAAGGCTCAGATTCATGGGATACGAAACAGGCACAAAAGGATATAGATTCATTGACAGTAATAACAAATTCATAGTCTCAAGAACAGCAGTATTTCATGAACAGGCCAACTGGCCTAAGATACATCTTAACGAGATAATCCAAAATACAAAACCAAATATTGAACAACAAGACAGAATAGAAAGAGAGAAACATGAACATAACACACGATGACAAAAACAAAACATGGACAGGTAACCATACCAGGATAAAAACAGATTCATTAACCAAAAAGGAAGCAAGGTATCTACACGATAATGAGAGCATTCCAATAAGAACAATCAGGTGTAACAGAAAACAATTACCCAATAAGTATAAGGATTATATAATGTGTGTGAATGACGAGACACCAACACCTAACACATACGAGGAAGTGTTGAAACTTCCCATGGAAGAAAGAGAAATGAACAAAAGAAATGAACAGCTTGCGTGAATTAGGTGTATTTACACCAGTCCCTGCCCCTGAGAACAAGACAATTATAGGCACCAGATGGATATTCAAAATCAAAGATTTAGAAGAGGGTCATAAATTATATAAAGCTAGATTAGTCGCACAAGGTTACGCTCAAAAATATCCTGAGGATTACACTGACACATACTTTCCCACTGTAAGAACCGAAAGTGTTAAGACAGCTTTAGTCATAGCGGCTATACTCAATCTTGATGTCTTTCAATATGATGTGGAGACCGCATACTTACATGCAAAGCTCGACAAAGAGATATATGTAAGGGCACCTCATAGCCAATGTACAAATAGTAATGAGACCTGGTTACTTAACAAAAGCTTGTACGGATTAAAACAATCCGGCAAGCGTTGGTATGAATGTCTAGTCAGCGTGCTTAAAAATATGGATTTCAAAGCCACAACTGCAGACAATTGCTTTTTTGTTAGAAAGGAAGGTGAATCATTAGAATTTGTGTTAATCTATGTGGATGATATTTTGTATATAGGCAAACATAAAGAAAAGAAAGACTTATTTGTATCCAAGCTAAGTGAACATTTCTCTTTAAAGTCGCTAGGAAGGGTAAACAAATACCTTGGAGTTCAAATCAATAAAACAAGAAAGGGATTCAAATTATCCCAGAGAGATAAAATTATAGAACTTCTGGAAAAATGCAATTTAAGAGATGCCAAACCTTGCGATACTCCTATGCAGACTGATTTTCTAAGGAATATGGATGAATCTTCACCTGAGTTCGAGAACAATACATTATATAGATCAATTATTGGTTCTCTCTTGTATATATCTAATTGGACCAGACCTGATATAGCTCTGCCACTTAATTTATTATCTAGACATGTAAGTAAACCACTTATGTATCATTGGGAAGCAGCTAAACAAATACTAAGATATCTAAAACACAGCATGGATTTCTGCCTACTCTTAGAACCCAATAATATTAAAGAACGTATTATCACCAGTTACACTGATGCAGACTGGGCAGGTGACATCAAATGTAGAAAGAGTACCTCAGGTTATGTATTATTTTTAAATGATTGCCCAATATTCTGGTACACTGGGAAGCAAGATTTAGTAGCGACTTCCACAACAGAGGCAGAATACGTTTGTTTATCTAAAGCCTCAAATAATTTAGTGTGGTTTAATGATTTATTACCTGATATTTGGAAGAATCCAATACTACCATTTGTCATACATGAAGATAATAAGGCGGCTATAGAAATATCAAGATCTGACGCCATTGGTCAAAGGTCCAGACATATAGATATCAAATTTAAACATGTGAGACAATTATCTCAGGATGGATTCATTAAAGCAATCCACTGCGAAACCTCAGAACAAATAGCCGATATATTAACTAAACCTTTACCTTCTAAACAACACAAATACTTGACATCAAAATTACAAGTACTATATAGTTCTGAATCCGAATGCAATCATTGTTATATGTCGAATCGGCATTTAGAGGGGGATTTGTCATAAGTAAATGCCTTATTCTATAACAAGAGATATGTATATATGTACAGGATATAAAGGGTTAATTTATTCCTCCTCCTTTAATGTATTCATGTGTAATCACCCCCTTCCTTGACTCCTCCCCTTTGATATAAATAGAGAGTGCTTTTACCTCATGCTTGCTTCTCACTGTAAATCTGACAAGAATAAGTAGAATGCCTATTATGAATAAACACTTCTTTAACTGAAGAAATTGCTTCTGAATTCATCATTGAGTCTGATCCTCAAAATATTGTAACAGTATTTTTTTTAAATTTGATTTATATGCTGACCTTCTCCAGAGACTCAGGGCGGCTTACAATGGGCTAAGCAATAGCCTTCATACTTTTGTATATTTTATACAGTCAGTTTATTGCCCCCACAATCTGGGTCCTCATTTCACCTACCTTAGAAAGGATGGAAGGCTGAGTCAACCTTGAGCCTGGTGAGATTTGAACTTGCAGTAATTGCAGGCAGCTGATGTTAATAACAGTGCTTTAGTCTGCTGCACTACCAGGGCTCTTTCAGACTTAATAAGTGTGATCTTATTAAGGCTTTATAAAGTGGTACTAATACTTCACTTGATCTTGAGTCTAAGCCTCTATTTATACAACCAAGGATTGTATTAGCTTTTTTGGCTGCTGCCACACACTGCTGGCTCATGTTTAAGTGATTGTCCACTAGAACCCAAGGTCCCTCTCACAGTTACTGTTTTTGAATCAGGTTTTGCCTAATCTGTACTTATAACTTTGATTTTTCCTGGTGTAAAACCTGGCTTTTCTCCACATTAAATGTAATGTTTTTTGGACTGTTCAAGTCTGTCAAGATCTTTTTAGATCCTGAGTTTGTCTTCTGGAGTGCTGGCTATTTCTGTCATCTTGGTGTCATCTGCAAATTTGATGAGTCCCTCATCTATTCCCTCATCTAAGTCATTTATGAAGATATTGAAGAGTCTGGGCCTAAGACAGAACCTTGTGGTAACTCCCTGCTTACTTCCCTCCGTGTAGATATAGTACCATAAGGACTACTCATTAAATACGGTTTGTCAATCAGATACAAATCCATCTGATGGTGATGCTGTCTATCCCACATTTTTCTAGCTTACCAAGAAGTAGGTTGTAGTCTATTTTGTTGAATGCCTTGCTGAAGTCGAAATATACTATGCCCATAGCATTTCGCTGGTCTATTGATTTAGTCCCTTTGTCAAAGAATGAAATAAGATTGGTTTGGCATTATCTGTTTTTAACAAACCCATGCTGGCTACTACTTATAACTTTATTTGTTTCTAGATGTTCACAGATCTGCTTTTTGATTATTTTTTCCCAGTATCTTCCCAGGTATTGATGTTAGGCTGATTGGTCTGTAGTTTCCCGGATCTGTGTTTGTTTGTTTGTTTGTTTGTTTGTTTGTTTGTTTTTGAAGATGGAATTCACATCAGCTCTTTTCCAATCCTTTGGTAGTTCTCAGGGCTCCAAGATTTTTTTAAAGATATGATATAATGGTTCTGAGATAACATCTACCAGCTCCTTCAGAACTCTGGAATGTAATCCATCAGGTCCTGGTGATTTATATTCAGCAAGATCAGACAGGTGTAGCATTTTCTTGCTTATTTTAATTTTTATTTCTAGTGTCTCTTTTACAGTTATGTTTTTGGTAGGTTGTGCTATAGTTTCTTTTCGTGTGAAGACTGATGCAAAGAATGAGTTAAGCAACTCTGTTTTCTCTCTACTGCTTGTTACTTTGTTGCCATCTTCTCTCTTTAGTGGACTGGCTGTTTCTTTGACTTTTTTTCTTATTATTTATATGTTGAAATAAACTTTTTTTTTATTAGTATCTTTGAATTTTGTTACAAACTTTTGCTCATTCTGAACCTTTGCTTTCCTGACTTCATCTTTGCAGATTCTGGATATTTGCTGATATTCTGCCTTGGTTATGTGTCCCTCTTTCGATTTTTCTTTCAGTTGATCAGATAGATTTTTTTGTACAACCTTGCTGGTTTCTTCTTGGATTTCTTGTTTTCTTATTTATTTAGCCTTCTGGAAGACAAGGAGGGAAGGTATGGAATTGACTGGCTGAGAGTTAAGATCTTTTGAGCAGAACTTTATTCAACTCCTCCACATCCAATTATGTGATATTTTTGGTTCAAGAGGAGCCCAGAATGATATAACTTGAGGCTCCTTTCCAACACTCTCAGATGTCTTCCCAACCTTAACATATGGTTGTAGAAGTTCTATCTCTATCTAAAAGCTTCTTGACAACATATTAAAATTGCCAAGATCTAGCATCTTACTTTAGATTTTATGTATGAACTGTCTAATGAGCATCAGTTAACAATTTTTTGTAACAAAATATACTTACACGTTTTTAGAAACTAAAAGGTATATTTAACATATAGAGTTAAAACATGAAAAAAGCAGTGATTACTTCATATTTGGGTCCATATTGGTATCATTAAGAGTAGCTTTCATATTTCTCAATGTTTCATTCCAATTAAACTTTAACCACAAAGTATATTTGAAATATTATAATCAACATGAGATGAAAGGTCATTTTGCCAAGTGAGTACCACATTTCTACCTCCTCACAACTTCCCTCTTAAAAATGGAAACCAGAATCAGACCATCAGTATAAAATATTGTAAATTTCAGCTTGCTGATATTCATGAACTGACATTTGTTTCTCTACATATTTACACAACTCATTCCCATCTGTTCAATAGAAACAAATTTTTTGCTAACATAAAGTGGTAGCCTGTTTTACTGGCCTATGGCTCATATAGTCATGAGATTTCTTTTGATACCTAGCCTTTTACTCTGGATTTCATCCTGACTTCTACTCCCTTTTCTGTGTGACATCCCTTCAGAATTTTTGACAACTGCTATATTTCCCTTTTGTTTCATTTCTATAGGTCTAAAGCAGAGTTTCCCAAACTTGGGAACTTTAAGAAGTGTGGACTTCAACTCCCAGAATTCCCCATCCAGCATGGCTGGCTGTGGGATTTTGGGAGTTGAAGTCCATACATCTTGAAGTTCCCAAGTTTTGGAAACACTGGTCTAAAGATATCCAGGTGCCTTTACCATTCTGATATCCCTCTTTTGAACATGCTCCAGTTTATCAATGTTCTTTTGAATTGTCGTGCTATACCTGAATACAATACTCTAAATGAGTCTCTATTCAGTTGCAATAATCATTTATTCTAAAGAGAAAATAAGAAGAAATGGAACTGGGGTTATCTTTATTATACGTACAGTACCTTGCGAGCAATTAAACATATCCCACACCTAAGACAGCTTCTTTTCAGAAATCTGGAGGGCCTCTATCCCTTGGTGTTCCAGAAGGCTATGAAGAATTGCATATTCCCACAAACACTGGGCCAGAATAAGGTTTGAGCCCATCATATATATTTTTGGAATGAGACTATCGCATTTTGGCTGCATGTGAAATTTTAACCTCATGGAAGTTATGTTACGCAGTCATGCAGGCTAACTCTGCCATTCGATTCTGACCGCCTTAACATTGACTCTGCCTTCCATCCTTCTGAGATTGGTAAAATGAGGACCCAGATTGTTGGGGACAATATGCTGACTCTGTAAACTGCTTAGAGGGCTGTATGTCAGGGTTCCAAGTAATAGATCCATTGCAAGCAAAACCTCCGAGGTAGGTGAGTTCCTCAAAGAATAGCTTTATTGGAAATATCATATTGGCATATATCTTTTTTTTTTTAAAGTTGTATTGGTTCCCCCCCAATACACACCCACATATTTTTTGAAACAGAGTATTGACCATATCATATCATATACAATTTATCATATCCAAATATATTTTACTTAATTACAGTTTCTGCTAAAGTGTTCTTTTTCCATATTTGAATCCAATCTTAATTTTTCTATACTATAAACAATATGTTCTTTCACCCTCAAGTTTTATTTTTTCCATTCTTAATCATATACATCCCCCTTTAATTTTTTAATAATTCATTCTTTATTTTAATATATTTAAACATGTATGGGATGCCTTTCTTCCATTTCATCTTTTTTTGTTTTACAGCAACCTTTCTTCTCTTTCTCTTCCTCTCCCTCCCTTCTTTTATCCTTTCTACCTTCTTCTTCCCTCCTGTCCTATTCCTTCTCTGCTTCCCCTTCCTTTCTCCCCCTCCTCCTTTCCTCATCCCTATCTAACCTTCTCTCCTACTCTTATTCCCCTTACCTTTTTTCCTCTCCTCTTCTGTTCCTCTCTCTCTTTCTCCCTTCCTTCAATCTCCCTACTCTTTCTTCTGTCTCTCTCTATTGCTTAATTTTTACATATAAACCATTCTGTATCTGCTGATCTACTTACAACATTTTCTTACATCATTTATTTAACATTTCAATTTCATTTCTTACTTTCAATTTCCTTTGTTTTTTCAATCTTTAGCACACATTTCTTTACTTTCATTTTAATTTTATGTCTTAATTTCAATTAAATATTCCACTTTACAGTAATCTATATATTTTTCAGTTTATTTCTTACATACAACTTTTACTACTAATGTCATCCCCTTAAATCAACATATTACTGCTTTGATTCCTTTCTACTACATTTTTTTTCTTTTCCCTTTTAACCATTTTCTTTTAAGCTCTCCTGAATAATCAAGGCAATGTCCGCTGGTCTGGTAACATTATTCCTTCTTCTGGCCAGGTGTGAGAACATCCTTGGTTCCCAAGAGAAAATATTTTATTTTGACTACACAACCCCAGCTATCTCTAATCCCCCGCTTCCATATCCCTCACTCCAGTGTGGCAGCACTGAAGCTTCAAGATGGCTTCAGCAAGGTCAGCTTCAGGGTTGACACTGTAAAACACTATGAAGCGGTATATAAGTCCAAGTGCTATTGCTATTGCTAATGCTAATGCTATGTTATTGTTGTTAGCTGTCCAGGATTATATTATATATTTATATTTATTTTATTTTTATTTTATTTGATTTCTATACCACCCTACTCCCGAAGGACTCAGGGCGGTGCACAGCCAAACAATAAAATACATACATACAAAATTTAAAAGTGAAATTAAAATCAAATTAAATAGTTTTGGCCCTGACAAATTAAAACCCCAATCAATTTAAAACCAATTTTAAAATTTGAGTATATAAAATACTAAAAAATATTAAAAATTAAAAAATCTTTTATAAAACAGGGAGAAAAATTAGGCCAGGCCCGCCTGGTGAAATAAAAAGGTCTTTAAAGCATGACAGAAGGTGCGCAGATCCGGGATCCTCCGTATCTCCGGGGGGAGCTCGTTCCAGATAGTAGGTGCCCCCACAGAGAGGGCCCTCCCCCTGGGGGCCACCAGTCAACATTGTTTGCCGACAGCACCCAGAGGAGCCCCTCTCTATGGGAGTGTACCGGCCAGTGGGAGGCTATTGGTGGTAGTAGGCGGTCCCGCAAGTACCCAGGTCCTGAGCCATGGAGCGCTTTAAAGGCGGTAACTGAAACCTTGAAGCACACCCGGAAGACAGTGCAGCTCGTGCAGGAAGGGTGTTACATGGGAATGCCATGTCGCTCCCATTACCACCCGCACGGCTGCACTCTGCGCCAGTTGGAGCCTCCGGGTGCTCTTCAAGGGGAGCCCCATGTAGAGAGCGTTACAATAGTCCAGGCGGGAGGTGACGAGGGCATGAGTGACTGTGTGTAAGGAGTCTCGATCCAGAAAGGGACACAACTGGCGGATCAGGCGAACCTGATAAAAAGACCTCCCGGTCACAGCCGTCAAGTGCTCTTCTAAAGACAGCTGTGAATCCAGGAGGACGCCCAAGTTGTGCGCCCTCTCCGTGGGGGCCAATGATTCGCCCCCAATAGTCAGTGATGGCACCAACTGACTATATCGGGACGTCGGAAACCACAGCCACTCGGTCTTGGATGG
This sequence comes from Arizona elegans, assembly GCA_022577455.1. Classification (NCBI taxonomy): domain Eukaryota; kingdom Metazoa; phylum Chordata; class Lepidosauria; order Squamata; family Colubridae; genus Arizona; species Arizona elegans. Next base: position 37,262,581 of record JAKOOJ010000007.1, on the reverse strand, counting down.
GTTGAGCCTGAGCCTATTCCTCCCCATCCAGATCTGCATGGCCTCCAGGCACCGGGACATCACTTCAAGGGCATCGTTGGGGTGGTCTGGGGTGGAGATGTACAGCTGGGTGTCATCAGCGTACTGGTGGTACTTCACCCCGAAACCACGGATGATCTCGCCCAGCGGCTTCACATAAATGTTGAACAGGAGGGGCGAGAGGACCGACCCTTGTGGCACCCCACATGAGGGGCCTCAGGGTTGACCTCTGCCCCCCTGTCATCACAGACTGTGACCGGTCAGAGAGAAAGGAGGAGAACCACTGCAACCCAGTGCCTCCCACCCCTAACTCTTCCAACCAGTGCAGCATGATACCATGGTCGATGGTATCAAAAGCCGCTGAGAGATCTAACAGGACCAGGACAGAGGAGCACCCCCTGTCCCGAGCCCTCCAGAGATCATCAACCAACGTGACCAATGCCGTTTCCGTGCTGTACCCGGGCCTGAAGCCCGACTGGAATGGATCCAGAGACAACGTTTCATCCTGGTGCTGGGGGAGCTGTTGCGCAACCACACTCTCAACAACCTTCGCCACAAAGTGAAGGTTGGAGACCGGACGATAGTTTACCAACATTGCCAGGTCAGGGAAGGCTTCTTGAGGAGAGGCCTCACCACCGCCTCTTTCAAGATGGCAGGAAAGTCACCCTCACCCAAGGAAGCATTTATAATCCCCTGGAGCCAGCCTCGTGTCACTTCCCGGGAAGCCAGCACTAACCAGGAAGGACACGGGTCCAATAAACGTGGTCGTGTTCAGTCTACCCAGAATCCTGTCCACGTCCTCAGGGATCACAGGATCAAACTCATCCCAGATAACATTCTCAAGACCTGCCCCAGTCTCTCCCCCTGAGACTACCCAGTCGGAGTCCAAATCTTCCCGAATCTGAGTGATTTTGTCATACAGATACTGAACAAAATCCTCGGCTCTACCCTCCAAGGGGTCCTCCAGCACTTCCTGGTGGAGCAGGGAGCAGGTCACCCTAAAGAGGGCGGCCAGGCGGTTATCTGATGATGCAATAAGAGCAGCAAAATAGCTACATTTCGCTATTTTTATCGCCACTAGGTAATTACTAATATGGGATCTTACTAGTGTCCGGTCAGATTCAGAAAGACTGGCCCTCCAACTACTCTCTAGGCGTCTTTTCCGGCGCTTCAATATATGATGTGGACGTATAAACAAATAAAATATACAGAACCTAAAGGCCTTAAGGAAACACTGATGACATATTTAATCTCTTCTCTCTTCTTACTTTGCCATATGTGATTCTGAAGAAACCCATTATCACCACATTCAATTTAATTTCTGTTTATCTTCGCATGTTGTACAGGTAGTCCTTGACTTACAACAGTTCATTTAGTGACCATTCAAAATTATAATGGCACTGAAAAAAGTGAATGACTGTTTTTCACACTTACAACAATTGCAGCATCACCATAGTCATGTGATCAAAAATTGGATGCTTGGCAACTGGTTCATATTTTTGACAGTTGCAGTATCCTGGGATCATGTGATCCCCTTTTGTGATCTTCTGACAAGCAAGGTCAATGGGGAAACCAGATTCACTTAACAACCAAGTTAGTAACTTAACAACTGTAATGATTCACTTAACAACTGTGGCAAGAATGGTTATAAAATGGGACAAAACTCACTTAACAAATTTTCCCTTAGCAACATAAATTTTGCACTCAATTATGAGGACTACCTGTACCTAATTCTCATATTCAGGGGGTTTATATACATTCAATTCTCATCCAGCAGTTAAGCATATTCTTATTCACAGTTGTTTTCACTTCTTTTGACAAACATTCATTCCTTATAGTAGACTATGTAATAACCACTACTCTTCTACCAGCTTTTGCACATTTTTAACATTTGCTGCATTTTTTTTGACTTTTTAGCTAAGAACATGGTATGGTGGTGTGCAAAAATGCATATCTGTACATAATTCCAACCAATGTATCTTTAACATTACTACAAGCAGTTCTTATGCATGTATCCATAAATACTCTGTATCAGAAAACCAAGGAGACATTGCTTATGTTTCCTGCTTAGAGCTGAACTATTTACTAAGAATTTCCAGATGTGCTTTATTTCTATCATACATTATCTTATTACATTCAGCATCCAACCTTCATTCCATATTCAAGCAAAATGTTTCATAATTCAAGCTTAGTCATATTATTTCTCTAAATCACTGTGTAATAAACTTTCTTGCATTCACACAAGGTAAAAGTATTCAGCAGCAACAATGCTTTTCTTTTTCTTTTTGCGAATTCTTATTTCCTTGTATAAATTTTATTTAAATATTAACAACTCTTTTGTAGAGTAGATGCAAATCTAGCCACTATTGATATTTTCAAGAGAATATACAATCTAGTAATATTCTTCCTGGGAAAGTGGACTAGATAGGCGGCAGTGATTGATTATGACCACTTATGACTGCACATTCACTTACAGACAAGAACTAAAATACTCTGAGGCATACTTTCAACAATTATACTGAAAATTCTTAACTAATACAAATTCCAACTTTATCCTTTTTTCACATTTATATAATAATACACCTGTGTACTCATCTACACACAATTCAAGTAGACTTCCAGTGATTCCAGCTCCTTTTCCCTTAATAGAATTTATCCAAAATTTAGGTACCATATTTTTCAGAATATAAGAGGCACCTTTTCCCCCCAAAAAAGAGGGTGAAAAACTGGGTGCATCTTATACTCCGAATGTAGCCCTGCCCAGCCTTGCAAATGGAGATTTCAGAGGCTGAAAGAAGCCTCTGAAAGAAGCTTCAGAAAAAAAGCCTCTGAAAGGTTTTTATATAAAATAAAATGGAAAGCAACAAAAGAATTAGTAAAGGTTCTAACCAAACTATGCTAACAAATCTGGAGAATGACACAATAACCAATAGATCAGAAGAGGTTAATCTATTTACCAACACCAAAAAAAGGAGATTGAACAGAGTACAGATAGTCCTTCAGAATAAAAGCCTCTGAAAGACGCTTCAGAAAAAAAGCATCCAAACAGATTTCAGATTCAGATTTTTTTTTTCATCCAAAAAGCCTGTTTCAGAGGCTTTCAGAGGCAGAAAAAAAAAACAAGGCACAGAGCTCACAACCAACGAACCTGTTGCTAAAATGCACCTCTGGGAACAGCTGATTGGGGGTATTCTGGGAGGCCAATCCACCCACCAATCAGCTTCTTTCTTATCCCCCCCCCAAAAAAACCCTAAGGTTATACTCCGAAAAATATGGTATATCTAAAAACTGATGTTGAAATGCAATTATCATCAATCTTAACCTGTTTGGATAATGGTGAGGGATGCTGGAAATTATAACTCAGCAACTTTTGGAAGGCACAGTTTTACCAGTCCTAATTTGGAGGAACAATATAACTTCAATAATGTTTGGACAGTTCAGTATTCTTGAACTGTTATGTATTCCTGTCTTTGGTTTTGCTTTAATCCTGCTTTTGTTTTATGCCTTGACTATGATTGTTAATGCTGACTTACCTTTTGATTCCAATGACTATGCAGTCTGATGACATCTCATCTGCTTATTACTTACTTTGACTGGTTTCCACTCACTAGCATTAGATCTTGAAATTCAGACATGAGGAAACAAATAAAAAGCTAAAATGTTGTGATACACCAGAAGATATTATAGCACAAGAATACTCAGTTTTCCAATAAAACAAAGTTTATGAAAAACTTTTGTGTAAAGTTTTCAGGCTGAGGATCATACCAGACTGCTACCTGACTACTACATTCTAACAGATAGAGCCCAAATAGATATTTGTTTGTTTATTTTTTTCACATCTAGCATCATTCATTATCAATATAAGAATCAGATGTGGCTGGACAAGGGGAAACAATTTGTGCAGCCAGGTTTTGAGTGGCACATTAGAAGCAATCCCAGGGTAGAGGAGCTGGGTTGGGAGCTTTATAGAAGAAGAACCCCACAAATGGGAATAACTTTTTCTATGGGTATTTGAGGGTCAGATTGTATTTATGAGATTGAGCAAGAGTAATAAATTGTAATGCTATTACCATACCATCCTCCCAGATTCATAGCCTGGGCTATTTAATCTCATTGTGGGCATGATTTATAGATTTGCTGGAATCCAAGGTAATTTTAAATGTTCTCTTTGGACTCAGAAGCATCTCAAGAATGTATGTGTCATTACAACAATGGGCTTGCCACATGTCATCATGGGTCAAAACACACAGTCAGCAATACATTAGACTTGGATCTCAGAGCAAAGGTTGTCTTTCCAGGGGACATTTCTACCAGTGTCTTGTCATGAACAGAAAACTTTCCTGTCATTTTGTGTTGCCTTGAGTCACCAGCCTCCATAGCAAAGATCAGCTGGTATTGATATTCCAGTCCAGACACCTAATAGATATGAATGGCTTCCAGATAGTGTTTATAAGACAGTTGGGTTGAATGAGTTGTGAGCTTGTGGAATTCAGAGGCAACCAGGGAACAAGATAGGATTGTTTCTCAGCACTTTCTCCACAACTGTTTGTTAGGGTGTGTGTAAAAAGTATTTGTTGCTTGTGCAACGAGCAGAGCAGAAACACACAGGGAAGGAGATAAACGTGCAGCTTGTGTGAGAAAAATACTTTATATACAAGATAATAAGCAGTCTCGGTGGTGCACCAAAAGTATGTATATAACTTAAATCAGGCTTCCTCCCGTGCCATAAAGTAAAAGGTATTTTACCTGTAGAGGAGTGCACCACATTATTTAAAATATGATTGGCACATAGTATTGCTTCTCCCCACAATTTATCAGGTAAACAAGCATCAGCCAGCATAGTCCTAGTCATAGCTTGTAGGGTCTGGCCTCTTCGTTCTATATATGCATTATATTCCAGCCGAAAAGGAGCAGAACGTTTATGCTGTATCCCAGCATCCTTCAAAAACTTAGCCAACTGATGGTTAGTAAACTCAGTTCCATTGTCAGTAACAATGCATTTCACCTTAAACCTCTGCTTCCTTTCTACAAAACGAAGCCAGTTTGTGATACATTGGAACGTATCACTTTTGGACTTCATAAGGTAGCAAAAACCATATCTGGTAAAGTGATCAACTATACTCAAAATATAGCATGCTCCCCCTAAACTGGGTTTCTTTGGCCCTATTAAGTCTAGAAAGACTACCTCCAAAGGTTTAGTTGTTTTAAACCCATTGCAGCGGTTTGCAGGTGTAACTTTACTTTTATGCTGGTTACAAGTATTACAGTTCAAGTATTTGCTGCAAGCCCTTAACTTAATGCCTTTAGACTGCTTAACAGTTGAATGCAACAACCTGAAATTCAAATGACCAAGCCTTCTATGTAGTAAATGTACGCATTCATCATGCGGCTTTACATTTCCAAATTTAGTTTTTGACTGAACTAACAGTAATGACTTATCCCTAATCACAAATAAGTCATTTTCTAATTCTGCAGTAACTACAGTGCCTTCACATTCCAGCAAACATTTGTTTTTTTTTTTAATTACTGTAAACCCAGAATGTAGTAATGACTTTACAGATAAAAGGTTATATTTCAAACTAGGGATATAAAGCATGGGTAAAGAGTGCTTACTAATAGAACATTGAACAAGTCCCTCCCCAGCTACAGTCACATTCCAGCCATTAGCTAATTTGACCTTTTTAGTACTTTTCTTCATGTTTAGAAACAGTTTTCTGTTTTTTGTTATGGATTGAGAAGCTACCGCTATCAATCACCCATCAATCATCTCTTATATTAATAGATGAACTGGTTGCTAACTTACACCCTTTCCTGGGTTTAGCAGAGTTTCTAGCAGACACTTTCTTATTTTTACAATATTTTACAACGTGCCCCTTAGCCCCGCATGCATAATAGCGTTTAACAATATTGACATTCTCATATACAGCTTCCACTTTTGGTTGCTGTTGCATCCTTAACTGGTCTCGTTCTTGCCTACGTTTGGCCTCATCCAGTAACCTACCAGTTATACTGGCCAATGTTAGTTCATCTCTAGACAATACTTCTAATGATGAAACAAAAGAGTCATAACTGTCATCCAACGATGAAAGAATAATATAAACTTGCTGCAGTTCAGTAAACACAAGGTCTTTCTCATGTAGCTCCTGGAAAAGCCCTGTCATGGAGTCCAGGTGAGCCATCATGTCTCCTCCTTTCTGAAGATGTAAGCGAAATAATTTCTGTGTCAGGTAGATATGGACACCCACAGAGTCACGAACGTAGAGCTTCTTTAGCTTTGTCCAACACCTCGCAGCAGACTCTTCGCCCCGGAAATGGACAAGTTGCTGGTCTCCCAGTGTCAGGCCAATGATGCATAAAGCACGCTCGTTGTCCCTGTGAAACTTCGCTATCTTTTTGGCAACTTCTTCGTCAGCAGCATTCAATGCAGTTATGTCCGGTGGATTCTTAACCATGTCCCACAGTCCTTCTTTTCGCAAAAGTAGACAGCATTTTGTGGACCAGGTAACATAGTTTGTACCATCCAACCGGGTTATGGTAGAATAACTTGTACCTTGCTCAAAAGCCATCATCTTGACTACTACACCCACTGCCTGCACTTCTCACTTCTGCAAAAACAAATTAAAGAGCCCTGGAACGTTCTGGGCCCATAACCAATGTTAGGGTGTGTGTAAAAAGTATTTGTTGCTTGTGCAACGAGCAGAGCAGAAACACACAGGGAAGGAGATAAACATGCAGCTCGTGTGAGAAAAATACTTTATATACAAGATAATAAGCAGTCTCGGTGTAGGTAAAACAGTCCAAGGTCATAAACAGTAATATCAGTCCAGTAAGTATCTTCCCTTGCCAAAGCAAACAGACTTTAGTAACTCTCGGTATACAGTACCATATAACAATCCAGTCTAACACCAATCAGCAGAAAGATGCAGGAAGCAACAGGAACAATCAGGAGCAAAGAACACTTCTCTGCGCTGCTTATTTATGCACTGTAGCCTAATTACAGAGTTCAGCAAACCCTGATTACGTGGCTCAATTGTTTCTTAAAGAAACAGATATATTGCCTGATCAACAAGTTAGGAGTAAGCTACAAGCTGAACATAACACTGTTGATCTTAGGGAGCTTCATGGTTCTTTGAGAAGAAATGTTTGAAGGCATGGCTAAAGTGATTGTGGCAAAGGAAGAGTAGAGAATATGACCGGATACAAATATAAATATATTAAAACCTACTCTGGAACAAAAACAGCAATGAGGAATAACCACTTCTTGCATCTGTGGAATGTCACTCAGTTGACATTTAGAGTTACTGGCTTCCTAACTTGAAATGATAAAGTAAAAAATTTAGTGCATGCGACTGTGACTATCCATCTTTCATTGTAATAAAAGCAGTTCTATTGTCTATGAGCTGGAAACCAGTTCATGAGAAGCTAAGGTAACATCTCATTTAACTTGAGATATTTTTGTGTCTGTGGACTCTGAGAAGATACACCTTGTTCTTCTTCTTCTTCTTGTTGTTGTTATCTTAGTTCCACCACTTGTAGCATAGTTCTCCAACCTACTCGGTTAATTAAACTAGCCAAGAATGAAGATTCAGTCTATAGTCAAAACCTTCAAGGTCCTAGTGGCCTTGAAATAGGCACTTGTCCACAATCTCTTCAAAAGATCCAGACTGAGACGGGAAAGGGGGTATCAAAAGAACTACAAAAAAAAAAAAAAAAATGATAAAAAAGTGGAAAGAAGAAGAGCAAGGGACTGCATTAGTCACCCTCCTGGATTACTTGTGGAAGAAACTTGGCCATCCTAATTTTGCAGTACCTCTCAGTTGCCTTTGATATCATCAACCAGCATCTGGAAAGCATCTGGGAAATTTGGGAATTGGAGGTAATGCATTACAATGATTTTGTTCCTTCCTATATGGGTTGGTCCAGTTGTTACATAGAGGTGATATATCTGGCCTTTTGCATTCAATCATGGAGTGCCCCAGTAGTCAGTCTTCTGTTCCATCTTATCTAACATAAATTGAACTGGCTTAAAAATAAATGAATAAGTTTTTTAAAAAGAGGATTTAGCTCTCAATGGCTAAATTTTGAAAACTATCCCTAAAGCTACAATAATAAAGCATTAATATAAATTCCAAACATTCTGGGTCTCTGCTTGATTCTTAGAAACCTGGAGTAGTATTAAGAAATTGATATGCTTTTTTTGTAGCAAAAGGTTATTTTGTACAAGAATTTAATTTTAGCATCAAAGATAGGAAGAATGAAGACTACCAAACTATATTTGGCTGCTGCTCTGCATAAAAAGGATTTATAGGTTGAAGTACAAGATTGCCCCCTAGTGAGCACCCTTTTTCTTTTGGAAACTTTAATATCATTCTCTCCACCTAATGAATTGGTGAATTATTCAAGATACCTGCTAATGGTAGATGCATTCTTTTTTTAAAAAAAAACACTACTGAAAAATTTTGTATGTGCTTACTGAAAGCTATACAGTTAAACATGAGTTATAATTTCATTTCACAGAAGATTACATTTTTACCCAAGGGATTAAAATTATCACTTAACACGGACTTCCGGTTTCCTCGTCTTCGGCGACGACGGTGCCTTTTTAAGCACCGCCAGCCCAGCCACTTGTAGAGCCGCTTCCCGATCGTGAAGCGGCTTGAAAGCTTCAAAATCCTCAGGATTCTTGAAGAAGAGGCAGCAGGGTACAGGCCGAGCCCCTGCAACCCCCCCAGGGAATTGTTTCTGGGGAGGAAACAGGCGCGGCTCCCTCCCAACCTGCTGAGACTCCGGGCGGCGTGGGACGTCTCTGCTTTTGCAGAACAAGCCGGCTGCAGGAAACTTCAATAGAGAAAGGAAATAACCCAAACAAGCAGCCGAAATTTACTTGAACCCTGAAACTCGGAACTGCAAGTATTAGCACTTTGTTGATTTCTTATTTTGAAGGGAAAACTTTTGCATGAGTGAAAGTGACTGGGAAAAAATATGGCGCTCAGCATTAGAGTAAACGAATCAGCGAGTGTGGATTGGTGAAGTCATCTCGCTTTGTTACAAAGTTAATAAGTTGCTATAAAGTTGCTTCGGCTGTAATAACAGGAACAAAAGGAAAATCTCTCCCTTTTTAATACTTGATTTTGCATCACCACAGTTTTGCTTTGATTAAATCTGGGGGACTTTTTTAGAAGGTTTTTCTGGAGGTGGTAGAAGAAGAGGAACCTCCCTCTTCAGAAAAGCTAGCCTACGTGGCAGGATGGCTTCAAAGAAGCAGGAAGGCAAAACGGGGGGGGGATCCCCCACACACAAACAGGACACGCAGTCACAAGCTCAGAAAAAAGATTTTGATATGGGAGATTTAAAAGAATTTATTTCAAAAATCCTGGATGATAAATTTCAAAAAGCTCAACAGGAAATAGATGATAAAATCCAAAAGTCTCAACAGGAAATTATGCAGGAAATGCAGCAGAACCAAAAGAAGGTGACCAAAAAAATATCAGATGTGGCGTCTGGCCTGGCAGGATTTATTATGAAAGTTGAGTCAAAAGTGGATGAATTTAAATCAGAAGTTAATGCTAAGATGAAAGATAATGATCATAAATTTTCTGATGTTGATGATAAGATGCAGAGAGTTGAGAACGAAATTGTTATGATGCAATTCAGGGCAATGGAATTCGCTATACGGCTTCGAGGAATTAGAGAAGAGGAGAGACAAGATTTGAGACAGGTCTGTGCTGAAGCCTTAGCTGTGATTTTAAAAATTAACCCTGATATGGTTTTCTATAAAATAGACAAAATTTACAGAGTGAATTCCTGGGTGGCCAGACAAAGACAATTGCCCAGAGATGTGGTCATATATTTTACAGACAGAGCAATAAGAAATGATATCCTGCAAAAATCTTTTCTTACCTCTGTGCAACTGGGAGGGTCAAAAATCACAGTTTACAAAGAGCTTCCACCTAAGATGTTGAAATCTAGAAAAGACTTTGGCTTTCTTGTTAAAGAACTGCAGAATAATCAAATACCATTTTGTTGGGATGCTCCAACTGGCATAATTTTGAGATATAAGGGAGAGAGATACCGTTTGAATACTGTGGAGAAGGCGGAGCAATTTTATACTGATATCCTTAAAGAAAGAACACCATCCCCACGTACATCCACAGTTTTGGAGATTAAGGAGAGTGATAAGAAGCAACTTCAAGAACCGCAACAACAATCTAAGCAGGAATCAGAGGAGTTGAAGGGCGCTGAAGGAGGTTTCCTGGATGAGCCTTTGCTGGAACCTTCTCCAATCTTGGAGCCGGTTTGGATGGCTGAAGTCAAGGACCAGCATATAACCTGAGCAAAATCCAAGCAACTTAAAGAAAAGTTACAGCAGGAAAGACAAGATGAAAAGGGGGCAAAGACTATACAAGAGACTGGGGCCGTGGGGAATGCAGGATTGAAGATTTCGGATGAAATCCGATTATTCTGTTCTTTGCTCCAGAAAGAGAATAATGATGATTAAATGTTTATCTTGGAATGTGAATGGGTTGAATGAAACACAGAAAAGGAAGAAAGTATTTGCATATTTGAAACAATTTAATAATGATATAATCTGTTTACAAGAAACGCATATTACAGTTCAAGATCAAAACTATTTGAAAAATTCCAAATTAGGAACACATTTTATATCTTCAACTAACCAAAAAAAGAATGGTGTGGTTATTTATGTAAATAAAAAATTAACAGCCAAACTTATAGAAGCTGATCAAGATGGCAGGTTTGTAGCAATTGAACTACTTTCTGCAAATAGTCAAATTCTTTTGATAGGAACTTATGCTCCCAATCAACAACAGGACTATTTTTACAAAATGCTACATACTAAAATACTACAATGGGATTATAGATCTATTTTAATTATGGGAGATTGGAATGGAGTAATTGATTCTAAATTAGATAAAAAGACTTTGGCGAAGTCAAGGATTAGACTACCACAGACTTTCTTTGATATGAAAGAAGACTTGGAATTAAAAGATATTTGGAGAATACATAACCCAAAAGAACTGGATTATACTTTCTTTTCTGATAGACATAGATCCTTCTCTAGGATTGATTTCATTTTGTTGTCAGATGATTTACTTGTTAGGACAAAAAGAACAAAGATTTTGCCAAGAACTTTGATCATAGCCCAGTGTGGAGAGAAATTGAGACATGTAAGACTGAGAGACGCTCTTGGAGATTAAATGAAAACTTGTTCAGATATGAAAAAAATATAATAGAACTTAAAAAGTATTTGAAAGAGTTTTTTGAAATGAATCTGAATAAAGGCACTCCAATGGAAATTGTGTGGGACGCAAGCAGAGCTTATATGAGAGGGGTGCTTATTTATATGAATCTAAACATAGATTGATCCGACAAAAGAAAAGACTTGAATTGGAAGCAGAAATAAAGAATAAAGAACAGTTACTTATTAAAAACCCAACAGATGAAAGAATACGTGGTGCCATAAAACTTTTGAAAGATCAATTCCAAATGCTTATAGCGGAACAAGTTGCAACAAATTTACAATACGCGAAGCATAATACATTCTGCAATGCCAATAAACCGGGCAGGTGGTTGGCCTACACATTGAGGAAGAAACAGAGTATACGGACTATTGATAGTATTGATATCGGAGGGGAAGAAATTTTTCAACAGAAATTAATTAAAGAAGCTTTTCTTGAATACTACACTAAACTATATGCCAAAGAGGAGGTGCAGAATGGACTTATAGAAAAATATTTAGATAACAAAAGAGTTACAAAAATTACTGAGCAACAAAAGGAAAGAATGAATTATCCTATAACAGAGGAGGAGATAATAGCAGCAATAAAACAATTAAAAACAGCCAAAGCTCCTGGAACGGATGGTCTGACTGCAGTGTACTATAAAACTTTGCAGGCAGAAATGGTGGAACAACTCAGAGACTTATTTTGTAACATACAACAAGGGGGAAAAGTACCCCCATCATGGATTACAGTTTATATTTCTTTGATACCAAAAGAGCAAGCAGGTCCCAAAAAACCGGAGAATTACAGACCAATATCTCTTTTGAATACGGATTATAAAATTTACGCAAAAGTATTAGCCAACAGACTGATGCCAGTAATTCAAAAGGTGATTCATGATGACCAAGCGGGATTTATTGAGGGTAGGCACATGAAGGACAATGTAAGGCAAGTAATAGACTTATTGGAATATCTTGAGAAGAATAAACAGATCCCTGCAGTGCTGGTCTTTCTGGATGCAGAGAAGGCCTTTGATAGAGTGGATTGGAATTTTCTATTAAAGACCTTAAAAAAGATGGACTTTGGGGACCAATATATACAGGCGGTCTCAGCAATTTATCAAGAGCAAAAGGCACAGATCATTATTAATGGAAGTTTGACAACAGAGTTTAAAATTGAAAAAGGAACAAGACAGGGATGTCCACTGTCCCCATTGTTGTTCATTTTAACACTAGAAGTCTTGTTAAATACAATAAGGGATTCTAACACCTTGAAAGGTATAATGATAAGGCAAGAGGATTACAGAATAAAGGCATTTGCAGACGATCTGGTTGTTACCCTAACACAACTAATGGAATCAATAATCCAGATGAAGGACATTATACAAGACTTTGGTAAAGTTTCAGGTTTCAGATTGAATCAGAGAAAAACTAAGATGGTAGTTAAAAATATGACACAAGATCGTAAACTGGAGTTAGAAAGGAGGGCAGGTTTTGAGATTGTACCAAAGGTAAAATATCTAGGAGTTCAGGTTGCAGAATCAAATATGAAATTGTTTCAAAATAACTATGAGGTGTTGTGGCGAGAGGTGCAAAAAGATATGGAGACTTGGAAAAAACTGCAGCTGTCTTTACTTGGAAGAATAGCAGCAGTTAAGATGAATATTTTGCCAAGATTTCTTTTTTTGTTTCAAATGATTCCGGTGCTCAAAAATGATAAACAACTAAAAGTATGGCAAACTGGTGTCAACAAATTTGTCTGGAACGAGAAAAAACCAAGAGTAAAAATGAAAATTATGCAAGACATTCCAGAAAGGGGAGGTCTCAAACTTCCAAACCTACAATTATATTATGATGCAACAGCTTTGACTTTAGTAAGTGATTGGTTTGGAGGAAAAAAGACTGGAATATTGAATGCAGAAAGTTTTGATCTGGAATTTGGATGGCACGCTTACTTATTTTATGACAGCAAAGTGGATAAAGTATTTAAAAGCCATATACTTAGAGATTCTTTGTTGAGAGTTTGGAAGAAGCACCGAAACAACTGGAATTATAAAATACCGCTATGGCTGGATCTTGGTCATACCTTGTGGAATACAAATATAATGTCACTCGGGGGGTTTTTATATAAAGAGGTTCTTTTTACAGATGCGGGCAGATGGCAGCTGAAGACATTACAGACATTGTTGGCTGAAGGGATTAATTTAACTTGGTTACAATATAATCAACTGCAATTGAGATGGAAAGAGGACCAAAAAACTGGTATTATGATGTATGAGGAAGAATTAGTTAGACATATAAAAGAGAAAGGCCCAATGCATATTAAAAGACTTTATAATGTCTTGTTAGAAAGGGATTCAGAAACTGAACTAGTTAAAGACTGCATGGTTAAGTGGGCACAAAATTTTGAGGAACCAGTGATGTTGGAAACATGGGAAAAAATTTGGGTTCAGAATGTTAAATTTACACAGTCGCAGAATCTGCGGGAAAATTTCTATAAAATGTTTTATAGATGGCATTTAGATCCTAAAAAATTGTCGTGTATGTACCCTAATGTCCAGCCTAAATGTTGGAGATGTGATTGCTTAGACGCTACATATTATCACGTTTGGTGGACCTGTAAGAAAGTTAAGGCTTTTTGGGTAAAAATTTGGTGGGTCATGCAGAATGTTTTGAAGAAAAAAATTCAATTTTCTCCACAACTGTTTTTATTGGGTATAGTTAAGGGTTTTACATTGGGGGAAACAAAATTGATATTGTACATGATAACTGCAGCAAGATTGTTGATAGGTAAATACTGGAAAAATGAAGCGCTGCCTACGATTGAGGAATGGACTTTGAAGATGGCCAGTTTTGCAGAGATGGCGAAGATTTCAGCATATCTAAAAGACTGTTCTCAAGAGACCTATGAATGGGAATGGAAGAAGTGGATAAATTATGTTCAGCACAAATATCAAACTAGGAAGTATCAAATAGCCTTTATATAAAAATGTTATATCAAGATAGAAACATTTTAGGGTTGAGGATAAAAACTTGCTAGAAAATGTTATATTAAGATAGAAATATTTTTAAGGTAATCAGGATGAAAATTTATCTGAAAATGTTATACCAAGATAGAAATAGGTTAATGTAATGAAGATGAAAATTTGTAAGGGGGAGGGAGGGGTTCAAGTTTTATATACAAAGGAGGTTTTTTTCCTTTTATCTGACATGAGCATACTAGGAAGTCTGGGGGGAGGGGAGGGTTAGGGTGGGCTGGGGAGGTTGGGAAGTCTGGGGGGGGTAGTGGGGGGGGAAAAGGGGGTGAAAATGTAATTGTAAAACTCTTGCAATAAAAAAAAAAAAAGTAAAAACAACCACCCGAGTGACATTATAATTATATCCATATAGTTATAGTTGTGGTATTCATCAGGATTGTTGATTCCCATCATCCTAATGGGTAACATCCAGATCTTCTGCATGCCCCAGTGTGACTCTCTTGCCTTGTAACTCAAAATAATTATAATATATTTACCAGTAAAAAAAAATCCAGAGTAGATGATTCAAATCCAACAAGGTAAGGCTCTTTTCACATCCCAAAGTCACGGCATTGCAGAGATCTGCCACTATCCTCAAGATAGTATTAAACAATTGTTCGCCTCCACTATCTTTTCACATATTCATTCATTTTTTAAAGTCCCTGGCTTCACTGTTGCTTGGTTTAGAAACTGCTATTTCTATGAGATCTATTTCTTTTCTTTTTCTTTTGCGGGTTGAATTTCCATCCTCGTTTCCTTCCTACCAGTTGTGTGTCAGCTGATCGATTTTCATTCTGCTTTATGAATTGATCTTGTTGGTTTTGTTTTGTCATCTCATCTTTCTTCTCCATCACTTGTATATCAACTGGTTGGTTTACGCACTTGTCTGTAACTTGATGGTTCATCACATTGGAGTCGGATGACACTGCTCTCATATTTATAAACAGTCCAGCTGGGGTATCCAGGGTTTCCAAAGACAATTTATCCACCACAGCCTCTGTAATTTGGTATTTTCCTTTTGTTTCCAACTCCTTTTGCTTATCCTGTATTGTGCCTAAAGGTATTAAGTTCATTTTTAAATTTTTTTGATAAAATTCTTCCGCTTTTTCAACAGTGTTCAGTTGATATCTTACTCCTTGGTGTCTCAATATTAAACCAACTGGGGCATCCCACCTAAATAGGATATTTCTTTTTTTTAACTCAGTCACTAGAAAGCCAAATTTCTTCCTCTCCATTAGCATCTTAGTCGGGAGCTCCTTAAAAATCCAAATCTTTCTTCCATGAAATTGCAAAGTAGAATTAAAAGAGTTCTGCACAATATTATTCCTAATTTCTTTATCTGTAAAATAAATCACCACATCTCTAGGCAATTGCCTTTGCTTTGCCAACCAGGAGTTTATTCGATAAATTCTATCAATCCTGCAAAACACTTCATCAGGTTGAACCTTTAAAATCCCAGCCAGAATTTCAGAAGATATTTTCCTTAAGTCATCTCTATTATTTTCCTGCAGACCTCTCAGTCTAATTGCATATTCTGTAAAATTATATTGAATCATTAAAACTTCTCTTTCAATCCTCTGTTGCACATTTTCTTCATTACCAGTCTTTTGGTCAACCTCCATTTTAGGTTTATCTTCTGAGCTATTATCCTGAATGTTTACCAAATCCTTTTTAATTTTTTGAATCTTGTCATCCAAATTCTCCTCAGTTTCTTTCATTTTAGACTCTAATAGTTTAGTCTTTGCATCCAACTGAATCAGAAAGTCTGATAAACCATTAGCTGTTTTTAAAATCTTTCGATTCAAAAAGTCAAACTTTGATTTCACCAATTCACCAATTTCCTGCTTAAATTTTTCGAGTTGCTGGTTCACAATCTCATCCCTTCTTACAATCTCTTCAAGAAGAAATTCTATTATATTAAAGTCAGGTTTCTGACACCGGAGAGTTAGAACTTGTTGATGTAATTTGTTAATGGGGGAATTTCCCCCCGCTGCCTGTTTGTCTAATTGTATAAGTCCCGGTGCCATTTCCCACACAGACAAGATTTAGTGGAAAAGAGAGGAAAAAAAAAGGCTTGTTTCCAACCAAGATCAATATCAGATCCCCAGGAAAAAACAAGAAAAAAAAACAAGAGTGAGAGTGAGGTTTTGCCTCAATTACAGCCAGAAGTATTCATTCCGCTACTTTGTAATAGAAAACGGAAGGACTTTCCCTTTTCAGCCTCTCTTCAAGCCTCAGCAATCGCCATTTTAAAAATCTTTTTTCCTTTCACTTCTTAAACAACTTCAGTAACTTTTCTAAAATAAGAAAAAAAATACTTGCGCTTCAGGGTCAGTGGTCCAGCTCACGTCTTCTTTAATTAGTTTAACAAATTTACAGGCTTGCTTTTGCCACCTAGCTCTGCGTGTAGCAGAGATCTCCCAGAGCCCGGAGCATCGGCTGGGGATACGGGGAGTCTCTTCCGCTCCGTCCCAAAAGTAAAAAAAAAACTTTTGGGATTAGGCAGAGGACTCAACCCACCTCAGCCTGCTCTATCTCCGTTTCCTCATGGAAACAGAGTTTTTTCGAGCCGCCATTCTGCTATAAAGGCGGCTCTTTACAGGCAGTGGGTACGACGATCCCGAAGGAGCGTCCAGCGGGGACAAACAGCAAACCGGAAGATGAGTGATGTTGAGTTGGCCACATCCACCCAGTCACATGACCACACAGCCACGCCCACCTAGCCACACCCACAGAACCTGTTGTTAAATTATTTGAATCTCAACACTGAAACTGCATCAATTAAGTCTATGTTTCTTTTTAGCCACTTGTTTGAAATGTGTTAGGCATCAAATGATGTCATCTTTCATGAACTAATTGTTTTGCTATAATATAGGAAAGTGACAAATTTGCAGTATAGATATGCAATCTTTTTCGGTCTCTCGGTCATGCTTGGGTTGCATGTGCAGCTGCATACAGAATAGCAGACAGGGTGAAGAATGAAAAGAAATTAAAAAAAGAAAAGAAGGTACAACCAGAGACACAAAAAACAGGTTTATTTTTAAAGGTAAAAATGGGTACAGATTTTAAAAATTATTAAACCCTTCAAACTCAGGGCCTGGACAACTAAGGACCACTTTTCCTTACCTATTGGTAATATCTGGCATGTTAACATGTTCCAGCTCTCCTTGGTAAAATGATATTGTCTTATGGGAAGTCAGAGAATGGGCCTTCTCTATAGCTAGCCCTGCTCCCTTAAACAACATTTTAAAAAGTTTTTTTTTAATCCCACCTTTGTTATTTTTTTTATAAATAACTCAAGATACCTAACAAACATAATACCTTTTCCTCCTCCTATTTTCCCCACAATAATAACCCTGTGAGTTGGGTTGGCTCAGAGAGAGCGACTGGCATAAAGTAACTCAGCTACTTTTCCTTTGATTCAAAATAAAAGTGTTTTTCTGATGCTGACTCTTACTTTTTGTGTATGATTATTTTTCTTTTTGTTATTGATCTAAATTACACTTACAATAGTGTTATACTCTGTCTAGATTTGTTGTGGTAACTGAGTGGCTTATATATTAAATAAATAAACACAGGCTTATTCTCAGCTGTTCAGCTAGTAAATCCAAAAAGTGAATTCCTGGGACATTGTCCCAGGAAGAAGTGAAAAGAGCTCTGAGTGTCCCACACAAAAGCCCACACAATTAAACTTGATTTTCCCCTTTGGCCTTCCCCCTCAGTTCATTGTGTTATCCAATTGAATCTGCTCTTGAACGGATTTTGAATGTTCAAAACACCTGCGCAACATGACTTTGGGGGTGGCAGCAGAGTATCACAATCTGCAGATGGAGTCTTGGCATTCCACTCCCACCTCAGACATTCCAATCACACACACTCCTCCTGATTGTGAGTGAAGAAGTAACTAGGTGAAAGAGTGAATCACCCTTGACACTTAGGTGTTGTTCACCTGATTATTTATTCAGATTCCTGTAAATATATCAGTTGTTGCATTCAGAAATATGATTGTCTCTTTGTCCCTATACTCATAATGTTCATAGGTTTATGCAGAGACTTTTATTATTTGAAAAGCCTTAAAGCTGCAAGTCTCTCGTTTGCTGTGGCTTAATTGGGAAATTACAGCTTAAATAACAAAATCTCTTTAATGCAGGGTTGTCAAACTCATTTTGGGCCGGATGCAGTGGTGGTATTCAGCTGGTTCTATCAGGGCGAACCAGTAGCGGAGGCTGCAGGAGGCTCCACCCAACCACCCAGATGTCATCACATCGCGTTGTTGATGCTCTGCGCATGTGCAGAAGGTCCTGCATATGTGTGGAGGTGGCGCACATGAGCAAACGTTTGTGCACGCATGCTCACATTTGTGAACCAGTAGCAAAGGTAAGTGAATACCACCCCTGGCCGGATGCGTCATGTGCTGACCAGGCCCATGCCCGGTTTAGTGAAGGGAGGGGAAAAAAGGTCCGATACATCATGTGACACCGCCATGATGATATGAATTTGATACCCCTGCTTTAAATGCATTAGAATTGTAAACATGCCAAACTCTGTGCCAAAAACAAAGTTTCATTGTTTCAAATACAAAAAGAGATGTTCAATTTCCCTTCTAAATTTAGAGATAACCCTTTTAAAAGGTAAGGAGAGGAATGCTCATGTAATAAATAATTTTGGAATAATAGAAGTATCTTCTATCACAATTTGATTTTTATTCATTATGGCTGGTCAATATATCACCCATCTTACCATGTAAGAAAGAGCCATTTGGTCTGAAAAACAAGCTCCATATCCTACTTTTTGTTTTGCCAATGCTGGTAAATAAGGACAGAGGAATTTGAGATCTTTGGAATGCTAGCAGCTAGAGATTTTTATAAACCAGTACAACGGGGGAGAGCCTTCTCTGTGGGGGCACCCGCCATCTGGAACGAGCGCCCCCCGGAGATACGGAGGATCCCAGATCTGCGCGCTTTCTTCTGTGCCCTCAAAACATTCCTATTCCAGCAGGCCGGCCTGGCCTAACCTCTCTTTTAAAGTGTTTTAAATTTTTTAAATTTTATATTTGTCTTATAAATTTGGGGTGTTTTAAATTTTGTTTTCTGGGCCAAATTATTTAATTGTATTTTAATGGTTTTTTAACATTTGTATTATATGTATTTTATCTTTTGGCTGTTCACCGCCCTGAGTCCTTCGGGAGTAGGGCGGTATACAAATTCAATAAATAATAATAATAATAATAATAATAATAATAATAATAATAATAATAATAATAATAATACATGTGGTCTATTAATTCTTGTTTTAGCATAAATCCAATATGAACATGCAGAAATACTTCATATTTTATATGCAAAATATATCTAAATCTTCCAAACATCTTTCACCATGTCCTGTTTAAAGTAATCACTGAGTTGAATTCTTATATTCCAAGAATTTTTCTGCAATCCTCATTTCTCCAAAAAAAAAGCTTTAGTTGATGTTGTCTTCACAACAGTTTTTGTTCTAAACACCATTTAGAGTAGCTTGACAATATAACTAATCTGAAATATCTAATTTCTAAATAGCTTCCGGATAATTCATTGCTTAATATACCTGAGTGTAGGGATTGTCTAATAATTGTTAATTGGATTGAAATTTAACAGATAGACTTGTAACACAGATTTCTCTCCTTTCTATCAATTAATCCCTTCTTCCATGTTGTTTTAAAAAGTTGAGCTTCAGATGTTTTTCTGTTTCTGTGATAGGTGGAAAATAGGATGGTTATTTTTCTTATTAAATGTTCCTTAATTTAATTCCTTTAATACAACTGAGGATTCCTTTCCCAATACATCTAGAATGTGCTAGATTAAAGAAGGTTGTCTAGTAAATTCTGCCTCAGGTCCGATGTCTCCATGAACATGATTGAGCACATACATTGGGAGTTATGCTAGATATAATCTTAAATGTATATTTTATTTGAATAAGTAATTTTTTCAAAGTCAAATGCAATTTAATGGATGGGGGATTGGCCGATCAATAACAAACATCATCATCAGGAAATTAACACCAGCTGAATAAGTAGAGACATAAAAAATTAAAAATAAACAAGAAGCCAATCTTAGGAACATACCATATTTTTCAGAATATAAAACACACCGGACTATAAGACACACCTACCTTTTTTGGTGAGGAAAAGAAGAAAAAGAAATCTGCCTCTGCCTCTGAGCAATTTTGCCTCGTTGCAACAAACAGCAAACAGCCTGCTTTACTTTCATTTTCATTTTCAGTATAGCTTGATTAGCACAAGGGGGAAAAAAATCTGCTCTAGCAATTTTCTTCCTTGCAGCAAGCAGCAGAGGCCCCCGCAAAACAGCTGAGAGCAAATCAGCTGATCCAATCAACTTGTTCTAATTAGGCTGTGCTGAAGCTGAAAGGAACTGTTTTTTCTTGCTGTTTGCTTCCAAGGAGGTAACAGCTGTGAGGCAGAGGCCAAAGGGTGGAGACCAGTGGGTGGGCAGGGCTACATTCAGTGTATAAGACGCACCTAAATTTTCACCTCCTTTTAGTGGGAAAAAAAGGTGTGTCTTATACTCTGAAAAATACATTATGTGTCTAATTATATGTAAATATTCAAATTTAAAATAATTGCCTCTATTTTCATGGAAATGCAATATGTTTTGTATAGGGAAGAAAATTACCAAAAGGTAATTTTCAGGGCGTTGATTAATCCCATGTTTGGCTCTGGGAAAAATCACCCTGGTTTAGAGGATGGATCGAGGCTTATTCCTTGTTGCAATATTCTGAGAAAGAAACGCAAAGAAAAGTTTCTAATAAAACTCATTTATTTGTTATAAAGAAAATAAAACACCTCACTAACTAAGAAAAGTAATTGCTATATTTTTGAAATAATTCTTGCCTGCTATTTCTCAGCTGGACCTTGCTGGCAAGAGAACAAAGGAAAAAGTGTGTGAAGCAAGTGAAGGAATGCAGACATGCATAGTAACTTTTGATAACAATTCTTGGCAAGGTACGGAAAGCCTGATAGTCCAGAAATGATGAAGCTCAGCTGGTAAATAAAATAACGCAGTGACATTCCCCTTCTTTTGCCAGTTGAGCGAATATCAGTACATCATCAAATAAGGCACATCTTCTTACGCAGATACTCATGTTGAGCTGCTGGAAGTGGTTTGTTGAGCATATCAGCAATTTGATCATGTGTAGATACATATTGCATTTTGACAAAACCTTTTTTCACTAAATGTTTTATGTTTTGATAACGGATGTCAATGTGTCTGGACCTAGAACCTGTGAAATGAGATTCAGAAATATAAACCACCGATTCATTGTCTTCCATCACGGTGATTGGTTGGATCGGGTGTGTCCAGATATCTGTGACTAAAGCATCAAACCAAGTAATTCTCTAGAATTACATGCATCTGAAACACAAGCATATTCACCTTCAGTAGATGAACAAGAAACAAAATTCTGTTTACGTACTTGCCAATAAACAGGACATCCATTTAAGAACATCATATAACCTGAAGTACTTTTACGTGATTTCTTATCACTTGCCCAATCAGAATCTGCGTAACAACTTAATTCTGCATAATCAGTAGGTGTTGGTTCTAACAATAACTTCAAATGTTTAGTGTATTTTAGGTATCTCAATAATTTCTTAATTCATGTCCAATGAAACTGTTTTGCCTTACCTACTTGTCGAGATAAGAGATTAACACTAAGTGCGATGTCGGGTCTGGTCCAATTACTAATATACAATAGTGACCCAATGACTGAACGATAAAGTGTTTGATCCTCGAACTCAGGACTTGCTTCTTGTGTCAAGTTATGAAAATCTGTTTGCATGGGTGTCTTTGTTGTGTTAGCATCTTTCATGTTGCAATGATGCAAAACTTGTTCAATTTTATCCTCTTGTGAAAGACTAAACCCTTTCTGTGTTTTTTCAATCTGAACACCCAAATAAGTGCTAATGTGACCTAATGATTTCAATGTGAAGTATCTCTGCAAAGCTTTGGCAAAAATTTCACTCATTTGCTTATTTGGACCAATATAAACAATATCATCAATATAAACAAGAACTATCTCATATGCATTGTTAGATCTTTTTGTGAACACACACTCATCAGTTTTGGACTTAATAAAGCCCATTGAATTTAGTTTGTCAGTAAGACATAAGTACCACATTAAACCAGATTGTTTCAGACCATAAAGACTTTTGTTTAGAAACCAGGTATCCCCTTCTTGCTGTCGGAATCCTGGAGGACTTCTCACGTAGGTCTCTTCATCTAGGTCTGCATGTAGATAAGCCGTGTCAACATCAAACTGGAAAACTTCTAAACCAAGGATAGTTGCAGTTGCTAAAGCAATTTTTACACTCTCAGTTCTGACTGTCAGTGAGTAAGTATTTGTGTAGTCCTCAGGATAACGCTGAGCGAAACCCTGAGCTACAAGTCTGGCCTTGTACAGTGACTCACCATTTGGTTTCTTTTTGATTCTGTAGACCCATCGAGTGCCAATGACCTTTTTGTTTGCTGGAGGTTTTGCAGGTGTAAATACCTTAAGTTTCTTTAGACTGTCCATTTCAACCTGCATTGCTTCATACCATTTGTCTTGCTCTGAATCAGGGAGCTGCTTGATTTGCGTGAAATTATCAGGTGGAAGTGTAACATTGCAAATCAAAGGCAAGGGTGCTTTTGTCAGTTGCCAAGAATATCATTGTGGAGGGATTCCTTTTGTGTCCCTCTTGGAACGTCTCGGAACAACTGTCCAGTCTTCTTCTGCTTCGTCCTCGTCCTCACTTTTGTCGCTAGCGTCAGCATCCGTGGCTTGCAAAGACGGAACATCGGGTTGAGAAGAACCAGTGGAATCTTGATCATCAATCTGCATGGCATCAGCAGTATCATCTCTGGGAAAATAAACTCCAGGATCATTGGAATGAATCCTGGACCAGTCAATATTTTCTTCAAAATTAGCAGATTGGGAAATCACAATTGCATGTTTAGAGTCAATAAATTTGTTCCATTTTGAGTTATCATCAATATCCATAAATCTCAGTCTCTTTGCTGCTGGACTTCCTTTTCTTCTTTGAGCTAAGGGAATGTTCACCATAGCATATGAACCAAAAATATGGATGTTTTTAAGATCGGGCTTGTAGCCATACAACATGAAGAAAGGAGTCTGATTTGTTACACTGCTCCAAGTACGGTTGACAATGTAATTTGCATACTTGATAGCTTCACCCCAGTAGGAGACAACGCATCATGGTTTGCAGTACCTCTCCATTGTGATCCGGTGTGTCAGGGGGCGAAGTCTGATGAATAATTCTATTCTTACGCATCTATTCCATCTGTGCCTAGATACAACATTGAAAGAACCGGACTAAAGCTGCTGTTTTTCTCCCTTATATCTGGTTGCCGTGAGAGGGTGACCGATGTTTACATCTGAATTCAAAATGGCTTAGTTTTCTACCACTGATGTGAGAGGTCAGTGGGACTAAAATGACTTGTACCTCTGATTGGTACTCTCTCCATGGGACCCTGGATAGCTAGGACATGCCTACCAGTTTTGGACTATCCAGCTACAAAATGTACTCATTGGGAGAACTCCT
The DNA here is from genome assembly GCA_022577455.1 of Arizona elegans. Classification (NCBI taxonomy): domain Eukaryota; kingdom Metazoa; phylum Chordata; class Lepidosauria; order Squamata; family Colubridae; genus Arizona; species Arizona elegans. The sequence goes on along the minus strand of JAKOOJ010000007.1, from coordinate 37,238,712 downwards.
CAAACTGTGAGATTCCCCCCTCTCGCAGGTTTGGCCCTCTGCTTTATCGAGGGCCTATCTCGATGACGGACTTTGGAGTCCGGAGAGATGGCATACAGCAAAGAGAGGGTTATGGGGTATTTTAGGGAAATTTTTTAATAGGATTTTAAGGGATTCTGGGAAGGGGGTAGGTTACGTGGGTTTGGGGGAAGACTCACGGGGGAGGGCATCTGGGCCAGCCGAGGGGTGTGGCATGGGAGGTCAAGGAGGGGGTTAGAGCTCATGATACAGATGGCTATGACATCGATACTGTAGGTGGGAGGGGCAGATATGGCGGGAGCAGGGGGCCACATCATCTTGCGGGAGTGCGTCCTCGCTGGTTGCAAGCAGTGGCACGCTCCAGCCCCCAAAGCTCTTCTCGTTCCCCAGGTTGTACGGAACCTCGGGCCCCAGGCCTTCGGCTGATGCTGTGCAACGCCAGGTCCGTGGTAAATAAAGCCCCCCTCATTTGTGACCTTATTCAGGAGGGGGGTGCGGACCTGGTGGGTATTACAGAGACCTGGTTGGGCCAGGAGGGGGGAGCCCCCCTTGTTGATATGTGCCCACCCGGTTTCCGTGCATTCCATCAGCCAAGGTCACAGGGGAGGGGCGGAGGGGTAATAGTTGTCATTAACGAGGGTCTTGGACTGAGGGAGGCCACTGTTCCTCAGACGGCTGGATGTGAGTCCCTCCTTGTGAAGTGGGGTCATAGGGTGCAGTTGGGCTTGCTAGTCATGTACCTGGCTCCCTGCCACATGGCAGCAGCCCTGCCCGAGCTGCTTGACATTATAGCCGCAGTGGCGGTTGACACCCCCAGGCTTATGGCCATGGGGGATTTTAACCTGCCATCAGTCGGTGAGACGTCTGAGATGGCTCGGGAGTTCATTGCTTCCATGACGGCTATGAACCTGACCCAGTTAATTTATGGCCCTACTCAGAAGGGGGGACACACACTGGACCTGGTTTTTGTCTCTGGACAGTGGTTGAGTGATCTCGAGATAGGGGATATAGTGATTGAACCCTTGTCATGGTCAGATCACTCCCTCCTTTGCCTGGACCTTCGAACCGCCACACCCCGCCGCAGGGAGGCGGAACCGACCAGGTGGTTCTGCCCCAGGCGCCTGATGGATCCTGATAGGTTCCAGATGGAGCTTGGGCCATTTCCTGAGGTTCCGGCACACGATTCGGCTGAGGACTTAGTAGCCGCCTGGGATAGGGCGGCTGCTGGGGCTTTGGATCGAGTTGTGCCTTTGCGGCCTCTGACCTGGTGCTGGTCTCACCTGGCTCCTTGGTATACTGAGGAGCTGAGGGAGATGAAGCGCCGGAAAAGATGCCTAGAGAGCAGTTGGAGGGCTAGTCGTTCTGAATCCGACCGGACACTGGTAAGATCTCATATTAAGAATTGCCTAGTGGCGATAAAAGTAGAGAAGAGAAACTACTTTTCTGCTCTTATTGCGTCATCAGATAATCGCCCAGCCACCCTGTTTAGGGTGACCCACTCCCTGCTCCACCAGGGGGTGCAGGAGGACCCCTTGGAGGGTAGAGCTGAGGATTTTGTACAATATCTGTATGACAAAATCGCTCAGATTCGGGAACAGCTGGACTCTGGCTGGGTAGATCCAGGGGAGATAACAGGGGCAAGTCCTGAGAATATTATATGGGAAGAGTTTGATTCTGTGATTCCCGAAAGCGTGGACAGGATACTGAGCAGACTGAGTGCAGCCATATGTTTATTGGACCCGTGTCCCTCCTGGTTGGTACTGGCCTCCCGGGAGGTGACGCGAGGCTGGCTCTAGGGGATTATAAATGCATCTTTGAGTGAGGATGTCTTTCCCGCCGCCTTAAAAGAGGCGGTGGTGAGGCTCCTCCTCAAGAAGCCCTCCCTGGACCCGGCTGTGTTAGCAAATTATCGTCCTGTCTCCAACCTTCGCTTTGTTGCGAAGGTTGTTGAGAGTGTGGTTGCACGACAGCTGCCTCAGTACCTTCCAGCGGTTTCTTGGTTTAGAGGTTCAGGTTGTTTTATCCGCTAATTAATGAAGTTGATTTGAATCAATTTAGATGTTTGCTGCAGCCGGCTTGCTCTGCAACAAGCAGAGTCGTCCCACGCCATCCGGAGTCTTCGCATGTTGAAAGGGAGCCGCGCCTGTTTCCTCCCCAGTAGCAAACTTCTGGGGGCTCACAGGGGCTCGACCTGCACCTTGCTTACTCTCCTCCTTCAAATCCTTCAGATTCTGGAGTTTTCAAGCCGCTTCTCAAAGTCAAAGCAGCTCTACAAACGGCAGGGCTGGCGGTCCTTGGAGAGGGACCGTCATTCACCGGAGGCAAGCAAAACCGGAAGTCTGGATTTGGCCTTCTTCCATACAGCACAATCCAAAAACACCTTACGCCCCTTTAGATCCAAACCTTTTGCGAACTCCAGCATCTTCCTAAGAACACAGAAACTGGCATGCCCCAATCTTCTATGCCATTTGTGGATACACCTGGAATGCAAAGGTTTACCAGTTAGTGAATTCTCAACATTGACATTTTTATGCAGAACCTCAGGCTTGCTCTGAGCAACCTGTTTACCAATTCTCTTTTTGTTGGCTTTAGGAGACTTAGGGGTAGCAACAGGATCTCTCTCTGGAGCATCTCTCTCTGGGCCTGTGCTCTCCCTGTTTGGAGTTTGCATACTTGCCTGTGTTTGTTTTTAGGCTTTGGCTTTAAGTAATAAACACCACCAATTAATATGGTTCCAGCAACAATATCTCCATTTTTAACTATGTAACTTGCATTTTCAAGGTGGTGAACCTGGAATTTTAATGCTCTAGACAAGTGACTCTGACTAAGCAAATTACTGGTTGCTGTTGGTATGTAATAAACATCAGGAATGAATGCATCGAGCTCTTCAACATAAACAGTTCCTTTTCCTTCAACCTGACAAGGATGATTGGAAAAAGAATAAAGTTCACGTAGTTCTGGTTCAGGCTCGTGCATCTCTGTGAATAGTTCCTTTCTGTGGGTAACATGCAATGCTGCACCACTGTCCAAAGTCCACAGGAGTCGTCTGTCGTACTCTGGTTGAGGTTGTGGATCATTGGTTAAAGCCAATGTGGTGAGTGGAGTTTGTGGATCACGCCGGGGACCACGACGACCTTGTCTTCCGCCTCTGCCTCTGCCTCTGGAATCTGTTCCTCTGGGCTGGAACGTGACAGGAGCTGGAACTCATTGGGGACAATCCCGGGTGGCATGTCCCACACGATTGCAAGTGTAGCATCTTGGCATCCTTGGAGTGTAGGTTCTTCCTCGGAAGGGGCGCCTAGCTGGAGCTCTTGATGCGGGTGGTCCCCTCAAATGTGGCGTGGCCAACATGAATGCCTCTTCTTCAATTAAAAGTCTACAGATGTTGTCCACTGTGCATTGAGCAATTGGGACTTGGTTAATTTTTGTAACAGCATCTTTCCATTCATAATTCAAAGAGTTAATAATGATGTTGATCATTTGAATATCTTCAATGTTATGGCCTCTTTCTCTCAATTCTGTTCTCAGACCTTTCAGTTTGGTCAAATGCCCTCCAATTTGTTCACCGGGTTTCAATCTCGAACCGTGGAATTCAGACATGAGTAAACATGAAGATTCAATTGAGATAGGCCTGTAGCAATTTTCCAATTCAGTCCAAATTTGATGGGCTATTGTATTTGGTGGAAAAGTGACCTGCAGTTCAGTATCCATGGACATCAATAATGTTGTACGAGCTCTTATCTCTAGATCTCGTATTGCAAAATTCCAAGGTGGTCCAGGAGGGTTAAACACCATACAGTGAGTGCCTTCTCTAAGAAGCAATAGTGTAATCTCACTGACCCAGGCTTTGTAATTGTATCCTGACATATTTAGTTTTGACTCACCAGTTAGTGGAGAGACAGAAAATGCCTGGTAAGGAGCCTGCATTTGGTACGCTGGCTGTGCTGGCAGAAATGCCTGTGGTATTTGCTGTGCCTGTTGTGGACCTAAAAATGGTCTTGGTTGTGCCATTGAAGGTGGGCCAGGAGGTGGCCCTATTTGCACTTGTGGCTGGGGCACATATGCAGGCATTTGTAGCTGCTGTGGCTGATGCACTGGAATCTGCTGTATTCCAGTTGCCATTTGTGCTTGATCTGCAATATTGGCATGACCTGCTGGATATGCAGTGATTTGCCTTTGCTGCACTAAGTTTGGCTGTGTTTCATCTAAAAAGACACCAACACCACCAGGGGGTGTTTGAGTTTGGGCCTGTGGAAACACTTGTGGCATTTCAGCTTCCCGTAGTAAATTTCTTTCACCAGCAGATGGTGCTGCACCTTTAGCTTCGGGCAGCTTTGCAGTTACAAGGAATGATTGCGTGGCAGGTTTATATGTAACTTGATCAGGGAGACTTTCATGTGACGTATGCAGTGCCCTCTATCTTAATTGGCCTGACACAAAATCCACCAGGGGGAGTGTCTTTGGCTCCGAAGAAGAAGACAATATGGCGCTTTTTGAAAATCTTAAGTTATCTCCCTTATCTTGCTCAAGCATAGATATAGCCATTTTTGCCTGGGATAGCTCCTGTTCATAGAGTTTTATATGGTCACGATAGGCTTTCATAGCCAGCTCATCCAGGGTGAGCTTAGAGCTTCGAGGAGAATAATGAATTGTTTCTCTTTCTGCGTGGGAGGAATTTTGCTCGGCAGTTTGCTTTGGCCTTGCATCGAGTGTTACAAATTCAGAAGGTTCTGGGGAGACAGTTTGAGAGCTTGCATATTCAGAAGAAGACGTCACTGACCTCAGTTCCAGTACGTTATCTTCAAAAGCAATTTGTCTGTTATCTCCCTTCGTTCCTTCTCCCACGGCTTCTTCTTGTTCCAGGCATGTGGCTGTAGTAAGGGACTGGAAATCTGAAAACCTCCTTTCTGCCACCTTCTCAGCAAAATACATTTTGTATTTGTTTTTCTTCTGTTTCGGCATCTTAGCAAAGATAATTAGCATACCTCAGTAGCTAAAAACTAATTGTCTAGGCGCTCTTATCAGAAATAACAAAACAAAGAAAAAAGACATAAATCAACCGTCCGAGCTACCAGATGTCAGGGCGTTGATTAATCCCATGTTTGGCTCTGGGAAAAATCACCCTGGTTTAGAGGATGGATCGAGGCTTATTCCTTGTTGCAATATTCTGAAAAAGAAAAGTTATTAGAAAAGTTTATTAGAAAAGTTTCTAATAAAACTCATTTATTTGTTATAAAGAAAATAAAACACCTCACTAACTAAGAAAAATAATTGCTACATTTTTGAAATAATTCTTGCTGGCTATTTCTCAGCCGGACCTTGCTGGCAAGAGAACAAAGGAAAAAGTGTGTGAAGCAAGTGAAGGAATGCAGATATGCGTAGTAACTTTTGATAACAATTCTTGGCAAGGTACGGAAAGTCTGATAGTCCAGAAATGATGAAGCTCAGCTGGTAAATAAAATAACGCAGTGACATTAGTCACTTGCTCTCTTGGTGCTAAATAGTAGTGAGGAAATTTAAAGCCATGCCCCATCTTTTCAGGTTGACCAAACTGTCCTTTAAATGTCAAGAATCTTCAAAAGAAGACTACCCAAAAAAAACTTTTCAAAAAGAGAACTTCTGTTAATAAAGTGGGGAATAAAGCCTATTTTATAACCTAAAAATAGGACATAAAGAAAGACAGTTTTTGTATAAAATAGCAGCAGATTACCTGGGAGTCATCCTGGTGCTAGAACAGCATGATAATGAAACCTTAAATAGTCTACCGCCAATGATCCCCAAAAATGTAAAAGAGGGTAAATTCATTGAATAAGAGCCTATACTTGGGAAAGCTTCTCTGTTGTTTTTCTCATTCCTTTCTAGATCTCTGCTAACCTGACATTTTTATGATGCTGGGATGCAATTAGCGGGGGCGGGTGTGTGTGTTATGCACATGTATAATGAAAATACAGAAGCCTTTTCCAGTTACAATACTATCAGAGGAAGCCATATTATTTTGGCCAACAGCATAAAGCATCATCAAAGTGAAATCCTCCTCCGAGCTTTGAGGAGCTATATTATTTGGCATGACTCACATCTGGTATGGCTTCTTCTCCAATTCTTGGAAAGCATTCTTCCTTCCACAACAATGCTTTTGTTTCTTCCTCATTATGAGTATATTTTAGGATTTCTTCTGGTGGCATTCGTCAACTTCATTTTTGTATGTTGGTGAAAGATATTGTTTTTGAAAGGGAATTTCATCATGAAAATTTACTGAAGAATTAACTGAGTTGTGTCAGGCCAAGAAAGCTATAATTAGAAAACTCCTACTAGGATGATGGCTGAGAAACAGTCATAAATCAGGATTGCCAGTTCACTCTGTCCATTTAATTCAATTATAAGTGGACACTTCAGTAATTGAATGGTAGTAATACAAGACTTATGGAGAATAATGATTTTAGAAAACCAGGAAAAAATATTTACAAGCTGACAGGAATTAGCTAAAAACTATTGAAAAGGTTCTGATCAAATAATTTTTAGAAAAGTTTTTGAATTCAAAAGCTCTTTGCCTTGTCACTGCACAATCGTTTTCCATTTATTGTGAACCATTCATTTGAACAAAAGAGGAGGTCCTGATCTGCCTTTGTTTGTCACAACCATGATGATAGCAATCACATCTATATTCCATCCAGTTTTCAGTATCAATTAATTTGGCTTTAAAATGCTTTCCATTTGTTTCTTTGAAGAAAAATAAAATGACTCTTTTAAAAAAGAGTCCAATTCAGCCTCAGCAGTAGAGTTTGTAATTGAAAAAGTTGTGAACAATGAAACTCAGAATTTGCTCATCTTTTCTGGGGAGACAAAAAATGACTTTGAAAAACTAACTTGGCTATATAAACTAACATATCGTAGTGAAATCATTAGATATTCTCCCTTCTGCTTTTATTCTTTTTCTTTTCTTTTCTTTTTAATACATCTCTTCTCTCGTAGCTAGCTTATCACGATTATTGATCATGGGATTTAATTGCTCTGTTCTTTTTGCATGGCAGGATGGATCACTAAGGATTCCTTTCTATGTTACTTTTGAAATACATTTATAAGAACAATGGAGATTGAGAGCCAACATTTAAATGCTGCTGAAACCACCAAGTATAAATGGATAATACTGTACCTTTCTCAGAAGAAAAGGGTACATCTGGTAAAGCTGTTGATGTCAGCCTTCCCAGCCAAGCAATAAACTGACCATCCCTGAAATGAACAAGCATAGTTTTGTTTGCTTACAGGCCAAGGGTAATCTAGATCCCACTGCAAGCCTAGTTCCTTCATAAGCAATGTGGAAACTGGCATGTTGTCTAAGGTAGGGCAAACGGATCAAAAATTCACACAATAACCGAAAATATGATTCAGGCCAATGAGACATCAAACCACATCAGAATCTAAAACTTGCCTTTAAAGCTAAGATTTCAGTTAACAAATATTCTGAGGGACAGCTGGGTCAGTAGTTTATAATTAAACTTAAGGTAAAAGGTAAAGGAGTCCCTGTGGGTGTTACTCTGCTAGTTCTAGCTGACTTTAGGGGGCGGTGTTCTTCTTTAAGCTGTTTCTTTAAGCTATTGAGCCAGTGGTGTCCAAAGACATTTTTGTGATCATGTGTTGCAATACAAGCATTCAGTGAAACACAGAACACTGTTACCTCCCCACCAAAGTAGTACCTATTTATCTACTTGCATTTACATGCTTTCAAACTACTAGGTTGGGCAGGAGCTGAGGCAAGTGATGGGAGCTCACTCGAACTGCCAGGGTATAGACATTCTCAGGCATCTTTATTAAGTCACTGGGCCTTAATAAATGTTTGTCACATTTATAAGGCTGTCCAACCCCATAGCAATTCTGGGTGATGTATAATTTTTAAAATTGTTGGAAATATTATAACCCACAGAAAAGAATGCTGGGAAGGAGATGGAAACTCTCAACACTACATATTCCCAAAAGGGGACCATCATGTAGCTCAAGCCCTAGAAAATTATGCGTAAAACGCAAATATAGATTTTATAATGAATAATTAATTAATTAACTATTAGCTAATAATTAAGAAAAAGAAGTTATGGGACATCTATCTAGAATATGCAACCAACATTTAGTAGATAATGGTATTTTTATCTGCTTGTGAGAATATCAGGATCTGTGATCTTTGCTTCTTTTTCTTCCATAGAGAAATGTCACATCTGAGCAGTCTTTTTAAACAGCATGAATAACAGAAAGTGTAGACTGGCTGTTTGCTGCTGTCTCCTGCAGTAATGCTGAATTAAGTTTCTCCAAAAACTGAAAAGATTGTTTTCTGCAGGGTTTCATACATTTTTATATTAGAAAATGTTTATATTAATGTATCTTAAAGGTAATTTTAGGATAAAGTGAAAATGACCTTTTTTCCTATCTGCGAAGAGAAGAGATGTTCTTCATATAATCAGTCCAGAATTAACAGGCATTTTCTGAAAATTGTTCTTCAATCCCATTTCTTGCATTGTCTGTCCTAATAACCTGCATCTTGGAAATAAATGAATGCATTAAAGATCATAACTGCTCTTTGATGCACTGCAAGTGGACATAGGTAGAAGGGCAATATTTGAACAGCAATGATTTGTAAGCTGATGACAAAGGCTCCGGGACCACAGAGTAAATAGCTAAAGAGGTCATGAATCTTAATAGCTTCTAAATCAGAAAGATCTGCAACTTATAGGCTTTGACCAGGATGTGTATGGAATGTATAAATATTAATAGAGTCAGTAAGGACTTGCCGTACAAGAGCTGTCTAAAATTTCACAGTGGGAAAATTGAAACTGCAGTGTGTGGAGAAAAGGTGTTCTCACCTGAAAATGAACTGCCAGCATATGTGTAAATAGTGAAATACTTTTTTCCCTGAAACAATATTTAACATTTGGAGCCTTCCTGGTATCCTGTGACATTTTTTTCACTATATGTTACCAACATGTCAGTCATTATAATGATTCTTAGAACATTCCACTTTCTAAATGCAAAGCACAAAGAGGTATAAATCTGTACGTTACTCTCATCCTAATTTCCAAAATCTTATGCAAGGGATTAATTCAGTTTAGAAAGAGCAGTTTTTACTAACTCTGTAGTAGCCTAATGTTTGGAAGAAATGAAAACTAAGAAAAAAAGCTAAGAAGGTTCTTGGAAATAAAAGAAAGGATTATCAGAGAACAGAAAACAGATACTTTGGGCTCTGTTATAATTTCATCTACTCTACAGCTTTCAAGTGATTAACCATAGAGAAATGCAACTCTTGACAAAGAAAGAGGTTCCTACCATCTATATACCTCAGAAACACATAAATATTAACAGAGTAGCTTTATTAATATTTACACTTGCTCTGCCTCCACATTCAGGAGTCTCCTGAGGCTTCTTTGGTAATCAAACAATTCTTTCTTTCTAATGCAAATGCATTTTTCTTCTTTTGCCTGCCTTCCTTTGGTCTCCTTGATCCAGATGTTATTTACTATTGGCTTTTATTTCAGCTGGCTTGTATGTTCAGTTGTTCATTAGCACTTTAATATAAATCCAACAATATTTAAATTAATACATGAATCCATACTCATTTCATGCCTGAAGTTTCACAATTCTCAATTTTGTAATGCTCCTATCCAATTTTTTTAAAAGTCTATGAATCTGTATTTCTGTTTGGAAAATTAGCATAACACACAGACACACATATGGGAAAATTCAATATCAGTAATATGCTATAAAAGAATATATTCATGGCATACAAAACAATTATTAGGCAAAAAAATGTGAACAATAATGAGTAATTAAAAGTGTAAATTTGAAAACAAATCCCAACTAAGATAAAAATGGAAAGAACCCAATTTAAATTTAGAAAAAGTAAGATAAACTATGAAAAATGATTTTGCTAATAAAAGCAGAAGCTGTAGTTTTAATTTTTAACATTCTATTATTTAATAACCAGAGATGGCCAGCTTTGTTTATTCCCATAATGCATTTTGAATTGTGTATTTATGGCAAAATTATTAAAAGCTATTAGATGCAAATTGGAAATTTGGAAAAAAAAGTTTTTTTGACATCTGAGAGAAAAATGAATTATTCCTGTAAAGATCATAACCTAAGTAACACCATATTTAACCTTCATATAACCTTATTTATATAACCTGTGTTTGGTTCTCAAACATTAATCTGAATAGGACATGAGTAAGCATTATATTCTGGGAAGGAAAAGGGAACTGTGATGCCTGTTTTGAGGAAATAGATTTTTTGGTACATTCTAAATTGGGTCAAGCTGATCTAGGCTCTATTCAAAAAGAGGAAGGGACTAAATGACCAATTAATGAGAACAATAACAACAATTATGAATATATACTTAAAGGGTATTTTTGGAGGGGAATTTTGGAGGGGAACTCCAAGGCGGAACATAAAATGAATGCCAAACTGTTATATAAGATCCAAAAACAATATCTGGCGGAGACGTTTGTTTGTTTGTTTTATTGTTTATTTGTTTGTTTGTTTTATTAGATTTATATACCGCCCTACTCCCGAAGGACTCAGGGCGGTGAACAGGCACAAAATAAAATACATATACAAAAGTTAAGAACATAATTAAAACCAGTTTAAATAATTTAACCCGAGACAATTAAAAATCCCAATAATTTAAAACAGATTAAAATTTCAATTTAAAAGAATTTTAAAACAGGGGAGAAAATTAGGCCAGACTGGCTTGCTGGAATAGGAGAGTCTTAAGAGCACGGCAGAAAGTGCGCAGATCCGGGATCCTCCGTATCTCTGGGGGGAGCTCGTTCCAGATAGTGGGTGCCCCCACAGAGAAGGCCCTCCCACTGGGGGCCACCAGTCGACATTGTTTAGCTGACGGCACCTGGAGGAGCCCCTCTCTATGAGAGCGTACTGGCCGGTGGGAGGCTGCTTGTGGTAGTAGGCGGTCCCGTAAATAACCAGGTCCTAAGCCATGGAGCGCTCTAAAGGTGGTAACCAAAACCTTGAAGCGCACCCGGAAGACCACCGGGAGCCAGTGCAGCTCACGCAGGAGAGGTGTCACACAGGAGTGCCATGTTGCTCCCATAACTACCCGCGCGGCCGCACTCTGCACCAGTTGGAGCCTCTGGGTGCTCCTCAAGGGGAGCCCCATGTAGAGAGTGTTACAGTAGTCCAGGCGGGAAGTGACGAGGGCATGAGTGACTGTGTGTAGGGAGTCCCGATCCAGAAAGGGATGCAACTGGCGAATCAGGCGAACCTGATGAAAAATCCTCCTGATCATGGCCGTCAAGTGCTCTTCTAAAGACAGCTGTGAATCCAGGAGGACACCCAAGTTGCGAGCCCTCTCTGTGGGGGCCAGCGATTTGTCCCCAATAGTCAGCGATGGCATCAACTGACTATATCGTGACTTTGGAAACCACAGCCACTCAGACTTGGATGGGTTGAGCCTGAGCCTGTTCCTCCCCATCCAGATCCACACGGCCTCCAGACACCAGGACATCACTTCAAGGGCATCGTTGGGGTGGTCCGGGGTGGAGATGTACAGTTGGGTGTCATCAGCATACTGATGGTACTTCACCCTGAAACCACGGATGATCTCGCCCAGCGGCTTTACATAAATGTTGAACAAAAGGGGTGAGAGGACTGACCCTTGTGACTCCCCACATATGAGGGGCCTTGGGGTTGACCTCTGCCTCCCTGCCAACAGAGACTGCAACCGGTCAGAGAGAAAGGAGGAGAACCACCATAGAACAGTGCCCCCCACCCCTAACTCTTCCAACTGGTGCAGCATGATACCATGGTCGATGGTATCAAAAGCCGCTGAGAGGTCTAATAGGACCAGGACAGAGGAGCAACCCCTGTCCCGAGCCCTCCAGAGATCATCAACCAACATGAGCAATGCCATTTCTGTGCTGTACCCAGGCCTGAAGCCCAACTGGAACAGATCCAGATATGTCGTTTCATCCAGGTACTGGGGGAGCTGTCATGCAACCACACTCTCAACAACCTTCGCAACAAAACGAAAGTTGGAGACCGGACGATAATTAGCCAACACTGCCGGGTCCAGGGAAGGCTTCTTGAGGGGAGGCCTCACCACCACCTCTTTCAAGGAGGCGGGGAAGTCACCCTCACCCAACGAAGCATTTATAATCCCTTGGAGCCATCGCGTCACCTCCCGGGAAGCCAGCACTAACCAGGAGGGGCACGGGTCCAATAAACATGTGGTCGCGTTCAGTCCACCCAGAATCCTATCCATGTTGTCAGGGGTCACAGGATCAAACTCATCCCAGGTAACATTCTCAAGACCTGCCTCAGTCATCCCCCCTGGAACTATCCAGTCAGAGTCCAGATCTTCCCAAATCTGAGTGATTTTGTCATGCAGATATTGAACAAAATCCTCGGCTCTATCCTCCAAGGGGTCCTCCCACACTTCCTGGTGGAGCAGGTAGTGGGTCACCCTAAACAGAGCGGCCGGGTGACTATCTGTTGATGCAATAAGAGCAGCAAAATATGTACATTTTGCTGCTTTTATTGCCACTAGGTAATTCTTAATATGAGATCTTACCAGTGTCCGGTCGGATTCAGAAAGACTGGCCCTCCAACTACTCTCTAGGAATCTTTTCCAGCACTTCATCTCCCTCAGCTCCTCAGTGAACCAAGGAGCTAGGTGAGATCGGCTCCGGGTCAGAGGCCGCAAAGGCATGACCCGATTCAGAGCTCCAGCGGCTGCCCTATACCAGGTGGCCATTAGGTCCCTAGTCAAGACGTGTGCCAGAGCCTCAGGAAATGGCCCAAGCTCCATCTGGAACCTATCAGGTTCTATCAGGCACCTGTGGTGGAACCATCTTACCGGCTCCGGCTCCCTGCGACGGGGTATAGCGGTTTGAAGGTCAAGGCGAAGGAGAGAGTGATCCGACCATGACAGGGGCTCGGTGACTATGTCCCCTATCTCAAGATCACTCAACCACTGTCCAGAGACAAAAATCAGGTCCAGCGTGTTTCCCCCTGTGTGGGTAGGGCCATGAATTAACTGGGTCAGGTCCATAGCTGTCATGGAAGCCATGAACTCCCAAGCCACCTTCGACGTCTCACCCATAGATGGCAGGTTGAAATCCCCCATGACCATAAATCTGGGGATATCAACCGCCACTGCGGCGATAACGTCGAGGAGCTCAGGCAGGGCTGCTGCCACGTGGCAGGAAGCCAGGTACGTGATCAGCAAACCCATCTTAACCCCATGACCCCACTTCACAAGGAGGGACTCACAGCCGGCCATCCCTCGGATGCCAGAACAGTGGCCTCCTTCGGTTTGAATTGTATTGCTGAGTATCTAAAACTGTATATAAACCATGTAATCGAAGTGATATGCCATTCTCTCTCTTTCATGGGAGAATCTTTTTGCAAAAGCTTGAAATATAAATATAGCTTATATATATATATATATATATATATATATATATATATATATATATATATATATATATATATATATATATATATATATATATATATATATATATATATATATATATATATATATATATACTTTTAATAAATCTGCTTTTTACTTGTTCATGGTCTCTGGTTCACTTTTTATGAGGTTTGCTATTTTTTTTTTATCTCACAATTGGCACCTGAACAGGGACTTGAAGACTTCCATCTGGAGAAGGATTACTGCGGACTGGGGGTACCATCACTGGTTTTAGTGATCTGGGATGGGTACTTCTTTTCCAGGGGGAATTGCTCTTCTTTAACCTGCTGTGACAGGGACCTGAACAACTGAGCAGAGAGCCATGAGGGACCAGGACTGCAGTGCACTGGCCATAAGACAGCTTCTGGTTTTCTTTGGGTGGTCTGTCTCTTTCTTTGTCTGGTGCTGTTTGTGTATGTGTATGGGTGTGCTTGGGTGGTTGAGGCACATGTAGTATATTTTAGGTTTAAATGTATTTTAAGGAACTGGTTGGACTATTTATATAACATCATGGGACTTTTGTTGGACCGGTTTGCTAAGGATTCTAAGGATAATATGAGCAGTGAAATACCCTCTATTCCTCCTCTTTCTCCCTTGGGGGAGTTGTTAACACAGTGGAAGGAGGATTGGCTGAATGCATATGCGAAGACATTGGATAAAGTGTCTATGATTAATTATTGTACCAGGATTTGGCCAACATTTGTTTTAATACAGCCAAATTATAGGTGGAGTAAGTTTGGGGAATCAGACTCGTATTGGATTAATGCTTTAAAGAAGGTACTGGAGAAAAAGAAATTGAGAACTCAGTTGTTACACTTGTGCTCATAAGTTTACATACCCTGGCAGAATTTATGATTTCCTGGCCATTTTTCAGAGAATATGAATGATAACATGAAAACCTTTCTTTCACTCATGGTTGGTGTTTGGCTGAAGCCATTTATTATCAATCAACTGTGTTTACTCTTTTTCAATCATAATGACAACAGAAACTACCCAAATGACCCTGTTCAAAAGTTTACATACCCTGGTGATTGTGGCCTGATAACATGCACACAGGTTGACACACAGGGGTGTGAATGGCTATTACAGGTAACCATCCTCACCTGTGATCTGTTTGCATGTAATTAGTGTGTGTGTATAAAAGGTCTATGAGTTTTTGGCCTCCTGACAGACCCTTGCATCCTTCATCCAGTGCTGCACTGATGTTTCTGGATTCTGAGTCATGAGGAAAGCAATTGTCAAAGAATCTGCGGGAAAAGGTAGTTGAACTGTATAAAAAGGAAAGGAATATAAAAAGATATCCAAGGAATTGAGAATGCCAATCAGCAGTGTTCAAACTCTAATCAAGAAGTAGAGAATGGAGGGTTCTGTTGAAACCTAACCACGGTCAGGTAGACCAAGTAAACTTTCAGTCACAACTGCCAGGAAAATTGTTCGGGATGCAAAGAAAAACCCACAAATAACTTCAGGTGAAATACAGGACTCTCTGAAAATATGTGGTGTGGCTGTTGCAAGATGCACAATAAGGAGGCACTTGAAGAAAGATGGGCTGCATGGTCGAGTCGCCAGAAGAAAGCCATTACTATGCAAATGCCAGTATGGAAATATCCCACTTACAATATGCCAAACAGCACAGAGGAAAGCCTCAAACCTTCTAGCACAAAGTCATTTGGAGTGATGAGACCAAAATTGAGCTTTTTGGCCACAACCATAACGCTAGATTTGGAGAGGAGTCAATAAGGCCTATGATGAAAAGTACACCATTCCTACTGTGAAACACGGAGCTGGATCGCTGATGTTTTGGGGATGTGTGTGCTACAAAGGCACAGGAAATTTGGTCAGAATTGATGGCACGATGAATGCAGTATGTTTTCAAAAGATACTGGAGGACAATTTGTATTCATCAGCCCAGAAGCTGCACATGGGATGTACTTGGACATTCCAATATGGCAATGGTCTTACACACAAGGCCAAGTCATCCTATCATTGGCTACAGCAGAATAAAGTGAAGCTTCTGGAGTGGCCATCTCAGTCTCCTGACCTCAATATCATTGAGCCACTCTGGGGAGATCTCAAACGTGCAGTTCATGCAAGACAGCCAAAGAATTTACAGGACCTGGAGGCTTTTTGCCAGGAAGAATGGGCAGCTTTACCCTCTGAGAAGATAAAGAGCCTCATCCACACATACCACAAAAGACTTCAAGCTGTTATTGATGTTAAAAGGGTCAATACACCGTATTAAGAACTGGGGTATGTAAACTTGTGATCAGGGTCATTTGGGTAGTTTCTGTTGTCATTATGATTGAAAAAGAGTAAACACTGTTGATTGATAATAAATGGCTTCAGCCAAACACTAACCATGAGTGAAAGAAAAGTTTTCGTGCTATCATTCATATTCTCTGAAAAATGGCCAAGAAATCATAAATTCTGCCAGGGTATGTAAATTTATGAACACAACTGTTGAACCATGGTTTCATGTTCAGTGATTTGATCTGTTTTCCCCAAGAACTACTAAAATATTGTATGGGCAGGACGATGAAGAGAAAGGTTGGGATCCCTTAGCTTATGCTACATGTTCACATCCTCCTCCATATAATTGGAATGGAGCAAGAGCAATGGGGGGGGGGGTTGAGGAGGCTGCCAGAGGTAGTGAGGGAGATAGTTCGGCAACATGGCAATATCATGAAGGAAAAGGAAGTGGATAATTTACCAGTAACTGTTAGACAGAAGCAACAAGCTTACCCCCACATTACACAGTCACAGACCAAGAGAATGTTTCCTTTAAGGGAAATGCCTAATGTTACTACAGGAGCAGAGGTGCCTATTACGACATTTGTAAATGTGTCTTGGCATCCTCTGATTTAAGAAATTATAAAACACATATGCCGTCTTTGCAGACAGATCCTATTAAGTTATCTGAATCATTGGATCTGTTTCTGGGACCTAATTTGTATACATTTGCAGAGTTGCAGCATATTTTAGGGTATTTGTTCTCCCCGGAGGAGAGGTCTCAAATTAGAAAGGCAGCTATGGCTTATTGGGATAAACCCCAGGAGCGGGCTACTCATCCAGTAGCTGCTGAAACCAAGTTTCCATTAGTCGATTGTGGTTGGAATAATAATGAGTTAGCTGACCAGGAGCAAATGGAGGACTTGAAGAGGATAATACTCCAGGGAGTGAGAACAGCTGTTCCTCAAGGGAAAAATTTACTTAAAGCTTTTGAGGTGCGGCAGTTGAAGGATGAAACACCATCTGTGTTTTTGGAGAGAATTAAGGACAGTTTAAATAAATACTCTGGTCTTTCTCCTGAAACACCAGCCTATGTGTCCTTAATGAAGATGCAATTTGTTACGAAGGCATGGCCGGATATACAGAAAAAGATACAGAAAATAGAGGATTGGGCTAACTCTGATATTAAAGTTTTGTTGAAAGAAGCACAGAAAGTGTATGTGAATAGGGATGAGGTGAAAACTAGGCAGAAAAGCCAAATAATGGTGTCTGTATTAAAGGCTGCTAATAAGCCGGCAGACAAGAAAGAGGGGGTTGGAAGAGGAAAAGGTCTTGTTAAATAATCTTCCACAGTGCAAAGGCAGCAGCATCCTGAAATGGGGAGAGGTTTCGTCCAGTGGAGAAAGCCTGGTGCTAGTGTTGGCGACATGGGGAGTAGGAAATGTTTTGCATGTGGCAAGGAGGGACATTTTGCAAGAAATTGTCCTGATAGGAGAAGATCTCAGAGGCTGGAACAGTGCCTCTATATCCTTATAGGAGAAGAGGATGATTAGTGGGGTCAGGGGCTATTGATATCAGGGTCCCACCAAGAGCCCTTGATAAATTTATTTGTGGGACCGGAGGAGGAAGATTATGTGTTTTTAATAGATACGGGTGCAACTAGAACCTCAATTTGTAAATTGCCTAGAGGGGTGCATCCGGATGGGGGAATAATGAAAATAAGGGGAGTTAAGGGTGTACCTTTTGATGTACCATTGTTGAAGGATATGAAATTAAGATGGGGGAAGTGTAACATAAATATAGATGTGATATTAGTACTTGAATCAGGAATAAATCTGCTTGGGCGAGATGCATTCTCTCTTTTAGGATGTGAGCTTAAGTTTGCTAATGCTGATTATACTGTAAATGTATTAACTGAAGAACAGGAAAAGAAAATTAACCCTTTAGTATGGGAGAAGGAAGGAAATAGGGGAATTCTGGATATCCCTCCATTGACAGTAACTTTATAGGAGGGTGCCGTTCCAGTAAAAGTAAAACAATATAATATACCAATAGAAATGAGGAGAGAGTTGAAACCAGTAATAGAAAAATTGTTAACAGATGGGTTGATTGAACCTACTATGTCCCAATATAATTCGCCCATCTTACCTGTACGGAACCAGACAGATCTGTCCGCCTAGTCCATGATTTGCGTCGGGTTAACAGTTTAGTTGCTAGCCGCCATTCTGTAGTGACTAACCCCTATACTCTTTTAAGTCAGATACCACATTGTCATAACTACTTTAGTGTAATAGATTTAAAAGATGCTTTCTGGACATGTCCCTTAGCAGAGGAGTCTAGAAATATTTTTGCTTTTGAATGGGCTGATCCTGATACCCATCAGAATCAGCAATACCGGTGGTGTGTTTTACCACAAGGGTTTTTGTAAAGTCCAAATTTGTTTGGACAAATGTTGGAACAGGTATTAGAGAGGTTTTGTGTTCCTAAAGGTATTCAGGTATTACAGTACGTAGATGATTTGTTGTCAGGAGAACAGAAAACTGAGGTTGAAGACGGGACCGATGCATTGCTAAATTTCTTAAGTAGCCATGGATTGCGAGTATCGAAGAGGAAAATACAGTATATAGAATTGGAAGTCAGATATTTAGGACATTTGATTAGTCAAGGAAGTAAAAGGATAAATCCTGAAAGGATAAAAGGAATAATAACACAACCTTTACCAAGAACTAAGAAGGAGGTTAGAAAATTGCTCGGGTTAATGGGATATTGTAGATTGTGGATAGATGACTATACAGATAAGGTTCGGTTTTTATATGATGTTGGAGGAGGAACCATGGACGGTTGTGTGGAACGACGGTAATGAGGCTAGATTAGAGGGACTAAAGAAGGCACTGATACAGGCTTCAGTATTGAGCTTGCCAGTTTTGAAAAAACCCTTCCACTTGTTTGTAGCAGTGGAAGATGATATCGCTAAGGGAGTATTAACTCAGACATGAGCTGGAAAGAAAAAACCTATAGCGTTTCTATCTAAATTGATGGATAAATTGGTAGTGAGAGGTTGGCCCTTGTGCGTGCAAGCTGTAGCAGCAACTGCACTCTTGGTGGAAGAGAGCAGAAAATTAACATTTGGTGGAGTATTAGTTGTAAGTAGTCCACAGCAGGTAAGGACAGTCTTGATGCAGAAAGCCCAAAGATGGCTTATGAATGTCAGACTTTTAAAATATGAGGTTATCCTATTATCTCAGGAGAATTTGATTCTTTCTACCAATAGGAACTTAAATCCAGCAGAATTCCTGTCAGGGGAAAGGAAGGAATGGGATAACATAGAACATAATTGTGTAGAGGCCATTGATTTGCAAACAAAGGTCCGAGAAGACTTAGAGGATAGTCCATTAGAGGGCGGTATTAACCTATTTATTGATGGCTCCTTCCGGGTGGAGAATGGTAAAAGGATGAATGGTTATGCAGTTGTAAATGGAGATACTGCCGAGGTATTGGAAGCTGGAAGGTTACCTTCTGAATGGTCTGCACAAACATGTGAAGTTTTTGCTTTATTACAAGCCTTACAAATACTAACCAATAAAGTAGGCAATATTTATACTGATTCAAAGTATGCTTATGGTATTTTACATACTTTTGGTAAAATATGGATTGAACAGGGATTGATATCAAGTAAAGGGAAGGAATTAAAACAAGTTGATCTTATAACTGCTGTGCTGAAAGCAGCTGAAGGGCCTGCTAGGCTCGCTATTATACATGTTGAAGCACATAAAAAGGAAGCCTCAAAGTTAATTGTGGGAAATAGGATGGCAGACAAAGCAGCAAAAGAAGCAGCATTAGGAGGGGAGGCATTAATGATTTTAGTCCCTGCATTGGATTTTGATGTAAAGCCTATATTTACGGATGATGAGGAACAACAAATGATGGATGAGGGGGTGCGTAAAGCTGATGGAAAATGGATGACTAAGGATGGAGTGAAAGTACTTAATAAAGTAGTTATGCGGAATGTGATTGAGTGTGTGCATGAGGGAACTCATTGGGGAACCCAAGCGCTTATTGATTTTGTTAAACGTAAATATGTGTGTAGGGGTATGTATACAATAGCTATGCAAGTATTACAAAAGTGTATACATTGTGTAAAGATTAATAAGAAGGTGATGTGTAGGCAACCAATGGGAGGTAGATATTTAACTGTTTGGCCATTCCAATGTATTCAGGTGGATTATACTGAACATTGAAATATTTATTGGTAATAGTGGATCATCTTACCGGATGGGTCGAGGCTTTTCCTTATGCAAGGGCAAATGCCCAGATGACTGTTAAAATCATATTAGAACAATTGATATCAAGATATGGTTTGATTGAATCTATTGATAGTGATAGAGGCACACATTTCACAACCCAGGTAATGAATCAATTAGGAATTGATTGGCAATATCACTTGGTGAATTGCCCAGAATCTAGTGGGAAAGCTAAAAGATCTAACCAAACAATAAAGGCCACATTAAAAAAAATTAATGTTAGAACTCCAACTACCATGGACGAAATGTTTGCCTCTAGCCCTCTTATGAATTAGAACTAGCCCTTGAAAGGATGTAGGGATATCACCATATGAAATGATGTTTGGATTACCATATACGGGAAATGTTGGGATGCCTAGAATGTTGGGATGGATTGAACGGATTATCTGGACCCTTTTCAGTCTGGCTTCAGGCCTGGCTCCAGCACAGAAACTGCTTTGGTCACACTGATGGATGATCTCTGGCGAGCCCGAGATGGGGGTCATTCCTCCATCTTGGTGCTACTTGACCTCTCAGCGGCTTTCAATACCATTGACCATGGTATCCTTCTGGGATGGCTAAGGGAGTTGGGAGTGGGAGGCACCGTGTTACCGTGGTTCTCCTCCTATCTCTCTGGTTGGTCACAGTCAGTGTTGGGAGGAAGACAGAGGTCGACCCCTAGGCCCCTCATTTGCGGGGTGCCTCAGGGCTCGGTCCTCTCTCCCCTCCTATTTAACATCTACATGAAGCCGCTGGGTGAGATCATCCGATGATACGGGGTGAGATATCAGCAGTACGCTGATGATACCCAGCTGTATATCTGTACCCCGCATCAATTCAGTGATGCAGTGGATGTGATGTGCTGGTGCCTGGAGGCTGTGAGGGTCTGGATGGGAGTCAACAGGCTCAGACTTAACCCAGACAAGACCGAGTGGCTGTGGGTATTGCCTCCTAAAGACTATGTTGATTGTCCATCCTTGGTTCTGGGGGGGGGGAGAAATTGTCCCCCTCAGAATGGGCTCGCAATTTGGGTGTCCTCCTAGACTCACAGCTAAAATTAGAGTAACATCTGACAGCTGTGGCTAGGGGGACCTTTGCACAAGTTCACCTGGTGCACCAATTGCGACCCTACTTGGATCGGGAAGCTCTCCTCACAGTCACTCATGCCCTTGTCACCTCATGGTTAGATTATTGCAATGCGCTCTACATGGGGCTACCCTTGAAAAGTGTTCAGAGACTACAGTTGGTCCAGAATGCAGCCGTGCGAGCTATTGTGGGTGCACCTAGATACACCCACATTACACCAATTCTCCGCGAGCTGCACTGGCTCCTTATTGGTCTCCGGGCACAATTCAAGGTGTTGGTTATTACCTTTAAAGCCCTACATGGCTCAGGGCCAGGTTATCTTCAAGACCACCTTCTGTTGTGACTCTGACCCCCCGAGCCCATCTTATCAGAGAGAGAAGACTCCGGAAGTGAAGGAGAGGAGTTGGCAAGGCCTCCCTCTCCAGGACCCTCCTCTCTGGCAATGCCTCAGGTGTCTTCTGCAGGAGAAGAGATAGGCCAGGAGCCAGGCATTTCCGAGCAGCCGCAGTTAGACAACAACGGAGATAAGTCTTGGCTGGATCCCCGACAGCGTTGGAAAGACAAGCACACGCAGCAAAGAAGGAGGTGTGCCAGAGATTAAGCTGAGTCACTGGACCACACCCCACAGGGGATAAAAGGGGTTGTGGTGGCCATTCAGGCTTTGTGACGGACAAAACTGAAAGTTAGCAAGTCATTCTGTATTTCTGAAACTTTGTTATATGCTCTGCTCGGACTGATTTTTTGGACTGGACTTGACTATTCTTTGGCTTTTGTGGACTTTGATGTTTTCGGTCAGAGGCGATAAACCTCCCTTTGTAAGTAAGAAATATTGGCAAGCAGCCACTGGGTTGCTGCCAATTCTGTTATCAAAGGAAATTCTTGTCTGTTGGTTTATTTTAACTCTTGGTCGACTGCTGGTGTGTGTGTGTGAGACGGGGACAGAACATCTTCTACCACATAGCTCCCAGCGATCGGTAAGATCCCACAGAGTTGGTCTCCTCCGGGTCCTGTCAGCTAAACAATGCCGGCTGGCGGGCCCGTGGGAGAGGGCCTTCTCTGTGGCTGCCCCAGCTCTCTGGAACCAGTTATCTCCTGAGGTCCGGACCACCCCCACCCTATTGGCCTTCCGAAAAGCGGTGAAGACCTGGCTTTTCCGGCAGGCCTGGGGGCATTGATCTCGCTGTTGCGATCTTGTGAGATCTGGCCATGAATGGTGTGAATGGGTTTTAATGTTTTAATTTTTAAATGTTTTTATAATGCTTTTTTTAAAATGCATTGTAAGCCACCCTGAGTCTCCGGAGAAAGGCAGCATATAAATTGAAATAATAATAATAATAATAATAATAATAATAATAATAATAATAATAATAATAATAATAATAATACTTAAAAGTATCCTTCTGTGAAAATATATACAAGGACTGTCCCAGTGTTTTTCTCTTTTAAGGTCAAAAGGATTATTGGCACAGACGCCTCCTCTTGATTTTCAAGTGCATGATTACAAAAGCAGTGACTGGGTCCTGATAAAGTCTATAAAGGAAAAGAAATTACAGCCGGTGTGGGAAGGACTATCCCAAGTTTTGCTAACCACTGAATTGGCCGTGAGAACTAAGGAAAAGGGCTGGATACATTACTCCAGAGTGAAAGGACCAGTGGATTTGCCTTATGGATGGACAGTTGCAACAGATACTAAAAACCCTCTTAAATTGACTTTTTGACAACAAACCGACAGCAATTGATGGACCATTTTACCGACGAATGGAACTTTGGACAGTTGAACTGAACATTTGGTTGGGAGTGATAACTATTTTCATTGTGTTCTTGATTGTATTGAGGAAAGATATAATTGAATGGTGTAAATCAATGTTATGGAACCAGTGGATGTAAGTTCCCCACAATTGGTTGAAAGCTTTGAAGTCTAATGGTAGGATATTAATTTTTTTATCTTCTTGATAAAGTAAAGGGGGGGTAGTCTACTAGGAAAATGGGGTTTGTTATGGTGATATTCATTACTTTGTAGAATCTTATACTACAGGTGCAGATAGGAATGGGGACTTTGGCTGTATTGCCTAGTTATTCCATAACATGGCAGCAGCTATGTTTCCATACCAAACTTGAGCACCACTATTCCCTGATACAAACACCACTAACCCTGATAGAAACTATAGATGAAGCTGAGATTTGTATTAAATCATCTTTTGAGGATGGTGTACCATTGGGGAAATATCCCAGGTGCAACCGTACATATGAAATAGTTTCCCAGTATAGAGATTTTTCAAATAGAATGGAAATCTTATACAATCAATGCAATGAGCGATATGGTAATTATACCCCTTCCTATAAAAAGTTTCGGATTCTAGAAGAAGGGTTACATTTGCCATATATTGAATTAAAAGCTCCCTCCAAATGTATGTTTTTATGTGGTAATATAGCATTGACCAAATTATCTTTTATATGGAAGGGGTGATGCACTGTCAGTTAACTTAAGGCACCTACAAGATATACCAGAAATAGACCAGAAGCTGACATCGCGGAGAGACGGACGGGAATTTCTGGGGTTCCAGAAATCCCACCAATAGCTCCGCTGCTGGACGGTCCATATCGGATCCCACAGTCTAGTTTTGACTGTGGTAGAGGAGGGCACATCCTGTGGATCCCAGGGACACCGCAAAGTCTCTGGTTGATCCAGAAAAACCCTTTTTCCAGCGGCAGAGTAGCAGCCATTGAGGCTGCCGAGGCTGGGACAGTTTCAGGAAGAGAGAAAGAACGACAGTGATCAGATCGGTGAGAAATTTTTATTCTTTAAATAATACAAAGAACACCCTGAGGGACAAAAGACTTGAAGATTGAGAGTAAGAGAGGAAAAACTGCAAATTTATGTTGGAACAGGTTTTTTTTACCCAATTGCCTAATTTGAAGGATTTAAAAATTGTTTCATTGTTACCATTGACCTGGACTGGACTGGACTGGACTGATGGAGAAAAAAGTAGCATTGGTAACTTCTTAATTTCTGCTTTTTTAAAATTATTGATATTGGCTTGATTATCTGGACTGAAGCCTCTTTTTTTCTTTTTCTTTTTCTGTAATTTTTGATTAACTTTAAATGAAAGAGCTTTGGATTTTAAAGAATAAGAAAGACAGGAGAGTGTCTAACTCTGCCACCTGCTGGAACAGAAAGTTTGCTGTTCTGTTTATTCAAATAACAGCTGAGAGATATATTGCAGCCACAACTAAGACTCTGTACTGTGATTGATAAGAGTGGAGAGCAATTGAAGATCTTCATTGTTTATACAGGTGCTCTTGTTGGTTTTATTTGAAGTAGGAGTCCAGAAATATTATAGAAGGCTTTTGATCTCTTTTGAGCAGTTACTTGTTTCCTTTTCCGCTTTTTATTTGTGGCTTGGATAAGAAATCACTCTTGGACATGGTCAAAAAAGTTCAGATGGTGATTTCAGTGGTGAGATCAAAGATCTATTTTTTATGTTTTTGACATTGTGACTTTTTTGATCATGCCCTGTGGCCACTCCTACATAAGAAGGGATAAATATCTGTTCAATACAATCTCTTTATTCTAAAATCTGTTATTTTCTATGTATTGTATTTTTTGGAGTATATGATGCACCGGAGTATAAGATGCAGCTTAGTTTTTGGGGAAGAAAATAGGGGGGTGGGATTTGCCTACCAGGTATTCATCTGGCTAGCATCCTTAGTCTGGTCAGCTTCAGCACATTAGTTTGCTGATTTTTATCCCCTGCTTGGGGATAAAAAACAGCTTCTAAAGCACAACTGATCTTTGGAGAGAGAAGCAATGAGAAAAGCAGACAAACCACGGAGATAACTTTACTCGCTAGCGCCTCATTAGGGCTGAAAAAAAGCTTCACAGCTGAGAGTTGGAGGGAGCAGACAAAGCATGGAAAATCGCTTCACTAAAAAAAAGCTTCTAAAGCACAGTTGAGAGTCAGAGGTAGATCGTTTCATGCTAGCGCCTCGTTAGGACTGAAAAAGGTTTTGAAAAAGCTACATTTGGAGTATAAGATGCACCCAAATTTTCAGGGAAAAAAGTGTGTCTTATACTCCGAAAAATATGGTATGTGTGAAAATGTGTATATGTGTTCACACTTGTGCATGCACATGCATGTATGAGCCTTCACATTAGTTTTGATTCCTGCAATTGCCTGGATAAGTCCCTACAGTTTTTTGGCAAGATTTCAGAAGTGATTTGCCATTGTTTGCTTTCTAGGACTGAGAATGAATGACTGGCCCAAGGTCACCCAGCTAGCTTTGTACTTAAGGGAGAACTAGAACTCACAGTCTCCCAGTTTCAAAACCCGTCACTACTGGTTTACTTATGGGTGCATGCACCCTTCTGTGCATGCACAGAAGCATCCGGGCAGGTGGATGGAGCCTCCCACTGCCACCACTGGTTCGCCCAATCCGGGATGAACTGGTAGCAACCCACCTAATTAGTTAACCAAATTGGCTATAATATCTGTAATTATTTTTCTTAAATATGTATTTATTCTATTTATATTTGTCCATTCTCAATCCTGAAAAAATAACATAAGACAAGTTGCCAGCAAGCAGATATGTCCTTATTCCAAAGAGTTTAAAGAGGAAATAGATTGTAAAGAAATCAGAAGAACGGAATAAACATGATTAAATGATAGTTATTTTAGGATTAATTTATATGGTAAGTTACAACAGGACATAAAAACTTGTCCTTACATTAACCATGCAGGAATTCTCTCCATTTTGTGCTATCAGAGCAGATCAAGGATTTCAGTATGTAGATGCAATAGTTCTGTACACAATTTTGCTCTCATTACTGATTTATGTATTACTTCTATCCAGCAACATATATTTTGCTTCAAACGCACACAGCCATTGCATGACTTAAATATCAAAACAATTACTAAGAAACATAATTTCTAGTTCCACGGTGAAACTGAAGTAAGTTATACTATTTCAGATCTATTTTCAGCTGTTCTTGCAAAGTCAAAACATACAGAATGACATTTGTATTGCTTTGTCCAGAGCTTGCCAAAAATATCAACAAAAGCATTCTCATTATTGCAGTAATTAAAGAAAATTGGCATGACTTGCTCAAATGGTGACTAGAATACAAATATGTGGTGCTAGAAATCTCCCTAAAAGATTCAAGCCAGCTTCTTCATCTTCTTGCCTTTATCCCAAGTGTGGAAAGAATGGACAAGTCAGAATTGCCATTAGTATACAAAAGAGAGAGAGAGAGGGAGAGAGGGAGGGAGAGGAAAAGAGCAATATATTGCAGAATCAGCATCTTAACAAGCAAAGCAATGAGCAAAACCTTATAATGGTGCCCATGTAAACTTTCTGAAGGTTTTCTGACACCATGCAGGGGTTCAGTTATTCACTGCTATGTTTAAATTATACATTACAAAGACGGTGGGAAAGAGAAGAAGAAGTTTCACAGAGCAGAGTACTTACCCAGAACTCTGCTCTTTAGTCTGTGTTTTTCCTTTGACGGAGGTGTTTCCAATTTTAGTAAAAGAGAAAGAGGACTTTTTGTACTCTTGTTATACTAAAGAATGCTCAATTCAATAATTTAATTGCATATTGTTGAGTTCCTGGAATAGCAATAGTTCCAATCCAGAACTATCCTTCTCTAGACTCAAAAGCTAAGTAGAGGTGGTGGGAGAATGGGACACCAGGGAAATACAGGCGTATGAAAAGTTGAACAAACATTCTGAATAAAAGCAGTGGCAAATCACTTTCATTCTACTACCAAGAAAACCATATTGATATGAATGTGTAATCCCTAGTGAGGCTGTGTATTTATCAAGGATCAAATGGAAGACATGACATTTATTTTCAAGTTACCCCTGTGTTTGTTCACCTTAGTTCATGGGGCAACATAAGACTGCAAAAGGTCCATGGAGACTGGAATTCAATTTAATTGGGATGCAAAGATATGGACACCATCTTGATTCATGGATCCTCACTTAGGATTACTACCATCCTGCCTTCTATTGAGGACCTGTATATTGCACGAGTCAAAAATAGGGCTGTAAAAATATTTACATACCCCTCGCATCCTGGACATATATTGGTTCAACTCCTACCCTCAAAACGACACTATAGAGCACTGCACACCAAGGCCACTAGATATAAGAAGAGTTTTTTCCCTAACACCATCGCTCTGCTAAACAAATAATTCCCTCAACACTGTCAAACTATTCACATTAGGCTGCATTACTATTGCTATTGGTCTTCTCATCATTCCTGTCACCCATCTCCTCCCACTTGTGACTGCATGACTGTAACTTCGTTGCTTGTATCCTTGCAATTTATATTGATATTGATTGTTTCCTAGAATGATTTGATTGCTTATTGTACCGTATGACTGTCACTGGGTATTGTGCCCTGTGATTCTTGACGAGTGTATCTTGTCTTTTTAGGTACACTGAGAGCATATGCACCAAACACACTTGGCCAATAAAGAATTTTATTCTATTCTATTCTATTCTTAGGAACTCTTAACCTAATGAGTTCAGATTTCAGGAATAGTCATTACAAAACATTGGATTTTAGTATCTCTGTCTCCAGTATTGCTTATGAAATTGATTTGACCAATTATTTGCATTTGAGTTGGAGTAAGAAGTCATGCTTCTTATTACTGGAGTTCTTGATCTCTGTCAGACCTGCCACAGTCTGATCCCTTAGCCCTTAGGGAAGAAAAACTCTAGACTCCATTCGGCTGAAGCGAATATACTTTTACTAAAAGATTGTACTAAGAGCTGATTGTAGTAGGATCAGGCAGGATCTAAAGTTCCCGTGCATCAATACAGAACTAACCTCTTGATTTCCCCAGCCCACATGGTCCATCCATGTGTAGCCAATCCAGCATTGCCAAGATCTTTTGGGAAATACTGAGGTTTTTGGGCTGGTGAAATTCTACTCTCAGATTAAATGGCCTTGAAGATGCCAGGCATGAACCAGATTCAAAAATGCTCTGTTCTCATTCATTCATAAAATTTATATTGCTGTCTACTCACACATGGCAACTCAAGGAGCTTTAAAGGACATCAAACACAATATAAAAGAAATAAGAATAATAAAATAATAAAATAACTCCCCACCCCCACCTTGGCAAAAACACATATTCATATCAGCCATTTAATGGGCTTCATCCTACTCTGGGTTCCCCAGGCCCACTGACAGAACCGTATCTTCAGGACCTTCTGAAAGAGTGTTAGAGTGGGGGCCAGTCTAATTTCCAGAGGAATGATGTTTCAGAGGGAAGGAGCCATCATGGAGAAGGCCCTTCTTCTGGGTCCCCCCAGATGTATCTCCTTAGAGAATGGGACCCACAACATTCCTTGCCTGCCTAGTCTAGTGGGTCAGGTAGATGTGACCGGCAAGAGATGGACCCTCAGAGAACCTGGTCCCAAACCATGACGGACTTTAAAGGTGACAATCAGCACTTTGAATTGTCCCCAGAAGCAAATTGGCAACCAATACAGCTCCTGCAGGAGAGATGATATGTATGCACACTGAGGTCTGCACAAAACCATATGGGCTGCTGCATTTTGCACCAACTGGAGCCTACAGATGGTTTTCAATGACAACTCATGTAGAGCTCATTACAATAGTCAAGATAGGAAGTGACTAGGGATGATTGACCATGAGTAGGGATTGTTGGTCTAGGAAAGGGCATAACTGCTGCACAACCCTCAGTTGTGGAAAGGCCCTCTTGGCCATGAGTGTCACCTGCTCTTCAAGAGGAGTCATGAGTCCAGAAGAACTCCCAGATTATGCACTGAGTCTGTTTGGGCAGTGCCACCTCATCCAAGACCAAAGGTGGCAATTCTCCACGGACCAAAGAACTCAATAGACCAACAAACCCAGAACCAGGATCTTGGGTTTTGGCAGAGTTCAGTTTAAACCTGTTGTTCCCCATCCAGACCCAACTATTATTCCCCCCTAGCCAATTTCCCACCATAAAAGTATACAATTTTATTGGCCATTTGTTCCCACTCCCTTCCCCAGTTCATTGATGGCAGGATGCCGAAGGTGGTGGATCTGACAATCTCTTGTTTCTTATCTCCCAAATAAATATTTACTAGATATTTCCAAATGGTGCTCAATGTAACTCTTTCAAATCTTCTCTGCAAAACTGCCCAGTCACTATAATTTTATAATATTTCTATAGTATTTCAAAGAGCAATATGAAGACATGTGTATTTCATGATGCTCTAACTTCAAAGAATACTCATATGTTAAGGTTAGACCTGTCAATCACTTAATGTCAGTTTACTTTCTCCTTCTTTTCTAACTGGCATTTCCTGAAGCAGCTAAATTTTCATTTTAATATCACTTTAACTCCCCACTACATTTGTAGTATATCAGCACTCTGGAGCCGGAGACCCTCATAGAGGGTTTTGAATTAGTACACATAGGCTAGTCCCACTTTCTCTGAAATGAAGACTAAACAGCATCATTGCTTTTTTAAATAATTTCCTCTAAACTGATAGTCATAATGTGAATAAAACTTCTGTTCCCGAGAATGTATTATCCAAACTGCAAGCCAATATACTTGTTAATTATTATGATTTAATTATAGCATTTTTCTTATTGCAGGCCTATTTAGAAATCATTCTTCTGTGCAACCACAAGGAGCATTATTAGTACATATTGAAGAATACAGTAAAACTCTGAATGAATGTTAATGACCCATGCAAACCCAAGTAAAACATGAAATTACACGAAGAAGTAGATTTACTCATTAATCTCATTTAGTGCATGATTATATCTGGCTATGATTATTCTCTCAACCATGCTGGTTTGAACTTCATAACTTAATAGAGAAATTATGAAACTGAGTGCATGAGTTTAAAAATTACAGAACTTGTGGGCATGTCAGAGTACAATAGGATTAGAAGAACGAGTTCCTTGAGACAATTCAGAAGTGGAGATTTTATACAGTCAGTAAGCAAATGGAATATTTCATCAGCAGTTCAATTAATTAATTTGTTGACTTCCGGTTTGCTGGCTACCGACGAAAGACGATCCTTCTTCTCGGACCGCCAGCCCCGCCGCCTGTAGAGCCGCTTCGATTCCAAGAAGCGGCTTGAAAACTCCCAAATCTGAAGGATTGGTGGAGCAGAGCGAGCAAGGAGCAGGTTGAGCCCCTGTGAGCCCCCAGAAAATCGCTACTGGGGAGGAAACAGGCGCGGCTCCCTTTCAACTTGCTGAGACTCCGGACGGCGTGGGACGACTCTGCTTTGCGCAGAGCAAGTCGGCTGCAGCAACCTCTCAAATTAAATGAAATCAACTTCAATAATTAACGGAAACAACAACTTGAACCTTCAAAACTAGAAATTGCAAGTATTATTGTTTTTGTGACTTTCTGATTTAAGTAAAAGTGCGAGCAAGTGAAAGTGGCTTTAAAAAATGGCGCCCGGCTTCAGCGTTAACAAGCTGAGAGTGAGAGTGGACTTGTAAAGTTATTTTAACTAGCTACAAAGTTGCGCTGCTTGTAACAAGGAGGAACAGGAGAACAGGAAAAATTCCTTTAAAATAAGCCTGAGCTTGCTTCAGTCTAATTCTATCCCCAATTTGATTAAACCTGGGGGATTTTTTTAGAGGACTTTGTGGTGGTGGAAAAGGAAAAAGGATCTCCTTTTTCAGGAAAGCTAATCTACGTGGCAGAATGGCTTCTAAGAAACAGGAAGGAAAGGCAGCGGGGGGGGGATCCCCCACACGCAAACCTGAGCAGCAGCTTCCTCCTAGTCAGCAGAGTCAGAAAAAAGATTTTGATGTTGAAAGTTTAAAAGATTTTATTACTCAGGCTCTGGATGATAAATTTCTCTGGATGAGGAAATTAAGCAGGAAATTAATGAAATTAAAAAGCTGGTGCAAGAGAATTATGGCAAGGTGACTAATAAATTATCGAATATGGTGTCTGGCCTGTCAGAAATTATTATTAAAATGGACTCTAAGTTGGAAGAATTTAAATCAGAAGTGAATGTTAAAATAAAGGATACTGATTACAAAATTTCTGATGTTGATAATAAAATGCAGAGAGTTGAAAACGAAATTACGATGATGCAATTCAGGTCCATGGAATTCACCATAAGAATTAGAGGTATTAAGGAGAATGATCGACAAGACCTGAGACAGATTTATGCTGATGCTTTGGCTGTGTTGTTAAAAATTAATCCTGAAGAGATTTTCTACAAAATAGACAAAATTTACAGAGTGAATTCGTGGGTGGCCAGACAAAGACAATTGCCTAGAGATGTGGTGATATATTTTACAGATAGAAGAATGAGAAATGATATTTTGCAAAAATCTTTTCTTTCTTCTGTGCAAGTGGGGGGAGCTCAAATTGGAATTTATAAAGAACTACCACCTAAGATGTTAAAAGATAGAAAAGATTTTGGCTTAGGTCCCAATTTTCGGTCTGAAAGCTGAATTTTTTTAGCTCTATTGACCACGAAGAGGTCAATAGATAAAAGGGAAAATCCTGAGGACCTCGGGAGTATCAAAAATTGCCCCGAAGGTTCAAGGAAAGTCCCTTAATTCAGCCCGGAAAAAAAACCAACCTCTTGTCGGTTGGCCAGAACGCTGACGGTTGCTTTAAAAAAAGGGGAAGCGAGGATCGAGCAAACAGCATCAATAAGAATAACTAATTACTCTTATTCTGAAATATTTAAATATTTAAAACATCGGATACATAGCTAAAACGAGAAACTGATCGGCAAAGCAGAATTGTTAAGAAGAAACGGAGTGAAAATATAACGGAGTGAGTTAACGAGGTTAATTGAAGTGTGAGGGGGCGAAACTGACAGGCAACGGAACTGAGGTGATTTTGAGGAAGCGCAACAGAGAGGTGTGGATTGGAAATAAAACACATAGTTATAGATTTACCAAGACAGAAATTGGGAAATAGACAAAGATTATTCATTTGGGGAAAGAAATACAGATCCAAGTGTTGGACTTATTTTTAAAAAAAAGAAACGGAGGTGGTGCGGAGACAATAAAGAAGAGACGAAGAAGAAACAGTATCTAGTTTCGGGAGTGACTGTGAGGGATTTAAAAACTTTGTAATGGTGGCAGAGCTTCAGTGAACAGATACTGTAACTATATTAGAGTATTAACTTGCAAATAAATAAAAAACATTGAGGCTCTGGAAGAGGTGTTTAAAATATTTTTAGAAGGCAAATTGAAGGACTTTGGAAACAATTACGAACTGGACGACTGAAAAGACACAAAACCAAGTGAGGATTGCAAAGACTTCAATTCTGGAACCTAATACAACGAAAGAAATTTATTTTATTGTTTGAGAGACTTAATTTATTTGAATTATTTTAATTGAATTATTTTAATAATATTTTAAGTACTTTTAAGTACTTTTATCTATCTATTTGTTTATTTATGTAATACTTAATGTTTTAATATAGAATATAGTATATAATATTATAGCCCAAATAGCATAAGGTTTAGGATTACTTAAGTTTAAATGTTAAATATATACTTTTTAATATATTCTGGAACCTAATATAACGAAAGAAATTTATTTTATTGTTTGAGAGACTTAATTTATTTGAATTATTTTATTTGAATTATTTTAATAATATTTTAAATACTTTTAAGTACTTTTATCTATTTATTTGTTTACTTATGTAATACTTAATGTTTTAATATTGAATATAGTATATAATATTATAGCCCAAATAGCATAAGGTTTAGGATTACTTAAGCTTAAATGTTAAATATATACTTTCTAATATAAATAAGAAAAGTTGGAATATATAAGTTTTGAATAGATATAATAATATAACACATAGCATATCTGTTTTTTCTTATTTCTGTTTTAGCGTGTTTTCCTATTCTAATAGTTTTTTATGTGACACAATTTAATATTAATTTAAAAATTGATATAGTGTTAAAAGAATGAATTGAAAATTGATTATTAATATTGATATATATTGATTTAAATAAGAATAAATTTATTAAAATTGATAAAATTTATTAGAGATATAACTAAAGATTTAATAGAACTTATTAGAATTAATAATATATTAAAATAGATTATTTAATTTAGAAACTGAAATATGACTTGCTGAGATATCATATTTTATCCCTGCTCCTCATTTAAATTTAATTAATCCCTCATATAATGATATTATAGTTTGAAATTTGACTGTATTTGAAAACTAAACATGTGATATCGGCTTCTGTAATTATCAGAAGGAAAATTTTACTATATACTATAGACAGTGCGTGAAAATTTGGGAACTATTAAATTAGAAAATTAAGACGACAACTACTGGCTCATTAATAATGACAAAACCAGGTAAAAAGGCAATAGCCAATCAAGCAATGTCTATTACATCATTAGCACAACAGAAAACAATAGACACAATGTTACTTTCAGAAAAAGAAAAATCTCCTCAATCAATTAACATCAAAAACATTCACTCAGTATTATCAATGATACAAAAACACAGGAATCAATTGCTGATAACCATCAAGAAAGTAGGAAAAACCATGAGGATTTGAAAATGGACATAGGTGAAATTAAGGATAATCTAAAAAAAATGGATAATAAGATGGAGAAAATTCAACAAAATATTGCTAAAAATGAACAAAGGATCCAAAATATTGAAGATAAGATGGGCAAAGTAGAAAAAAGGATAGAAGAGTCAGAATGTGATCAAACAATAATAAATAAAGAACTGGAAGATTCAATTTCATTTTTAGAAATGGAAAAGGCGTTATTTTACCTAAGATTTCAAAATATAGTGGAAAACAGAGAGGAAGATTTGAGAGATGTAATGGTGGGAATTCTGGCTGAAGCAACGTTAAAGAATAAAGAAGAAATTAATAAGGAAATTGATGAAATTTATAGAGTATTCACAAATTACGCCCGAAGAAACAGGTTACCAAAAGAGGTTCATATTAGATTTGTAAGGAAGTTGGTGAAAGAGGAAATATACAAAAAAATGAGAGAAAAACCAATTTTATATAAGGGAAAAGAAATAATTACATTAAAACAAATACCAAGAAGAATAAGAGAAACAAGGAAAAATTATAACTTTCTGACAACAGAATTACACAAACATAAAATAATGTTCCGGTGGTTAACGCCAGAGGGACTGCTTGTTTAATGGCAAGATAAAAAATATAAACTTGATACACTAGAGAAAGCACAGCAATTTTTTGATAGCAATTTTTTTCCTGAGGAAGAACAAGAATCTGAAACACAGCAAGAAATTGCAAATCAGGAGGACAAATCAAGAAAAATACAGCAAGAAGAAAGAAAAAGAGGGGAGAAAGAAAGAATGGAAAGAGAGGGAGCAAGGGATAAAATACAAATTACTGGAAAAAAAAACACTAGGAAAATAAGAACATCAAGAAAATAGAAATTTGAAATGGAGAAAGATTTAAAATTGATATCGATTAACATAAATGGACTAAACATTCCATCAAAGAGATCACGTATTTTTAGAAATTTACAAAAATTGAAGATAGATATTATAACATTACAAGAAGTTCATATTAAAAAACAACAACGCAGTTTATTAGAGAACAAAAGATTAGGAAAACTTTATACGGCACTAACAGAACAAAAAAAGAGAGGTATAGCAATGTACATCCGGAATCATATACAATCAAAGCAATTATTTGCAGATGAGGAGGGTAGGATGCTGATGGTTGAAATTGAAACAGAAAAGAAGAAGATATTACTAGTATCACTTTATGCACCAAATGGAACCCAAATTGATTATTTTAAAAAGATGCACAACAAAATTAAGGAACTGGAATACCAAAACATATGCATAATTGGAGATTTTAATGCAATTGTAAACATAGAGAAGGACTATAGGAGTTGTAAACATAATAAATCCAGGAAAAAAACACTTCCAGAAACATTTTATGATATAGTAGAAGAATTTCAATTACAAGATGCTTGGAGGGAACTCAATTATGATAAACAACAATACACATTCTATTCAAATCCACATCAATCGTGGTCCAGAATTGACATGGCTTGGATGACGGCAGAGCTTATAGCAGACATTAAACAAATAGAAATTACAACAAACACATGGGCTGATCATAGCCCCATTGAAATAACATGGAAGGGACACCAAAAGTGTAAAAGATGGATGATGGATAGAGATATTATGAATGACAAACAATATGTGGATATGATTCAAAAAGAATTGAAAATATTTCTACAAATTAATGTGAAAGCGCACACCAGTCTACAAAATCTATGGGACACAACCAAGGCATATATCAGAGGCTTAACAATTGCCTATACTGCACAAAAAAATAAAAATAAACAACAAATAAAACAAAATTTACAGACAATATTACATCAATATGAATTAGATCTACAGAAACAGCCATATAATCAAGAAATTAAGGAGAAATTAAATTTAACAAGGCATAAATTAAATTTGATCACAACAATAGAAATAGCAAGAAAAATAAAAATCGCTAAACAAAACCAATTTGAACATGCAAACAAAACCGGACGGTGGTTAGCATATAAAGTGAAAATAGAAAAACAGAGGAATATTATAATACAGTTAAAAGATGTAGATGGTTGTTTATACCAGAATATTGAAGACAAAAAATGAATTGCAAAGGAATTTTTCAAAAACTTATACGCAAAGGAAGAGATTAGAGAAGAAAATATCATAGAATATTTAAATAAAATAAAGATTCAAGAATTAGAAGAAGAACATATAGAATTATTGAACAGACCAATCTCAATGTTAGAATTAATAGAAGCGAGAAAGAAACAAAAAAATAACAAGACACCGGGAACAGACGGTATACCGGCAGAGTTTTATAAGACATTCCAACAACCATTAGATGATTTATTAATACAAGTTTTCAATGATGCATTAATGGAAGCTGAAATTCCGAAGTCATGGAATGAAACAATAATCACATTGATACCAAAACAAGATTCGGATCCCACGGAAATTAAAAATTATAGACCAATTTCTCTTCTCAATGTAGATTATAAATTATTCACATCAATTATAATACAGAGATTGAAAAACCTAGTCAAATACTATATACATCCTGATCAAAATAGTTTTATTCCTGGAAGACAAATTCATAACAATACAAGAACAATTATTGACACTCTGGAATTCTATGAGCAAAAATCGGAAAACCAGTTAGCTCTAATTTTCCTAGATGCGCAAAAAGCGTTTGATAATCTCAACTGGACATTTCTATTAGCACAATTAGAAAAAAATGAAATTTGGAGAAAGATTTATAAAAATGATTAAAAAGATATACAATACCCAAACAGCAAAAATACAAATTAATGGAGATACAACTGAACAATTTGATATAAAGAAAGGAGTGAGACAAGGATGCCCATTATCTCCTATATTGTTTATATTAACATTGGAAATATTACTAGAAGAAATCAGGAAAGATACAGGAATAACTGGACTAAAAATAAAAAATCAAGAATATAAACTGCAAGCCTTTGCGGATGATATAGTATTCATTTTAGATAAACCCATACAATCTGGACCAAAATTAATGATAAAAGTACAACAATATGGAGAAGTAGCAGGATTGAAAATTAATAAACAAAAAACTAAAATTATAACAAAGAATCTTAACAAGTATCAAAAAGAAGAATTGGAAAATATATTAGGGATACAAATAGCAAAGAAAGTTAAATACTTAGGAATATGGATTACAAACAAAATATCAACTTTGAAGGAAGACAATTATATTAAATTGGCTAAACAAATAGAAAAGGATTTGGAAAAATGGGCAAAACTCCAATTGTCTCTTTTAGGCAAAATTGCTACCATTAAAATGAATATTTTGCCAAGAGTGTTATATTTATTTTGGGTAATACCAGTAAACCCAGGAAGAACATATTTTAAAGATTTAGACAGAATGATATTAAAATTTATTTGGCAGGGAAAAAAAGCAAGAATCAAATTAAAACATCTACAAGACAAAAGAGAGAGGGGGGGAATGGGACTCCCTGATTGGCAGAGTTATTACAAAGCCTCAGCGTTAATATGGATAAAAGATTGGATCGAACTCAAAAACATAAGAACATTAATATTGGAAGGTTTTGACTTAACAAGAGGTTGGCATGCATATCTTTGGGGAGAGAAAATTACAAAACAAGAACAATTTCGCAAACATATTGTAAGAGATAATTTGCTTAAAATATGGAATGAAATCAGAAAATATCACCTATGATAGGATTCCTAGGTGGACTTCCATAATGGAAGCACATATTTATCCAAATTCAATAGATACAAATAAATTAAAAACATATAAGGACATCTTAAATGAAGAAGGAAAACTAAAAACAAGAGAAGAATTGAGAATGCAAAATGTGGAAATAGAGTGGTGGTCATATTTGCAATTAAAATCCAGATATAAATCTGATATGGAAAAAACTGGAATTCAAATGGAACCGAATCAGTTGGATAAAATTTTATTAGGCCCCAATGAGAAATTAATAACCAAAATTTATAATTTTCTATTGGAATATAAACTAGCAGAGGAAGTAGTTAAAGAGAATATGATCACATGGGCGACAAATTTTGGGTATGCAATAGAATTAATTAAGTGGGAAAATTTGTGGAAAAATATTAATAAATTAACATTATCTGTACCATACAAAGAAAATGCTTATAAATTGTTCTATAGGTGGCATCTACCACCGGCATGAATTTCTAAAATGTTTCCCGGCACATCTCCACTCTGGAAATGTAAAGCGCATAAAGGGACATACTATCATATATGGTGGTCATGTCCCAAAGCTAAAAAATTCTGGAACAATATAAAAATACAACTGGAACAAATAATAACTCAAAAGGTGCCCTTAAAGCCAGAAACTTATTTATTAGGAATACCTACAAGCAAATATGAAAAAGAAATAATATATTTAATAACACACATTTTGACTGCAGCAAGAATTATATACGCGCAAAATTGGAAACAAGAAGAGGTCCCGACTCAAGAGAAATTAATATTCAAAATTATGGAATGCGCTGAGATGGATAAACTTACCAAGGAGATCCAAGGAAAGGAAGAATCTGAATATTATCTGGTCTGGCAAAAATGGTATAAATGGTTAGAGGGAAGTGGGAAAAAAAAAGAGAAGAAGAAAGAAAGAAAAATTAAATAAAAGAAAAGATATCAATAGAGTAAAATAAATTTTTACATCAAATGAAATTTAAGAGATACGAGATATCAATAAAATAATATCATTATATAGGGTGAGAGAATTATTGTATATTGAAGAATATAGGATATTGATATTGTAACAATTTAGATATTATAGGTAGATGTTATAAAGATGATGTTTGTTGTAAATTGTTTTATTTGCATTTATAAATGTATTATGTGGTTTCTAAAATTAATAAAAAATTTAAAAATTAAAAAAAAAAAGAAAAGATTTTGGCTTTTTAGTGAATGAATTAAAAAAAAACAACAAATACCATTTCGGTGGGATGCCCCACTATACTGTTTTTAAAGAGAGATCACCATCCCCACGTACATCTACTGTGTTGGAGATAAAGGAGAGTGACAATGAGAAGCAACCTCAGCAAGAGATGGAAGAGCAGCTTAAGCAGGTGGAATCAGAGCCAGCGGAAATGCAGGGTGCTACAGGAAGTTTTCTGGAGGAGCCCCTGTTAGAACCTTCTCCAATTTTGTCTACAAGAGATGTGGCTTTGGACCTAGCTCGGATGGCTGAAGCCAAAGACCAGTGTGTAACTCGTGCAATTTCCAAGCAACTCAAAGAAAAGCAACAACAGGAAAGACCTAAGGCACAACAATACAAAAAGGGAGTCAAGAGTACTACACAAGAAAGTGAAGCCATGGGGGGAGCAAAGCCGAAGACTTCGGAAGATATTCGGCAATTCTGCTCGTCGCTTCAAAAAAGTATACATGACGATTAAGTTTCTATCTTGGAATGTGAATGGAATGAATTCACCACAGAAAAGGAAGAAGTTATTTACATATTTGAGACAATTTAATAATGATATAATTTGCTTACAAGAAACTCATGTCAGAACACAAGATCAAAAATACTTGATAAATTCAAAATTAGGAACACATTTCATAGCTTCAAATTTGGAAAAAAAGAATGGTGTGGTCATTTATATAAATAAAAGACTGTCAGCTAAAATTATAGAAGCAGATGAAGGTGGTAGGTTTATAGCAATTGAACTGCATACAGTAAATGGCCAAATTCTCGTGATTGGAATTTATGCTCCTAATCAACAACAGGATCATTTTTATAAAACTTTGCACACTAAAATACTGCAATGGGATTATAGATCTATTTTAATTATGGGAGATTGGAATGGAGTAATTGATTCCAAATTAGATAAAAGGAGCCTGGCGAAGTCAAGGATTAGACTACCACAGACTTTTTTTGACATGAAAGAAGATTTGGAATTAAAAGATATTTGGAGAATACATAATCCAAAAGAATTGGACTATACTTTTTTCTCTGATAGACATAGATCTTTTTCTAGGATTGATTTTATTTTATTATCAGATGATTTACTTGTTAAGACAAAAAGAACAAAGATTTTTCCAAGAACTCTAACCGACCATAGCCCAGTATGGATAGAAATTGAGACTGGAAAGACTGAGAGAAGATCATGGAGATTAAATGAAAATTTGTTTAGATATGAAAAAAATATAATAGAACTTAAAAAGCAGATGAAAGAATTTTTTGAAATAAACTTGAATAAGGGTACCCCAATTGAAATTGTTTGGGATGCGAGTAAAGTGTATATGAGAGGGGTACTCATTCATATGAATTCTAAACATAAACTGAATTGACAAAAGAAAAGATCTGAACTGGAAATAGAAATAAAGAATAAAGAACAGTTACTTATTAAAAATCCAACAGATGAAAGAATATGTGGTGCTATAAAACTTTTGAAAGATCAATTTCAAATGCTTATGGCGGAACAAGTTGCAACAAATTTACAATATGTGAAGCATAATACATTTTGTAATGCCAATAAACCGGGCAGATCGTTGGCCTACACATTAAGGAAGAAGCAGAGTATACGGACTATTGATAGTATCGATATTGGAGGGAAAGAAATTTTTCAACAAAAATTAATTAAAGAAGTCTTTGTAGATTATTATACTAAATTATATGCTAAAGATGATATGCAGAAAGGACTTATAGAAAAATATTTAGAAAACAAAAGAGTCACAAAAATTACTAACTAACAAAAGGAAAGAATGGATTATCCTATAACAGACGAGGAGATAATAGCAGCAATTAAACAATTAAAAACAGCTAAAGCTCCTGGAACGGATGGCTTGACTGCAGTGTATTATAAAACTTTGCAAGCAGAAATGGAACAACTCAGAGACTTATTTTGTAACATACAACAAGGGGGTAAAATACCCCCATCATGGAAAACAGCTTACATTTTTTTGATACCAAAAGAGCAAGTAGGTCCTAAAGAACCGGAGAATTATAGACCCATATCTCTTCTGAATAATGACTATAAAATTTACGCAAAAGTACTAGCCAATAGGTTGATGTCAGTAATTCAAGAGGTGATTCACGATGATCAAGTGGGATATATATATGAAGGACAATGTAAGGCAAGTTATAGATTTATTGGAACATCTTGAGAAGAATAAACAGATCCCTGCAGTGCTGGTGTTTTTGGATGCGGAGAAGGCCTTTGATAGAGTGGACTGGAATTTTCTATTAAAGACTTTAAAAAAGATGGACTTTGGGGATCAATTTATACAGGCGGTTTCAGCAATTTACCAAGAGCAAAAGGCACAGATTATTATTAATGGAAGTTTGACAACAGAGTTTAAAATCGAAAAAGGAACAAGACAAGATTATCCCCATTGTTATTTATTTTAACACTAGAAGTCTTGCTGAATACAATACGTGACTCGAATATCTTGAAAGGTATAGTGATAAGGCAAGAGGACTACAGAATAAGGGCATTTGCAGATGATCTGGTTGTTACCCTAATACAGCCGATGGAATCAATAATCCAGATGAAAGACATTATAAAAGACTATGGCACAGTATCAGGATTTAGACTGAACCAGAAAAAAACTAAGATGATAGTTAAAAATATGACACAAGATCAAAAACACGAACTTGAAAGGAGGGCAGGTTTTGAGATTGTACCTAAGGTTAAATATCTAGGAGTTCAGGTTGCAGAATCAAATATGAAATTGTTTCAAAATAATTATGAGCTGTTGTAGCGAGATATACAGAAAGATATGGAGACTTGGAAAAAACTGCAGCTGTCCTTACTTGGAAGAATAGCAGCAGTTAAGATGAACATTTTGCCAAGATTTCTTTTTTTGTTCCAAATGATTCCGGTGCTTAAAAGTGATAAACAATTGAAAGAATGGCAAAGTGGACTGAATAAGTTTGTCTGGAACGAGAAAAAACCGAGAGTGAAATTGAAAATTATGCAAGACATTCCAGAAAGGGGAGGTCTTAAACTTCCAAACCTACAGTTATACTATGAAGCAGCAGCTTTGACTCAAGTAAGCGATTGGTTTGGAAGGAAAAAGACTGGAATATTGAATATAGAAAGTTTTGATCTTGAATTTGGTTGGCATGCTTACTTATTTTATGAAAACAAAGTGGACAAAGTATTTAAAAGCCATATACTTAGAGATTCTTTGATGAGAGTTTGGAAGACGCTCCGATCCAAATGGGATTACAAAATACCGCTATGGCTGGATCTTGGTCATATCATGTGGAATACAAATATAATGTCACTTGGGGGGGGTTTATATAAAGAAGTTCTTTTTGCAGATGCGGGCAGATGGCAACTGAAGACGTTAGAAACACTGTTGGATGAAGGGATTAATCTAACTTGGTTACAGTATAATCAACTTCAATTGAGATGGAAAGAGGACCAAAAAATTGGTATAATGTTGCATGAGGAAGAATTGGTTAGACATATAAAAGAGAAAGGTCCAATGCATATTAAAAGGCTTTATAATGTTTTGTTAGAAAGGGGTTCAGAAACTGAATTAGTTAAAGATTGTATGATTAAGTGGGCACAAAATTTTGAGGAACCAGTGATGTTGGAAACATGGGAAAAAATTTGGGTTCAGAATGTTAAATTTACACAGTCGCAGAATTTGAGGGAACATTTTTATAAAGTGTTTTACAGATGGCATTTAGACCCCAAAAAATTGTCGTGTATGTACCCTAATGTGCAGCCTAAATGTTGGAGATGTGATTGTCAAGATGCTACATATTATCATGTTTGGTGGACCTGTAAGAAAGTTAAGGCTTTTTGGATAAAAATTTGGTGGGTCATGCAGAATGTTCTGAAGAAAAAAATTCAATTTTCTCCACAATTGTTTTTACTGGGTATAGTGAAGGGTTTTACATTGGGTGAAACAAAACTGATATTGTATATGATAACAGCAGCAAGATTGTTGATAGGTAAATACTGGAAAAATGAAGTGCTGCCCACGATTGAAGAATGGACTTTGAAGATGGCCAGTTTTGCAGAGATGGCGAAGATTTCAGCATATCTAAAAGATTGTTCACAAGAGACTTATGAATGGGAATGGAAGAGGTGGATAGATTACGTTCAGAACAAATATCAAACTAGGAAGTACCAAATAGCTTTTATTTGAAAATGTTATATTAAGATAGAAATATTTTAAGGTAATGAGGAGGAAAAATTTATTTGAAAATGTTATATTAAGATAGAAATACCTGAAGGTAATGAGAATGAAAATCTATTTGAAAATGTTATATTAAGATAGAAATAGGTTAATGTAATGAAGATGAACATTTATAAGGGGGAGGGAGGGGTTCAAGTTTTACATACAAAGGAGGGCTTTTCCTTTTACTTGATATGTGTATACTGTGGGGAAGTCAGGGGGGAAGGGGAGGGTTAGGGTGGGTTAGGGAGGTTGGGAAGTTTGGGGTGGGATGAGGGGGGAAAAAAGGGGTGAAAATGTAACTGTAAAACTTTTGCAATAAAAAAAAAAGAAACCATGTAAGTATCTGTTGGAGCAAAAGAAATTTGGAATACTCTATACAACACTTGCCAGTCAAAGTAAAAGAGGGGGAGCATTATAT
This sequence comes from Arizona elegans, assembly GCA_022577455.1. Lineage (NCBI taxonomy): Eukaryota > Metazoa > Chordata > Lepidosauria > Squamata > Colubridae > Arizona > Arizona elegans. Next base: position 37,195,505 of record JAKOOJ010000007.1, on the reverse strand, counting down.
ATTTAAAAAACAATTCAATCCAAACAGATTTTTGAAGATGAGGAAGGAAGGATATTAATGGTCGAAATAACTATGAATAATAATAATAATAAAACATTGTTATTGGCAATATATGCTCCAAATGATAATCAAGAAGAATATTATGGGAAATAACATAAAAAAATAATAGAATATGAATACGAAGAGATATGTATATTAAGGGATTTCAATGCAATAATAGACAATGAGTTGGACTATAAACCTACAAAATTAAATAGGAAGATAAGAAAAACATTTCCAAAAACTTTTTCCATAATGATAGATGAATCAAGTCTACAAGATGCTTGGAGGCGAAGCCATCCAAAAGAAAAGCAGTAGACATTTTACTCAAATAGACATCTATTGTGGTCAAGAATAGACATGATATACAAAAGGTATATACAGAAGAATGAAGGCTATTGTTATAAGTGCATTGTAAGCCGCCCTGAGTCTTCGGAGGAGGGTGGCATATAAATTGAACTAATAAATAAATAAATAAATGATGTGGATGTCAACAGAATTAATAGCTAAAATACAAGAAATTGATATTGGAATAAATGTATGGGCATACCACAATCCAATAATAATGACATGGAAAGGGAAAAAAAGAAAAATGAGATGGACATTAAATCAAAAATTACTAAATGAAAAAAAATTCCAAGAATATATGGAAAAAGAATTGACTTTCTTTTTTAAAGAGAATAAGAAAGAAGATACATCTTTACAAAACATGTGGGATACCAGTAAAACATACATTAGAGGATTGGCAGTGACATATTTAGGAAAATGAAATAAACAAAACAGGCAAATGCAAAAGAACTTAGAGGAAGAATATACGAGATTAGAGATGGAACTACAAAAAAAAAACCTGCATGACAAAAAGATTAAAAATTTGTTGGATTTGAAAAAACATAAGATGAATTTAATGGAAAATTAAGAACTGGCGAATAGAATAAAAGCTACAAAGCAAAACTTTTTTGAAAATGCAAATAAACTAGGACGATGGTTAGCATATAAAATGAGAAAAGAGAAAGAAAAGAAATTAATAAGTCAATTAATAGATCAAGATGGAAAGATATGTTATAGAAGTGTGGAAAAGAAGAGGAATAATTGAGAAATACTACAATGGATTGTATCAACAAGAAATAATAGAAGAAGATGAGATAGAACAATATTTGAAGAAAATGGAACTGCCTAGAATCCCAGAAAAGTTCAAAAAATTATTAGAAGAAAGAATATCTATGATGGAATTAATGGAGGGAATTAAAAGACAGAAAAATGGCACCAGGCCCAGATGGATTACCAGCATAGGTATATAAAACTCTACAAGATGTACTAAGCAATGTGATGCTGCAAATATTCAATGAATTATTACTTAAAGCTAAAATTCCGGATTCATGGATGGAGGCATATATAACTTTAATACCAAAAGAAGAGGTAGATCTGCAACAGATAAAGAATTATAGACTTCCGGCTTGCTTCTCGTCGCTGCCAGACGGTCCCTCGGGACCGCCAGCCTCATCGCCTGTAAAGAGCCACCTTTACAACGGAAAGGCGGCTCGAAAAACTCCATTTCCAGGAGGAAATGTGAGATAGAGAGGTGAGTGTAGGTAGAGCTTTCCGCGAAGCCCCCAGAGTTTTTTTTTTACTCTTGGGGGCGAGCGGATGAGGCTCCCTATATCACTCGCCGTTTGCTCCGGGCGCTGGGAGACCTCTGCCTTTTTGCAGAGCAAGACGACGAAAACAAGCTTTTCAAGATAACTAACAGACTAAGTAAAAAGGATGAGATCTGGACCTGGATCTGTGACCCTAAATCGCAAGTATTTATATTTATTTTGCAAAGGATATTGAACAAAGTAAAAAAGAACTTTTAAAATGGCGACTGCCGAAGTTTGAGCAGGGAAGTTGAAAAGGGAAAGTCCTTCCGTTTCTTATTAAACCACAAAGTAGCGGAATAAATACTCCTGGCTACAATTGAAGAAAAAGCTCCACTTTTGTGTTTTCTCTTTCCTGGAGATTTGGTATTGATCTTGTTTGGAAAGAAGCTTTTTTCTCTTTCTTTGTTTTTCTTTTCTAAGAGAGTTTGTCTGTGTGGAAATATGGCGTTCAGACTTACAAAGCCAGCCAAACAAGCAGTGGGGGGGGGGGAATTCCCCCATCTATAAACTACATGAACAAGTTCTAAACCTACAGACTCAGAAAACTGATGTTAATATAATTGAATTTCTCTTGGAGGAGATTGTAAGAAGGGATGAGATTGTGAATCAGAACTTTGAAAAATTTAAGCAGGAAATTAAAGAAATGGTGCAATTGAAGTTTGATATTTTGCAACCAAAGATTGCAAAAGTGACTAATGGTTTTACAGAAATTGTTATGAAGTTGGGTACAAATATTGACTTATTAGAGTCTAAAATGGAGGAAATTGAGGATAATTTGGACAATAAAATACAAAGAACTGAAAATAATTTGATAAACACTCAAGATAATAGCTTAGAAGAAAAACTTAAAATAGAAGCTGATTATAAGACTTGTAATGCAGAAAATATAAAACAACGGATTGAAAAAGAAGTTTTAATGATGCAATATAATCTCACAGAATATGCGATTAGACTGAGAGGATTACAGGAAAACAACAGAGATGACTTAAGGAAAATATCTTCTGAAATTCTGGCTGGGATCTTAAAGGTTCATCCTGAGGAAGTATTTTGTAGGATTGACAGAGTTTATAGAATAAACTCCTGGATTGCAAAGCAAAGGCAATTGCCAAGAGATGTGGTGATTTATTTTACAGACAAAGAAATAAGAAATAATATCGTGCAAAAATCTTTTAATTCTACTCTGCATTTGTTTGGAAGAAAGATTTGGATATACAAAGAGCTACCACCTAAGATATTATTGGAAAGAAAGAAATTTGGTTTTCTGGTGACTGAGCTTAAAAAACGAAATATTATATTTAGGTGGGATGTTCCAGTTGGTATAATATTGAGATATCAAGGAGTAAGATATCAATTAAATACTGTTGAAAAAGCGGAAGAATTTTACCAAAAATTTTTGAAAATGAGTTCAACATTTTTATGCACAACACAAGAAAAGCAGAAGGAGTTGGAAATAAAAGAAAAATATCGAGCTACAGAGGCCTCTGTAGATGAATCGCCTTTGGATTCTTTAGATACTTCAGCTGGATTAACCACAAATAAAAGAGATGTGGCATTGGATTCTAATGTGATGATTCATCAAGTCACAGACAAGCATGGAAATCAATTAGTTGATACACAATTTATAGAAAAGAAATATGAGTCACAAAAGCAAAACCAACAAGATCAAGCTATAAATCAGAATGAAAACCGATCAGTTGATATACAACTTGTAGAAAGGAAATTAGGATGGAGATCAAACCCACAACAAGTCAAGAAAAAAAGAAATAGATCTCGCAAAAACAAAAATTTCTAAATTAGGCAACAGTGAAGCCAGTTATTTAAAAGATGACTGAATACATGAAAAGATAGTTGAGGCGAAGTATTGGTCAATATTATCCTGAGGAGAGTGACAGACCTCTGCAATGCTGTAATTTTGGGATGTGAAAAGGGCCTTAAATTGTTGGATTGGAATTATCCATTTTGGATTTTTTTTTTTTTTTTTTGATAAATATATCATGCTTATCCTGAGCTATATGGCAAGAGAGCTATGCTGGGGCATGCAGAAGATCTAGTTGTTACCCCATTATGATGGTGGGAATTAATAATCCTGAAGAAATCCACTACTACAGATATTATATGGAATACAATTATAATGTCACTCGGGTGGTTGTTTTTCTTTTTTATATACATGAAGATATTTACTATTGATGGGGGCAGATGATAACTGAGGATTTTGAACATTCTGTTGCAATCAGGATGCTATGTTACCCTAATATGGGTGATGGAGTTAACAATCCAGTGGAGAGATATCAAAGAAGATATTATATGGATTATAAATTTAAAGTCATTGATTTTATCTATATAAGGGAATATTTCTTTCTTACTAGGGTGGGCAGAAGAATAAAGATATTAAGAATTGTTATGTATGGTAATTTTGTAGGAAAGTGGGTGGAGACAGGCTAGTTTATTGATTGTTTAGTTTAAGAAAAGGGATGTTTAAGAGATACATTTATGGGAGTGGAGGAAATGGATAGAGCTGAATAAATGATAAATTAGGATTTATTATATAGCTTTTTAGGGGAAGGCTGCTTTGAAATGTTATATTAATATACATTAAAGATTAAATGTTAAAATAGGATTTATTATATAGTCTTAAAGTGGAAGGTTGTTTTGAAATGTTATATTAATATATAGATATATGTATGGGGGAGGAGAAAAAGGGCAGATTATTGCTAAATTGGGAGTTATAATAATGTTATTATGCTAAACCAGAAGTTATTATACAATGTTACAGTAGAATGTTATTTTGAAATGTATGGTAAAAGGGGGATGTAATAATATTATTAGAAAGAAAGGGTCAGTATTTGAGGGATGGAGTAAGGGGATGGTAAAATATTATATAATCTGTTATGAAGTTGGATTTTATTTTGAAGAAGTCACAGGGGGACGGGTGGTGAGGGGGGTTAGGGAGGAGGGGGGGAGAAAAAAGGGGGGGAAATTTGTATTTGAAAAACTTTTTCAATATATAAAAAAAAAGAATTATAGACCGATATCTTTATTAAATGCGGATTATAAGATTTTTGCATCAATCCTGGCTGAAAGATTAAAAAAATTATTAAACAAGTTTATACATTCGGACCAAAATGGCTTCTTACCAAAAAGACAAATTAGAGATAATATGCAAACTATATTAAACACATTAGAATATTATGAATTACACTCAGAGGAACAAATAGTGTTGTTATTTTTAGATGCACAAAAGGCTTTGACAACGTGAATTGGCAATTTATGATAAAACAGTTGAAAATGATGGATTTTGGAGACAGATTTATAAACATGATCCAAACTATATATAGAGACCAAGTGGCAAAGGTGATGGTAAATGGTGAAATGACAGAGAAAATAGATATTAGAAAAGGAACAAGACAAGGATGCCCTTTATCTCCATTATTATTTATATTGACATTAGAGATTTTAAATAGAAAAGTGAGGCAGGAAAAGGAAATAAAAGGAATGAGAATTAAAAAAGAATAATACAAACTACAAGCAATTGCGGATGAGTTGGTGTTTATCATGGAAGACCCAATAGAGACAGTGCCAAAACTATTAGAACAAATAGAAGAATATGGGAAAGTAGCAGGTCTGAAAATCAATAAAGATAATACAAAAATATTAGTTAAAAATATGAGAGAAAAGCAAAAGGAGGAGATGATGGAGAAACTGGACATCCAAATTGTGAAGAAAGTGAAATATTTGGGCATATATCTGACATCAAGATGTTCAACGCTTAAGGAAGACAATTATCATAAACTGAAAAAACAAATTGAAATAGACCTGGAGAAATGGAGAAACTTGCAATTATCACTAATGGGAAGAATAGCATTAATAAAAAAGAATGTATTACCAAAATATTATTTTTATTTCAAACTATACCAATAAAACTGGAGAAAAAAAATATTTTGAAGAGTTGAAGAAAATAATGTGAAAATATGTGTGGCAAGGAAAGAGAGCAAGGATCAACATAAAAATGCTACAAGATGCAAGAATTAGAGGTGGGTTTGGCCTTCCGAATTGGGAATTGTATTATCAAGCAGCAGCGTTAACAGGGATTAAAGAATGGATTTTATTAAGGAATACAAGACTATTGACATTGGAGGGTCATGATTTACAATTGGGTTGGCATGCCTTTTTATGGTATGGGAAACAAAGAATACATGGATATTTCCAAAGACATTATGTCAGGTTTCGTTGCTATCTTAAATAAACTTCATTTTCAAACGCAAAGTCTCTAATGAATCTTTTTTTTATTTAAGGATAGAGAATGACATTTCTGAACTCTTTTGCAGCCAAACCCGGCCCTCTTTCCAACACCTTCCCCTTCCGCTCTCCAACCCCAATGTCCCATTGGCCATCATGCAGATCCATCTCTTCGTCCCAGCACGTTCTTTCACAGGAATTTGCCTCTCTCCCTCCGTCACCCAGGTAACACTATCTGCTGTATGCAGAAAACTAGGTAAAAGTTCATCTCAGCAATAAATCAACGCTTCTTCTCTTTCATTCATTCTAATCATGTCAGCACTGGAAAAGAGCCTAATTTGGAACGCTGACATCCGGCCCCTCTCCCTTTACTTCTGCGACGTAACCTGCCCCATAGGAAAAACCACAACAAGATAAGCATCATTAGCCCCTCTTTGGCTGCGAACCCCCCCTCCCGGCTTTCCCGGGTGGTCTGCATGGAATTTTTCTATAAGGCGGTCAGCTTGGATGTTTGAGCTCTTCACCCAGGAAGCTTCTGACAATGGGTAGCCCTTCCATTTAATTAAGTATTGCTGTGCCATCTTGAATCAAGAATTCGCTGCACTTCGTAATGTGTTTGGCCCCCAACAACCAGGGGCCCAGGGGGTTCACGTGGCATTGGCCTTAAAGTAGACCCCACTACAGGTTTTAGAAGGCTACTGTGAAAAACGGGGTGAATTTTCCCCAAAAGCTGTGGCAACTGCAATTGCACTGTAACGGGGTTAATTATTTTTATTATAGGAAATGGTCCTATAAATTTCGGGCCCAATTTCTTGCTCGGGAGTCTCAGTCTCAAGTACTTGGTGGAGAGGTAAACTTTCTCTCCCAACTGAAATGGTCTTTGGGGAGTTTGGTGCTTGTCTGCTTGTTCCTTATAAGATTGAGCCGCCTTTGCCAGCGCCCTCTTAACATTCTCCCAAGTTTCTCTCAACATTGCCATCCAGATGGTCAAACTGACTGAGGAAGGGGGCTCCCTCGGGTACTCTGGCATGGGGACAAAATCCATGCCACTCACTACTTTGAACGAGGTTAGCCCCATACTGCTGTGGACAGCATTATTATAGGCGACCTCCGCAAAAGATAGGAGGTCTGCCCAATTGGACTGCTGGTAGTCGACATAACATCTTAAATAGTGTTCTATCATAGCGTTCAGTCTTTCCGCCCCCCCATTGGTGCTCGGGTGAAATGCTGAGCTGAGCCCTTGGGATGACCCTATGGATCGTAGAAACTCCCTCCAGAAATTTGCTGTGAACTGGACCCCTCGGTCGGAGATTATTCTCCTGAGAACTCCATGCAGGTGGTAGATGTGTTTCAGGAACAGTTTGGATAACTGGCGGGCTGAAGGCAGTCCGCTACATGGAATGAAGTGTGCCTGTTTGGAGAATAAGTCTATTACAGTCCAGATCACTGTATTTCCACTGCTCCTCGGTAGGTCTACTATAAAGTCCATTGCAATCTCCTCCCATGGTCTTGTCAGTTCAGCTACTGGTTGCAACAGCCCAGGCGAGCACCCTGGTCTTGTCTTCATCGTGGCACAAATGGTGCAGCTTTTTACATAACTGTCTATGTCCCTTCTCATGTGGGGCCACCAGAACTGCCTTCGTACTGGGTGCAGAGTCTTTAGGAACCCGAAGTGTCCCGCTGGTTTAACGTCGTGGCTCCTCTTGAGAATCAGGATGCGTAAAGTCTGTGGGACATAGAGCTTTGTCCCCCTCCATGCTAGGTCATCTCTTTTTGTCAAGAGATGTTGATTGTCTCGATACCAGGGGTCTGTCAGCGTTTCATTTTTTAATTTTGCAGTTAAGTCACTTGCAAGTTGGCCCTGCTGGTCACGTTGTTGCCGTCTGGTGATCACTTGAGCCGCAGTTTGGGTGGAGGGGATGATGGCATTCACTACCTGCTCCCGCTCACTGTTGTATTGGGGCATCCGGGAGAGGGCGTCAGCCAGGAAATTTCTCCCTCCTGGGATGTGATTAAGATTGAAATTGAAGCGATTGAAATATTGTGCCCACCGTACTTGCCTGGGCGACAGTTTCCGTGGGGTTTTTAGGGCCTCTAGGTTTTTATGATCAGTCCAGACTTCAAACTGTTTCTGGCCTCCCTCTAGTAGGTGCCGCCAGGTCAACAAGGCCCATCTTACTGCGAACGCTTCCTTCTCCCATGCCGCCCATCGTCTCTCTGTATCGGTGAGTTTGCGAGAGGTGTAGGCGCACGGTTGTAGATCACCTTGGTTGTTCTTTTGGAGTAACACGGCTCCTACTGCCACATCACTTGCATCTGCTTGGATGACAAAAGGCTGTTCCGGATCCGGGTGTTTTAAAACAGGTTCTTTCGCAAACATTCCTTTCAGCGTCTCGAATGCCTGTTGGCAGGTCAGGTCCCATTGTAGGGGTTGTCCCGGGCGAGGTTTCATCGCTGGGCCTCCTGTCTTTAGGAGGTCCGTCAAAGGTTTGGCAATCTTCATGAACGAGGGGATGAATTGTCTGTAGAAGTTCGCAAAGCCTAGGAAACTTTGCAGTTATCTGCGGGTGCGAGGGGGCTGCCATTGTAGAACTGATTGGACCTTGGCTGGGTCCATCTCTATCCCCTCGTTTGATACTCGGTAGCCCAGGTAGTCTAGCCGTGATTGGTGGAAATCGCATTTTGATAGTTTGACATATAGGTTTGCCCTTAGCAGTTTTTTCAGTACTTGGCGGATGAGATGTATATGTTCGTCTATGGTTTCCGTGTAGATGAGCATATCGTCCAGGTAGACGAGGACCCCTTTGTAAAGGTGTTCATGTAAGACTTCATTTATTAACTGCATGAACACTGCCGGGGCTCCTTGCAATCCAAAGGGCATTACTTTGAACTGGAAACTACCCAGGGGGCAGTTGAATGCTGTTTTCCATTCATCTCCTGCCTTTATGTGTACTCGGTAATAAGCTTCTCGAAGGTCTAGTTTGGTAAAAACCTTCCCTTTAGCTAGGTGGGTTAGCATGTCCTTCATGAGGGGGAGGGGGTACAAGTTGTGTACGCAAACGGCATTGATACTTCGAAAGTCGACCACCAGTCTCATGGAGCCGTCCTTTTTCTCTTTAAAAAGGACCGGCGCCGCTACTCTTGGTTTTATTGGCTCAATAAATCCCCTTTGTAAGTTTTTGTCTATGTAGTCCCGCATTTCCTGCATTTCTCGGGGTGTCATGGCATACATTTTAGGTTTGGGTAGTTTCGCTCCTGGGATAATCTCGATGGCACAATCGGTCTCGCGGTGGGGGGGCAGAATGTCACACTCGGCCTTGCTGAATACCTCTGCAAGGTCTTGGTACTTCCCTGGGATCTGGTTTGCATTTAAAGCGGTGGTGGGTGCGGCTGCCAATTGCTTTGCTGCACCTTCTGGGAGGGACCCTTGTGTTGGTGGTGTTTTCTTCTGTAGTGGAGGGCTGCTTTGGGGTTTCAGCGTGGGAGGGAATTCTTCTGGTCGGGGTGGCAGGGGTTGGGGCCCCTTTGCTATTCTCAGCCTGCGGGTCCCCTCTTGCCACCAAATGATTGGGCCCCATTTGTCCAGCCACAAGAGTCCCAATATGACTGGTTCTGTCATCTTGGGGGCTATTATGAAGCGGATCGTCTCCCAGTGATCTGCTAGTTCTAGTCTCACGGGTTCAGCCAAGTGTGTGGCGTACGCTCCTCCCACTAGGGACCCATCAACTTGCTCAAAGCGAATTGGTTGTTTGAGCTGTTTAGCTCGGATTCCCAATTTTAGAACTGTTGGTAGGTTGATTAGGCACCGTGTGCTACCCGAGTCTATTAGGGCTTGGGAAGTCTCTTGGGCCCCTGTTTTGGGGGCTGTTAGGTGTATGGGGAAAAGAAAAGGATGGACGGGTCCACTCACCATTGGGTCGTCCTCGTCTTCGTCCTCCGTGTCATAGGGTTCAGGGGACTGATCTCCCTCATCTGGGATTCCTCTGGTTTTGGTCAGATGAGCGAAAAAGTCTGGGATTTGGGGAGCTTCCCGCGGTACGTGGGTGACACGCTTGGGCCCTCATTCCGGTTGTGCTTTGGGCGGTGGAGCTGGTCCCGGTCTAGGCATTCCACATCTTGCTGCTATGTGGCCGCTTCCTCCACATCTGTAGCATTTCAGTGGGCTCCGTGGGGCAGTTGGTTTGTAGGAGGGCTGTGATGTTGGGGTTTCTTGTCTGTTGAGTGGCCCCTGGTCTGGTCGGCCTCTCTCCTTTCCCTCTGGTGGTTTTGACGTGTCACTCACCCGCAGCCCTCTGTCGACTTTTATCGCTACCCGGAACCATTCAGCAAGTCAGTTTGGGATGTCACGATAGGCAGTCACTTGGGAAATTCTTTTATCTAGGCTTGTTCTAAAAAAATTCACCAGCAATCGCTCTGGTAGGGGAGGCAGCGTCCCAATGACTCTCCTGAATTCACGGATATGCTCTCTGATAGGCTTCCCCCTCTGCATTAGGTTTCTGAGCTCGTCTTCCACATAGGGGCCCTCCTTCTCCTCTTCATAACGGGCTCTCAATAGTTGCAAGAACCCATCCGCATCTTGTAGCTGGGGCCCCCTGTTTTTGTAGAGTGATGCTGACCACCTCTTTGCTTCTCCCTCCAGCCCTTCCGAGATAGCATTCACTAGGGCTCTGGGGAAAGGGTAGAGGTGTCTGAACCGCTCTATGTATATCTCAGCTGAATCGAGGAATTGGGCGAGGTTGTCTGGGTCATCATCGAATTTCCCTCTGAACTGGGGTGGCTCCTCCCTCTCTGCCCTCTCCTCTCTGTGCTGAGCTCTGTAGGGCCGGCCTTGGTGTTGATAGTCCTCTGCCTCGTCTCTCATCCTGGGGTAGGGAGGTGCTGCCTTGTCTGGGCTTCGCTGCCATTCCCATCCCCAGTTCGCCCTTCCCAATTCACTTAGGGGTTTTTCTTTATCTTTTACATTTGGAAAGGGAAATCCCGCCTCTGAGGCTTTTGGCACAGTCCCCGAGTACTTATCTGGCTCACGTTTCTTTGATTGAAGTTCTGCCGGGGGGGAAGGCGGAGAAAGTTGAACCTTTGTATTTTCCAAGTTGGTTGGGATCATGACCGCTTCTGCTCCTCCCATTGCTTGAAGTAGGCTTTCCTCCGAGAGCTTGGCTTCAGCCATAGTCTGTCCAACCAGACGTCTGGGAGGGAACGGGATGATTTAAACTCAGCCAGCCTGGGTTTGGAGGAGTTTGGCTGTCTGTCAGGTTTCGTTGCTATCTTAAATAAACTTCATTTTCAAACGCAAAGTCTCTAATGAATCTTTTTTTTATTTAAGGATAGAGAACGACATTTCTGAACTCTTTTGCAGCCAAACTGGCCCCTCTTTCCAACACCCTCCCCTTCCGCTCTCCAACCCCAATGTCCCATTGGCCATCATGCAAATCCATCTCTTCGTCCCAGCACGTTCTTTCACAGGAATTTGCCTCTCTCCCTCCGTCACCCAGGTAACACTATCTGCTGTATGCAGAAAACTAGGTAAAAGTTCATCTCAGCAATAAATCAACGCTTCTTCTCTTTCATTCATTCCAATCATGTCAGCACTGGAAAAGAGCCTAATTTGGAACACTGACACATTATGTAAGAAATGGTTTGTTATCAGTGTGCGAGAGAGTGAAAGAAAAACATTATTTGAATATTCTAATGTGGCTTTCTGCAATAGAAGTGGTGACATAACCAAATATTCTGAACATGGAGAATATTGTTAGATATAAAGACATTTTGACAGATCGGGGAGAACTGAAACAAAAACAAGAACTAGAGAGTCAAGGGATTGAGATAGATTGGTATACAAGACTGTAAATACAATCAAGATATGAAGCAGATCGTAGACAATATGGCTTTAACTTAGGGAAATCAGAACTGGATGAAATATTGACAGGAACAGATGAGAAAATGATTAAGAAATTATATAATTATTTATTGCATATTAGACTAGAGGATGAAGAAGTAAAAGAAACAATGATAGCATGGGGAAAGAATTTTGGATACACCATTGAATTGGAGAAATGGCAACAACTTTGGGAAAGAAACTACAAATTAACAATGGCAACAGCCTATAAAGAAAACTTGTATAAGATGTTTTATAGATGGCATATGCCACCAGAAAGATTAGCTAAGATGTTTAAAGATAAATCAGCTAAGTGTTGGAAATGTCACTAGTTGCTGGGATCATACTATCATATGTGGTGGTTGTGTAAAAAAGCAAAACAATATTGGGTGAAAATACAAACATGGTTAGAGGGAATGTTGCAGCAACATACAGTATAGAGTTAAAACCAGATAAATTCTTACTGGGAATTTTACCAGAGAAATATAGTAAAGAAGATACATATTTGATTATTCATATAATAACAGTGGATAGAATTGTATTTGCACAAAACTGGAAAGCAGATGAAATCCTGTTGGAAGGAGAAATTATAAAGAGAAATTTAAAATATGCAGAAATTAATAGATTAACATTGAGAATAAAAGATAAAGAGGAGTCGATGTATTTCAAGACATAGGATAAATTTTATGATTGTTTAGAAAAGAAATATGAATAAGGATAGAGAAATAAAATAGATAGAGAATAGATAGGGACTGCCCTGCTTTAGATATACCTGAAAGTGCATGTAAACTCAGCTGCATTCATACAGGTGTTCTGGTAAAGCTCTTTGTTTCAAAACTGCTGTATTTGAGAATTGAAATGTCCAGAAAGATCAATTACTTTGACCCTATTTTGAGTCCTGATGTCAGATTTCTGTCCATTGATTCCTTTCCCCAATGGCCTGTTTATCATATAGAGTCCAGAAAACAATGCTGGCAGATGATGACATATATCTTATTAGAGAAAAACATGTGAAGACATTTTAACTTAGTGTAAAGTTAGCTAAGTATCCAATCTGGGTTGGAACCAGGACCAGAAGTTTAGTCTTCCAACCTTTCAAACTCATACTGGAGCCAATCCCCAGAGAACTTCTCTCTCACCAGAATGTGAGTATAAGCCTCCGCCTTTTCTGCTTTGGCTGCCATAGTAACGGAAGGAGGGAGAGCAGGTAGCATGGGGGGGGGGAAGCGTGCTGGAGGAGGAAAACAAAACCGATAGTTAAGCCACCGGACTGTATCTTTGAAGCTGCCGTTGGGCCAACGGTCGTGGCATTCCTGATTGATGACGCTGGCAGACGTGTGCTTCCACCTGACCCTGGGAGACCTTTGGATTGGATGATTTATGGTGGACAGTGGGAGGGGATGCTTTCCATATGCACTGTTTGTGGGGGCATACAGACATCTGATCTTATGTCAGGATCAGGTTTCCATATTGGTATCATCCTGTTCTTTCTTGTTGCTTATGAGAATCTGCTTCAGACTTGGTGATTTTCTATGTACAAGCATGGGCCTCCTACCAAATGGCTAGGAAAGTTCTGGGCCATTGCCCAGAATAGGGAGTAGCTTATTAATGATGCATTTGAGTGGCTTAAGCTGTAAGTCATAGGTGACAAACATTGGTCTGTTATTCTGTCTATACAGCCTGAGTAGTTAAAGTGCATTTATCAATTATGACAATGATATATTATTTTTCCCTCTTGAAATAATGAAATAGACTCAAAGAACATTGAAAGAAATGTAAAAGCAAATTGAAAAAACTTACAGATGGAAACAATCTTCAGTGTGATGATTTTAAACTTTCCCTTTGTTTCAGGTTGAGTAAAATGATAGCAATATCCAAGCATGCATTTGTTTTCCCCAACTAAAAGTTTAAATTTAAGTATGAGATACAACTAATATATGGTCTCCTTTCTCCCTCCCCCATCCCCCAAATAGTATGTTGGACTGTTTTCTTTCCCTTTTTGATATATTTTATCAGCATTCTTTTGATTATAAAAATCATATTTCTATTCCTTAGAGAAATTTTAAAGTCATTTCACAGCTGAGTGAAATAGCTGTCTTTGGGTAATGAAGCAGAAAATGACTGCTCCTTAACAAGACCGGTATATGGTGACACATCGTTCATAAATATCCCATCTGCCACCAAATACTTCTATTTGTGTCTTTCAAATCTAAATGTAATATTTCCTGAGTCTTTACAGAAACAATGTAGGAATACAAAGGCCTTCATATCATACGGCTGCCTTAACATGAAAAATATTCAATCTATGATGCCAATAATCCTGAGACACAGTATCAGTTTGGGATTTGTATGGTCTGGATGGCTTCAGTGAGACTACCCTACTTCAAGTTTTGCCATGTTAAATATTTTTATGCAGTTTCACACCTTCCTCCTGCAGCTCAGGAGAAGTGAACCCAATGCTGCAATATTCATACATCCCAAAGTAGCATTTGGCTTTTTTATTAGCTGCATTACATGGTTGGCTTATGTTCAGCTTGAGATTTACTAAAATACACACATCTTTTTCACACTATTACTACCAAGCCAAGTCTTTCCATATTATATTCTTTTGATATATAACTACAACACCACTCCTTCAAAATTCTGCAATAAGTTCGGGGGGGTGGGGGGTGGGTGGGTTCCAATATAATTAGAGTTTGAGTCACAAAATTATACCCTCCTTTCTCCCATACAGACATCTTCCATGTAAGGAAAGTTTGAAGAAAAAAATGTTCTTCTTTAGTCTGAGAATTTGTCCGTAAATTCTGTAATTATTCTTTGTATATTTCCTGCTTTTATTTAGCATTAGTCTAATAATCAGAATTTTTAGAATTATAGCTGTCAACAACATTTCTCTTGAATGCATATTTTGATGTTAGCAGGGAGATTCTTTTTCTACAGAAAAACAACATGAAGGGAACCTTGATCCAATAAAAAAAAACCCCAATCACTCACTAAGTCTCTCATGGACTAGAACAAATTAATTAATTTTTTTTATTGCAAAAGTTTTACAATTACATTTTCACCCCATCCCCCCCCAACCCGCCCCAACCTCCCCAACCCTCCCCTCCCCCCCGGACTTCCATAGAATATAATCAATCAAAATCCCTTTTTTTATAAAACTTGAACCCCTCCATCCCCCGTATAATTTTTCATCTTCACAAAATTCAAATATTTCTATCTTTATATAATACTTTCAGTGAAAAGCTATTTGATACTTCCTAGTTTGATATTTGTTCTGCACATAATCTATCCACTTTTTCCACTCCCATTCATAAGTCTCTTGTGAGTGATCTTTTAAATATGCTGAAATCTTCGCCATCTCTGCAAAATTGGCCATCTTCAAAGTCCATTCTTCGATAGTGGGCAAAGCTTCATTTTTCCAGTATTTACCTATCAATAATCTCGCTGCTGTTATCATATACAATATCAACTTAGTTTCACCCAATGTAAAACCCTTAACTATACCCAATAAAAACAATTGTGGAGAAAATTGAATTTTTTTCTTCAAAACATTCTGCATAACCCACCAAATTTTTATCCAAAAAGCCTTAACTTTCTTACAGGTCCACCAAACATGATAATATGTAGCATCCAAGCAGTCACATCTCCAACATTTTGGCTTAACATTAGGGTACATACACGACAATTTCTTAGGATCTAAATGCCATCTATAAAACATTTTATAAAAATTTTCCCTCAAATTCTGCGACTGTGTAAATTTAACATTCTGAACCCAAATTTTTTCCCATGTTTCCAACATCACTGGCTCTGCAAAATTTTGTGCCCACTTAATCATACAATCTTTAACCAATTCAGTTTCTGAACCCCTTTCTAACAAAACATTATAAAGCCTTTTAATATGCATTGGACCTTTCTCTTTTATATGTCTAACCAATTCTTCCTCATGCAACATTATACCAATTTTTTGGTCCTCTTTCCATCTCAATTGAAGTTGATTATACTGTAACCAAGTTAGATTAATCCCTTCATCCAACAGTGTTTCTAACGTCTTCAGTTAGAAGATTTCTTTTTTTGTTCCAAATGATTCCGGTGCTTAAAAGTGATAAACAATTGAAAGAATGGCAAAGTGGACTGAATAAGTTTGTCTTATTGTCTAAGTATATGGCTTTTAAATACTTTGTCCACTTTGTTTTCATAAAATAAGTAAGCATGCCAACCAAATTCAAGATCAAAACTTTCTATATTCAATATTCCAGTCTTTTTCCTTCCAAACCAATCGCTTACTTGAGTCAAAGCTGCTGCTTCATAGTATAACTGTAGGTTTGGAAGTTTAAGACCTCCCCTTTCTGGAATGTCTTGCATAATTTTCAATTTCACTCTCGGTTTTTTCTCGTTCCAGACAAACTTATTCAGTCCACTTTGCCATTCTTTCAATTGTTTATCACTTTTAAGCACCGGAATCATTTGGAACAAAAAAAGAAATCTTCTAACTGAAGACGTTAGAAACACTGTTGGATGAAGGGATTAATCTAACTTGGTTACAGTATAATCAACTTCAATTGAGATGGAAAGAGGACCAAAAAATTGGTATAATGTTGCATGAGGAAGAATTGGTTAGACATATAAAAGAGAAAGGTCCAATGCATATTAAAAGGCTTTATAATGTTTTGTTAGAAAGGGGTTCAGAAACTGAATTGGTTAAAGATTGTATGATTAAGTGGGCACAAAATTTTGCAGAGCCAGTGATGTTGGAAACATGGGAAAAAATTTGGGTTCAGAATGTTAAATTTACACAGTCGCAGAATTTGAGGGAAAATTTTTATAAAATGTTTTATAGATGGCATTTAGATCCTAAGAAATTGTCGTGTATGTACCCTAATGTTAAGCCAAAATGTTGGAGATGTGACTGCTTGGATGCTACATATTATCATGTTTGGTGGACCTGTAAGAAAGTTAAGGCTTTTTGGATAAAAATTTGGTGGGTTATGCAGAATGTTTTGAAGAAAAAAATTCAATTTTCTCCACAATTGTTTTTATTGGGTATAGTTAAGGGTTTTACATTGGGTGAAACTAAGTTGATATTGTATATGATAACAGCAGCGAGATTATTGATAGGTAAATACTGGAAAAATGAAGCTTTGCCCACTATCGAAGAATGGACTTTGAAGATGGCCAATTTTGCAGAGATGGCGAAGATTTCAGCATATTTAAAAGATCACTCACAAGAGACTTATGAATGGGAGTGGAAAAAGTGGATAGATTATGTGCAGAACAAATATCAAACTAGGAAGTATCAAATAGCTTTTCACTGAAAGTATTATATAAAGATAGAAATATTTGAATTTTGTGAAGATGAAAAATTATACGGGGGATGGAGGGGTTCAAGTTTTATAAAAAAAGGGATTTTGATTGATTATATTCTATGGAAGTCCGGGGGGGAGGGGAGGGTTGGGGAGGTTGGGGCGGGTTGGGGGGGGATGGGGTGAAAATGTAATTGTAAAACTTTTGCAATAAAAAAAATTAATTAATTTGTTCTAGTCCATGAGAGACTTAGTGAGTGATTGGGGTTTTTTTTTTATTGGATCAAGGTTCCCTTCATGTTGTTTTTCTGTAGAAAAAGAATCTCCCTGCTAACATCAAAATATGCATTCAAGAGAAATGTTGTTGACAGCTATAATTCTAAAAATTCTGATTATTAGACTAATGCTAAATAAAAGCAGGAAATATACAAAGAATAATTACAGAATTTACGGACAAATTCTCAGACTAAAGAAGAACATTTTTTTCTTCAAACTTTCCTTACATGGAAGATGTCTGTATGGGAGAAAGGAGGGTATAATTTTGTGACTCAAACTCTAATTATATTGGAACCCACCCACCCCCCACCCCCCCGAACTTATTGCAGAATTTTGAAGGAGTGGTGTTGTAGTTATATATCAAAAGAATATAATATGGAAAGACTTGGCTTGGTAGTAATAGTGTGAAAAAGATGTGTGTATTTTAGTAAATCTCAAGCTGAACATAAGCCAACCATGTAATGCAGCTAATAAAAAAGCCAAATGCTACTTTGGGATGTATGAATATTGCAGCATTGGGTTCACTTCTCCTGAGCTGCAGGAGGAAGGTGTGAAACTGCATAAAAATATTTAACATGGCAAAACTTGAAGTAGGGTAGTCTCACTGAAGCCATCCAGACCATACAAATCCCAAACTGATACTGTGTCTCAGGATTATTGGCATCATAGATTGAATATTTTTCATGTTAAGGCAGCCGTATGATATGAAGGCCTTTGTATTCCTACATTGTTTCTGTAAAGACTCAGGAAATATTACATTTAGATTTGAAAGACACAAATAGAAGTATTTGGTGGCAGATGGGATATTTATGAACGATGTGTCACCATATACCGGTCTTGTTAAGGAGCAGTCATTTTCTGCTTCATTACCCAAAGACAGCTATTTCACTCAGCTGTGAAATGACTTTAAAATTTCTCTAAGGAATAGAAATATGATTTTTATAATCAAAAGAATGCTGATAAAATATATCAAAAAGGGAAAGAAAACAGTCCAACATACTATTTGGGGGATGGGGGAGGGAGAAAGGAGACCATATATTAGTTGTATCTCATACTTAAATTTAAACTTTTAGTTGGGGAAAACAAATGCATGCTTGGATATTGCTATCATTTTACTCAACCTGAAACAAAGGGAAAGTTTAAAATCATCACACTGAAGATTGTTTCCATCTGTAAGTTTTTTCAATTTGCTTTTACATTTCTTTCAATGTTCTTTGAGTCTATTTCATTATTTCAAGAGGGAAAAATAATATATCATTGTCATAATTGATAAATGCACTTTAACTACTCAGGCTGTATAGACAGAATAACAGACCAATGTTTGTCACCTATGACTTACAGCTTAAGCCACTCAAATGCATCATTAATAAGCTACTCCCTATTCTGGGCAATGGCCCAGAACTTTCCTAGCCATTTGGTAGGAGGCCCATGCTTGTACATAGAAAATCACCAAGTCTGAAGCAGATTCTCATAAGCAACAAGAAAGAACAGGATGATACCAATATGGAAACCAGATCCTGACATAAGATCAGATGTCTGTATGCCCCCACAAACAGTGCATATGGAAAGCATCCCCTCCCACTGTCCACCATAAATCATCCAATCCAAAGGTCTCCCAGGGTCAGGTGGAAGCACACGTCTGCCAGCGTCATCAATCAGGAATGCCACGACCGTTGGCCCAACGGCAGCTTCAAAGATACAGTCCGGTGGCTTAACTATCGGTTTTGTTTTCCTCCTCCAGCACGCTTCCCCCCCCCCATGCTACCTGCTCTCCCTCCTTCCGTTACTATGGCAGCCAAAGCAGAAAAGGCGGAGGCTTATACTCACATTCTGGTGAGAGAGAAGTTCTCTGGGGATTGGCTCCAGTATGAGTTTGAAAGGTTGGAAGACTAAACTTCTGGTCCTGGTTCCAACCCAGATTGGATACTTAGCTAACTTTACACTAAGTTAAAATGTCTTCACATGTTTTTCTCTAATAAGATATATGTCATCATCTGCCAGCATTGTTTTCTGGACTCTATATGATAAACAGGCCATTGGGGAAAGGAATCAATGGACAGAAATCTGACATCAGGACTCAAAATAGGGTCAAAGTAATTGATCTTTCTGGACATTTCAATTCTCAAATACAGCAGTTTTGAAACAAAGAGCTTTACCAGAACACCTGTATGAATGCAGCTGAGTTTACATGCACTTTCAGGTATATCTAAAGCAGGGCAGTCCCTATCTATTCTCTATCTATTTTATTTCTCTATCCTTATTCATATTTCTTTTCTAAACAATCATAAAATTTATCCTATGTCTTGAAATACATCGACTCCTCTTTATCTTTTATTCTCAATGTTAATCTATTAATTTCTGCATATTTTAAATTTCTCTTTATAATTTCTCCTTCCAACAGGATTTCATCTGCTTTCCAGTTTTGTGCAAATACAATTCTATCCACTGTTATTATATGAATAATCAAATATGTATCTTCTTTACTATATTTCTCTGGTAAAATTCCCAGTAAGAATTTATCTGGTTTTAACTCTATACTGTATGTTGCTGCAACATTCCCTCTAACCATGTTTGTATTTTCACCCAATATTGTTTTGCTTTTTTACACAACCACCACATATGATAGTATGATCCCAGCAACTAGTGACATTTCCAACACTTAGCTGATTTATCTTTAAACATCTTAGCTAATCTTTCTGGTGGCATATGCCATCTATAAAACATCTTATACAAGTTTTCTTTATAGGCTGTTGCCATTGTTAATTTGTAGTTTCTTTCCCAAAGTTGTTGCCATTTCTCCAATTCAATGGTGTATCCAAAATTCTTTCCCCATGCTATCATTGTTTCTTTTACTTCTTCATCCTCTAGTCTAATATGCAATAAATAATTATATAATTTCTTAATCATTTTCTCATCTGTTCCTGTCAATATTTCATCCAGTTCTGATTTCCCTAAGTTAAAGCCATATTGTCTACGATCTGCTTCATATCTTGATTGTATTTACAGTCTTGTATACCAATCTATCTCAATCCCTTGACTCTCTAGTTCTTGTTTTTGTTTCAGTTCTCCCCGATCTGTCAAAATGTCTTTATATCTAACAATATTCTCCATGTTCAGAATATTTGGTTATGTCACCACTTCTATTGCAGAAAGCCACATTAGAATATTCAAATAATGTTTTTCTTTCACTCTCTCGCACACTGATAACAAACCATTTCTTACATAATGTGTCAGTGTTCCAAATTAGGCTCTTTTCCAGTGCTGACATGATTGGAATGAATGAAAGAGAAGAAGCGT
The DNA here is from genome assembly GCA_022577455.1 of Arizona elegans. NCBI lineage: Eukaryota > Metazoa > Chordata > Lepidosauria > Squamata > Colubridae > Arizona > Arizona elegans. Next base: position 37,174,842 of record JAKOOJ010000007.1, on the reverse strand, counting down.
TGATTTATTGCTGAGATGAACTTTTACCTAGTTTTCTGCATACAGCAGATAGTGTTACCTGGGTGACGGAGGGAGAGAGGCAAATTCCTGTGAAAGAACGTGCTGGGACGAAGAGATGGATTTGCATGATGGCCAATGGGACATTGGGGTTGGAGAGCGGAAGGGGAGGGTGTTGGAAAGAGGGGCCAGTTTGGCTGCAAAAGAGTTCAGAAATGTCGTTCTCTATCCTTAAATAAAAAAAAGATTCATTAGAGACTTTGCGTTTGAAAATGAAGTTTATTTAAGATAGCAACGAAACCTGACAGACAGCCAAACTCCTCCAAACCCAGGCTGGCTGAGTTTAAATCATCCCGTTCCCTCCCAGACGTCTGGTTGGACAGACTATGGCTGAAGCCAAGCTCTCGGAGGAAAGCCTACTTCAAGCAATGGGAGGAGCAGAAGCGGTCATGATCCCAACCAACTTGGAAAATACAAAGGTTCAACTTTCTCCGCCTTCCCCCCCGGCAGAACTTCAATCAAAGAAACGTGAGCCAGATAAGTACTCGGGGACTGTGCCAAAAGCCTCAGAGGCGGGATTTCCCTTTCCAAATGTAAAAGATAAAGAAAAACCCCTAAGTGAATTGGGAAGGGCGAACTGGGGATGGGAATGGCAGCGAAGCCCAGACAAGGCAGCACCTCCCTACCCCAGGATGAGAGACGAGGCAGAGGACTATCAACACCAAGGCCGGCCCTACAGAGCTCAGCACAGAGAGGAGAGGGCAGAGAGGGAGGAGCCACCCCAGTTCAGAGGGAAATTCGATGATGACCCAGACAACCTCGCCCAATTCCTCGATTCAGCTGAGATATACATAGAGCGGTTCAGACACCTCTACCCTTTCCCCAGAGCCCTAGTGAATGCTATCTCGGAAGGGCTGGAGGGAGAAGCAAAGAGGTGGTCAGCATCACTCTACAAAAACAGGGGGCCCCAGCTACAAGATGCGGATGGGTTCTTGCAACTATTGAGAGCCCGTTATGAAGAGGAGAAGGAGGGCCCCTATGTGGAAGACGAGCTCAGAAACCTAATGCAGAGGGGGAAGCCTATCAGAGAGCATATCCGTGAATTCAGGAGAGTCATTGGGACGCTGCCTCCCCTACCAGAGCGATTGCTGGTGAATTTTTTTAGAACAAGCCTAGATAAAAGAATTTCCCAAGTGACTGCCTATCGTGACATCCCAAACTGACTTGCTGAATGGTTCCGGGTAGCGATAAAAGTCGACAGAGGGCTGCGGGTGAGTGACACGTCAAAACCACCAGAGGGAAAGGAGAGAGGCCGACCAGACCAGGGGCCACTCAACAGACAAGAAACCCCAACATCACAGCCCTCCTACAAACCAACTGCCCCACGGAGCCCACTGAAATGCTACAGATGTGGAGGAAGCGGCCACATAGCAGCAAGATGTGGAATGCCTAGACCGGGACCAGCTCCACCGCCCAAAGCACAACCGGAATGAGGGCCCAAGCGTGTCACCCACGTACCGCGGGAAGCTCCCCAAATCCCAGACTTTTTCGCTCATCTGACCAAAACCAGAGGAATCCCAGATGAGGGAGATCAGTCCCCTGAACCCTATGACACGGAGGACGAAGACGAGGACGACCCAATGGTGAGTGGACCCGTCCATCCTTTTCTTTTCCCCATACACCTAACAGCCCCCAAAACAGGGGCCCAAGAGACTTCCCAAGCCCTAATAGACTCGGGTAGCACACGGTGCCTAATCAACCTACCAACAGTTCTAAAATTGGGAATCCGAGCTAAACAGCTCAAACAACCAATTCGCTTTGAGCAAGTTGATGGGTCCCTAGTGGGAGGAGCGTACGCCACACACTTGGCTGAACCCGTGAGACTAGAACTAGCAGATCACTGGGAGACGATCCGCTTCATAATAGCCCCCAAGATGACAGAACCAGTCATATTGGGACTCTTGTGGCTGGACAAATGGGGCCCAATCATTTGGTGGCAAGAGGGGACCCGCAGGCTGAGAATAGCAAAGGGGCCCCAACCCCTGCCACCCCGACCAGAAGAATTCCCTCCCACGCTGAAACCCCAAAGCAGCCCTCCACTACAGAAGAAAACACCACCAACACAAGGGTCCCTCCCAGAAGGTGCAGCAAAGCAATTGGCAGCCGCACCCACCACCGCTTTAAATGCAAACCAGATCCCAGGGAAGTACCAAGACCTTGCAGAGGTATTCAGCAAGGCCGAGTGTGACATTCTGCCCCCCCACCGCGAGACCGATTGTGCCATCGAGATTATCCCAGGAGCGAAACTACCCAAACCTAAAATGTATGCCATGACACCCCGAGAAATGCAGGAAATGCGGGACTACATAGACAAAAACTTACAAAGGGGATTTATTGAGCCAATAAAACCAAGGGTAGCGGCGCCGGTCCTTTTTAAAGAGAAAAAGGACGGCTCCATGAGACTGGTGGTCGACTTTCGAAGTATCAATGCCGTTTGCGTACACAACTTGTACCCCCTCCCCCTCATGAAGGACATGCTAACCCACCTAGCTAAAGGGAAGGTTTTTACCAAACTAGACCTTCGAGAAGCTTATTACCGAGTACACATAAAGGCAGGAGATGAATGGAAAACAGCATTCAACTGCCCCCTGGGTAGTTTCCAGTTCAAAGTAATGCCCTTTGGATTGCAAGGAGCCCCGGCAGTGTTCATGCAGTTAATAAATGAAGTCTTACATGAACACCTTTACAAAGGGGTCCTCGTCTACCTGGACGATATGCTCATCTACACGGAAACCATAGACGAACATATACATCTCATCCGCCAAGTACTGAAAAAACTGCTAAGGGCAAACCTATATGTCAAACTATCAAAATGCGATTTCCACCAATCACGGCTAGACTACCTGGGCTACCGAGTATCAAACGAGGGGATAGAGATGGACCCAGCCAAGGTCCAATCAGTTCTACAATGGCAGCCCCCTCGCACCCGCAGATAACTGCAAAGTTTCCTAGGCTTTGCGAACTTCTACAGACAATTCATCCCCTCGTTCATGAAGATTGCCAAACCTTTGACGGACCTCCTAAAGACAGGAGGCCCAGCGATGAAACCTCGCCCGGGACAACCCCTACAATGGGACCTGACCTGCCAACAGGCATTCGAGACGCTGAAAGGAATGTTTGCGAAAGAACCTGTTTTAAAACACCCGGATCCGGAACAGCCTTTTGTCATCCAAGCAGATGCAAGTGATGTGGCAGTAGGAGCCGTGTTACTCCAAAAGAACAACCAAGGTGATCTACAACCGTGCGCCTACACCTCTCGCAAACTCACCGATACAGAGAGACGATGGGCGGCATGGGAGAAGGAAGCGTTCGCAGTAAGATGGGCCTTGTTGACCTGGCGGCACCTACTAGAGGGAGGCCAGAAACAGTTTGAAGTCTGGACTGATCATAAAAACCTAGAGGCCCTAAAAACCCCACGGAAACTGTCGCCCAGGCAAGTACGGTGGGCACAATATTTCAATCGCTTCAATTTCAATCTTAATCACATCCCAGGAGGGAGAAATTTCCTGGCTGACGCCCTCTCCCGGATGCCCCAATACAACAGTGAGCGGGAGCAGGTAGTGAATGCCATCATCCCCTCCACCCAAGCTGCGGCTCAAGTGATCACCAGACGGCAACAACGTGACCAGCAGGGCCAACTTGCAAGTGACTTAACTGCAAAATTAAAAAATGAAACGCTGACAGACCCCTGGTATCGAGACAATCAACATCTCTTGACAAAAAGAGATGACCTAGCATGGAGGGGGACAAAGCTCTATGTCCCACAGACTTTACGCATCCTGATTCTCAAGAGGAGCCACGACGTTAAACCAGCGGGACACTTCGGGTTCCTAAAGACTCTGCACCCAGTACGAAGGCAGTTCTGGTGGCCCCACATGAGAAGGGACATAGACAGTTATGTAAAAAGCTGCACCATTTGTGCCACGATGAAGACAAGACCAGGGTGCTCGCCTGGGCTGTTGCAACCAGTAGCTGAACTGACAAGACCATGGGAGGAGATTGCAATGGACTTTATAGTAGACCTACCGAGGAGCAGTGGAAATACAGTGATCTGGACTGTAATAGACTTATTCTCCAAACAGGCACACTTCATTCCATGTAGCGGACTGCCTTCAGCCCGCCAGTTATCCAAACTGTTCCTGAAACACATCTACCACCTGCATGGAGTTCTCAGGAGAATAATCTCCGACCGAGGGGTCCAGTTCACAGCAAATTTCTGGAGGGAGTTTCTACGATCCATAGGGTCATCCCAAGGGCTCAGCTCAGCATTTCACCCGAGCACCAATGGGGGGGCGGAAAGACTGAACGCTATGATAGAACACTATTTAAGATGTTATGTCGACTACCAGCAGTCCAATTGGGCAGACCTCCTATCTTTTGCGGAGGTCGCCTATAATAATGCTGTCCACAGCAGTATGGGGCTAACCTCGTTCAAAGTAGTGAGTGGCATGGATTTTGTCCCCATGCCAGAGTACCCGAGGGAGCCCCCTTCCTCAGTCAGTTTGACCATCTGGATGGCAATGTTGAGAGAAACTTGGGAGAATGTTAAGAGGGCGCTGGCAAAGGCGGCTCAATCTTATAAGGAACAAGCAGACAAGCACCAAACTCCCCAAAGACCATTTCAGTTGGGAGAGAAAGTTTACCTCTCCACCAAGTACTTGAGACTGAGACTCCCGAGCAAGAAATTGGGCCCGAAATTTATAGGACCATTTCCTATAATAAAAATAATTAACCCCGTTACAGTGCAATTGCAGTTGCCACAGCTTTTGGGGAAAATTCACCCCGTTTTTCACAGTAGCCTTCTAAAACCTGTAGTGGGGTCTACTTTAAGGCCAATGCCACGTGAACCCCCTGGGCCCCTGGTTGTTGGGGGCCAAACACATTACGAAGTGCAGCGAATTCTTGATTCAAGATGGCACAGCAATACTTAATTAAATGGAAGGGCTACCCATTGTCAGAAGCTTCCTGGGTGAAGAGCTCAAACATCCAAGCTGACCGCCTTATAGAAAAATTCCATGCAGACCACCCGGGAAAGCCGGGAGGGGGGGTTCGCAGCCAAAGAGGGGCTAATGATGCTTATCTTGTTGTGGTTTTTTCCTATGGGGCAGGTTACGTCGCAGAAGTAAAGGGAGAGGGGCCGGATGTCAGCGTTCCAAATTAGGCTCTTTTCCAGTGCTGACATGATTAGAATGAATGAAAGAGAAGAAGCGTTGATTTATTGCTGAGATGAACTTTTACCTAGTTTTCTGCATACAGCAGATAGTGTTACCTGGGTGACGGAGGGAGAGAGGCAAATTCCTGTGAAAGAACGTGCTGGGACGAAGAGATGGATCTGCATGATGGCCAATGGGACATTGGGGTTGGAGAGCGGAAGGGGAAGGTGTTGGAAAGAGGGCCGGGTTTGGCTGCAAAAGAGTTCAGAAATGTCATTCTCTATCCTTAAATAAAAAAAAGATTCATTAGAGACTTTGCGTTTGAAAATGAAGTTTATTTAAGATAGCAACGAAACCTGACATAATGTCTTTGGAAATATCCATGTATTCTTTGTTTCCCATACCATAAAAAGGCATGCCAACCCAATTGTAAATCATGACCCTCCAATGTCAATAGTCTTGTATTCCTTAATAAAATCCATTCTTTAATCCCTGTTAACGCTGCTGCTTGATAATACAATTCCCAATTCGGAAGGCCAAACCCACCTCTAATTCTTGCATCTTGTAGCATTTTTATGTTGATCCTTGCTCTCTTTCCTTGCCACACATATTTTCACATTATTTTCTTCAACTCTTCAAAATATTTTTTTTCTCCAGTTTTATTGGTATAGTTTGAAATAAAAATAATATTTTGGTAATACATTCTTTTTTATTAATGCTATTCTTCCCATTAGTGATAATTGCAAGTTTCTCCATTTCTCCAGGTCTATTTCAATTTGTTTTTTCAGTTTATGATAATTGTCTTCCTTAAGCGTTGAACATCTTGATGTCAGATATATGCCCAAATATTTCACTTTCTTCACAATTTGGATGTCCAGTTTCTCCATCATCTCCTCCTTTTGCTTTTCTCTCATATTTTTAACTAATATTTTTGTATTATCTTTATTGATTTTCAGACCTGCTACTTTCCCATATTCTTCTATTTGTTCTAATAGTTTTGGCACTGTCTCTATTGGGTCTTCCATGATAAACACCAACTCATCCGCAATTGCTTGTAGTTTGTATTATTCTTTTTTAATTCTCATTCCTTTTATTTCCTTTTCCTGCCTCACTTTTCTATTTAAAATCTCTAATGTCAATATAAATAATAATGGAGATAAAGGGCATCCTTGTCTTGTTCCTTTTCTAATATCTATTTTCTCTGTCATTTCACCATTTACCATCACCTTTGCCACTTGGTCTCTATATATAGTTTGGATCATGTTTATAAATCTGTCTCCAAAATCCATCATTTTCAACTGTTTTATCATAAATTGCCAATTCACGTTGTCAAAGCCTTTTGTGCATCTAAAAATAACAACACTATTTGTTCCTCTGAGTGTAATTCATAATATTCTAATGTGTTTAATATAGTTTGCATATTATCTCTAATTTGTCTTTTTGGTAAGAAGCCATTTTGGTCCGAATGTATAAACTTGTTTAATAATTTTTTTAATCTTTCAGCCAGGATTGATGCAAAAATCTTATAATCCGCATTTAATAAAGATATCGGTCTATAATTCTTTTTTTTTATATATTGAAAAAGTTTTTCAAATACAAATTTCCCCCCCTTTTTTCTCCCCCCCTCCTCCCTAACCCCCCTCACCACCCGTCCCCCTGTGACTTCTTCAAAATAAAATCCAACTTCATAACAGATTATATAATATTTTACCATCCCCTTACTCCATCCCTCAAATACTGACCCTTTCTTTCTAATAATATTATTACATCCCCCTTTTACCATACATTTCAAAATAACATTCTACTGTAACATTGTATAATAACTTCTGGTTTAGCATAATAACATTATTATAACTCCCAATTTAGCAATAATCTGCCCTTTTTCTCCTCCCCCATACATATATCTATATATTAATATAACATTTCAAAACAACCTTCCACTTTAAGACTATATAATAAATCCTATTTTAACATTTAATCTTTAATGTATATTAATATAACATTTCAAAGCAGCCTTCCCCTAAAAAGCTATATAATAAATCCTAATTTATCATTTATTCAGCTCTATCCATTTCCTCCACTCCCATAAATGTATCTCTTAAACATCCCTTTTCTTAAACTAAACAATCAATAAACTAGCCTGTCTCCACCCACTTTCCTACAAAATTACCATACATAACAATTCTTAATATCTTTATTCTTCTGCCCACCCTAGTAAGAAAGAAATATTCCCTTATATAGATAAAATCAATGACTTTAAATTTATAATCCATATAATATCTTCTTTGATATCTCTCCACTGGATTGTTAACTCCATCACCCATATTAGGGTAACATAGCATCCTGATTGCAACAGAATGTTCAAAATCCTCAGTTATCATCTGCCCCCATCAATAGTAAATATCTTCATGTATATAAAAAAGAAAAACAACCACCCGAGTGACATTATAATTGTATTCCATATAATATCTGTAGTAGTGGATTTCTTCAGGATTATTAATTCCCACCATCATAATGGGGTAACAACTAGATCTTCTGCATGCCCCAGCATAGCTCTCTTGCCATATAGCTCAGGATAAGCATGATATATTTATCAAAAAAAAAAAAAATCCAAAATGGATAATTCCAATCCAACAATTTAAGGCCCTTTTCACATCCCAAAATTACAGCATTGCAGAGGTCTGTCACTCTCCTCAGGATAATATTGACCAATACTTCGCCTCAACTATCTTTTCATGTATTCAGTCATCTTTTAAATAACTGGCTTCACTGTTGCCTAATTTAGAAATTTTTGTTTTTGCGAGATCTATTTCTTTTTTTCTTGACTTGTTGTGGGTTTGATCTCCATCCTAATTTCCTTTCTACAAGTTGTATATCAACTGATCGGTTTTCATTCTGATTTATAGCTTGATCTTGTTGGTTTTGCTTTTGTGACTCATATTTCTTTTCTATAAATTGTGTATCAACTAATTGATTTCCATGCTTGTCTGTGACTTGATGAATCATCACATTAGAATCCAATGCCACATCTCTTTTATTTGTGGTTAATCCAGCTGAAGTATCTAAAGAATCCAAAGGCGATTCATCTACAGAGGCCTCTGTAGCTCGATATTTTTCTTTTATTTCCAACTCCTTCTGCTTTTCTTGTGTTGTGCATAAAAATGTTGAACTCATTTTCAAAAATTTTTGGTAAAATTCTTCCGCTTTTTCAACAGTATTTAATTGATATCTTACTCCTTGATATCTCAATATTATACCAACTGGAACATCCCACCTAAATATAATATTTCGTTTTTTAAGCTCAGTCACCAGAAAACCAAATTTCTTTCTTTCCAATAATATCTTAGGTGGTAGCTCTTTGTATATCCAAATCTTTCTTCCAAACAAATGCAGAGTAGAATTAAAAGATTTTTGCACGATATTATTTCTTATTTCTTTGTCTGTAAAATAAATCACCACATCTCTTGGCAATTGCCTTTGCTTTGCAATCCAGGAGTTTATTCTATAAACTCTGTCAATCCTACAAAATACTTCCTCAGGATGAACCTTTAAGATCCCAGCCAGAATTTCAGAAGATATTTTCCTTAAGTCATCTCTGTTGTTTTCCTGTAATCCTCTCAGTCTAATCGCATATTCTGTGAGATTATATTGCATCATTAAAACTTCTTTTTCAATCCGTTGTTTTATATTTTCTGCATTACAAGTCTTATAATCAGCTTCTATTTTAAGTTTTTCTTCTAAGCTATTATCTTGAGTGTTTATCAAATTATTTTCAGTTCTTTGTATTTTATTGTCCAAATTATCCTCAATTTCCTCCATTTTAGACTCTAATAAGTCAATATTTGTACCCAACTTCATAACAATTTCTGTAAAACCATTAGTCACTTTTGCAATCTTTGGTTGCAAAATATCAAACTTCAATTGCACCATTTCTTTAATTTCCTGCTTAAATTTTTCAAAGTTCTGATTCACAATCTCATCCCTTCTTACAATCTCCTCCAAGAGAAATTCAATTATATTAACATCAGTTTTCTGAGTCTGTAGGTTTAGAACTTGTTCATGTAGTTTATAGATGGGGGAATTCCCCCCCCCCCACTGCTTGTTTGGCTGGCTTTGTAAGTCTGAACGCCATATTTCCACACAGACAAACTCTCTTAGAAAAGAAAAACAAAGAAAGAGAAAAAAGCTTCTTTCCAAACAAGATCAATACCAAATCTCCAGGAAAGAGAAAACACAAAAGTGGAGCTTTTTCTTCAATTGTAGCCAGGAGTATTTATTCCGCTACTTTGTGGCTTAATAAGAAACGGAAGGACTTTCCCTTTTCAACTTCCCTGCTCAAACTTCGGCAGTCGCCATTTTAAAAGTTCTTTTTTACTTTGTTCAATATCCTTTGCAAAATAAATATAAATACTTGCGATTTAGGGTCACAGATCCAGGTCCAGATCTCATCCTTTTTACTTAGTCTGTTAGTTATCTTGAAAAGCTTGTTTTCGTCGTCTTGCTCTGCAAAAAGGCAGAGGTCTCCCAGCGCCCGGAGCAAACGGCGAGTGATATAGGGAGCCTCATCCGCTCGCCCCCAAGAGTAAAAAAAAAACTCTGGGGGCTTCGCGGAAAGCTCTACCTACACTCACCTCTCTATCTCACATTTCCTCCTGGAAATGGAGTTTTTCGAGCCGCCTTTCCGTTGTAAAGGTGGCTCTTTACAGGCGATGAGGCTGGCGGTCCCGAGGGACCGTCTGGCAGCGACGAGAAGCAAGCCGGAAGTCTATAATTCTTTATCTGTTGCAGATCTACCTCTTCTTTTGGTATTAAAGTTATATATGCCTCCATCCATGAATCCGGAATTTTAGCTTTAAGTAATAATTCATTGAATATTTGCAGCATCACATTGCTTAGTACATCTTGTAGAGTTTTATATACCTATGCTGGTAATCCATCTGGGCCTGGTGCCATTTTTCTGTCTTTTAATTCCCTCCATTAATTCCATCATAGATATTCTTTCTTCTAATAATTTTTTGAACTTTTCTGGGATTCTAGGCAGTTCCATTTTCTTCAAATATTGTTCTATCTCATCTTCTTCTATTATTTCTTGTTGATACAATCCATTGTAGTATTTCTCAATTATTCCTCTTCTTTTCCACACTTCTATAACATATCTTTCCATCTTGATCTATTAATTGACTTATTAATTTCTTTTCTTTCTCTTTTTTCATTTTATATGCTAACCATCGTCCTAGTTTATTTGCATTTTCAAAAAAGTTTTGCTTTGTAGCTTTTATTCTATTCGCCAGTTCTTAATTTTCCATTAAATTCATCTTATGTTTTTTCAAATCCAACAAATTTTTAATCTTTTTGTCATGCAGGTTTTTTTTTTTTGTAGTTCCATCTCTAATCTCGTATATTCTTCCTCTAAGTTCTTTTGCATTTGCCTGTTTTGTTTATTTCATTTTCCTAAATATGTCACTGCCAATCCTCTAATGTATGTTTTACTGGTATCCCACACGTTTTGTAAAGATGTATCTTCTTTCTTATTCTCTTTAAAAAAGAAAGTCAATTCTTTTTCCATATATTCTTGGAATTTTTTTTCATTTAGTAATTTTTGATTTAATGTCCATCTCATTTTTCTTTTTTTCCCTTTCCATGTCATTATTATTGGATTGTGGTATGCCCATACATTTATTCCAATATCAATTTCTTGTATTTTAGCTATTAATTCTGTTGACATCCACATCATTTATTTATTTATTTATTAGTTCAATTTATATGCCACCCTCCTCCGAAGACTCAGGGCGGCTTACAATGCACTTATAACAATAGCCTTCATTCTTCTGTATATACCTTTTGTATATCATGTCTATTCTTGACCACAATAGATGTCTATTTGAGTAAAATGTCTACTGCTTTTCTTTTGGATGGCTTCGCCTCCAAGCATCTTGTAGACTTGATTCATCTATCATTATGGAAAAAGTTTTTGGAAATGTTTTTCTTATCTTCCTATTTAATTTTGTAGGTTTATAGTCCAACTCATTGTCTATTATTGCATTGAAATCCCTTAATATACATATCTCTTCGTATTCATATTCTATTATTTTTTTATGTTATTTCCCATAATATTCTTCTTGATTATCATTTGGAGCATATATTGCCAATAACAATGTTTTATTATTATTATTATTCATAGTTATTTCGACCATTAATATCCTTCCTTCCTCATCTTCAAAAATCTGTTTGGATTGAATTGTTTTTTAAATATATAATGCTCCCCCTCTTTTACTTTGACTGGCAAGTGTTGTATAGAGTATTCCAAATTTCTTTTGCTCCAACAGATACTTACATGGTTTCTTTTTTTTTTTATTGCAAAAGTTTTACAGTTACATTTTCACCCCTTTTTTCCCCCCTCATCCCACCCCAAACTTCCCAACCTCCCTAACCCACCCTAACCCTCCCCTTCCCCCCTGACTTCCCCACAGTATACACATATCAAGTAAAAGGAAAAGCCCTCCTTTGTATGTAAAACTTGAACCCCTCCCTCCCCCTTATAAATGTTCATCTTCATTACATTAACCTATTTCTATCTTAATATAACATTTTCAAATAGATTTTCATTCTCATTACCTTCAGGTATTTCTATCTTAATATAACATTTTCAAATAAATTTTTCCTCCTCATTACCTTAAAATATTTCTATCTTAATATAACATTTTCAAATAAAAGCTATTTGGTACTTCCTAGTTTGATATTTGTTCTGAACGTAATCTATCCACCTCTTCCATTCCCATTCATAAGTCTCTTGTGAACAATCTTTTAGATATGCTGAAATCTTCGCCATCTCTGCAAAACTGGCCATCTTCAAAGTCCATTCTTCAATCGTGGGCAGCACTTCATTTTTCCAGTATTTACCTATCAACAATCTTGCTGCTGTTATCATATACAATATCAGTTTTGTTTCACCCAATGTAAAACCCTTCACTATACCCAGTAAAAACAATTGTGGAGAAAATTGAATTTTTTTCTTCAGAACATTCTGCATGACCCACCAAATTTTTATCCAAAAAGCCTTAACTTTCTTACAGGTCCACCAAACATGATAATATGTAGCATCTTGACAATCACATCTCCAACATTTAGGCTGCACATTAGGGTACATACACGACAATTTTTTGGGGTCTAAATGCCATCTGTAAAACATTTTATAAAAATGTTCCCTCAAATTCTGCGACTGTGTAAATTTAACATTCTGAACCCAAATTTTTTCCCATGTTTCCAACATCACTGGTTCCTCAAAATTTTGTGCCCACTTAATCATACAATCTTTAACTAATTCAGTTTCTGAACCCCTTTCTAACAAAACATTATAAAGCCTTTTAATATGCATTGGACCTTTCTCTTTTATATGTCTAACCAATTCTTCCTCATGCAACATTATACCAATTTTTTGGTCCTCTTTCCATCTCAATTGAAGTTGATTATACTGTAACCAAGTTAGATTAATCCCTTCATCCAACAGTGTTTCTAACGTCTTCAGTTGCCATCTGCCCGCATCTGCAAAAAGAACTTCTTTATATAAACCCCCCCCAAGTGACATTATATTTGTATTCCACATGATATGACCAAGATCCAGCCATAGCGGTATTTTGTAATCCCATTTGGATCGGAGCGTCTTCCAAACTCTCATCAAAGAATCTCTAAGTATATGGCTTTTAAATACTTTGTCCACTTTGTTTTCATAAAATAAGTAAGCATGCCAACCAAATTCAAGATCAAAACTTTCTATATTCAATATTCCAGTCTTTTTCCTTCCAAACCAATCGCTTACTTGAGTCAAAGCTGCTGCTTCATAGTATAACTGTAGGTTTGGAAGTTTAAGACCTCCCCTTTCTGGAATGTCTTGCATAATTTTCAATTTCACTCTCGGTTTTTTCTCGTTCCAGACAAACTTATTCAGTCCACTTTGCCATTCTTTCAATTGTTTATCACTTTTAAGCACCGGAATCATTTGGAACAAAAAAAGAAATCTTGGCAAAATGTTCATCTTAACTGCTGCTATTCTTCCAAGTAAGGACAGCTGCAGTTTTTTCCAAGTCTCCATATCTTTCTGTATATCTCGCTACAACAGCTCATAATTATTTTGAAACAATTTCATATTTGATTCTGCAACCTGAACTCCTAGATATTTAACCTTAGGTACAATCTCAAAACCTGCCCTCCTTTCAAGTTCGTGTTTTTGATCTTGTGTCATATTTTTAACTATCATCTTAGTTTTTTTCTGGTTCAGTCTAAATCCTGATACTGTGCCATAGTCTTTTATAATGTCTTTCATCTGGATTATTGATTCCATCGGCTGTATTAGGGTAACAACCAGATCATCTGCAAATGCCCTTATTCTGTAGTCCTCTTGCCTTATCACTATACCTTTCAAGATATTCGAGTCACGTATTGTATTCAGCAAGACTTCTAGTGTTAAAATAAATAACAATGGGGATAATCTTGTCTTGTTCCTTTTTCGATTTTAAACTCTGTTGTCAAACTTCCATTAATAATAATCTGTGCCTTTTGCTCTTGGTAAATTGCTGAAACAGCCTGTATAAATTGATCCCCAAAGTCCATCTTTTTTAAAGTCTTTAATAGAAAATTCCAGTCCACTCTATCAAAGGCCTTCTCCGCATCCAAAAACACCAGCACTGCAGGGATCTGTTTATTCTTCTCAAGATGTTCCAATAAATCTATAACTTGCCTTACATTGTCCTTCATATATCTGCCCTCTATAAATCCCACTTGATCATCGTGAATCACCTCTTGAATTACTGACATCAACCTATTGGCTAGTACTTTTGCGTAAATTTTATAGTCATTATTCAGAAGAGATATGGGTCTATAATTCTCCGGTTCTTTAGGACCTACTTGCTCTTTTGGTATCAAAAAAATGTAAGCTGTTTTCCATGATGGGGGTATTTTACCCCCTTGTTGTATGTTACAAAATAAGTCTCTGAGTTGTTCCATTTCTGCTTGCAAAGTTTTATAATACACTGCAGTCAAGCCATCCGTTCCAGGAGCTTTAGCTGTTTTTAATTGTTTAATTGCTGCTATTATCTCCTCGTCTGTTATAGGATAATCCATTCTTTCCTTTTGTTAGTTAGTAATTTTTGTGACTCTTTTGTTTTCTAAATATTTTTCTATAAGTCCTTTCTGCATATCATCTTTAGCATATAATTTAGTATAATAATCTACAAAGACTTCTTTAATTAATTTTTGTTGAAAAATTTCTTTCCCTCCAATATCGATACTATCAATAGTCCGTATACTCTGCTTCTTCCTTAATGTGTAGGCCAACGATCTGCCCGGTTTATTGGCATTACAAAATGTATTATGCTTCACATATTGTAAATTTGTTGCAACTTGTTCCGCCATAAGCATTTGAAATTGATCTTTCAAAAGTTTTATAGCACCACATATTCTTTCATCTGTTGGATTTTTAATAAGTAACTGTTCTTTATTCTTTATTTCTATTTCCAGTTCAGATCTTTTCTTTTGTCAATTCAGTTTATGTTTAGAATTCATATGAATGAGTACCCCTCTCATATACACTTTACTCGCATCCCAAACAATTTCAATTGGGGTACCCTTATTCAAGTTTATTTCAAAAAATTCTTTCATCTGCTTTTTAAGTTCTATTATATTTTTTTCATATCTAAACAAATTTTCATTTAATCTCCATGATCTTCTCTCAGTCTTTCCAGTCTCAATTTCTATCCATACTGGGCTATGGTCGGTTAGAGTTCTTGGAAAAATCTTTGTTCTTTTTGTCTTAACAAGTAAATCATCTGATAATAAAATAAAATCAATCCTAGAAAAAGATCTATGTCTATCAGAGAAAAAAGTATAGTCCAATTCTTTTGGATTATGTATTCTCCAAATATCTTTTAATTCCAAATCTTCTTTCATGTCAAAAAAAGTCTGTGGTAGTCTAATCCTTGACTTCGCCAGGCTCCTTTTATCTAATTTGGAATCAATTACTCCATTCCAATCTCCCATAATTAAAATAGATCTATAATCCCATTGCAGTATTTTAGTGTGCAAAGTTTTATAAAAATGATCCTGTTGTTGATTAGGAGCATAAATTCCAATCACGAGAATTTGGCCATTTACTGTATGCAGTTCAATTGCTATAAACCTACCACCTTCATCTGCTTCTATAATTTTAGCTGACAGTCTTTTATTTATATAAATGACCACACCATTCTTTTTTTCCAAATTTGAAGCTATGAAATGTGTTCCTAATTTTGAATTTATCAAGTATTTTTGATCTTGTGTTCTGACATGAGTTTCTTGTAAGCAAATTATATCATTATTAAATTGTCTCAAATATGTAAATAACTTCTTCCTTTTCTGTGGTGAATTCATTCCATTCACATTCCAAGATAGAAACTTAATCGTCATGTATACTTTTTTGAAGCGACGAGCAGAATTGCCGAATATCTTCCGAAGTCTTCGGCTTTGCTCCCCCCATGGCTTCACTTTCTTGTGTAGTACTCTTGACTCCCTTTTTGTATTGTTGTGCCTTAGGTCTTTCCTGTTGTTGCTTTTCTTTGAGTTGCTTGGAAATTGCACGAGTTACACACTGGTCTTTGGCTTCAGCCATCCGAGCTAGGTCCAAAGCCACATCTCTTGTAGACAAAATTGGAGAAGGTTCTAACAGGGGCTCCTCCAGAAAACTTCCTGTAGCACCCTGCATTTCCGCTGGCTCTGATTCCACCTGCTTAAGCTGCTCTTCCATCTCTTGCTGAGGTTGCTTCTCATTGTCACTCTCCTTTATCTCCAACACAGTAGATGTACGTGGGGATGGTGATCTCTCTTTAAAAACAGTATAGTAGAAATGTTCCGCCTTCTCAACAGTATTCAATCGATATCTTTCTCCACTGTACTTCAGAATTATGCCAGTTGGGGCATCCCACCGAAATGGTATTTGTTGTTTTTTTTTAATTCATTCACTAAAAAGCCAAAATCTTTTCTTTTTTTTTTTAATTTTTAAATTTTTTATTAATTTTAGAAACCACATAATACATTTATAAATGCAAATAAAACAATTTACAACAAACATCATCTTTATAACATCTACCTATAATATCTAAATTGTTACAATATCAATATCCTATATTCTTCAATATACAATAATTCTCTCACCCTATATAATGATATTATTTTATTGATATCTCGTATCTCTTAAATTTCATTTGATGTAAAAATTTATTTTACTCTATTGATATCTTTTCTTTTATTTAATTTTTCTTTCTTTCTTCTTCTCTTTTTTTTTCCCACTTCCCTCTAACCATTTATACCATTTTTGCCAGACCAGATAATATTCAGATTCTTCCTTTCCTTGGATCTCCTTGGTAAGTTTATCCATCTCAGCGCATTCCATAATTTTGAATATTAATTTCTCTTGAGTCGGGACCTCTTCTTGTTTCCAATTTTGCGCGTATATAATTCTTGCTGCAGTCAAAATGTGTGTTATTAAATATATTATTTCTTTTTCATATTTGCTTGTAGGTATTCCTAATAAATAAGTTTCTGGCTTTAAGGGCACCTTTTGAGTTATTATTTGTTCCAGTTGTATTTTTATATTGTTCCAGAATTTTTTAGCTTTGGGACATGACCACCATATATGATAGTATGTCCCTTTATGCGCTTTACATTTCCAGAGTGGAGATGTGCCGGGAAACATTTTAGAAATTCATGCCGGTGGTAGATGCCACCTATAGAACAATTTATAAGCATTTTCTTTGTATGGTACAGATAATGTTAATTTATTAATATTTTTCCACAAATTTTCCCACTTAATTAATTCTATTGCATACCCAAAATTTGTCGCCCATGTGATCATATTCTCTTTAACTACTTCCTCTGCTAGTTTATATTCCAATAGAAAATTATAAATTTTGGTTATTAATTTCTCATTGGGGCCTAATAAAATTTTATCCAACTGATTCGGTTCCATTTGAATTCCAGTTTTTTCCATATCAGATTTATATCTGGATTTTAATTGCAAATATGACCACCACTCTATTTCCATATTTTGCATTCTCAATTCTTCTCTTGTTTTTAGTTTTCCTTCTTCATTTAAGATGTCCTTATATGTTTTTAATTTATTTGTATCTATTGAATTTGGATAAATATGTGCTTCCATTATGGAAGTCCACCTAGGAATCCTATCATAGTGATATTTTCTGATTTCATTCCATATTTTAAGCAAATTATCTCTTACAATATGTTTGCGAAATTGTTCTTGTTTTGTAATTTTCTCTCCCCAAAGATATGCATGCCAACCTCTTGTTAAGTCAAAACCTTCCAATATTAATGTTCTTATGTTTTTGAGTTCGATCCAATCTTTTATCCATATTAACGCTGAGGCTTTGTAATAACTCTGCCAATCAGGGAGTCCCATTCCCCCCCTCTCTCTTTTGTCTTGTAGATGTTTTAATTTGATTCTTGCTTTTTTTCCCTGCCAAATAAATTTTAATATCATTCTGTCTAAATCTTTAAAATATGTTCTTCCTGGGTTTACTGGTATTACCCAAAATAAATATAACACTCTTGGCAAAATATTCATTTTAATGGTAGCAATTTTGCCTAAAAGAGACAATTGGAGTTTTGCCCATTTTTCCAAATCCTTTTCTATTTGTTTAGCCAATTTAATATAATTGTCTTCCTTCAAAGTTGATATTTTGTTTGTAATCCATATTCCTAAGTATTTAACTTTCTTTGCTATTTGTATCCCTAATATATTTTCCAATTCTTCTTTTTGATACTTGTTAAGATTCTTTGTTATAATTTTAGTTTTTTGTTTATTAATTTTCAATCCTGCTACTTCTCCATATTGTTGTACTTTTATCATTAATTTTGGTCCAGATTGTATGGGTTTATCTAAAATGAATACTATATCATCCGCAAAGGCTTGCAGTTTATATTCTTGATTTTTTATTTTTAGTCCAGTTATTCCTGTATCTTTCCTGATTTCTTCTAGTAATATTTCCAATGTTAATATAAACAATATAGGAGATAATGGGCATCCTTGTCTCACTCCTTTCTTTATATCAAATTGTTCAGTTGTATCTCCATTAATTTGTATTTTTGCTGTTTGGGTATTGTATATCTTTTTAATCATTTTTATAAATCTTTCTCCAAATTTCATTTTTTTCTAATTGTGCTAATAGAAATGTCCAGTTGAGATTATCAAACGCTTTTTGCGCATCTAGGAAAATTAGAGCTAACTGGTTTTCCGATCTTTGCTCATAGAATTCCAGAGTGTCAATAATTGTTCTTGTATTGTTATGAATTTGTCTTCCAGGAATAAAACTATTTTGATCAGGATGTATATAGTATTTGACTAGGTTTTTCAATCTCTGTGTTATAATTGATGTGAATAATTTATAATCTACATTGAGAAGAGAAATTGGTCTATAATTTTTAATTTCCGTGGGATCCGAATCTTGTTTTGGTATCAATGTGATTATTGTTTCATTCCATGACTTCGGAATTTCAGCTTCCATTAATGCATCATTGAAAACTTGTATTAATAAATCATCTAATGGTTGTTGGAATGTCTTATAAAACTCTGCCGGTATACCGTCTGTTCCCGGTGTCTTGTTATTTTTTTGTTTCTTTCTCGCTTCTATTAATTCTAACATTGAGATTGGTCTGTTCAATAATTCTATATGTTCTTCTTCTAATTCTTGAATCTTTATTTTATTTAAATATTCTATGATATTTTCTTCTCTAATCTCTTCCTTTGCGTATAAGTTTTTGAAAAATTCCTTTGCAATTCATTTTTTGTCTTCAATATTCTGGTATAAACAACCATCTACATCTTTTAACTGTATTATAATATTCCTCTGTTTTTCTATTTTCACTTTATATGCTAACCACCGTCCGGTTTTGTTTGCATGTTCAAATTGGTTTTGTTTAGCGATTTTTATTTTTCTTGCTATTTCTATTGTTGTGATCAAATTTAATTTATGCCTTGTTAAATTTAATTTCTCCTTAATTTCTTGATTATATGGCTGTTTCTGTAGATCTAATTCATATTGATGTAATATTGTCTGTAAATTTTGTTTTATTTGTTGTTTATTTTTATTTTTTTGTGCAGTATAGGCAATTGTTAAGCCTCTGATATATGCCTTGGTTGTGTCCCATAGATTTTGTAGACTGGTGTGCGCTTTCACATTAATTTGTAGAAATATTTTCAATTCTTTTTGAATCATATCCACATATTGTTTGTCATTCATAATATCTCTATCCATCATCCATCTTTTACACTTTTGGTGTCCCTTCCATGTTATTTCAATGGGGCTATGATCAGCCCATGTGTTTGTTGTAATTTCTATTTGTTTAATGTCTGCTATAAGCTCTGCCGTCATCCAAGCCATGTCAATTCTGGACCACGATTGATGTGGATTTGAATAGAATGTGTATTGTTGTTTATCATAATTGAGTTCCCTCCAAGCATCTTGTAATTGAAATTCTTCTACTATATCATAAAATGTTTCTGGAAGTGTTTTTTTCCTGGATTTATTATGTTTACAACTCCTATAGTCCTTCTCTATGTTTACAATTGCATTAAAATCTCCAATTATGCATATGTTTTGGTATTCCAGTTCCTTAATTTTGTTGTGCATCTTTTTAAAATAATCAATTTGGGTTCCATTTGGTGCATAAAGTGATACTAGTAATATCTTCTTCTTTTCTGTTTCAATTTCAACCATCAGCATCCTACCCTCCTCATCTGCAAATAATTGCTTTGATTGTATATGATTCCGGATGTACATTGCTATACCTCTCTTTTTTTGTTCTGTTAGTGCCGTATAAAGTTTTCCTAATCTTTTGTTCTCTAATAAACTGCGTTGTTGTTTTTTAATATGAACTTCTTGTAATGTTATAATATCTATCTTCAATTTTTGTAAATTTCTAAAAATACGTGATCTCTTTGATGGAATGTTTAGTCCATTTATGTTAATCGATATCAATTTTAAATCTTTCTCCATTTCAAATTTCTATTTTCTTGATGTTCTTATTTTCCTAGTGTTTTTTTTTCCAGTAATTTGTATTTTATCCCTTGCTCCCTCTCTTTCCATTCTTTCTTTCTCCCCTCTTTTTCTTTCTTCTTGCTGTATTTTTCTTGATTTGTCCTCCTGATTTGCAATTTCTTGCTGTGTTTCAGATTCTTGTTCTTCCTCAGGAAAAAAATTGCTATCAAAAAATTGCTGTGCTTTCTCTAGTGTATCAAGTTTATATTTTTTATCTTGCCATTAAACAAGCAGTCCCTCTGGCGTTAACCACCGGAACATTATTTTATGTTTGTGTAATTCTGTTGTCAGAAAGTTATAATTTTTCCTTGTTTCTCTTATTCTTCTTGGTATTTGTTTTAATGTAATTATTTCTTTTCCCTTATATAAAATTGGTTTTTCTCTCATTTTTTTGTATATTTCCTCTTTCACCAACTTCCTTACAAATCTAATATGAACCTCTTTTGGTAACCTGTTTCTTCGGGCGTAATTTGTGAATACTCTATAAATTTCATCAATTTCCTTATTAATTTCTTCTTTATTCTTTAACGTTGCTTCAGCCAGAATTCCCACCATTACATCTCTCAAATCTTCCTCTCTGTTTTCCACTATATTTTGAAATCTTAGGTAAAATAACGCCTTTTCCATTTCTAAAAATGAAATTGAATCTTCCAGTTCTTTATTTATTATTGTTTGATCACATTCTGACTCTTCTATCCTTTTTTCTACTTTGCCCATCTTATCTTCAATATTTTGGATCCTTTGTTCATTTTTAGCAATATTTTGTTGAATTTTCTCCATCTTATTATCCATTTTTTTTAGATTATCCTTAATTTCACCTATGTCCATTTTCAAATCCTCATGGTTTTTCCTACTTTCTTGATGGTTATCAGCAATTGATTCCTGTGTTTTGTTCATACTCTCTTGTATCATTGATAATACTGAGTGAATGTTTTTGATGTTAATTGATTGAGGAGATTTTTCTTTTTCTGAAAGTAACATTGTGTCTATTGTTTTCTGTTGTGCTAATGATGTAATAGACATTGCTTGATTGGCTATTGCCTTTTTACCTGGTTTTGTCATTATTAATGAGCCAGTAGTTGTCGTCTTAATTTTCTAATTTAATAGTTCCCAAATTTTCACGCACTGTCTATAGTATATAGTAAAATTTTCCTTCTGATAATTACAGAAGCCGATATCACATGTTTAGTTTTCAAATACAGTCAAATTTCAAACTATAATATCATTATATGAGGGATTAATTAAATTTAAATGAGGAGCAGGGATAAAATATGATATCTCAGCAAGTCATATTTCAGTTTCTAAATTAAATAATCTATTTTAATATATTATTAATTCTAATAAGTTCTATTAAATCTTTAGTTATATCTCTAATAAATTTTATCAATTTTAATAAATTTATTCTTATTTAAATCAATATATATCAATATTAATAATCAATTTTCAATTCATTCTTTTAACACTATATCAATTTTTAAATTAATATTAAATTGTGTCACATAAAAAACTATTAGAATAGGAAAACACGCTAAAACAGAAATAAGAAAAAACAGATATGCTATGTGTTATATTATTATATCTATTCAAAACTTATATATTCCAACTTTTCTTATTTATATTAGAAAGTATATATTTAACATTTAAGCTTAAGTAATCCTAAACCTTATGCTATTTGGGCTATAATATTATATACTATATTCAATATTAAAACATTAAGTATTACATAAGTAAACAAATAAATAGATAAAAGTACTTAAAAGTATTTAAAATATTATTAAAATAATTCAAATAAAATAATTCAAATAAATAATTCAAAGTCTCTCAAACAATAAAATAAATTTCTTTCGTTATATTAGGTTCCAGAATATATTAAAAAGTATATATTTAACATTTAAACTTAAGTAATCCTAAACCTTATGCTATTTGGGCTATAATATTATATACTATATTCTATATTAAAACATTAAGTATTACATAAATAAACAAATAGATAGATAAAAGTACTTAAAATATTATTAAAATAATTCAATTAAAATAATTCAAATAAATTAAGTCTCTCAAACAATAAAATAAATTTCTTTCGTTGTATTAGGTTCCAGAATTGAAGTCTTTGCAATCCTCACTTGGTTTTGTGTCTTTTCAGTCGTCCAGTTCGTAATTGTTTCCAAAGTCCTTCAATTTGCCTTCTAAAAATATTTTAAACACCTCTTCCAGAGCCTCAATGTTTTTTATTTATTTGCAAGTTAATACTCTAATATAGTTACAGTATCTGTTCACTGAAGCTCTGCCACCATTACAAAGTTTTTAAATCCCTCACAGTCACTCCCGAAACTAGATACTGTTTCTTCTTCGTCTCTTCTTTATTGTCTCCGCACCACCTCCGTTTCTTTTTTTAAAAATAAGTCCAACACTTGGATCTGTATTTCTTTCCCCAAATGAATAATCTTTGTCTATTTCCCAATTTCTGTCTTGGTAAATCTATAACTATGTGTTTTATTTCCAATCCACACCTCTCTGTTGCGCTTCCTCAAAATCACCTCAGTTCCGTTGCCTGTCAGTTTCGCCCCCTCACACTTCAATTAACCTCGTTAACTCACTCCGTTATATTTTCACTCCGTTTCTTCTTAACAATTCTGCTTTGCCGATCAGTTTCTCGTTTTAGCTATGTATCCGATGTTTTAAATATTTAAATATTTCAGAATAAGAGTAATTAGTTATTCTTATTGATGCTGTTTGCTCGATCCTCGCTTCCCCTTTTTTTAAAGCAACCGTCAGTGTTCTGGCCAACCGACAAGAGGTTGGTTTTTTTTCCGGGCTGAATTAAGGGACTTTCCTTGAACCTTCGGGGCAATTTTTGATACTCCCGAGGTCCTCAGGATTTTCCCTTTTATCTATTGACCTCTTCGTGGTCAATAGAGCTAAAAAAATTCAGCTTTCAGACCGAAAATTGGGA
This sequence comes from Arizona elegans, assembly GCA_022577455.1. Classification (NCBI taxonomy): domain Eukaryota; kingdom Metazoa; phylum Chordata; class Lepidosauria; order Squamata; family Colubridae; genus Arizona; species Arizona elegans. The sequence continues at coordinate 37,151,599 of JAKOOJ010000007.1, read as the reverse complement.
CCTAAGCCAAAATCTTTTCTATCTTTTAACATCTTAGGTGGTAGTTCTTTATAAATTCCAATTTGAGCTCCCCCCACTTGCACAGAAGAAAGAAAAGATTTTTGCAAAATATCATTTCTCATTCTTCTATCTGTAAAATATATCACCACATCTCTAGGCAATTGTCTTTGTCTGGCCACCCACGAATTCACTCTGTAAATTTTGTCTATTTTGTAGAAAATCTCTTCAGGATTAATTTTTAACAACACAGCCAAAGCATCAGCATAAATCTGTCTCAGGTCTTGTCGATCATTCTCCTTAATACCTCTAATTCTTATGGTGAATTCCATGGACCTGAATTGCATCATCGTAATTTCGTTTTCAACTCTCTGCATTTTATTATCAACATCAGAAATTTTGTAATCAGTATCCTTTATTTTAACATTCACTTCTGATTTAAATTCTTCCAACTTAGAGTCCATTTTAATAATAATTTCTGACAGGCCAGACACCATATTCGATAATTTATTAGTCACCTTGCCATAATTCTCTTGCACCAGCTTTTTAATTTCATTAATTTCCTGCTTAATTTCCTCATCCAGAGAAATTTATCATCCAGAGCCTGAGTAATAAAATCTTTTAAACTTTCAACATCAAAATCTTTTTTCTGACTCTGCTGACTAGGAGGAAGCTGCTGCTCAGGTTTGCGTGTGGGGGATCCCCCCCCCCCGCTGCCTTTCCTTCCTGTTTCTTAGAAGCCATTCTGCCACGTAGATTAGCTTTCCTGAAAAAGGAGATCCTTTTTCCTTTTCCACCACCACAAAGTCCTCTAAAAAAATCCCCCAGGTTTAATCAAATTGGGGATAGAATTAGACTGAAGCAAGCTCAGGCTTATTTTAAAGGAATTTTTCCTGTTCTCCTGTTCCTCCTTGTTACAAGCAGCGCAACTTTGTAGCTAGTTAAAATAACTTTACAAGTCCACTCTCACTCTCAGCTTGTTAACGCTGAAGCCGGGCGCCATTTTTTAAAGCCACTTTCACTTGCTCGCACTTTTACTTAAATCAGAAAGTCACAAAAACAATAATACTTGCAATTTCTAGTTTTGAAGGTTCAAGTTGTTGTTTCCGTTAATTATTGAAGTTGATTTCATTTAATTTGAGAGGTTGCTGCAGCCGACTTGCTCTGCGCAAAGCAGAGTCGTCCCACGCCGTCCGGAGTCTCAGCAAGTTGAAAGGGAGCCGCGCCTGTTTCCTCCCCAGTAGCGATTTTCTGGGGGCTCACAGGGGCTCAACCTGCTCCTTGCTCGCTCTGCTCCACCAATCCTTCAGATTTGGGAGTTTTCAAGCCGCTTCTTGGAATCGAAGCGGCTCTACAGGCGGCGGGGCTGGCGGTCCGAGAAGAAGGACCGTCTTTCGTCGGTAGCCAGCAAACCGGAAGTCAACAAATTAATTAATTGAACTGCTGATGAAATATTCCATTTGCTTACTGACTGTATAAAATCTCCACTTCTGAATTGTCTCAAGGAACTCGTTCTTCTAATCCTATTGTACTCTGACATGCCCACAAGTTCTGTAATTTTTAAACTCATGCACTCAGTTTCATAATTTCTCTATTAAGTTATGAAGTTCAAACCAGCATGGTTGAGAGAATAATCATAGCCAGATATAATCATGCACTAAATGAGATTAATGAGTAAATCTACTTCTTCGTGTAATTTCATGTTTTACTTGGGTTTGCATGGGTCATTAACATTCATTCAGAGTTTTACTGTATTCTTCAATATGTACTAATAATGCTCCTTGTGGTTGCACAGAAGAATGATTTCTAAATAGGCCTGCAATAAGAAAAATGCTATAATTAAATCATAATAATTAACAAGTATATTGGCTTGCAGTTTGGATAATACATTCTCGGGAACAGAAGTTTTATTCACATTATGACTATCAGTTTAGAGGAAATGATTTAAAAAAGCAATGATGCTGTTTAGTCTTCATTTCAGAGAAAGTGGGACTAGCCTATGTGTACTAATTCAAAACCCTCTATGAGGGTCTCCGGCTCCAGAGTGCTGATATACTACAAATGTAGTGGGGAGTTAAAGTGATATTAAAATGAAAATTTAGCTGCTTCAGGAAATGCCAGTTAGAAAAGAAGGAGAAAGTAAACTGACATTAAGTGATTGACAGGTCTAACCTTAACATATGAGTATTCTTTGAAGTTAGAGCATCATGAAATACACATGTCTTCATATTGCTCTTTGAAATACTATAGAAATATTATAAAATTATAGTGACTGGGCAGTTTTGCAGAGAAGATTTGAAAGAGTTACATTGAGCACCATTTGGAAATATCTAGTAAATATTTATTTGGGAGATAAGAAACAAGAGATTGTCAGATCCACCACCTTCGGCATCCTGCCATCAATGAACTGGGGAAGGGAGTGGGAACAAATGGCCAATAAAATTGTATACTTTTATGGTGGGAAATTGGCTAGGGGGGAATAATAGTTGGGTCTGGATGGGGAACAACAGGTTTAAACTGAACTCTGCCAAAACCCAAGATCCTGGTTCTGGGTTTGTTGGTCTATTGAGTTCTTTGGTCCGTGGAGAATTGCCACCTTTGGTCTTGGATGAGGTGGCACTGCCCAAACAGACTCAGTGCATAATCTGGGAGTTCTTCTGGACTCATGACTCCTCTTGAAGAGCAGGTGACACTCATGGCCAAGAGGGCCTTTCCACAACTGAGGGTTGTGCAGCAGTTATGCCCTTTCCTAGACCAACAATCCCTACTCATGGTCAATCATCCCTAGTCACTTCCTATCTTGACTATTGTAATGAGCTCTACATGAGTTGTCATTGAAAACCATCTGTAGGCTCCAGTTGGTGCAAAATGCAGCAGCCCATATGGTTTTGTGCAGACCTCAGTGTGCATACATATCATCTCTCCTGCAGGAGCTGTATTGGTTGCCAATTTGCTTCTGGGGACAATTCAAAGTGCTGATTGTCACCTTTAAAGTCCGTCATGGTTTGGGACCAGGTTCTCTGAGGGTCCATCTCTTGCCGGTCACATCTATCTGACTCACTAGACTAGGCAGGCAAGGAATGTTGTGGGTCCCATTCTCTAAGGAGATACATCTGGGGGGACCCAGAAGAAGGGCCTTCTCCATGATGGCTCCTTCCCTCTGAAACATCATTCCTCTGGAAATTAGACTGGCCCCCACTCTAACACTCTTTCAGAAGGTCCTGAAGATACGGTTCTGTCAGTGGGCCTGGGGAACCCAGAGTAGGATGAAGCCCATTAAATGGCTGATATGAATATGTGTTTTTGCCAAGGTGGGGGTGGGGAGTTATTTTATTATTTTATTATTCTTATTTCTTTTATATTGTGTTTGATGTCCTTTAAAGCTCCTTGAGTTGCCATGTGTGAGTAGACAGCAATATAAATTTTATGAATGAATGAGAACAGAGCATTTTTGAATCTGGTTCATGCCTGGCATCTTCAAGGCCATTTAATCTGAGAGTAGAATTTCACCAGCCCAAAAACCTCAGTATTTCCCAAAAGATCTTGGCAATGCTGGATTGGCTACACATGGATGGACCATGTGGGCTGGGGAAATCAAGAGGTTAGTTCTGTATTGATGCACGGGAACTTTAGATCCTGCCTGATCCTACTACAATCAGCTCTTAGTACAATCTTTTAGTAAAAGTATATTCGCTTCAGCCGAATGGAGTCTAGAGTTTTTCTTCCCTAAGGGCTAAGGGATCAGACTGTGGCAGGTCTGACAGAGATCAAGAACTCCAGTAATAAGAAGCATGACTTCTTACTCCAACTCAAATGCAAATAATTGGTCAAATCAATTTCATAAGCAATACTGGAGACAGAGATACTAAAATCCAATGTTTTGTAATGACTATTCCTGAAATCTGAACTCATTAGGTTAAGAGTTCCTAAGAATAGAATAGAATAGAATAAAATTCTTTATTGGCCAAGTGTGTTTGGTGCATATGCTCTCAGTGTACCTAAAAAGACAAGATACACTCGTCAAGAATCACAGGGCACAATACCCAGTGACAGTCATACGGTACAATAAGCAATCAAATCATTCTAGGAAACAATCAATATCAATATAAATTGCAAGGATACAAACAACGAAGTTACAGTCATGCAGTCACAAGTGGGAGGAGATGGGTGACAGGAATGATGAGAAGACCAATAGCAATAGTAATGCAGCCTAATGTGAATAGTTTGACAGTGTTGAGGGAATTATTTGTTTAGCAGAGTGATGGTGTTAGGGAAAAAACTCTTCTTATATCTAGTGGCCTTGGTGTGCAGTGCTCTATAGTGTCGTTTTGAGGGTAGGAGTTGAACCAATATATGTCCAGGATGCGAGGGGTATGTAAATATTTTTACAGCCCTATTTTTGACTCGTGCAATATACAGGTCCTCAATAGAAGGCAGGATGGTAGTAATCCTAAGTGAGGATCCATGAATCAAGATGGTGTCCATATCTTTGCATCCCAATTAAATTGAATTCCAGTCTCCATGGACCTTTTGCAGTCTTATGTTGCCCCATGAACTAAGGTGAACAAACACAGGGGTAACTTGAAAATAAATGTCATGTCTTCCATTTGATCCTTGATAAATACACAGCCTCACTAGGGATTACACATTCATATCAATATGGTTTTCTTGGTAGTAGAATGAAAGTGATTTGCCACTGCTTTTATTCAGAATGTTTGTTCAACTTTTCATACGCCTGTATTTCCCTGGTGTCCCATTCTCCCACCACCTCTACTTAGCTTTTGAGTCTAGAGAAGGATAGTTCTGGATTGGAACTATTGCTATTCCAGGAACTCAACAATATGCAATTAAATTATTGAATTGAGCATTCTTTAGTATAACAAGAGTACAAAAAGTCCTCTTTCTCTTTTACTAAAATTGGAAACACCTCCGTCAAAGGAAAAACACAGACTAAAGAGCAGAGTTCTGGGTAAGTACTCTGCTCTGTGAAACTTCTTCTTCTCTTTCCCACCGTCTTTGTAATGTATAATTTAAACATAGCAGTGAATAACTGAACCCCTGCATGGTGTCAGAAAACCTTCAGAAAGTTTACATGGGCACCATTATAAGGTTTTGCTCATTGCTTTGCTTGTTGAGATGCTGATTCTGCAATATATTGCTCTTTTCCTCTCCCTCCCTCTCTCCCTCTCTCTCTCTCTTTTGTATACTAATGGCAATTCTGACTTGTCCATTCTTTCCACACTTGGGATAAAGGCAAGAAGATGAAGAAGCTGGCTTGAATCTTTTAGGGAGATTTCTAGCACCACATATTTGTATTCTAGTCACCATTTGAGCAAGTCATGCCAATTTTCTTTAATTACTGCAATAATGAGAATGCTTTTGTTGATATTTTTGGCAAGCTCTGGACAAAGCAATACAAATGTCATTCTGTATGTTTTGACTTTGCAAGAACAGCTGAAAATAGATCTGAAATAGTATAACTTACTTCAGTTTCACCGTGGAACTAGAAATTATGTTTCTTAGTAATTGTTTTGATATTTAAGTCATGCAATGGCTGTGTGCGTTTGAAGCAAAATATATGTTGCTGGATAGAAGTAATACATAAATCAGTAATGAGAGCAAAATTGTGTACAGAACTATTGCATCTACATACTGAAATCCTTGATCTGCTCTGATAGCACAAAATGGAGAGAATTCCTGCATGGTTAATGTAAGGACAAGTTTTTATGTCCTGTTGTAACTTACCATATAAATTAATCCTAAAATAACTATCATTTAATCATGTTTATTCCGTTCTTCTGATTTCTTTACAATCTATTTCCTCTTTAAACTCTTTGGAATAAGGACATATCTGCTTGCTGGCAACTTGTCTTATGTTATTTTTTCAGGATTGAGAATGGACAAATATAAATAGAATAAATACATATTTAAGAAAAATAATTACAGATATTATAGCCAATTTGGTTAACTAATTAGGTGGGTTGCTACCAGTTCATCCCGGATTGGGCGAACCAGTGGTGGCAGTGGGAGGCTCCATCCACCTGCCCGGATGCTTCTGTGCATGCACAGAAGGGTGCATGCACCCATAAGTAAACCAGTAGTGACGGGTTTTGAAACTGGGAGACTGTGAGTTCTAGTTCTCCCTTAAGTACAAAGCTAGCTGGGTGACCTTGGGCCAGTCATTCATTCTCAGTCCTAGAAAGCAAACAATGGCAAATCACTTCTGAAATCTTGCCAAAAAACTGTAGGGACTTGTCCAGGCAATTGCAGGAATCAAAACTAATGTGAAGGCTCATACATGCATGTGCATGCACAAGTGTGAACACATATACACATTTTCACACATACCATATTTTTCGGAGTATAAGACACACTTTTTTCCCTGAAAATTTGGGTGCATCTTATACTCCAAATGTAGCTTTTTCAAAACCTTTTTCAGTCCTAACGAGGCGCTAGCATGAAACGATCTACCTCTGACTCTCAACTGTGCTTTAGAAGCTTTTTTTTAGTGAAACTCTCAGCTGTGAAGCTTTTTTTCAGCCCTAATGAGGCGCTAGCGAGTAAAGTTATCTCCGTGGTTTGTCTGCTTTTCTCATTGCTTCTCTCTCCAAAGATCAGTTGTGCTTTAGAAGCTGTTTTTTATCCCCAAGCAGGGGATAAAAATCAGCAAACTAATGTGCTGAAGCTGACCAGACTAAGGATGCTAGCCAGATGAATACCTGGTAGGCAAATCCCACCCCCCTATTTTCTTCCCCAAAAACTAAGCTGCATCTTATACTCCGGTGCATCATATACTCCAAAAAATACAATACATAGAAAATAACAGATTTTAGAATAAAGAGATTGTATTGAACAGATATTTATCCCTTCTTATGTAGGAGTGGCCACAGGGCATGATCAAAAAAGTCACAATGTCAAAAACATAAAAAATAGATCTTTGATCTCACCACTGAAATCACCATCTGAACTTTTTTGACCATGTCCAAGAGTGATTTCTTATCCAAGCCACAAATAAAAAGCGGAAAAGGAAACAAGTAACTGCTCAAAAGAGATCAAAAGCCTTCTATAATATTTCTGGACTCCTACTTCAAATAAAACCAACAAGAGCACCTGTATAAACAATGAAGATCTTCAATTGCTCTCCACTCTTATCAATCACAGTACAGAGTCTTAGTTGTGGCTGCAATATATCTCTCAGCTGTTATTTGAATAAACAGAACAGCAAACTTTCTGTTCCAGCAGGTGGCAGAGTTAGACACTCTCCTGTCTTTCTTATTCTTTAAAATCCAAAGCTCTTTCATTTAAAGTTAATCAAAAATTACAGAAAAAGAAAAAGAAAAAAAGAGGCTTCAGTCCAGATAATCAAGCCAATATCAATCAATAATTTTAAAAAAGCAGAAATTAAGAAGTTACCAATGCTACTTTTTTCTCCATCAGTCCAGTCCAGTCCAGTCCAGGTCAATGGTAACAATGAAACAATTTTTAAATCCTTCAAATTAGGCAATTGGGTAAAAAAAACCTGTTCCAACATAAATTTGCAGTTTTTCCTCTCTTACTCTCAATCTTCAAGTCTTTTGTCCCTCAGGGTGTTCTTTGTATTATTTAAAGAATAAAAATTTCTCACCGATCTGATCACTGTCGTTCTTTCTCTCTTCCTGAAACTGTCCCAGCCTCGGCAGCCTCAATGGCTGCTACTCTGCCGCTGGAAAAAGGGTTTTTCTGGATCAACCAGAGACTTTGCGGTGTCCCTGGGATCCACAGGATGTGCCCTCCTCTACCACAGTCAAAACTAGACTGTGGGATCCGATATGGACCGTCCAGCAGCGGAGCTATTGGTGGGATTTCTGGAACCCCAGAAATTCCCGTTCGTCTCTCCGCGATGTCAGCTTCTGGTCTATTTCTGGTATATCTTGTAGGTGCCTTAAATTAACTGACAGTGCATCACCCCTTCCATATAAAAGATAATTTGGTCAATGCTATATTACCACATAAAAACATACATTTGGAGGGAGCTTTTAATTCAATATATGGCAAATGTAACCCTTCTTCTAGAATCCGAAACTTTTTATAGGAAGGGGTATAATTACCATATCGCTCATTGCATTGATTGTATAAGATTTCCATTCTATTTGAAAAATCTCTATACTGGGAAACTATTTCATATGTACGGTTGCACCTGGGATATTTCCCCAATGGTACACCATCCTCAAAAGATGATTTAATACAAATCTCAGCTTCATCTATAGTTTCTATCAGGGTTAGTGGTGTTTGTATCAGGGAATAGTGGTGCTCAAGTTTGGTATGGAAACATAGCTGCTGCCATGTTATGGGATAACTAGGCAATACAGCCAAAGTCCCCATTCCTATCTGCACCTGTAGTATAAGATTCTACAAAGTAATGAATATCACCATAACAAACCCCATTTTCCTAGTAGACTACCCCCCCTTTACTTTATCAAGAAGATAAAAAAATTAATATCCTACCATTAGACTTCAAAGCTTTCAACCAATTGTGGGGAACTTACATCCACTGGTTCCATAACATTGATTTACACCATTCAATTATATCTTTCCTCAATACAATCAAGAACACAATGAAAATAGTTATCACTCCCAACCAAATGTTCAGTTCAACTGTCCAAAGTTCCATTCGTCGGTAAAATGGTCCATCAATTGCTGTCGGTTTGTTGTCAAAAAGTCAATTTAAGAGGGTTTTTAGTATCTGTTGCAACTGTCCATCCATAAGGCAAATCCACTGGTCCTTTCACTCTGGAGTAATGTATCCAGCCCTTTTCCTTAGTTCTCACGGCCAATTCAGTGGTTAGCAAAACTTGGGATAGTCCTTCCCACACCGGCTGTAATTTCTTTTCCTTTATAGACTTTATCAGGACCCAGTCACTGCTTTTGTAATCATGCACTTGAAAATCAAGAGGAGGCGTCTGTGCCAATAATCCTTTTGACCTTAAAAGAGAAAAACACTGGGACAGTCCTTGTATATATTTTCACAGAAGGATACTTTTAAGTATTATTATTATTATTATTATTATTATTATTATTATTATTATTATTATTATTATTATTTCAATTTATATGCTGCCTTTCTCCGGAGACTCAGGGTGGCTTACAATGCATTTTAAAAAAAGCATTATAAAAACATTTAAAAATTAAAACATTAAAACCCATTCACACCATTCATGGCCAGATCTCACAAGATCGCAACAGCGAGATCAATGCCCCCAGGCCTGCCGGAAAAGCCAGGTCTTCACCGCTTTTCGGAAGGCCAATAGGGTGGGGGTGGTCCGGACCTCAGGAGATAACTGGTTCCAGAGAGCTGGGGCAGCCACAGAGAAGGCCCTCTCCCACGGGCCCGCCAGCCGGCATTGTTTAGCTGACAGGACCCGGAGGAGACCAACTCTGTGGGATCTTACCGATCGCTGGGAGCTATGTGGTAGAAGATGTTCTGTCCCCGTCTCACACACACACACCAGCAGTTGACCAAGAGTTAAAATAAACCAACAGACAAGAATTTCCTTTGATAACAGAATTGGCAGCAACCCAGTGGCTGCTTGCCAATATTTCTTACTTACAAAGGGAGGTTTATCGCCTCTGACCGAAAACATCAAAGTCCACAAAAGCCAAAGAATAGTCAAGTCCAGTCCAAAAAATCAGTCCGAGCAGAGCATATAACAAAGTTTCAGAAATACAGAATGACTTGCTAACTTTCAGTTTTGTCCGTCACAAAGCCTGAATGGCCACCACAACCCGCTACTTTGTAATAGAAAATGGAAGGACTTTCCCTTTCAGCCTCTCTTCAAGCCGCAACTTTCAGCCCTTCTCCAGCCACGGCAGACGCCATTTTAAAAAACTCTTTTTCCCCCTTTCCTCTCATCTTTTCTCTTAAATAGTTTTTTAAAGGGTAAAATACTTGCGATTCAGTATTAAGGGTCCAGCTCGCCTCTTCTTTGATTATTCTGTTAAGTTCGCAGGCTTGCTCTTGACGCCTGGCTCTGCATAAGCAGAGGTCTCCCAAAGCCCGGAGCAGCGGCAGGGGATATGGGGCTTCTCATCCGCTCCGTCCCAAAAGTAAAAAAAAAAAACTTTTGGGACTCTGCAGAGAGTTCTACCCACCCCTGCCGGCTCTATCTCCGTTTCCTCTTGGAAACGGAGTTTTTTCGAGCCGCCATTCCGCTGTGAAGGCGGCTCTGACAGGCAATGGAAGCTGACGATCCCAAAGGAACGTCTGGCGGTGGCCAGCAGCAAACCGGAAGTCTCTATAAAGTAAGCTTTTGATAAACCAGTTTGCATAACTCTTATTCATTGCTCTCAGCAACGTTTCCTTGTGCATTTACTCTGCTGGTTGGTAACACAACAACAATATCCTTAACATTGGTTATGGGCCCAGAGCCAACCAGAACTAACTAGGATTGGTAAGAGCTAAACTGAGAGTTGATGTGAATAGTACAAACTGTGTTTGTGATAAACAATCCAAGTGAAGATGGCACTAGAACAAGCAGCAAATTTTTCCATGATAACCCGGCTGGATGGAACAAACTATGTATCCTGATCTGCAAAATGTAAACTACTTTTGCTTAGAGAAGAACTGTGGGATATAGTTAATAATCCACCGGATGTAACAGCATGGAATCCTGCTGATGAGGAAGATGCGAAGAAAATAGCCAAGTTTAACAGAGACAATGAATGAGCTCTTTGCATTATTGGGCTAACACTGGGTGACCAGCAGCTTGTCCATATTCATGGCGAAGAGTCTGCTGCTAGGTGTTGGACCAAGTTGAAGAGACTATATGTTCGTGACTCTGTGGGTGCTCATATTTATCTCACAAGAAGATTATTTAAACAACATCTACTTAAAGGTGGAGATATGATGGCTCATTTGGAATCCATGACCAGAATTTTCCAGGAGCTGCATGAAAAAGAACTTATTTTCTCAGAACTACAACAAGTTTATATAATTCTTTCTTCATTGGACGATAGCTATGACAACTATGTTTCTTCGTTAGAGGTTTTGTCCAGAGTGGAACTGATATTGGCTGGCATAACCGGTAGGTTATTGGAAGAATCCAAAAGAAGACAAGAAAGGGATCAGTTGAGAGTGCAACAACCAAAAGAAAAAAAATGTACTCAACTGCCTATTTTGTAAAATGTTGTTTTGCTTGTGGGGCTAAAAGGCATATAGCTAAGTATTGTAAGAATCAGAAAATACTAGACCCAAGAAGGGTTGTAATTTAGCTATATCCAGTTCAACTACTGATGTTAACCAGGATTGTTGGGTTGTTGACAGTGGTGCTTCTCAATCAATTTCTAGAAATAGAATTTTTTTTGTTAAAATGGAGAAAAGTAACCAACATGTTAAATTAGCAAATGGCTGGAAGGTTAAGGTAGCTGGAGAGGGTGTTGCTCGTTGGTCATTTAGTAATGAACCATTGCCTATGTTATATATTCCTGGGTTAAAATTCAATTTATTATCTGTTAAATCATTATGGAACTTTGGGTTTACAGTAACATTTAAAAATGATAAGTGTTTTATTGAGAAAGATGGCAAAGTTGTTACTGCAAGTTTAGAAAATGATTTATTTATTTTAAGGGATAACCCAGTATTGATGGCTAAGTCTAAGTCTGTTTATAAGAATGTTAAACCACATGATGAATGTATTCATCTGTTACACCGGAGACTTGGGCATTTAAATTTCAGGATGTTAAAGAAAACAGTTCAGTTATCTGAAGGGATAAAACTACATGCATGTAGTAAATATCTAAATTGTAGTCAGCAAAAAAGTAGGGTGACACCAGCAAACCGTGTTAATGGTTTTAAAACCAAAAAGCCATTAGAGGTAGTGTTTATAGACCTAATTGGACCCAAGAAACCTAGCATGGGAGGTGCCTGCTATATTCTGAGCATAGTAGACCATTATTCAAGATATGGATTCTGTTATCTAATGAAAACAAAAAATAATTCCAGCATATTAACAACTGGCTACGTTTTGTGGAAAGGAAACAGAAATTTAAGGTTAAATGCTTAGTGACTGATAATGGTACAGAATTTACCAACCAAAGATTGGAAAAGTTTTTGCAGGATGCAGGAATCCAGCATAAACGGTCTGCTCCGTACAGACCACAGCATAATTCTTTTTTTTTTTATTGCAAAAGTTTTACAATTACATTTTCACCCCCTTTTTCCCCCCCCCACCCCCCCAAACTTCCCAACCTCCCCAGCCCGCCCTAACCCTCCCCTCCCCCCAGACTTCCTAGTATGCTCATGTCAGATAAAAGGAAAAAACCCTCCTTTGTATATAAAACTTGAACCCCTCCCTCCCCCTTACAAATTTTCATCTTCATTACATTAACCTATTTCTATCTTGGTATATCATTTTCAGATAAATTTTCATCCTGATTACCTTAAAAATATTTCTATCATAATGTAACATTTTCTAACAAATTTTCATCCTTAACCTTAGAATATTTCTATCTTAATATAACATTTTCTAACAAATTTTTATCCTCAACCCTAAAATGTTTCTATCTTATATAACATTTTTAAATAAAGGCTATTTGATACTTCCTAGTTTGATATTTATGCTGAACATAATTTATCCACTTCTTCCATTCCCATTCATAAGTCTCTTGAGAACAATCTTTTAAATATGCTGAAATCTTCGCCATCTCCGCAAAACTGGCCATCTTCAAAGTCCATTCCTCAATCGAAGGCAGCGCTTCATTTTTCCAGTATTTACCTATCAACAATCTTGCTGCAGTTATCATGTACAATATCATTTTTGTTTCCCCCAATGTAAAACCCTTAACTATACCCAATAAAAACAGTTGTGGAGAAAATTGAATTTTTCTCTTCAGAACATTCTGCATGACCCACCAAATTTTTACCCAAAAAGCCTTAACTTTCTTACAGGTCCACCAAACATGATAATATGTAGCGTCTAAGCAGTCACATCTCCAACATTTAGGCTGGGCACTAGGGTACATACACGACAATTTTTTTGGATCTAAATGCCATCTATAAAACATTTTATAGAAATTTTCCCGCAGATTCTGCGACTGTGTAAATTTAACATTCTGAACCCAAATTTTTTCCCATGTTTCCAACATCACTGGTTCCTCAAAATTTTGTGCCCACTTAACCATGCAGTCTTTAACTAGTTCAGTTTCTGAATCCCTTTCTAACAAAACATTATAAAGTCTTTTAATATGCATTGGGCCTTTCTCTTTTATATGTCTAACTAATTCTTCCTCATACATCATAATACCAGTTTTTTGGTCCTCTTTCCATCTCAATTGCAGTTGATTATATTGTAACCAAGTTAAATTAATCCCTTCAGCCAACAATGTCTGTAATGTCTTCAGCTGCCATCTGCCCGCATCTGTAAAAAGAACCTCTTTATATAAAAACCCCCCGAGTGACATTATATTTGTATTCCACAAGGTATGACCAAGATCCAGCCATAGCGGTATTTTATAATTCCAGTTGTTTCGGTGCTTCTTCCAAACTCTCAGCAAAGAATCTCTAAGTATATGGCTTTTAAATACTTTATCCACTTTGCTGTCATAAAATAAGTAAGCGTGCCATCCAAATTCCAGATCAAAACTTTCTGCATTCAATATTCCAGTCTTTTTTCCTCCAAACCAATCACTTACTAAAGTCAAAGCTGTTGCATCATAATATAATTGTAGGTTTGGAAGTTTAAGACCTCCCCTTTCTGGAATATCTTGCATAATTTTCATTTTTACTCTTGGTTTTTTCTCGTTCCAAACAAATTTGTTGATACCAGTTTGCCATGCTTTTAGTTGTTTATCATTTTTGAGCACCGGAATCATTTGAAACAAAAAAAGAAATCTTGGCAAAATGTTCATCTTAACTGCTGCTATTCTTCCAAGTAAAGACAGCTGCAGTTTTTTCCAAATCTCCATATCTTTTTGCACCTCTCGCCACAACACCTCATAGTTATTTTGAAACAATTTCATATTTGATTCTGCAACCTGAACTCCTAGATATTTTACCTTTGGTACAATCTCAAAACCTGCCCTCCTTTCTAACTCCAGTTTACGATCTTGTGTCATATTTTTAACTACCATCTTAGTTTTTCTCTGATTCAATCTGAAACCTGAAACTTTACCAAAGTCTTGTATAATGTCCTTCATCTGGATTATCGATTCCATTGGCTGTGTTAGGGTAACAACCAGATCGTCTGCAAATGCCTTTATTCTGTAATCCTCTTGCCTTATCATTATACCTTTCAATGTGTTAGAATCCCTTATTGTATTTAACAAGACTTCTAGTGTTAAAATGAACAACAATGGGGACAATGGACATCCCTGTCTTGTACCTTTTTCAATTTTAAACTCTGTTGTCAAACTTCCATTGATAATGATCTGTGCCTTTTGCTCTTGATAAATTGCTGAGACCGCCTGTATATATTGGTCCCCAAAGTCCATCTTTTTTAATGTCTTTAATAGAAAATTCCAATCCACTCTATCAAAGGCCTTCTCTGCATCCAGAAAGACCAGCACTGCAGGGATCTGTTTATTCTTCTCAAGATATTCCAATAAATCTATTACTTGCCTTACATTGTCCTTCATGTGCCTACCCTCAATAAATCCCGCTTGGTCATGATGAATCACCTTTTGAATTACTGGCATCAGTCTGTTGGCTAATACTTTTGCGTAAATTTTATAATCCGTATTCAAAAGAGATATTGGTCTGTAATTCTCCGGTTTTTTGGGACCTGCTTGCTCTTTTGGTATCAAAGAAATATAAACTGTAGTCCACGATGGAGGTACTTTTCCCCCTTGTTGTATGTTGCAAAATAAGTCTCTGAGTTGTTCCACCATTTCTGCCTGTAAAGTTTTATAATACACTACTGTCAGACCATCCGTTCCAGGAGCTTTGGCTGTTTTTAATTGTTTTATTGCTGCTATTATCTCCTCCTCTGTTATGGGATAATCCATTCTTTCCTTTTGTTGTTCAGTGATTTTTATAACTCTTTTATTGTCCAAATATTTTTCTATAAGTCCATTCTGCACCTCCTCTCTGGCATATAGTTTAGTGTAATATTGAAGAAAGGCTTCTTTTATTAAATTCTGTTGAAAAACTTCTTTCCCCCCAATATCAACACTATCAATAGTCCGTATGCTTTGTTTCTTCCTTAATGTGTAAGCCAACCACCTGCCTGGTTTATTAGCATTGCAGAATGTATTATGCTTCGCATATTGTAAGTTTGTTGCAACTTGTTCCGCTATAAGCATTTGGAATTGGTCTTTCAGAAGTTTTATAACACTAAGTATTCTTTCATCTGTTGGGTTTTTAATAAGTAACTGTTCTTTGTCCTTTATTTCTGCTTCCAATTCAAGTCTTTTCTTTTGTCGAATCCGCTTATGTTTAGAGTTCATATATATAAGCACCCCTCTCATATAAGCTTTGCTTGCGTCCCACACAATTTCCATTGGGGTGCCTTTGTTCAGGTTCATTTCAAAAAACTCTTTCAGATGCTTTTTAAGTTCTATTATATTTTTCTCATATCTAAACAAGTTTTCATTTAATCTCCAAGAACGTCTCTCATTCTTACATGTCTCAATTTCTATCCAGACTGGACTGTGATCAGTCAAGGTTCTTGGCAGAATCTTTGTTCTTTTTGTCCTAACAAGTAAATCATCAGACAACAAAATAAAATCAATCCTGGAAAAGGATCTATGTCTGTCAGAAAAGAAAGTATAGTCCAGTTCTTTTGGGTTATGTATTCTCCAAATATCTTTTAATTCCAGGTCTTCTTTCATATCAAAAAAAGTCTGTGGTAATCTAATTCTTGATTTTGCCAAAGTCTTTTTATCTAATTTAGAGTCAATTACTCCATTCCAGTCTCCCATAATTAAAATAGATCTATAATCCCATTGAAGTATTTTAGTATGCAGCATTTTATAAAAATAGTCCTGTTGTTGATTAGGAGCATAAATTCCTATCAGAAGAATTTGACTATTAGCAGAAAGTAATTCAATTGCTACAAACCTACCATCTTGATCAGCTTCTATAAGTTTGGCTGTTAATTTTTTGTTTACATAAATAACCACACCATTCTTTTTTTGGTTAGTTGAGGATATAAAATGTGTTCCTAATTTGGAATTTTTCAAATAGTTTTGATCTTGAACTGTAATATGCGTTTCTTGTAAACAAATTATATCATTATTATGTTGTTTTAAATATGCAAATATTTTCTTCCTTTTTTGTGTTGCATTCAACCCATTCACATTCCAAGATAAACATTTAATCATCCTTATTCTCCTTCTGGAGCGAAGCGCAGAACCTTAGGATGTCATCTGAGATCCTCTGTCCTGCTTTTCCCACAGCCCCAGCCTTGTCTTGACTCTCCTGCTGTAACTTTTCTTTAAGTTCCTTGGCTTTTGCTCGAGTTATACGCTGATCCTTAACTTCAGCCGCCCAAGCCAGCTCCGAGATTGGAGAAGGTTCCAGCAAAGGCTCATCCAAAAAGCCTCCTTCAGCACCCTTCAGCTCTGCTAATTCCTGCTTAGATTGTTGTTCTTTAATCTCCAAAACTGTAGATGTGCGTGGGGATGGAGTTCTTTCTTTAAAGATGTCATTATAAAATTGCTCCGCCTTCTCCACAGTATTCAGACGGTGTTTCTCTCCCTTATATCTCAAAATTATGCCAGTTGGGGCATCCCAACGAAATGGGATTTGATTATTCTGCAGTTCTTTAACAAGAAAACCATACTCTTTTCTAGATTTCAACATCTTGGGTGGGAGCTCCTTGTAAACTGTAATCTTGGATCCACTCACTTGCACAGAAGTGAGAAAAGATTTTTGCAAAATGTCATTTCTTATTGCTCTATCTGTAAAATATATGACCACATCTCTAGGCAGTTGTCTTTGTCTGGCCACCCACGAGTTAACTCTATAGATTTTATCTATTTTGCAAAAAACCATCTCAGGTTCAACTTTTAAAATCACAGCTAGGGCTTCAGCACAGATCTGTCTCAAATCTTGTCTCTCCTCTTCTCTAATTCCTCGAAGCCTTATAGCAAATTCCATTGCACGAAATTGCATCATAACAATATCATTCTCAACTCTCTGCATCTTGTCATCAACATCAAAAAATTTATGATCATTATTTTTCATCTTAGCATTAACTTCTAATTCATCCACTTTTGTCTCAACTTTCATAATAAATCCTGCCAGACCAGACGCCACATCCGTTATTTTTTTGGTCACCATCTTTTGGCTCTGCTGCATTTCCTGCATGATTTCCTGTTGTGACTTTTGAATTTTTTCATCTATTTTATTTATTTTGTCATCCATGTCTTGAAATTTCTCATCCAAAATATTTGAGATGAATGCTTTTAATTCTCCCATATCCAAATCTTTTTTTTGGGCTTGTGACTGCGTATCCTGCTTACGTGGGGGGGATCCCCCCCCCTGTTTTGCCTTCCTGCTTTTTTGAAGCCATCCTGCCACGTAAGCTAGCTTTCTTAAAAAGGGAGGGTCCGCCTCTTCTGCCACCTCCACAATACCTTCTAAAAAAGTCCCCCAGAATTACTCAAAGCAAAGCTATAATGCAGCAAAGACAAGTAAAAGGGAGAGATTTTCCTCTTATTTCTGTTGCAGCCGGAGCAACTCTGTAACAACTTTTTAACTTTGTAGCAAGACAAGATAACTTCACCAATCCACACCCACTAATTCATTTGCTGAGCGCCATATTTTTTCAATCACTTTCACTCATTCCGAGACTTTCACTTCAGTAAAAAAGTTCAGCAAAGGACTAATACTTGCAGTTCAAAGTTTCAGGGTTCAAGTGGATTGCGGATGTTTATTTGAGTTATTTCCTCACTCTTTAAAGGTTTCCTGAGGTCGGCTTGTTCCGCACAAGCAGAAGACGTCCCACGCCGCCCGGAGTTTCAGCAGGTTGTAAGGGAGCCGCGCCTGCTTCCTCCCCAGAAACAGTTCCCTGGGGGGGTTGCAGGGGCTCTACCTGTGCCCTGCTGCCTCTTCTTCTTCAATCCTATGGATTTCAAAGATTTCGAGCCGCTTCGCAATCAGGAAGCGGCTCTACAAGCGGCGGGGGTGGCGGTGCCAAAAGAAAGCACCGTCGCCGCCGAAGACGAGGAAACCGGAAGTCCACAGCATAATTCTTATATTGAGAGAAGAGGTCAAACATGACTAGAACTATGTTGACAGATTCTGGTTTGCCTGAAAATTTATGGGGTGAGGCTGTTATGTGTGCTAACCATGTGTTAAATAACGTGGTTCATTCCTCTGTGGGTGAAATACCATTCACCTTATGGCATGGGAGGAGACCAAATCTTAGTTACTTACACACATTTGGAGCCCCAGCTTGGGTACATATTCCATCTAGTTTAAGGAGAAAGGATCAACAGAGAGCCAGAAAAATGTTTTTCGTTGGCTATGAATCAAATCATAGATCTTTTAGATTTTGGGCACAGGGAACTACTAGTGTTTACTGTAGTGCAAGTGCTAAATTTCTAGAGCACAAAGGATGGGATAAACTAGAATGGTTTATGGTTGGAAGGATGGAAGGCTGAGTCAACCTTGAGCCTGGTGAGAACTTGCAGTAATTGCAGGCAGCTGGTGTTACTTAACAGCACTTTAACAGTACTTAGTCTGCTGTGCCGCCAAGGCTCAGCTTTTATTAGTATCCTATTATTATTTATGTTGATTGATTATTTAGTATCCTATGACTATCATTGAGTGCTGTAGCTTATGATTTATGATGATTGTATTTTATGATCATGATCATGATTTATCACTTGTTGCTTGTATGTATGCTGAGAGTTTATGCACCAGAGACAAATTCCTTGTGTGTCCAATCACACTTGGCCAATAAAGAATTGAATTCTATCATCCTAACTCCAATGACAGAACAACATCATCCTAACAACAGTGAGGATATGGCACACTCAGCCCCAAGCCAACTGAAGGTCATTAATTTCCACAAGAAAGAGAAAAAATTTAAAAGCTCTAGATCAAATGTCTACCTTATTCAAGAAATAAACCATTTTGAGAAATCATAATTGCATGACAGTTTTCCCCTCCAAGTTTTTTCAAGGAAGACTCTTTAGAACTACAAGATCGATATGAAAAACCCTAACCCTCTCACCCAAGACTTAGTTTACAGCATTATATGTGCCTGAAGTACACTCAATCAACATAAACAGTGTTTGATATTTGACTGGCAAAGGAAGAATTAGAATGTGTCAATTTTATTATCTTTTTATAATAACTCTGAAGTATATTAAGCATGTAAATAACCTAAGTAGCAATAGTATTCCAAAACAAAAGTTGGCTTGGTTATATCATATTTACCGACTATCTGCCCTTGCTGTCAGAAATCCATAGCCAATAAAACCACGGATGCTTTGATGGGGAGCTACCACCTATTTATATATGACCTCTCCAGCAAGATGGAGATGTCAGCACTGAGTATTTGCTCAGACATATCTTACCTGTTTCCTAGCCTAATGCTGAGTATATAGATTTAAGATATCCCATTTGAGATATCTTGGACCACAACATCCAAAATGATCTATTTTATGATCTGTAATTCATTTATGTGGCTCAACTATCATCAGTTTGAATTAGATTTTCAGCTAGAAAATATTTATTGACAGAGAGAAAAAAGTTCCAAGAAAATAATTGAATAAACACAGCAGGCATAAATGAAGATAGTAGACATCTTAGGAATTTGGAGAACATATTATAATTTTCCTATGCAAGAGCTTTCATGGAAAAGCTTGGATAAACACAAAATTACTCTTTACAAAGGCTTAGCCAATCACAAATCTATTTGCTGGGCAAATTTATGTATTTCTATCTGTCTTTAATTTGATCCCTCCTCCTACCCTCAATATGTTGCTTCATTATTCCAAATATTTTCAACAACAGTTGTGGGGGCAACAAGCTGACTTTGTATAAATATACAAAAGGATGAAGGCTATTGCTGAGCACATTGTAAGCCACCCTGAGTCTCCGGAGAAGGGCGGCATATAAATCAAATTAAAAAAAAAAAAACTTCGAACCGATAAGGTTGGGGAAGGAATGCCTGGAGAGCCCATCAATTAACCCAATTGGCCAATGTGTCCTGTGACACTTGGGGATGGGGTTATTTCCTATTTTAATTATACTAAAACCGCAGAAAAGATTTAGAGTTGGTTTTCCTTTGAAGCATATGATGTACTCAATAAAGAAGATCTTTGATGAGGATTCTAGTCTCAGAATTCTGATTTGTTCAGGTTTATTAATCGAAACCTTGACACATATCTTTTTCTGACTTTACTAACTTACTAAAAATATCTTATGCATATTATATTTATTAAATACCAGGTGAAATGGAGTGCTTTTAACATTCTTGATCCTCCATCCATTTAGTATGACAATGATCAACATGTGATCATATAAAATTGAAGTTCAGCAATGGGGCGACTTCATATCAGAGTGAATACTGAATGGCAATTAATATATAGTTTTCATTTTTATTTCCATTTGTCCTGAGGATAAACTCAAATTAAACAGATATTGGATAAAGACAAATTTTATTAATATGATCAAATATCAGCAATAACAGATTTGACAAAACATTTGTCAGGATTCCGACTGATGCCCTAATAAAAGCAGGAGCCTCAAGCCAGTTTTTAAGAAAAATCCAGTTGTTTATTAGGAGTGCCATATCAGCATGGATCTAGTGAAGCCAGCTCTGACCCCACTCAGTTTATGCCTTGCCTCTGACCCTGTTTCCCCCTCCCCCCAAGGTGTGTCATCACTCACTTTCCCCAGCAAAGCAATTTCACGGGTCGTAGAAGTCACTTCCTCCGGCCATTATTGGTTTCTGTGGAGATGGCCTTAACTTTGACCAGCTAGGATGCTTTTTGTTTTGACTGAGGTGCAAATTCCTCAATGCAGCTGCAAGGCTCGATCCCCCCATCCCACTGCCTATGGCAACTTGGGAGCAGGTTGGGAAAGCTCCATGAGTTGACAGCATTATACTTTCCTTAGTCTTATAAGTTGCTACTAGATGAAGCTGGTTCATTAGCTTATAAATCAGTGCATATTTAAACAACACTGAAGTTCTTTTTATTGTTGCCATTAAATAAGGCTCATGTCTATTCAGAAATTTAAACAAATTAATAATAAGCAGAATGGACAATTAATACCTACTGATCACATATGCCCAAATGTGTGAAAACAGAACTGGATTTTGTTGGCTGGTCACACTATTTTATTGGCATGTTTTTTAATTGTATATTTAAAGTTGAGGTCCTTGTATGGCTTTATTTTTATTACCACGATTTTATTACCAGCATTTTCCTGGTAGAATTATGGCATATTCACTAAAAGTTTATATTCTGATATTTAACAGGTTTTTTTTCCCTTTTTGTGTCAGAAAATTCTCATACATGTGAAAAAGATAAAGTGGGACCTCACAGAAATAAATGTTGATATTTGTGCTTTTTAAATTATATAAACACTAGCTGGATACCCGTGCTTCGCTACAAAACTATGTGATTGGGTGGCAATTTGTAACAACCTGTTGTCTCTGCTGTGGAGAACAATGTTAGATCAGGTGCAGGAAAAGAAGACGCGACCAGCTCGGGTCCATTCAGTATCTTTATTTCAGTAAGAACAGACTGGCGCTGCGCTGCCGGAGCTCTCCTTATATTCGCTCCGGCAGTCGCACCGCCCCCTGACAGCTATTTGAATTTCCCGTCGATGGATTTGGCCAATCCCTGGCGGATGTCCTTAAAAGGACATAACACTCCTCCCCCCCCAAGTTCTTAGTCCGTCCATCAAGTCCATCTAATACATAGTCGCGCAGGTACGCAGGACATCAAACAGTCCTAGTTAACCTGCGCAGTCCCAGTTGAGCTTTGCCGTTGTCCTGGACAGGCGGGGCTCCTGTGTACCCCGGCTCCCTCCCTGGAACCGGACAGGATTCAGCCGTCAAGTGTGCGGGCTCCGCCCCCGCACCTCTGGCCGGGTCTCGGACCTCCATCTGCTGGCGGTGCTGGTCTTCCTCCTGGCCTGGGTGATCGGCTTCCTGTCACCGACCGTCGTCGCTGATCGGTGGGGAACTGCTGAATCCTGGTAAGTCCCTGGTGTTCCCCTTGATCTTTACCAGGTTGGTGGTGGTGGTATCCAATCGGGGTCTCTGGTCCCTCTGTCTGGGCTGGCTCTGGTATGGGCATCCCTTGGTTGAGGCCGATGACTTCCCTTGGTGACTGCCGGGTCGCGGTGTCTTTTGTCCGACCTTGCTGGGGTGGTGCAGACCTCCCTCTCAGGGGTGGTGGAGGCCCTCTCTGCTGAGATAGCATTGCCTGGTGAGTCATTGCTGCTTGCGGGTACGAGGATGCTGTTGGCCGACCTCACCAGGGTGGTGCAGGCCTCCCTGGCTGGGATGGTGGAGGCCCTCCTCACAGGGGTGGTTTCGGCCTTCCTCGTCAGGTTATTGTTTGTCGTTGTTGGGGTGCCGTGGGTCTGCCGTGCTGAGTTGGTGGAGGTCTCCCTCGCCGGGGTGGCATTGGCTGCTCTCGTTAGAACGTTGAGGGGTTCCCTCAGTGGCATGTCCACGGTCTACCATCTCGCTGTTGTTGTGTTGGTCTCTGCCCCTGGGGGAACGCTGGGTGACCTTGTTGGGGTGCTGCAGGGTGTCTCCTCTGGATGGTCCCCGGTCTACCGCCTCACCGTTGTTGCTGTGCTGGTCGCTGCCTCTGGGGTGTCGCTGGCCGCCCTCGCTGGGGTGCTGTGGGGGGGTCCCTCTGAATGGTCCCAGGTCTACTCCCAATGAGCGCCGTTGGACCCCAACCATGGGTGGCTGACATCCTACCTCGATGGGGTAGTCCTACCTCGACGGGGTGTTGCAGGACTATCTCGTCGGGGTGTTGCAGGTCTGCCTCATCAAGTTGGTTTCATCCTACTTCCCTCCACCTTTTCTGGAGCTGGTCGATGTGACGTCTGCAGACCTATCCATCTTCCAGCTCCACTCGGTAGGACTTCGGGCCGGTTGTGCTCTCAATCTTTCCCTTCAGCCATTTGGGAGGCCCGTGGAAATACAAGGTGAAAACCGGATCCCCTATGGCGAAGGTGTGAAGCTGTCGGCTGGTGGTTGCTGGCACCTCTGGATTGTACTGGGGGTGCAGTCTGTCCAGCGGTGACCTGAGTCTCCTGCCCATCAGGAGCTCTGCCGGGCACTTGTGGGTGGTGGCATGCGGCGTGATGTGTTGGGTGAGGAGGAAGTTATCTATTCGTTCCTGCCAGTTGCCTGTGCCCATCTTGGTGAGGGCTTCCTTTGTGAGTCTCACCATCCTTTCTACCTGTCCATTTCCCGCCAGTCTGTAGGGCACTGAGAGGGCATGGTGGATGCCCAGTCTGGCCAGGAACGCTTCCATGGGCAAGGACATAAGTTGGGGCCCGTTGTCAGAAACCAACACGTCTGGCAGTCCGTGAGTTGCGAAAAGTCTGCGGAGAGCCCGAATGGTTGCCTCTGTCATGGTAGATGCCATTGGTACTACCTCTAACCATTTTGAGAATGCATCCACGACAATCAGTAGGTATCGCCTCTGCATCGGCCCTACGAAGTCGATGTGGACTCTTGACCAGGGGCTGCTGGGTGTCTCCCACTGCAACGGTTCAGCTTGGGGCGGTGCAGGGCAAACTTCCTGGCACGGGTCACATCTGGAGACCCATTCTTCGATATCTTTGTCCATGGATGGCCACCAGATGTAGCTCCGTGCCAGCCCCTTCATTCAGACGATGCCCGGATGCCCTTTGTGGAGAGTCTCTAGCGTCTTTTGTTGTAAAGCGCTGGGAATCAGCACCCTGTCTCCCCTTAACAAACAGCCTTTCATTGTGGACAGCTCCTTTTCCTTTCTGATGAAAGGGCTGAATTTCTCTGCCATCTTTTCCATCGGCCAGCCCCTCAGGACCCAGGACTTGACTTGGCTGAGGGTCAGGTCTTTCTGGGGGTGGACTGCCACGTCTGCAGATGTTACTGGGCACACGAGATCGTTGTCGATGTGGAAAAGCCCCATTGTGGGGGAGGGGTCTTCCACTGGGTCCTTCGATGGACATCTGCTCAGGGAGTCTGCATTTCCTATGGTCTTGCCAGGTCGATGGGTCAGTGTGTATGAGTACCCGGCAAGGAAGATCACCCAGCATGTCATCCTGGGTGACATGAAGCTCAGTGTTGGTTTGTCACCCGCCAGCAGCCCCAACAGCAGCTTGTGGTCAGTGATGACTGTAAAACTCCTGCCATAGAGGTACTCATGGAAACGTTTGATGCCCGCGATGATGGCCAACGCTTCCTTGTCCAGTTGACTGTAGTTGCGCTCTGTGCTGGACATTGTCTTCGAGAAATACGCGATGGGCGCTTCTGTGCCATTTGGGAGTTGGTGGCTGAGGACTGCTCCAATCCCGTATGGTGATGCATCGCAGGTCAGCAGCAGGGGTAGTGTCTCATGATATTGGATGAGCACACTGTCTGAAGAGAGCAGCCCTTTGATGGTTTTGAATGTGTCTCTTCTTCTTCCTCCCATTTCCATGGTACTGCTTTCCCCAAAAGGCGATGGAGTGGCTCAGCAGCTGTGGCTTTCTGTTTCAAAAAGACACTGTAAAAATTCAGTAGTCCTAAGAAAGCCTCAAGCTCCGCTTTGTTTTTGGGGGCTGGAGCTTCGTGAATAGCCTTTACCTTTGCTTTGGTGGGGTGGATGCCAGGCCCATCAATGAGATAGCCCAGGAGCTCGACCTCCTGGACCCCAATGATGCACTTATCTCTCCTGACTCTTAAACCCTTCTCCTTAAAGCGCTGCAAAACCAGCCTCAGTCGCTCAAGTAGTTAGGTTTTAGAGTGCCTGAAGATTAAGACAACATCAAAGTACAGCACCACCCCTGGAATGCCTTGCAAAAGGCGTTCCATCATAGATTGAAAAATTCCTGGGGCTGCGCTGACTCCAAACTGGAGGCGGTTACATTTAAATGTGCCCCTGTGGGTGACAATAGTCTGTGCCTCTGCTGTTTTTTCATCCACTGGCAGTTGCTGGTAAGCCTGGGCCAGGTCCAGTTTTGCAAATATGGACCCACTCCCGAGTGAATGCAACAGATGTTGCACCACTGGAACTGGGTATGCGCTCTGCTGTAAAGCCTTATTGATCGAACATTTACAGTCAGTGCAGATGCACACTGATCCATCATGCTTCATTGGGGTCACAATGGGGGTCTCCCATGCCTCATGATCGATCGGTTCCAATACGCCTTGGGCGATCAGCTTATCTAGCTGAGCATCTACTTTGGGCCTCAAGGCAAATGGAACTCTGCGAGGCTTAAGCCTAATTGGTGTAATTGACTTATCTAAATTGAAGGAAATGGGCTTCCCCACAAATTTTCCCAGCTTACCGTCGAAGACTTCTTGGAACTCTTCGAGGAGGGTGTCGAGTTCGTCCTGGCAGATTTGGTGAATCCCACTAATTGAGAGCCCTAATGGCCTGAACCACTCCACTCCCAACAGGTTCGGGAGGCTGTGCTCCACTACGGTGATGGGTAGGTTGCCATGGAAGTCGCAGTAGGAGATTTGGAGTGATGCTTGTCCCAGGACTCCAATGGGGTTTCCGCCAAAATCCACAAGCCTCGATTTTAGTGGTTTTAAGTCCCTTTTGCTGACCCCTGGCTTTAAGCACTGTAGTTGGTGCCAGTCCATTATGGAGTAGACTGATCCTGAGTCTACCTCCATAGAGCAAGGGGTGCCTTCCACGTGCACGGTCACGTGGTACTTGGTGGCACTGCTGTCATGAGTGTGAGCAATGGTTGTCTGGTGGACTGCTCCATTCCTCATGAACTCCCTCACTCCACATCTCGGTTGGTACAAGGACCGTCAAGATGATCTCTGGTAGTCATCTCAATTTTCGCGCGGGCAGTGGCTGGACAGCTCGGGGGTTGGATCCTCGGCTCAGCAGGCTTCAGTGATGTGACCCTCTTATTGCAGCGTCTGCAGGTCGCATCCCTCCACCGGCATTTGGCCCTGGCATGGTCCCCTCTGCAGCTGGCACAGCGCTCCCCCCAGCCACTAATTTGGGTGGTTTCCCGCCTCGGGGGTCTGGAGACCTTGTGGACAGCCAGCTCTTCATCCGAGTTAGATCCAGCAGTTGATTCTTCCATGGACAAATGGGGTGCTCTTTGGATCTTATGGATCCCCTTGGCTCTCAGCATTGCGGCTGCCGCTATTTCTGACATTTTGGCAGCTGTGGCTTCCTCCACGACATCTTTAAGCAACAGCTTTTTCCTCCTTAAAAACTTTTTCTGGAGGGCCCTCTCCTTCATGCTGAACACAATGCGGTCACTGACAGCATTGTCCACATTGTCGAACTCGCAATTTGCAGCAATTTGATGCAGGGCAGCCACAAAGTCTTTTATTGATTCTCCTTTCCGTTGATCCCTCTGGTGGAAGGTGAACTGGTTGGCGACTGGCGTTCCTGTCGGTGTGTAGTGCTCTTGCAGCACTTTCTAAAGGTTGGTCCATGACATCTCTTCGATGTCCCTCGGTGCCACGAGGTCGACGGCCATCTCCAGGACTTCGGAGCCGCAATGGGCCAGGAACAGGGCTCTTCTGCGGTCATCGTTCAGATCCTGGACGTTGTTGCCCCTCAGGAATTGGCGAAAACGAATCATATAGGATTTCCATTTCTCCTTTCCCAGTCTGAAGAGGGCTAATGCAAGCAATGCAGATTCCGGTGCAGCCATGCTTCAGGTGGCTTCTGCTTCATGACTTCAGCTCAGTGACTAGCTCTTAGCTCTGGTGGCGATGTGCTACGAGGTTGATGCTTGGTTCTTTGAATCCTTCATTGCCAGTGTTAGATCAGGCACAGGAAAAGAAGACGCGACCAGCTCGGGTCCATTCAGTACCTTTATTTCAGTAAGAACAGACTGGCGCTATGCTGCTGGAGCTCTCCTTATATTCGCTCTGGCAGTTGCACCGCCCCCTGACAGCTATTTGAATTTCCCGCCGGTGGATTGGCCAATCCCCAGCGGATGTCCTTAAAAGGATATAACAAACAATATCTCTCTTCTCAAAATCCTGGCTGACAATGAGAACAGTCACTTCTGTAGTCATGGGGACATTGAAATGACCTCGGTGCTCTCCAGAAGGCTTCCTATCAGCATTAATCACCACTTTGAAGTCCTTGTGGCCCTTAGGAACAGAATCAACAGCAGCCTTAAATTCCACAATATACTTGTTGTGTTCATGCAGCAACTTCTGGATTAATGCCTGGGTAGATTCCACAATGGATGTCCCTCTCCTTGTCATCATCACCCACAAAGTATATCTGGAGAAATGAAGGCTGCTGCTGAGGCCCCACCATGATACTCCCTATCCTGTGGTAGACCCGCCCCTGTACTTTGAATGTTGGCATAAAATTTCCCTCCTTCACCTCTCTGGCTCCAAAAGACATCATTTGGAAGCATCTGCTGTACTTCTGGGCAGCAGAAAGAAAGTGGTCTGCCATTGGATGCTAGTGGGTGAAAAGGCTGTGTAAGGGTTCAGGGTAGGACTCAAGGGGAGGGAGCTGGACTTTACTGCAGCACATCCCAGGAGTCTCATCCTGCCACTTCAGGGCACGGCACCAGGCACAGGGTAACCAAGGTCTGAGAGCAACAATCTTTTCCCTGGAGTAATCAATCTGAGGTTCATATTTAAAACCAGACAAATACTTATTAGTCCAAGACATTGATCTGATTTGTGATATCTTTTCATTGTATTTAGCTGTAGCTGCCTGATTAACGTAGGTGTTATTGGATGCATACTTTTTTACAGCTTCTCTATTGACTTCGGGATGACTTTGACGATACTTTTTTGCAGCTTCCCTGACTTTTGTTTTCCTAATCGCATCTGTAAATCTTTTCTGCATTTTCCCCCTCTTTTCCCTTTAACTGGTGTTACAGTAGAAGGAACAGATTTGTCTGAACTGCGGAAGTCAGTGTAAAAAGTGATTTGGGGCTAGAATACTATGCAGGAAAAATCTGTTGGCTCAGTGGTGGTCGGTGATTGAAACTCATAAGGGAATATCTCTCCCACCACCTTGAGTTCAAAAGCAGTTCCATAGGTGGAAGGCGTAGACATTTTGGTGAGGTAGTGACGTTTAGTACTGTAAGGAGCCCCAGATCACTCCTGAGTGAAGGAGTGGAATGTCTGCCAGTTTGAACTGAGGTAACAGAATGTGAGGCAAGTGGCAGTTGAAACTTTTCAAGTGGGGAGGGGGAGTAGAACGTCTAACTCCTTAGCATCAGAGCATGTTAATATACTGTATATAACTATACTAAATATGAAATACTAATGATCTGATGGTTATTTCAAAAAATCCTTTCTTAGCAAGCACCTATAAGCGAAGAAGAACGTACGTGTCAAATTTCAAGTTTGTAGGCTTTACCGTTTTGGAGATTTCATGACCAGGCTTATTATTTTAGCTCTTAAGGAAACACAGTATAGATATTGGTTTTATAGCAAATATATAATTTTTATCTTCATCTTTTAATACTATAGACCTAGTCATTATAGTTTTTATGTTGCTACTTTTACCATCTATATGTATAAATCTATATAATAATCAGTATCTGCTGTCTTCAAGTTCTGTTCAGAAGATACAAAAAAATGAGCCAAAATCTCCATCTTCAAAGGAAGTGAAGAGGAATCCACTAGCTCTATTGCTTGCATTATAGTCTACATTTTAAAAATGACCATTTATGGCAAAGGACTATTCATAGAGGCCTCTCTGTTTTGAGGCCTCTATAGAGTTGAAAACATTTCCTTAGTTGCAGAGAGAACTGCTCCAGTTAGGAACTGTTTATCACATATTAGTGCTTTCTTCTTGTGAAGAGTAATATAAAAAATAGTTCTAGGCACGCATTCCTACTCCATTTTCCATGAATGAACTAACTACATCTGGTTTTCATAATGCACAATAAGGGCTTTTCTGTATATAGATGAATGTCTATGTGTGAACAAGTGAATCTATAGATACATACATAGATACATACATACACATACCATGTTTCCCTGAAAATAAGACCCTGTCTTATATTTTTTTGAACCCTGAAATAAGTGCTTGGCCTTATTGCCATGCACTCAAAAGCCCAATTGGGCTTATTATCAGGGGATGTCTTATTTTTGGGGAAACAGGATAGAACTATACCTATACTGTCTTTTCCAATATCCTCATTTTTTTCCTTCTGTATTGATAGACTCATGTTATTCCTAAACAAAATTCAAAATTCTTTTAGATGTTGAGTTCAGACTGCTGAAAAAACAGCATTAATATTTCACCCTGTGTTTATACACTTGTAATTTCTTTGAAAATAAATCTCAAGATAACAAAAACAAAAAAGTGAAATCAGAACAGCTAAAATACAAAATTATGGATAGAAAATTAATGCAACTTGTTCTAAAATAAATTTAGTAGCACACAGTAAATCCCACAGAAACAAACTGATTCTATGTAGATATGGGAATGCAAATACCCTTTTAAATACCTTATATCCAAGTAATAATTCCAAGATGGGCAGAAAATTGAATAATCATTAATATGTACAAATACTAGTTATTATTTGTAGAATTTATGAAAAAATATTATTTATATTAATATAAATAATAATAGACACCCAGAGTTGCTTGCTAGTGAAATAGATGGCACAAAAATAAAATAAAATAAAATAATAAACATTATATGATATTCATAAAACAGTAATTATATGTTATTACTGTATATGAAAACTTTATTCATTCATTCCAAAGTGTCAGCTTTTGAGGGTCAAAAATATTATACCAGTTCTATATTTAGGCAATGCAACCTAGTGGTTATTTAAAGAATGACTATAAACAAACTGCTACAACCAAAGAAATGTATTCTTTCCCTTTGTTGCTAAGACTGCAACTATTTTAATAATATGGAAGTTTGAATATTCTCTTATTATTGTAAAACTTGACAACATTTAATTAATATGTGCATGTCATTTGAAAAAATGCAGCCCATTTCCATAGAAATAACTATGGCAAAATGAAATCTTAAATATGAGGCATTTTAATCTGTCAGAGACATCATGGTAATTACTTCTCATTGACATCTTTGAAGAGTTCCCTTGCAGCAACTGAATATGTTTTTGCCAATTGAGATTTTCACTAGTAGATGAGATGCATGGACATATTTTTCCAATGCCCCCTAATAATTAGTAAAAAATCATTAATCAGTGTTTGCTTAAAATCCAGCAAAATAAGCTTGTAATTATTTATAGCTCAGAGCTAGGTAAATATTTGATGTGATGGATGTGAATCAGCCGCTAGTGATAGAAGGGTCAACCAACCATATTTTCTTTAGCCTTTTTTTAGGCACAAGGAGAAGGACTCATCTATCATCCATTGTCTTCCCGTACTACCAACAGATTGTACAAAATACAGTGCCAATCGGAAAGAAACACTCAGCTAATGAATCCTCTGGGGAATAAATCTCCAAATGCAATTGTTTTAGCAAAATATTAAGAGATCATCCTATTTACAATTTCATGGGAGATTTATTGGAGCAGAACTGAAGAATCCTAAATACGAATACAAATACAAATATTGAAGGAAATGTGATACAATAGGGAAGAAAATGTGATTTTACAATGTATATTTATTCCTTCTCTTACTGTGTTCTCACATAATCAGAAATCATATCATAATGGTGGTGTCACAAGAATGTCCTGCAGTGGATAGTTTAATAATTGAGGCAAAACGTATTTTTCTCCATTGGTAGCTAGAAGTCCATTCCAGACTAGTTCAAGGAATTCAAAATGAAAAATAAATTGAAGATATTCTATGTTCATCAATGCCTCATAGAAACGTAAAAGAAATTATGAAGAATAGTTTTGTTTCTTAATGTAAGAATACATTAATACAACATACTGTATGTTGCTTCTCCCCTCAGTGATGCAATTGACTGTAAGCCTGCCCTTTAAATCTCCAACTTTGTCCTTGGTTGATTTAGACATAAGCAATTTGACAGTATGGGAATGTGGTAACAAATATAGCAATACTGGATGCATTAGTTTGTACACAACATTTCTTATAAAACATTCAGATGTTATGACCAACTATAATGACCATGGGAATAGAAGGGATTAGTAGAATGGTATTTCAGAAAAAAATAGAAGAATCAAAACCCAAGATGCTATATAAACAATAATTTGTTTTCTCCAAGCAAAATTTCAATTTTTTTCTTGTCTTTCTAAGTATGTTAGTTATTTATTTGAATTATTAGTTATTAAATTTGATAGTGCTGGCTACTGTTTGAAGTTGAATTCTGGGCTTGTTCTTCCAGCCAGGAAACTAGCAGCAGAAATAAGCAGCCATTAAGTGGAAATCCTTGAGTCTAGTAAAATTTTGGATGGCCTAGGGGTATGTGGCTACCCTTATGAGGAAGTTTGGTAAAATATCCTTAACCAATGATCCAATGGTGATGCTTTGTGCCCCTTTTCTGCCAGTAAGTGACAGGTATCAGTTCTGCAGTCATCCTCTGTCTCTGAGGCTAATAACAGGCCATTCACATACTGGACAAAGGTTGATTTTCATGGCAGAAGGATGGATGACAGCTCAGTCCTTAGGATCTGGGAGAACAGGGTAGGTGACTCTATAACCCTAGGGAAGATGAGTCCAGGTGTATTGCTGGTCGTCCCATGTGAAAGTAAACAGGTATTAGGAAGCCAGGTCTACCAGAAGACTAAAGAACACTGTGCAGAGATCTATTATTATGAAAATGGTTGCTGAAGCTGGTATTCCAGTGATGATGGTGATGGGTTTGGTACCACTAGAGCCCTAGGTATTATGCATTTATGAACCTCAAATCATGCAAAAAAAAAAAAATAGGGTTGCTTTCTGAGTCAGTCCAGGGCTTTCAGATTCAGAAGATCGAAGTATTACAGGGGGAGGTGAACTTTTGAAGGACCCTTGCACCAATGGTAGGTTTCACTTACCTTTGATACTGGTTTGCTCGCACATGTGGGCTCACTTCACTTACACACGTGCCACTTCGGTGCATGCACAGAAGCTTCTGCGAATGCTCAGAACGTATTTGATGACATTTGGGTGGGTGGGCAGAGCCTCCCGCCACCACTGCTACTGGTTCTCCTGAACTGGGGTGAACCGGTAACAACCCACCACTGCCTTGCACCATGTATGCTTTGATTAATTTTCTAATTGGTTCAATTGCCTCAGCGATGATTCTCTACAGGGAGATGCAGGGTGGTGGTCATGTTTGGACCTGTATCTTGACCAGAGTGGCTTCCTTAAAGAAGCCCACCTCAGTAGAGTCCCAACCCCATAGTGAAGGGGGCAGGTCCTGTAGGTTGGGGTGTAGTTGATTTAAGGAGGCTGGACATATCTATCCAAATATATCTATTGCAATTCTGCAATAGATATGTTTGGCCAGGATGTCTAAAGTGAGCCCATCAGGGAAGCACTTGATAGTGGCTCCAAGCTTGCATAAGAGATCCCTGCCTAGTGAGACTTCCTGTTTTGCTGGCTCCCGGTGAAGACGGATCCTTTTTAAGGTCCGCCAGCCCCGCCATTTGTAGAGCCGCTTCAATCGTGAGAAGCGGCTTGGAAACTCCAGAATCTGTAGGATTTGAAGGAGAGAGTAAGCAAGATGCAGGTCGAGCCCCTGTGAGCCCCCAGAAGTTTGCTACTGGGGAGGAAACAGGCACGGCTCCCTCCCAACTTGTGAAGACTCCAGACGGCGTGGGACGACTCTGCTTTCTGCAGAGCAAGCCGGCAGCAGCAAACATAAAAAAATGATTCAAATCAACTCTATCAACTAGCGGAGGAAAAAATCTGAACACTGAAACCAAGAAATTGCAAGTATTTTCCTTCTTTTGTGACTTCCCGATCTGAGCAAAAATTAGAGCGAGTGGAAGCGGCTTGAAAAGATGGCGCCATTCCAGTGTTAACAAGCTGAAAGGGAGAGTGATCTTTTAAAGCTATTCTAACAAGTTACATTGTTGCGCTGCTTGTAGCAAGCAAACAGGAGAAGAGCGGGGAAAAATCCTTTTTAAAGCAAGCTGAGCTCGCACTAGTCTAATTCCACTTCCAATTTGACTAAAACTGGGGGACTTTTTTAGAGGACTTTGGGAAGTATTAATTTGAACTCACAAATGGCGCCCAGCAGCTGAGCTAACGAGCTAACGAGCTAGTGAAAGTGATTCTAAGAAGTTACTTTGATTAGTTACAAAGTTACTCTGCCTTTAATACAGAAGAATAAGAGAAGAGGAAAAATCTGTTTCTTTAAATTTTGAGTTTGTTCACTCTAGCTTCTATCTGACTAAACCTGGGGGATTTTTTTAGAAGCTTTTGTGGAGGAGGAAAGGGAAAGAGGATTTCCCTCTTTAGAAAAACTAACCTACGTGGCAGGATGGCCGCAAAGAAGCAGGAAGGAAAGGCAACTGGAGGGGATCCCCCACACGCAAACATGAATCACAGCTTCCTCCTGCTCAACAAACTCAGAAAAACTTTGACTTTGAAAACTTAAAAGAATTTATATCCCAGGTTCTGGATGATCAATTTCAAAAATCTCAACAGGAAATAGATGATAAACTTCAAAAATCTCAACATGAAATTATGCAGGAAATTAATGAAATTAAAGACATGGTGCAACAGGATTATGGCAAGGTGACTAAAAAAATAACAGATGTGGCGTCTGGCCTTGCATAATTTATTATTAAAGTGGATTCTAAAGTGGAAGAATTTAATTCAGAAGTCAATGTTAAAATGAAAGACAATGATTATAAAATTTCTGATGTTGATGAAAAAATGCAGAGAGTCGAAAACGAAATTGTTATGATGCAATTCAGGGCAATGGAATTTGCTATAAGGCTTCGAGGAATCAGAGAGGATGACCGACAGGATTTGAGACAGATTTGTGCTGAGGCTTTGGCAGTCATATTAAAAATTAATCCTGATGTGGTTTTTTACAAAATAGACAAAATTTACAGAGTGAATTCTTGGGTGGCCAGACAAAGACAATTGCCTAGAGATGTGGTGATATATTTTACAGACAGAGCAATAAGAAATGATATCGTGCAAAAATCTTTTCTTACCTCTGTGCAAGTGGGGGGCACACAAATTGGAGTTTATAAAGAACTACCACCCAAAATGCTGAAAGCCAGAAAAGATTTTGGCTTTCTAGTAAATGAATTGAAAAAACAAGAGATACCATTCTGGTGGGATGCCCCAACTGGCATAATTTTGAAGTACAAGGGAGAAAGATATCGTCTGAATACTGTGGAGAAGGCGGAGCATTTTTATAATACTATCTTTAAAGAAAGAACACCATCTCCACGTACATCTACAGTGCTGGAGATTATGGAGAGTGACAAGAAGCAACCTCAACAAGAATTGCAAGAACAGGTTAAGCAGGTGGAGTTAGAGGAAACGCAGGGTGCTGTAGGAGGTTTCTTGGAGGAGCCCCTGTTAGAATCTTCTCCAATCTTAGACCCGGTTCGGATGGTTGAAGTTAAGGATCAGCGTATAACTCGTGCAAAATCCAAGCAACTTAAAGAAATGCAACAACAGGAAAGACAATATAAAAAGGGAGCTAAGAGTACCACACAAGAGATTGAAGTCATGGGGGGAGCAAGACCGAAGATTCAGGAAGATATTCAGTTATTCTGCTCATTGCTTCAGAAAGATAAAGATGACGTTTAAGTGTTTATCTTGGAATGTGAATGGGTTGAACTCGGTACAGAAAAGGAAGAAGTTATTTGCATACTTGAGACAATTTAATAATGATATAATTTGTTTACAAGAAATTCATATCACAACTCAAGATCAAAGATATTTGATAAACTCTAAATTAGGAACACATTTTATATCTTCAACTTCGCAAAAAAAGAATGGTGTGGTTATTTATGTAAACAAAAGACTAACAGCTAAAATTATAGAAGCAGATGAAAATGGTAGGTTTATAGCAATTGAATTGCATACAGTAAATGGCCAAATTCTTTTGATTGGAATTTATGCTCCCAACCAACAACAGGATCATTTCTATAAAATGTTACATACTAAAATACTGCAATGGGACTATAGATCTATTTTAATTATGGGAGATTGGAATGGAGTAATTGATTCTAAATTAGACAAAAAGAGTTTGGCGAAATCCAGGATCAGACTACCACAGACTTTTTTCGACATGAAAGAAGACTTAGAATCAAAAGATATTTGGAGAATACATAATCCAAAAGAATTGGACTATACTTTTTTTTCCGACAGACATAGATCCTTTTCTAGGATTGACTTTATTTTGTTGTCAGATGATTTACTTGTTAAGACAAAAAGAACAAAGATTTTCCCAAGAACTTTGACCGACCATAGCCCAGTATGGATAGAAATCGAGATGGGTAAGACTGAGCGACGCTCTTGGAGAATAAATGAAAACTTGTTCAGATATGAAAAAAATATAATAGAATTTAAAAAGCACTTGAAAGAATTTTTTGAAATAAACTTGAATAAGGGTACCCCAATTGAAATTGTGTGGGATGCGAGTAAAGCTTATATGAGAGGGGTGCTCATTTATATGAACTCTAAACATAGATTGATTCGACAAAAGGAAAGATCTGAATTGGAAGTAGAAATAAAGAATAAAGAACAGCTACTTATTAAAAACCCAACAGATGACAGAATACGTGGTGTTATAAAACTTTTGAAAGACCAATTTCAAATGCTTATGGCGGAACAAGTTGCAACAAACTTACAATATGCGAAGCATAGTACATTTTGTAATGCCAATAAGCCGGGCAGATGGTTGGCCTATACATTAAAGAAAAAGAGTTTATGGACTATTGATAATATTGATATTGGAGGGAAAGAAATCTTTCAACAAAAATTAATTAAAGAAGTTTTTGTGGACTATTATACTAAACTATATGCTAAAAATGATGTGCAGAATGGACTTATAGAAAAATACTTAGATAATAGAATTACAAAAATCACTGACCAACAAAAGGAAATAATGGATTATCCTATAACAGACGAGGAGATAATAGCAGCAATTAAACAATTAAAAACAGCTAAAGCTCCTGGAACTGATGGTTTGACTGCAGTGTATTATAAAGCCTTGCAAGCAGAAATGGTGGAACAACTTAGAGATTTATTTTGTAATATTCAACAAGGGGGTAAAATACCCCCATCATGGACAACAGCTTATATTTCTTTCATACCAAAAGAGCAAGTAGGTCCTAAAAAACTGGAGAATTATAGACCAATATCTCTTTTGAATACTGATTATAAAATTTATGCTAAAGTACTAGCCAACAGGTTGATGCCAGTAATCCAAAAGGTGATTCATGATGATCAAGCGGGATTTATCGAGGGTAGATACATGAAGGACAATGTAAGGCAAGTAATAGATTTATTGGAATATCTTGAGAAGAATAAACAGATCCCTGCAGTGCTTGTCTTCTTGGATGCAGAGAAGGCCTTTGATAGAGTGGACTGGAACTTTCTACTAAAGACTTTAAAAAAGATGGACTTTGGGGATCAATTTATACAGGCGGTTTCAGCAATTTACCAAGAGCAAAAGGCACAGATTATTATTAATGGAAGTTTGACAACAGAGTTTAAAATTGAAAAAGGAACAAGACAGGGATGTCCGTTATCCCCACTGTTGTTTATTTTAACACTAGAAGTCTTGTTAAATACAATACGGGACTCTAATATCTTGAAAGGTATAATGATAAGGCAAGAGGATTACAGAATAAAGGCATTTGCAGATGATCTGGTTGTTACCCTAACACAGCCAATTATACAATTATACATTATTATACATTATTATACACACATTATACAAGACTATGGTAAAGTTTCAGATTTTAGACTGAACCAGAAAAAAACTAAGATGATAGTTAAAAATATGACACAAGACCGTAAACACGAGCTTGAAAGGAGGGCAGGTTTTGAGATTGTACCAAAGGTAAAATATCTAGGAGTTCAGGTTGCAGAATCAAATATGAAATTGTTTCAAAATAATTATGAGGTGTTGTGACGAGAGGTGCAGAAAGATATGGAGACTTGGAAAAAACTGCAGCTGTTTTTACTTGGAAGAATAGCAGCAGTTAAGATGAACATTTTGCCAAGATTTCTTTTTTTGTTTCAAATGATTCCGGTGCTTATAAGTGATAAACAACTAAAAGTGTGGCAAACTGGAGTGAATAAGTTTGTCTGGAACGAGAAAAAACCGAGAGTGAAATTGAAAATCATGCAAGATGTTCTAGAAAGGGGAGGCCTTAAACTTCCAAACCTACAACTATATTATGAAGCAGCAGCTTTGACTCTAGCAAGTGATTGGTTTGGAAGGAAAAAGACTAGAATAATGAATATAGAAAGTTTTGATCTTGAATTTGGATGGCATGCGTACTTATTTTATGACAACAAAGTGGATAAAGTATTTAAAGCCATATACTTAGAGACTTTGATGAGACTTTGGAAGAAGCACCGATACAAATGGGATTATAAAATACCGCTATGGCTGGATCTTGGTCATATTATGTGGAATACAAATATAATGTCACTCGGGGGGGGGGGGGTTATACAAAGAGGTTCTTTTTACAGATGCGGGCAGATGGCAGTTGAAGACACTACAGACACTGTTGGATAAAGGGATTAATTTAACTTGGTTACAATATAATCAACTACAATTGAGATGGAAAGAGGACCAAAAAACTGGTATTATGTTGCATGAGGAAGAATTGGTTAGACACATTAAGGAGAAAGGTCCAATGCATATTAAAAGGCTTTATAATGTTTTGTTAGAAAGGGATTCAGAAACTGAACTGTTTAAAGACTGTATGATTAAGTGGGCACAAAACTTTGGGGAACCAGTGATGTTGGAAACATGGGAAAAAATTTGGGTTCAGAATGTTAAACTTACACAGTCGCAGAATTTGAGGGAAAATTTTTATAAAATGTTTTATAGATGGCATTTAGATCCCAAAAAATTGTCGTGTATATACCCTAATGTTCAGCCAAAATGTTGGAGATGTGATTGTTTAGATGTACATATTATCATGTTTGGTGGACCTGTGGGAAAGTTAAGGCTTTTTGGATAAAAATTTGGTGGGTCATGCAGAATGTTTTGAAGAAAAAAATTCCATTTTCTCCACAATTGTTTTTATTGGGTATAGTTAAGGGTTTTACATTGGGTGAAACAAAATTGATATTGTACATGATAACAGCAGTGAGATTGTTGATAGGTAAATACTGGAAAAATGAAGCTTTGCCCACGATCGAGGAATGGACTTTGAAGATGGCCAGTTTTGCAGAGATGGCGAAGATTTCAGCATATTTAAAAGATTGTTCACAAGAGACTTATGAATGGGAATGGAAAAAGTGGATAGATTATGTTCAGAACAAATATCAAACTAGGAAGTATCAAATAGCTTTTATTGAAAATGTTATATTAAGATAGAAATATTTTAATGTAATGAAGATGAAAATTTTTAAGGGGGAGGGAGGGGTTCAAGTTTTATATAAGCTTTATACAAAGGAGGGGTTTTTTTTACCTGA
Organism: Arizona elegans; assembly: GCA_022577455.1. NCBI lineage: Eukaryota > Metazoa > Chordata > Lepidosauria > Squamata > Colubridae > Arizona > Arizona elegans. The sequence continues at coordinate 37,112,984 of JAKOOJ010000007.1, read as the reverse complement.
TATGAGTATACTGTGCGGAAGTCCGGGGGGAGGGGAGGGTTAGGGTGGGTTAGGGAGGTTGGGAAGTTTGGGGTGGGTGAGGGGGGTGAAAGGGGTGAAAATGTAATTGTAAAACTCTTGCAATAAAAAAAAGAGAGAGAGAGAGATCCCTGCCTAGTAGTGACAGGAGCGACTGGGGGCAAATGGTGAAAGAATGGTCCAGGGAGAAAGGTCCTATCTCAACCTGCATATCATGGGGAGTATTTTACCCCCTACTCCAATTATATTGTCCCTTGGTCCTGGCACTACCGACCCTCTAAACACGGGCTCTGTGATTAATGATGAGGTGACTTTGGTATCCACCAGGCATTCATATGTTTTCCCCCCTATCATGAGGAAAAGAAGAGGCTTGCCTTCAGGACCATTCCTTAGGGGGATGGAAAGGCTAGTAAAGGGGACTTGAATTCTGCTGTTTCCAAGCAGAAGGTACTTAAGCCATACTCAAATTGTACATGATGAGGAAGCCTGGGGTTCTCTCTCCCGTTTGAGGTGGCAGATCCCTTGGGGAATGAAGGGAGGAAATAATTCCTAGGTCCTGGAAAATTTTCCCTGCAGGCCCTTTTTAGATGTCCCCTCCTCCCTGAAGCATCTCATTCCCAACTCCCCTTTCTCTTTGTACCAGGGGCATCTGGACTGATTATCTGATGGAGGTGTGTTCAGACGCCTCCTGTCATTTTGCATAGCTGCAAATATTTTCAAATCTTCCATTCTCTCTGTTCTTCTTTTCCTATTCCGTTCTTTTTCTGCTTCCTTTTTCTCTTTCTTTTCTCTCTTACTCTTTCCCTTTGATCGAGTAGAAATTTTGTTATTCTACATAGTGTAGTTCTGATATCTCCAAACTGGACCAGTTGGATAAAAGTTGGTGGAAATGGTCCCAGATATCATTGGCCAACTGGTCAATGAATGCCGAGGCAAGGATCTCATGGTCCTTAAGAGTATTCACATCTAAGTGGAGAAAATCAACCCCCACCTCTAGGAGGTGGACCCAGAAGGCATCTGGGATCTTGCTTTCCCTCTGCACTGTGTGCTGAAACTCAGGCCAGTTTAGCAGCTTTTGCCCTGTCTCATTTAGTGCTTCTAACAAGTTCTCCTTTATCCTGCCATATTCATCCCAATTGGAGCTGCATTCTAATCCCAGGAAGGAGCTTTAGGGACCAGGCATCTCTCACTGAGGCTACCTGTCCCAGTGTGGTAAAATTGGCTGTTTTGCAATTTCTTCAGTTTTCTCAAATAATTAATTTAAGATCTCATCCTTTATGAAGAAAATATGAAGCAGTAGGATCATATCTCTCTAGGAGGGATTGTGGCTCTTAATAATGGACTGGAGAGTTTTGATAATAGTTTGGGGATCCGATTGGAAGGAAGGGGGGGTTCTTCTTCCAGATCACCAAATCAGAGGGAGAGAAAGAGGTATGGGTAAGGACATATTCAAACAGGCCCCTACTTTGCCCAAAGATGGGCTTTTGCAGCAGGGGGGCATAAGTTTAGCTTCAGGGTTTTTGAGGGTGTGTTATCTGTATCTAGATGGGACTTCTCATTCTTCCCAGCCTTAAGACTTTCTGGATTTGACAGTTCCCAACCAGCAGTACCATTATGATAAATGTGAGGGCTTCATTTTAGACCTAAATGTTTTTAGGACTTTACAATCAAAAGTACCACCTTAAGGCCAAATTTGCTTCCTGGCTTTGTCACTGAGCAGAATCCACTTTTCACATAATCTGCACACATGCCTCTTTTTCATTCCTGGCTGGATGGGCAATTTCTCACACTCTCAGGCTTCCATCAATCTCTCTAATGGAGTTCTGTGTGGGATCCTCGATTCTGAGCTCCCCATATTTTGGGGATTCTCTTCCTACCATCCATAATGAGACTCCAGGGTTCCTTTCTTGGGTTTCCCACAATCTGTGGATTTTTCCGCACCATGAGGTGACAGTACCTTTCAGCCTGAGGTCCATACTCTGAGAAATTGAGAAAACCTTTGGGTTTTCAGGCAAATGGCATGGGAGGGCTCTGTTAGCCAAAATTTCTCAGAGTATGGACCTGTCAGGTGTGCCTCCATTCAAAACCCAAGAAAGGAAACCCCCAACTCCATGTTTGTAGAGAAGAGGTACTTTTACTGAGTTTGAAATGATAGCAACAAAAGAAAAGCAAGATCTGAAGCAAAAGGCATGAAAGTTACATATTGAAAGTATTCTCAAATCCCTCCCCCAAGGACCCAGGGTAAATGTCCAATCCCCAACCCATATGATGTCATGTGGGGCGCATCTTGAGGTGTTTTCGCCCATCTGGGTTTTTTGTTTTTTTTTTATATGCCACCCTTCTCCGGAGACTCAGGGCAGCTTACAATGCATTAAGCAATAGCCTTCATACTTTTGTATATTTTATACAAAGTCAGCTTATTGCCCCCACAATCTGGGTCTTCATTTTACCTACCTTAGAAAGGATGGAAGGCTGAATCAACCTTGAGCCTGGTGAGATTTGAACTTGCAATAATTGCAGGCAGCTGATGTTAATAACAGTGCTTTAGTTTGCTGCAATACCAGAGCTCCTAGTATTCATCCAGTATTCCAGAACGGTTGACCTTGACTGAGTATAAACAAGTCCATTCAGCTGCACAGTAGATCATGGGAACAATCCTCCCTTTTTGTTCACACAGAGCATCTCTCTCCAGCTCACATCCCCCCACCCAAATGCCAATCCTTTCCCCCATTACTATGGCAGCCAATAGCAAGCAAGCATCATAGAGGCTGACAAGAGCTCTCCTTTTCGATCAGGACTCTGCCCTGTGATTCCCAGGTGACCTCCCAGGGTTAGGGTTAGGGTTGAGAGTGAAGTTCTCACTCTCTTTATCAGTGTCCGTTCCACTCAGTCCCTGTCTTTCCCTCATACAAGGTCTTGTGCTCCAACCAAACCCCTTGCTTTCCAGAGCCCTTTGGTCATTGTCCGGTGGGACTGTTGTGGTCCACCAGCCCTGCGGAGCTGGCAGTGGAGTCGGACAGCGATGAGGCTGAGGAAGAACATGGGCCAGTCCTGGAGTCTGGGGAAGGCCCTGATGGGGGCTCTGCGTCAGAGGCAGAGATGGGGCCAGGGCCATCGGGGAGTGAGGTGCGGAGTCCAGAGCCTCCAGAGACTGATAGGAGTGAGGCAGAGGAACAGGAGGAGCCTGTTCCTAATGCACGCATGAGAAGAGCTGCCAGAAGGCAAGAGCAGCTCAAGCAAAGAGGACAACTCAGGAGTAAAGCCAAGAGATGATTGACCCCTCCCATAAGGCTTAAAACAGACCAGCCACAGCATTTGGGCTTTGCCAGAAAACAACATTGGTAGCTTCATCTTCTTCTTCATCATCTAAGTCTTGTATTTATTTTTGTATCTGTGACTTCTGAACGTTTGCCAAGAAAGGCCTTTGGCAGTTTGCCTAATTGGACCAAGGTTTGAGATAGGACTGAGGAATTTGTGTTGGGAGGAATTTTCTTTAATTTAGTTGAACAATGCTGGGAATGAAGTAATTCTCAGCTGTTCAAATAAAGTTTGTTTTTTCACTGAATCAGTAATCCTGGGGTTAGCCTGGATGGACAAATGGTGGGAAGGTTGGAACTGGAAGTTAAGGGTAGAAATGGGTCCTAGACCACACCTGCACGAACAGGTGAGGGGGGACATGGACAATCCACTTCTGACCAGTCCCCACCCTGAGCCACATTTCCACTGGTCTACATGAGTCTACAGACTGCAGCCATCCCAGCCCCCCCCCCCCACCGATACTGGTGCTCCTTGGTTGCCGCTATGGCATTCCCGACACCCTCCTTCACCCATGCTCCTTTCTGCCTCAATGTGGCAAGCCCCAGGCCTCGCAGTTTGACGTTAGTGATACTTATGTCCTTTCAAGCACCCATTGAGTTCAAAGTCCCACAATTCCCTTTATTATCCTTATCCAATTGGGCAGGGTCCAGGGAGCCCAGACAAAGAAGCCTGTTGTCAGCTAGGTGAAGGCTCACCCGGGCTCGGTCCATCAGCTAGTTAGCTGAAAGTCCCTTTGCGGTCACCAAAATTGTTGGAAGTTGAATTCCGGGCTCATCCTTCCAGGCAGGAAATGTGCGAAAGAAATGTTGCCTTAATAAAAATAAAGAGATTGAAGCCAGATGTTTGAAAGGAGGTTCAGTTTATTCAGAAGTGAAGTGACAGCATTCAGTTCATGGAAAGCTGACAAAAGGATCTGATGAGTGGATGGATTTTTATGTAGGTCTGGGACATTGAGATTGAGCTATCTGGGTCAATTGTACCATAGAATTGAATACATTTATTTTACTATTCTAATTGTGGTGAGTTGGCTCCTATTATGATTAGGGATCATGTTCTGCCCTTCAGGTTAGGTGGGGGAATGTAGATTTAAAGATTATTTTTTATGTTTTAATCCAATTGGTCTTTGGCTTCTTGAGAAACCTTCAGCAGGCAACATTCTATTTATAAATAGGCTATAGCTGGCAACGCTTTCTCCTCCTGAATGGAACTGTTCTGGATATTTGGTATCCACTCTCAATAAGAGCTCTGCTATGTGAATGGATACAAAGTATCTCATTTATGGATACTTGACTTATTGCAAAAACCCACTTTGGGCTTCTTTCTTAGGCAGTGAGAGTGTGCAGCTTGATTTTTATTTTGTGGGAAGTTTTTCTGTTTCTTGGGGTGACTTTCTTCCCACCTGATTTCCTTTGGGGAGGAGAGGATCTCTACAGTACCATAACCACACAATGACTTTTCACTAAAGAATAACCCCGACTACACCAAAGTGTTATAAAATATTAACATACACTTTCAAATATCATTTTAATTCTTACTGTGAATTGTGTCACATATTTTAGTGACTAAATATTGAAATAAAAAGACAAGGAGACAGACAAATTCTTTGTCTATTTTTAAGACCAACTGTGCAAGCATATATTTTGATTCAGGAATAACTTAATTCAATTGATACCAAAAGTCTACTCAAAAACCCATTGTTTTAGGTTAATTGGAATCATTCTTCAATCCAAACTGACAGATTTGCTTATTTTAGTAAATGATTTTGTATGCTTTGTTAAGACCAGTTTTCTTTGAGCATCCCTTAAAAGGAAAATGTTCCCTTCTATGTTTAAATTGGTCATGATTTAATTCTGTGGGGTTATGCATTATACATGAAAACATTCATTTACTAGCAAGTAGCCTCTGTAATCAGTGTGATAGTTAGGATTGGCAAGACATGGATTTATGAAGGATGGCATTGCTATTGGCAATACTGTTTACCTGCATGACACTGCATGTCACTTTTGAACTTCAGCTTGACATCCTTAAAATTGTATTTTCATCAATCTAAAAGATCAAGCTTCCTCAACTGACTCACTTGGGTCAACATTTTGCAACTTATTGGATTTACCATTTGAACTATAAACCTTTTGTGAATAATTTTATGTACTGATGTATGATAGCCCTAGGGCACAAATCATGGCTTTGAAGCCAAAGAAAAAAACTCAAAGCAACACGATCTCTCCTCCTGCATACAGAATCAGTTATCTCAATGGTTGATTTTTAGCTTGCCTGCTGAAGAATTGAGCTGTTGAATTTTAGGCACCTTCAACAACATACTGGGAACATTTCCATACTTTATTTTTTTTTATTCATAATTTTAAAACTTCAAGCTTCAACTGTCTGAGATGCCTAACAGGTTTAATTGATACCAGGGATAATTTTTCAGTGAGGAAGTTTCAGGACTGATTCCCAGTATCACTTATATGCTCAGCTGTGACAGGAATTTCAGATGAAGAAACAGTATATAAAAATGCTGTTTGCTACAGATGACTATGGTGATTAGTGAGTTTCACATGTTGTAATACCTGCTGCTTAAAGATGGATAGGAGGAAGACACAGTTGGATGTGAAAACCACATTTTGAAAACCATGATACTGACATGCTGAGCTAGAACTTGATATAGACGTTTTTGCTGGAGATAGTGCTTTGAATCAAATCTACTGTACTGTTAGTCAGACAAGACTCAAAATAGTTTATTGCCAGAAACACATTTTCCCCAGCTCAAATGCAATTACTGACTGGACTGTAATTTAAATCTTTCTTCAATATGAACATTGGTATAGTATCTTCTGCCATAGCCATAGCAATAAATTCATTTAGGGAAGGCTGGAAAAATGTGGCATTGCCATCAGTACTACCACTACAAATATTACTAACCTACCTTTCATTCAGAAGTTCAAGAGGATTTATAGGGGGCTGTCCTCTAAATTATCTCTCCCTTCCAACTATGTAAATCTGTTAAATCTTAAATTTATTAATTTTAGAGCCACAGTGGTGCAGTGGTTAGAATACAGAACTGTAGGCTACTTCTGCTGACTGCCAGCTGCCTACAATTCAGCAGATCGAATCTCACCAGGCTCAAGGTTGACTCAGCCTTCCATCCTTCAAAGGTCAGTAAAATGAGGACCCAGATTGTTAGGGGAAATATGCTGACTCTCTAAACTGCTTAGAGAGGGCTGTAGAGCACTTGAAGTGGCATTTGTCTAAGTGCTATTGCTAAGTGCTAATGACAACATTGAGAAGTGTATTAAGTTGAGAAATCACCCACCCAGTGAGTTTTCAATAACTTAAGGTAGACTTGATCCCAGTTTTTCCAAGCCTAGGCCAACACTTCCAACAATACACTAAGTTCTCCGTTATGAGAAACAGCTAGAGAGTTAATGAAAGTTGCCAGTACTGCTGCACCCTAAAACATCCAATGTGGGGTAGTTCTGTCATTCTGTCTAACAGTAGGACCAGGTCTGTACACACTACAAAAACTGCATAATCACTAGGTATCAGCAAAGATTTTCTGTATGTCTTTACTACCATCCAGTGGACAGCTGGATTTTTAAAAATCAGGCCTCACAGTCACCTCCTTCTCCTCCTGCAATGTCACAAATGTTCCTCATATTTCAACTAAGACATATTGGCTACAGATTTAGCTGCTTTTCCCATTCAGCAATGGTCAAAGGTGGGGACCATGAGGTATCAGTCAGAATAATGAAGTTTCTTCAAGACACTAAGCTGGAGTAGGTAGTATAAACTCTAAGTCTATATTTAACTTTCACTGTTTTGCAAAGCTTGAAGTCAGACGCCTGAAGGACTGCTCATCTCCATATGCCAATACATTAGTCTCCAATTAAAATATTATCGTCAAATAATCTATACTTATTAAAGAAGTTAATAGCCAAGATTCTAGACCATGACATATTGCAAATATTAATTTAAAATACTTATATAACCCTCCTATTCCAAAGTACTCTACTGTGCATCTGATTCAGGAGAACGCTTTTTTCTTTTACTTTTTTTAAAAATATATTTTTATTGTTTACATATAAATATATTGAATACAGCGTAATTGTCCTGGCATTCCACTTGCCATGAAACAAAGGTAAAAACAAAATAACATATATACTATTTTAAACAGTGCTAGTGTTGTACAGTTATTTCTGACAGCATATTTACATGCACCTTTACGTCACAACATTTATATGAAGAAGCCGTTAGGTGTAAGAATGGATGAGGAAACTGATTGCTGAAAATTAAAAAAGAGCCTTTATGGCTTGAAGCAATCAGGGTTTGAGTGGAATAAGTGTATAGTTAAAGAACTGAATGCTATGGGGTTTTTGGAAGGTGTAGCAGACAAATGTCTCTTTAAACAGGAGAAAGATGGTTTGATTTCATTCTTACTCTTGTTTACAGACGACATTGCTATTGTAACAAAGACTGAACAGGAAGCAATAGAAATTATTAATTTGTTACAGGATAAGTTTAGGATAAGAAATCTAGATAATATTAAACATTATTTAGGTCTTGATATTATAAGAACTGCTAGAGGATATAAACTGTCTCAATCTAGCAAGATTAGCCAAGTGTTAAAGTGCTATAATATGGAGTTATGTAAGCCAGCAAAAATGCCTATGTCAGGATTTCAAACATGGAGATATACAAAGTCCTGTATTTAGCAAAGAGATTTATCAATCTTTAATAGGAAGTCTATCGTATATCAGTAATTGGTCGAGGCCAGATATTTCCTATTGTGTTAATCAATTAGCAAGATATAATGCAGAACCAACAGAGAGGCATTGGCAAATTGCAAAGCGAATATTAAGATACTTAAAACTAACAATGCATTACACATTACATTTAGAACCTAACTATGATCTGATATTGACTGCATATGCTGATGCTAGTTTCGCTACTGATTTATCTACAAGGAAATCTACATCAGGTATTGCGATAATGTTAGGGAATTTGTTGATTGGATGGAAATCGATCAGGCAGAAGCATATTAATTTATCCACCATGGAGGCGGAATTTTCTTGTTTGTTGTTAATGTGCACAGACCTAATATATTAAAAACAACTAGATATCAGGTTAACTGTGAATTATCCAATTGTAGTTTTTGAAGACAATCAACCCACTATAAAAATGGCAACTAATTTGGCTGTGAAGACGAGGTCTAAATATACTGACATTGAATACTTAAATGTACAGCAGAGTATACAGAGTAATATGATAAAATTGGAATATTGTATTTCGGAGAACAATATTGCTGACAACTTTACCAAAACGCAGGGTGCAATCAAACATAGGACATGTTGTGAGAGTTACGGGTTAAGATTGTGAACCATTATATATTGTCCTGTCCTAAGGGGAGTATGTTAGGAAATGGTTATTGCCTAATTGGTTGGCCAGGAAATATATAAGCCAACATTGTATGTTTGTATTATGTGAATGTATTATGTAGCTTTAAGAACTGTGCTGAGTCATTCTACATCCTGATTGGCTGAGCTCTGTAGCCAATGTATTTAAGGAGAGCTAAATTATGGTTAGTGTGGACACTACACCATTTTTACCTGCTGCTACGCTGTAACTCTTTTTGATCTCTCTATATGGTAAATTGTTTGACCATGATTATTTATTTATTGCTTTCTGATATTTATTGAACTGTTTTTATATTGTTCCTGATTGTTCCTTGTATTTTTCTATAAACTGGTAAGAAGATTTTATATCCCTGGATTGATCTTATATTACACTTTATATGGTTAAGACTTGGATTATTAAAGGACTATGATTTTGCTTTTCCCTAAAAGTAAAATACTATAAAACCTAGTTTATCTGTACGTTATTCACAATTACTCTCGAAATGTTTCCGTGCATAAAACTCTAACGGTACTCTGCTTTATAAACCACAACTTTGGGTGTAACTCAACAATATCCTTAACAGTTTCCTTGGCAATATTTGCCAAAGTGGATTGCTGCCTCTTCCTAAGGCTAAGAGAGAGTGACTGGCCCAAAGCTGTTCAGCTGGCTTCATGCCCAAGGCAGGACTAGAATTCAGTCGTCAAGTTTATAGTTCACTACGTAAGAAAAAATTTCATTTATTTCATTAGCTGAGTTGAATATTTTGAGGAAAAAGAGAATTGTAGCAAGAAAGCAGTTTATGAGAGCCACTCAGAGTTTGTTATAAGATGGGTGCCTATATACAGTAAATGAGATGAATAATAACTTTTATTTGAAGTCACAGACCAAAATACAAGTATAATTGCAAAAGGACATGGGGAAAGTAACATCATAAACAGTTGGCTACCAGAAGCCTTGGCTGAGAGGAATTAGAGCGTTCTCCTCTAATAGTTACAGCTCTTAAAAAAAATTTAGAAATCTGAAAAGTAATGTGTGAGGAGCCATTCCCTAAACAATATAAGGTCAAATTACTAGCATTGGATCCAGAGAGATCTGTTTCTAGGAAAGACAATAATTTAGTCCTGCCTGCGTTATACATAGGGTAGTATAAAAGAACATGCTCCACAGTTTCAACCTCAGCTCTATCACAGGGGCATAACCTCTCACTTATCGGGAGCCTCTTAAATCATCCGTCCAGCAATGCTGAGGGCAAGACGTTGAAATGAGCAAGGGAGAAGATTCTTCTATACTTAGGGATGGTTAAAGTGTAAAAATATGAGGCCATCCTCAGTCCATAATTGTTAAATTGGCTGAAGATCAGAGGGGAGCAGGTTTTATTAGCTTTAGCTCTTAGATATTGCAAGTCTATGTCCACAAGCCGTTGGACTATCCTAGATTGAGCGTCCTTAAGTCCATAGTCTCCCAAGGCATCCCCCGAAAAAACTAGCAGGTGGAGTTTTTTCGTCAGCTCCCTCTCCCATCAAGAAGTATAGGAGTCAGCTAACACCAGGGAGAGGTAGCTACCAGGGACTGCCAAAAAGAGTGCCTGAAACCACCATTTAAACGTGTTAATCCACGCCATGCATTTGACATCGAAGACCCAATTCCAGGTACATCGGAGCAAAGCCAACACAGGGAGGGAGACCCAAAAGTTTCTTAAAAAAACAGCCTGAGTTCTTTCAATACACTCCTTGAAGCCCCGTATCCATATAGGAATTCCGTAAAGAATTTGGGCCAAGGTTTTGGCTTTGTAAATACGCAGAGCAGAAGGAATAAACTGGCCTCCTTGGGTATAGAAAAATCTTAGAATCTGCTGATGGCTACAGGAGGCCGAATTCAGCACCAGAGTTCGATATCTAGTCCAAGCACCGGTGTTCTGAAAATGGATACCTAAATACTTAAAATGGAAAACCTGCTTAACAGCATTACCCTTAATAGCCCTGTTGTATAGCTTCCGGGCTCTAGAGAACACCAATACTTTTGATTTGTCATAATTAATGGACAAGTGGTTCTCAGCACGGTATGACTCAAATGCAGAAAGTAGCCTTTTCAGACCAAGCCTTGACAATGATAGGAGGACCGCATCATCAGCATAAAGGAGAAGCGGGATCTTCGTAGTTGACAACTTTGGGGCATGGGACTTAGTACGTCCAATGTAAGAGGCCAAGTCAGGTAAGAATAAGTTAAACAAAAGAGGAGCCAGGACACAGCCCTGCCTTACTCCGCTCTTTATCGGGATAGGATTTGAGAGTTCTCCCTGCAAACTGCACCTGACTTGACTAAAAGTCTGATTATGTAGGGATCTAATTAAGAACAGAAGATGTCTATCAATGGAACTTTTGAGCAATTTTGACCACAACAATTCCCTTGGGATTGTATCAAACACTGCGTTTAGATCAATAAAAGCAGTAAAAAGTTTACCACCTCGTATGGTGGCGTATTTATCAACCAACCAGATGTGCTAGGACAAAGGAGTGGTCCAATGTGGCACAGCCCGCTTTAAACCCAATCTGTTCAGCACCAATGATGTTGGATTTCTCGACCCAGGAGAGGAGTCTGCATTAGAGATATTTACCATACAATTTTCCAATGGTGGAGAGCAGACTTATAGGACAATAATCGGCTGAGTTGTTCCTATTTCCTCATTTAAAAACAGGAACAATGATTGCTAGACTCCAGGAGGTAGGGATCCTGCCAGAGGTATTAATGTGGGTGAAGAGTGTTGCTAAAAGAGGAATCCACACTCGGGATTAGATTTTAGCAAATCAGGGGGTATAGCATCAGGGCCAGGGGCTTTCCCTGACTTGAGTTCAGAGATGAGCTCATTAATCTCAGCGTGAGTCACGGGATGCCAGTCCAGAATTGCAGGGGGCAGTTGTGGTCCAAGTCCAGTTGTGATTATTAAAGCCTGGAAGATTGACCCAAAATGGTTTTCCCAATCTCTGTTGGAGATACAACAGAGAGGGAGTTTTTGATGACCAGGCAACAAGCTGGCAACAATTTGCCAAAATAGTCAAGTGTTCTTCTGTTGGATGGAGAGGAGAAGTAGATCCCACTTCTCATTTTCTTTAGCCCTCTTTTTCTTAACAATTAATCCTTTATACTCCCACTTCAGGCGATAATAGTCCTCAGGTGGGCGTTTATCCCCCACAATTACAATAAAGCAGGTAAACCTGACTAATCTTGTTCCTAAGCAGCAGACATTCTTCATCAAATCAGGGATTGCTTCTTGGATGATATGGGCCATTTGGCCTACAATCACCTCCTAGCTCGCTATTAATCGCTATTAATTAGTGATTCGAAGGACGAGATTCTCTGAGTCACTGCATGTTAGGGCCTGATTGTATAGGCTAAGACACTCCGGAGATGATAAAAGAGAGTGGAACTTTCTTTCAGTCTTGGAAGTCCATTTGATCCTCCTTGCATAAGAGGCCACATAGGGATCCAGTATTTGGGGGCCCCTAGACAGCTGTATATTTGAAAAGAGCCCAATGATTGTAACCAGGGGATAGTGGTCGCTCTCCATGAGGCAGTCCACAAAAAAGACATGGACTGCCTGTCTTAGCACAAAATCGATAACACTACTCCCCCGTGAGGAACTGAAAGTAAATTCACCCACTAGATTGCCTGGGGTACTCCCATTAAGGATTATCTTATTATGTTGGGATGCTAAAAGGGCTAGCTGAACGCCAGCAAAATTTGTTAATTCATCCTCAGAATGTCTGGCTGAAATCTGGTGTCCTATGGCCTGGCAGATTTCTTGGGAGTAGAGTGCCTCAATCGATGGGGGAACTTGGCCTCCCAATTGGGCATTAAAGTCACCCCCTATAAAAATGTGCAACACTGGAAATTTGATTTCAATACAAGTAATATAACTCTCCAGTTCACCCCATTGAGCCTTAGTGTTGGCTTGCCTCACCATCGGGGGGAGGTAGACATTGAACACTAACATTTTGCTGTGATCTCTCTTAATTAGGAGTGTCATAGCTAAGGAGCCACGGGGGGGGGGGGGCAGCTCCACTGTCTCCACTTTTAAAGAGGTAGAGACCAAGCAAGCTAAGCCACCCTTAGGTCTTCCCATCATAGATTGTTTGGTAGCAGCCAAAGAAATGGCCGAAAATCCTGTAAGGGATATCTTATCACATGCCCAGGTCTCCTGAAGCAGGACCACATCAAATGACTGAATTTAGTTGATAAATTCTGTGGTGCCACACCTTCTCCCCCAACCTGCTATGTTCCACGAGAGGCATTTAAATGTGCAAGGGGGGAATGACAGGTTTGCTAGTCATTCTGTATAATTAATTTTTTCCAGAGAGCCCTTCAGATCCGAAAGGATACACCTGTTATTAGATGGGAGTGTCACCCTCTTGGGAGACAAAGGCAGGGAAGAGGGGAAGGGAAGCGAGCCTTGTTCATGAGGCTGTAGGGCTCTGAAAGTTTTTGCTTAGTTTTGCTTTTTCATTAGTTGGTTACTTACCTGGCAGGCATTTAGTGACATCAGCAGACGGGGTTTGAAGTAGCCCTGGATCTTCAAAGTTACGAATTGGACATTCTGGAGAAAGGGCCGAGGGAACTGCCTCTGGTAAATCAGTGTGGACTCTCTGAAGTCCAAGGGGATCCTTATCAAGTAGTGAAAGACTCCAAAGCTTGGATTTAACTGCAGTCAGATGCTTTATAATTTGGGCCCTTTCTGATTGTGGGAGTGCACAAAAGGAGTCGAAAAGCAGTATCTCCTCCAGATTCCAGAAATAGTCTAGAGATGAATCGATTTCATGGATGGATGGAATCCCAGAGGCACTGGCCTGAGGCTTTTTCACTAAGGAGCCTTGGAAGCCCTGGGCTGGTGTCGCTTCCTTTGGAGCCATTTCTTCCAGGGGTGAAATGCTCCTGGTTCCGACCGGCTCAGGCGAGTAGGTAGTGATGGTGGCGGGCAGTTCAGAGAACTGGTAGCAAAAATCCCTGCCCCCGCCCCCCATGCCCAGCTGAGCTGTGCTATCATCAGAGCCTTTTTTCCTTTTAAATGGCTCTGACAAGTTGCTAATCAGGCAACTCAGCTTGGATCGCCAGAGCCATGTAAAAGAAAAAAAATTTCTTTTTTTCTCCCCATGCCCCCCCCCAGCCTCCAGCTTGCTTACTTTAGCTGCTGATCGCAACGCTGTAATACCTGCAATCTATTGCATCAGCAAGCAACTGAATCTCCCTGCCTGCAATCAAGCTCATCGGTGAGCAGCTCTATCTGCAATTCTCAGACTTGTGGACTTCAACTCCCAGCAAAGTTGGCTGAGGAATTCTGGGAGTTGAAGTCCACAAGTCTTAAAGTTGCCAAGGTTGGAGACTCCTGTTCTATTGGGTAAGTTTTTTTCCCTTTTGGGAGCTTTAAAAAAAATAGTTAATTGGGGAGTTTTTTAGTTGTTCTTTTTTTAGATCTAGCCATTTAAAGTTTAGGAAGTTTTAAATTTAGCTGCTTTTATACAAAAATAAAAATAAAATAAAATAAAATAATATTTGTGCAGCTTTCTGAGATTTACACTAGTGTGTTTCTGTAGTGTTTCACTCTAACTACACAAACACACAAAATCTCACAAAGCTGTATGTGGAATTTTGTGTGTGTAAAGTGTGAAAGTTGGTTTTTGGGGCTTTTTGGGGCTGTGTGAGGTTCCTGCTTGTTGCAGGGGCCATTTTAGGTCTAGCACAGCTGCTTTTACATTATGGGTGAGCCAGTTGAGTTGTGTTGTGTTATGTAGGTTAAAAAAGGGCAAAGAAGTGACATTGACTTGGCCATGCCCACCCAGTCACTTTACCACCAAGCCACACCTACTAATTAAGCCACACCCACAGAACCGGTAGCAAAAAATTTTAGATTTCACTCCTGATTTCTTCCCAGCTGATCAAATCATGGCAAACTTCCTGATGAGATGTACCTTGCTGAGAGGTGTTGATTTGACCGGCTGTAGGAGGAACAGCCAAAGTATCATCTGAGAGGATGCCATCAGGAGGTCTTACAGGAATGGATGAGTATTTAGTAGATGGACTAGTATCGGGGATGGCATTCAAAATTGGCACATTAATATGTGATGCTAAGGTCTTTTTGGGGCTATAAATTTCCTGATGCTCACAGGTTGTCGATTTCTTAAAAGTGGCTTAATTGACATGTCTTTGAAGACTCTACTTGGCAAGATGCCGAAAACTCTTAGCAGAGATCTTCTCCTGAAGAATAGTTTAGGGGTGTTGGGGTTATCAAAATTGAGTAAAACTCTGGTACAATATACAGGGGAGGATAAAAGTTCAACTTCCTTCAAATCATCAGCAGTCATCAGCAGTCAACTGTAGTATATGGCCCCTTGCCAGCTGTATTGAACCCCATTGAGGCAAATTGCCATTAATGGGATTAGTATTAAGGGCCACCTGTTGTTTAAAAGTGAAGTTAGCTGAATAGATTCAAAGTAAATGACAGCAACAGTTTTCTAACAAGATCTTAGAAAATCAATTCCAGCCTGATATGTCAATCACAATTTTAAAAACATGTTAAATAATAACACTCACACAGAAAATAAACTTCCTGGATCCATTCTTTTAGTAGCAAGCATCAATTTCAGCTCTACTATGTATTGTGCTTGTACAATATTCAATTCTCTATCCAAGAACGAGAGGTAATTCAGTTTGCTTCTTTTCAGCATTCCATTCAGGCAAACCTGACTAAGCTCAGAAGAACTAAGATTGGTCAGACTTGGTTAATGCTTGGAGAGAAGACTATCCAGAAGACCCAGACCTATGGACTAGACTCAGAAGGCAAAATTGGAGGAAATGATAAACATCACAGAAGAATGTAACAGAAAATTATACCTTGCCAATAAAACTACTTGATTTATGACCATTATTGGGATCTATATTTCTGTTGCTAAGTGTGGTTCTCAAGTGAGTCATGTCCAATTTTACAACCTTTTATGCCACAGTTGTTAAGTGAATCACTGCAGACATTAAGTGAATAATGTAGTTGTTAAATGACTCCATCTTCCCACATTGACTTCGCTTGTTGGATACAAGTTGGGAAGGTCAAAATGGTGACCATAGGCTCCTGGAATCACTACAACCATCATAAATTCATGATGGTTGCCACACATGCATATTTTCATCACGATTGTGGGGATGCCACAATGATTGTAAGAGGAGGGACAGATCACGAGTCACTTTTTTTAGAGTTCTGTAACTTCAAAAGATCGCTAAACAAATGGCTGTAAGTCATTCATTTATTTGGTCTGTGTATGTCACTGCGTTATTTTATTTACCAGCTGAGCTCATTATTTCTGGACTATCAGACTTTCCGTAGCTTGCCAAGAATCCTTATCAGTAAGCTACGTGTTTCCATATCCACTCACATTCCTTCACACACTCTTTCCTTTGTTCTCTTTCCAGAAAGGTCCGGCTGAGAAATAGCCGGCAAGAACTATTTCAAAATGTAGCAATTACTTTTCTTAGTTAGTGAGGTGTTTTATTTTCTTTATAACAAATAAATGAGTTTTATTAGAAAACTTTTCTTCGCGTTTCTTTTCAGAATATTGCAACTTGGAATAAGCCACAATCCATCCTCTAACCAGGGTGATTGTCCCAGAGCCAAACATGGGATTAATCAATGCCCTGACATCTGGTAGCAGGGGATGGTTGATTTATGGCTTTTTTCCTTGTTTTGTTATTTCTGATAAGAGCGCATAGGCAATTAGTTTTTAGCTACTGAGGTATGCTAATTATTTTGCTAAGATGCCGAAACAGAAGAAAAACAAATACAAAATGTATTTTGCTGAGAAGGTGGCAGAAAGGAGTTTTTCAGATTTCCAGCCCCTTACTACAGCCACACGCCTGGAACAAGGAGAAGCCGTGGGAGAAGGAACAAAGGGAGATAACAGAGAAATTGTTTTTGAAGATAATATACTGGAACTGAGGTCAGTGATGTCTTCTTCTGAATATGCATGCTCTCAAAAAGTCCTCCCAGAACCTTCTGAATTTGTAACGCTCGGTGCAAGGCCAAAGCAAACTGCTGAGCAAAATTCCTCCCACGCAGAGAGAGAAACAATTCATTATTCTCCTCGAAGCTCTAAGCTCACCCTGGATGAGCTGGCTATGAAAGCCTATCGTGACCGTATAAAATTTTATGAACAGGAACTATCCCAGGCAAAAATGGCTATATCTATGCTTGAGCAAGATAAGGGAGAATCTCGTGACTTAAGATTTTCAAAAAACGCCATCTTGTCTTCTTCCTCAGAGCCAAAGACACCCCCCCCCCTCGTGGATTCTGTGTCAGGCCAATTAAGACAAAGAGCACTGCATACGTCACATGAAAGTCTCCCTGATCAAGTTACATATAAACCTGCCATGCAGTCATTTCTTGTAACTGGGCTGCCCAAAGTTAAAGGTGCAGCACCATCTGCTGGCGAAAGTAATTTACTACAGGAAGCTGAAAGGCCACAAGTGTCTCCACGGGCCCAAACTCCAACACCCCCTGGTGGTGTTGGTGTCTTTTTAGATGGAACACAGCCAAACTTAATGCAGCAAAGGCAAATGACTGCATCTCCAGCAGGTCATGCCAATATTGCAGCTCAAGCACAAATGCCTACATATATGCCCCAGCCACAAGTGCAAATAGGGCCAGCTCCTGGCCCACCTCCAATGGCACAACCAAGACCATTTTTAGGTCCACAACAGGCACAGCAAATACCACAGGCATTTCTGCCAGCACAGCCAGCATATCAAATGCAGGCTCCCTACCAGGCATTTTCTGTCTCTCCACTAACTGGTGAGTCAAAACTAAAAATGTCAGGACACAATTACAAAACCTGGGTCAGTGAGATTACACTATTGCTTCTTAGAGAAGGCACTCACAGCATGGTTTTTAACCCCCCTGCTCAACCTTGGATTTTGCAATAAGAGATTTAGAGATAAGGTCTCGCACAACATTATTGATGTCCATGGATACTGAACTGCATGTCACTTTTCCACCAAATACAACAGTCCGTCAAATTTGGGCTGAATTGGAAAATTGTTACAGGCCTATCTCAATTGAATCTTCATGTTTACTCATGTCTGAACTCCATGGTTCGAGATTGAAACCCGGTGAACAAATTGGAGGGTATTTGACCAAACTGAAAGGACTGAGAACAGAATTGATAGAAAGAGGCCATAACATTGAAGATATTCAAATAATCAGCATCATTATTAACTCTTTGAATTATGAATGGAAAGACGCTGTTACTAAAATTAACCAAGTCCCAATTGCTCAACGCACAGTGGATAATGTCTGTAGACTTTTAATTGAAGAAGAGGCATTCATGTTGGCCATGCCACATTTGAGAGGACCACCCGCATCAAGAGCTCCAGCTAGACGCCCCTTCCGAGGAAGGACCTATGCTCCAAAGATGCCAAGGTGCAACACCTGCAATCGTGTGGGACATGCCACCCGGGATTGTCCCCAACGAGTTCCAGCTCCCGTCTTGTACCAGCCCAGAGGAACAGATTCCAGAGGCAGAGGCGGAAGACAAGGTCGTCGTGGTCCCTGGCATGATCCACAAACTCCACTCGCCACATTGGCTTTAACCAATGATCCACAACCTCAACCAGAGTATGACAGACGACTTCTGTGGACTTTGGACAGTGGTGCAGCATTGCATGTTACCTACAGAAAGGAACTTTTCACAGAGATGCACGAGCCTGAACCAGAACTACGTGAACTTTATTCTTTTTCCAATCATCCTTGTCAGGTCAAAGGAAAAGGAACTGTTTATGTTGAAGAGCTCGATGCATTCATTCCTGATGTTTATTACATACCAACAGCAACCAGTAACTTGCTTAGTCAGAGTCACTTGTCTAGAGCATTAAAATTTCAGGTTCACCACCTTGAAAATGCAAGTTACATAGTTAAAGATGGAGATATTGTTGCTGAAACCATATTAATTGGTGATGTTTATTACTTAAAGCCAAAGCCTAAAACACAAACACAGGCAAATATACAAACTCCAAACAGGGAGAGCACAGGCCCAGATAGAGATGCACCATAGAAAGGTGTTAATACTTTTATTTGGGCTGGGAAAAAACCCAGAATAAAAATGAAAATTATACAAGATACATGTGAAAGAGGGGGTCTCAAAATGCCTAATTTAAGATTATATTATGAAGCAGCGGTTTTATCACAAATTAGTGATTGGTTTAATTTAACTGAGGGGAGAATTTTGAATTTAGAAGGTTATGATTTGTTATATGGATGGCATGCCTATTTGTTATATGACAAAAAAGTGGATAAAGTATTTAAGGCTCATATATTAAGAAATGCTTTGTTGAGGGTTTGGAAAAAATATCAATATAAGTTAAATTATAAGATACCTGTATGGGCAAATCCTAGACATGCAATAGAAAATATAAGTATAGAACAAAAACAGGAGGTGATTACCTATAAAGAGCTTCTTATTATGGAAAGGGGGGTAATGTATTTGAAATCTTTAGATACACTGAGAGAAGAAGGTATAATTTATACATGGTTTCAGTACGGTCAACTTCAAGCTAGATGGAAGGAAGATCAAAAAACTGGCTTTGGCTCCTCAGAGAATTTGGTAAAACAAATTAGAGATCAAAAACAAATGCATATTAAAAGGTTGTATAATGCTTTATTGGAAATAGATTCTGAGACGGAATTGGTTAAAGACTGTATGATTAAATGGGCACAAAATTTTCAAGAGCCAGTAATGATGGAGACTTGGGAAAAGATTTGGGTTAGAAATGTGAAATTTACACAAGCACAAAATTTAAGAGAAAATTTTTATAAAATGTTCTATAGATGGCACTTAGACCCCAAAAAATTATCATGTATGTATCCTAATGTGCAAGCTAAATGTTGGAGATGTGACTGTGATGATGCAACTTATTATCATATATGGTGGACTTGTAGAAAAATCAAAGCATTTTGGATAAAGATTTGGTGGGTGATGCAGAATATTTTTAAAAAGAGACTGAAATTTACTCCACAGTTATTCTTAATGGGTATAACTACGGACTGTACAGTTGCAGAGACTAAATTGATTTTGAACTTGATAACAGCAGCAAGATTGTTGGTAGCACAACACTGGAAGAAGGACTTTTTGCCTACTATTGATGATTGGATATTGAAAGTAACTAATTTAGCTGAAATGGCTAAAATTTCAGCATATCTGAAGGATCACACACAAGAAAGGCATATACAGGACTGGAGAAGATGGATTGATTATATACAAAATAAGTATCAGACCAAAAAATATCAAATAGCTTATGAATGATTTCTTTTATTTGTATAAGCGCTATATAAGTGATATTAGAAGTATTATGTTTAAGAAATAAGATTTTATATATGGGGGGGCTAAGAATTTTTTTTTAGGGAGTGTTAGTTTGATGATTGGTTATGCAATTTAGTTTATTGTTAAAGGTCAATAGAAATACCTTGTGTTCTGCTCTGGGAAGTCGGGGAGGGGGAGGGGGGTTGGGAGGGAGGGTTGTGGGGAAATTGTGTTCGTTTTAAAACTTTTTCAATTAAAAAAAACAAATAAATGAGTTTTATTAGAGAACTTTTCTTCGGGATTTCTTTTCAGAATATTGCAACAAGGAATAAGCCACGATCCATCCTCTAACCAGGGTGATTTGTCCCAGGGCTAAACATGGGATTAATCAATGCCCTGACAATGTAATCATCAGAAGTTAAATTGAAATTGAAGAAAGCTTTATTTTACTTTAGTTAAGGACAGTATGCACTTCCTAGAAGTTTAGATATGTAGGTGACACAGTCCTTAAAAGAATAAAGAAATCCAGATCAGTTCAGTATACCAATTATAGTAAAGGCGTGTTAAATAAAAATAAAAAGAAGATAAGAGAGAAACAAAATTCTATGCAAAAATTCTCTCTAACTAAATCAATATTCTACTGGACCTACTTTATCCCTTGAAATTTACTCTATGTCACATAATTGGATGATCCAGTAAGGAGCCAAGAAGAACCCAAAAGAAAGGATACTTCATGCTTGCACTGATTTCCCTCCCTCAGAAACAATTTGAAGGCAATCATAATTGTCTTCAGTTCTGTTGGTTTGAAATAGAAAAACAAAAAGCTATAATCAACTTTCCAGAACTGAGTAATTACAAGTCCTATAGGAATATTATCTGTTCAAAATTACAGAAATTAAGAAGACAAACTTCCTGATAATTGTCATAGTTGCAGTGATCAATCTGGAAGGTATCCAGATTGGAGAATGCTGCCAAAGACGACCTTATCTCAGTAAGAGTCTGGTCTCAGTCCTCTTTTCCATCTTATCATAGTATCTTATGTTTTTAAAATTGTCTACCAAAAAATCTTTAAGGTAGAATACCTTTACTCTGGCTGAATCAGAATATAAGATTTGGGTCTTGATAATTTAGATCTAGATGATTATGTAATTAATATATATATTTTTGGGTCTCCCCCCCCTTTCAATATGTCCCTAGAATGAAGATCATCTGGGCTATCCAAAATTGAATGTTATGTTCCTAGAATTTGTCCAGTGATCTGAATTTAAAATAAGAATGAACCAATCCATTCAATGTCTTTAGTCCGAATAGCTCTGAGAAGTGATTGCAAACGTTTGTACTTTTATCAATAACTATGAACAGTTCTCATTCTCTGAATCTGGAAAAACCTTGCTGGAGAAAAAATAAATCCCCTCCACAAAGAGTGAATTAACGTTTTTCTTCAAGTCTGAGAACCCATACTATGAGAAAACTTAGTAGTTTGCAAATAGTTTTTCAATGTCACATTTCAGTTACAGAGTTATGGAAAAAAGTTAATTGCTGTCTGTAAGAGATGCAATTTTATTCACAGTAAGATAATTTGGATTTCTAAACTGTGATTTCCATTGTATTACTTCCATGTATCACAAGAGCTATCCTGATGCGCACAGCAGTAGAGCTGCAGTACAGCTTTATGTTGAATTCATCATCTTGCTCTGTGATCCAGGATAGTCAAAAGAAAAATCTAAATTTAATTATGGTATACACTGCCACCTACTTGAAGGGGTTAATGATTACACCAGCTATTTCAGGTTCAAGTTCATGATATCAGAAACTGGGAGTAACCTTTTGTTGTATGGGATATGAAAATAAAACATCCCCTTAAAAAATTGGGTATTTTTTGAGACTTCCGGTTGGTGCCGCCGTCATCGTTAGACAGTCTCTTTAAGATCGCCAGCCCCGCCGCCCGTAAAGAGCTGCCTCTACAGCTGAGAGGCGGCTTGAAAAACTCCACGTTCTTGAGGAAACGGGAGAAGAGCCGGCGAGACCAGGTAGAGCACCCTGCAAAGTCCCCAGATTGTCTTTTTTGCTTCTGGGGAGGAAGCAGGGTGAGGCTCCCTATCCAGCTCGCCGAGGCTCCGGACTCCAGGGACAACTCTGCATCCAGCAGAGCCAGACGACGCGACCAACATAACCAGTGAAATCCAAGAGAATTATCAAAAATAAACAGGGTGGAATCTGGACTTGAAATTTAAAACTGCGCGTATTATTAGCCCTGTGATTGAACTTAAGAACAGAGATAAAGTGAAAGTTTGCTAAAATGGCGTCCAGCTTCAGTGGTAGGAAAAAAGCTGAAAGCGAAAGTGGATTTGCCTGAGTGTTTTAATACGTTACAAAGTATCTAAAGCAACAGTGCTGGCTAGAAGAAAAGGGAAAAGTTCTTTTTAAAGTGATTTTGATCTGTTCCTTCTCCCTTAGAGACTTGATTAAAGCTGGGGAAATTTCTGAGAGGATTCTGAGAGGATTCTTAGAAAGAATTAGACTGCGTGGCAGAATGGCTTCAAAGCAGACAAAGCCAGCCACTAAAGCTGCAGGGGTCACAAGAGCAGCTATTAAGTTTGCAGACTCAGACCCAAGCACAGGAGACTGGTTTTAAAGATTTGAAGGAATTTATTGCTGCGGCTCTGATGAATCAAAATGAAGTTTTGGACAAGAAATTTTAAAAATCCCAACAGGAAATTAAGGAGGTGGTTCAAGAAAAGATGAAGCGTGACATACTGACAGTTGTGACTGGCGTGTCAGAAGTAGTTGTCCAGATTGATAAAAAAGTGGAAGAACTTAATTCAGAAGTAGAATCTAAAATGAAGGAAGCCGATTATAAAATTTCTAATGTTGACAATAAAACACAAAGGATTGAAAATGAAGTGTCAATGATGCAATTTAGATTCATGGAGTTTGCTGTAAGAATGAGAGGAATAAAAGAAAATAACAGAGAAGATTTGAGAAGGGTTTGTGCTGATGCCCTGGCTGTGATGCTAAAGGTTAGCCCTGAGGAGATTTTGTGCAAAATGGACAAGGTCTATAGAGTGAATTTTTGGGTGGCAAGGGAAAGGCGATTGCCTAGAAATGTGGTGATCTACTTTACAGATAGAAGAATAAGAAATGATATCCTGCAAAAGTCTTTTATTTCTACTATTCAAGTGGATGGAAGGGAGATTGGGATTTACAAAGAGTTGCCGCCTAAGATGCTAAGAGATAGAAAGGACTTTGGATTTTTGGTGACTGAATTAAAGAAACAACAAATTCAATTCAGATGGGATGCTCCAGTTGGCATAATATTGAGGTATCAAGGAGAGAGATATCGATTAAATACTATTGAAAAAGCGGAAGATTTTTACTTCAATGTTTTTAAAACTGGCACAACATCTCCACGTACATCTTCAGTGTTAGGTATAGAGGAGGGTGAGAAAGAGAAGCAATTTGAACAAGAGCTTGAAGAGCAGCGGAAACAGATGGAGGTGGAGGCAATGGAAACTCAAGGAGCAACAGGGGTTTTTTTGGATGAGCCTTTCCTGGATTTTCCTTTAGAGGCTTTAGGTGGACCACCCAAAAATACAAGAGATCTTTTTTGATATGAAAGAAGATTTGGAATTGAAAGATATATGGAGAATGCATAACCCAAAAGAATTGGACTTTACCTTTTTTTCAGACAGACATAGATCCTTCTCTAGGATTGATTTTATTCTAGTTACAGCTGACTTACTCTTAAAAACAAAGAAAACAAAGATATTTCCGAGGACTTTAACTGACCATATGGGTAAAAACAGAAATGGGAAAGAATGAGAGAAGATCGTGGAGAGTAAATGAAAACTTGTTTAGATATGAAAAGAATGTAAATGAACTTAAAAAACAAATGAAGGAATTTTTTGAAATGAACTTGAATAAGGGTACCCCTATTGAAATTGTTTGGGATGCAAGTAAGGCGTATATGCGGGGGGGTACTGATCCATATGAACTCTAAACATAAATCAAATCGACAAAGAAAAACATTAGAATTGGAAGGAGAGATAAAGAAAAAACAGTTGCTCATAAAAAACCCAACAGATGAAAAATTACAAGGAATTATAAAACTTTTGAAAGACCAATTTCAAATGCTTACAGCGGAACAAGCAGCAACTAATTTACAATTTGCGAAACATAATACATTTTGCAATGCTAATAAGCTGGGCAGGTGGTTAGCTTACATACTGAGGAAACAACAAAGTACTTGGACTATTGGCAGTATTGAATATGGAGGGAAGGAAGTTTTTCAACAAAGAGTAATTAAAGAAGCCTTCTTAGATTATTATACTGAATTATATGCCAAAGATGATATACAGAATGAATTTATAAATAAATATTTAGAAGAAAGGAGAGTTATGAAAATTTCTAGTGATCAAAAGGAAAGAACGAGTTTACCAATAACAGCTGAGGAGATTATTGCTGCTAATAAACAACTGAAAACAGCTAAAGCTCCAGGAACGGATGGTTTAACTGCGGTGTATTATAAAACTTTACAAGTAGAAATGATTGAACATCTTAAAGACTTATTTTGTAGCATACAACAAGGGGTAAAATACCCCCTTCATGGAAAACAGCTTTTGTTTCTTTGATACCGAAAGAGGAAGCAGGTTCTGTAAAACCGGAAAATTTTAGACCAATATCTCTCCTGAATACGGATTATAAATTTTTTGCAAAGTATTAGCCAACAGATTAATGCCAGTTATTCAAGAGGTGATTTATCATGATCAAGCAGGATTTATAGAAGGCAGAGACATGAAGGATAATGTGAGGCAAATTATAGATTTATTGAAATATCTTGAGAAGAATAAACAGATCTCTGCAGTGCTGGTGTTTTTGGATGCGGAGAAGGCCTTTGATCGAGTGAATTGGAACTTTCTATTAAAGACTTTAAAAAAGATGGACTTTGGGGATCAGTTTGTGCAGGCGGTTTCAGCAATTTATCAAGAGCAAACAGCACAAATTATCATTAATGGAAGCTTAACTACAAACCTCAGTATAGAAAAAGGTACAAGACAAGGTTGCCCGTTATCCCCGTTGTTGTTTATTCTAACTCTAGAAGTCTTGTTGAACACAATACGGGACTCGAGTACTTTGAATGGAATAGTTATTTTATTTTTATTTTATTTTATTTTATTTTGAATTTGTATACCTCCCTGAGAACAGCTAAATAAAAACATCAAATACAAATATTAAAGTACAGTTAAAAATATATATAAATTTGGCCCTATTAATTAAAACGATAAACAAAACAATTAAAAAACACTTAAAAAGAATTAGGCCAGCCCGGCTTGTTGGAAAAAGAAGATTTTAAGGGCACGGCGGAAGGCACTGAGGTCATGGATTCTCCTTATCTCTGGGGGCAACTGATTCCAGAGGGAATGCAAAATCCAAGCAACTTAAAGAAATGCAATAACAGGAAAGACAATATAAAAAGGGAGCTAAGAGTACTACACAAGAGACTGAAGTCATGGGGGGAGCAAGACCGAAGATCCAGGAAGATATTCGGTTATTCTGCTCGTTGCTTCAGAAAGATAAAGATGACGTTTAAGTGTTTATCTTGGAATGTGAATGGGTTGAACTCGGTACAGAAAAGGAAGAAGTTATTTGCATACTTGAGACAATTTAATAATGATATAATTTGTTTACAAGAAACTCATATCACAACTCAAGATCAAAAATACTTGATAAACTCTAAATTAGGAAGACATTTTATATCTTCAACTTCGCAAAAAAAGAATGGTGTGGTTATTTATGTAAACAAAAGACTAACAGCTAAAATTATAGAAGCAGATGAAGATGGTAGGTTTATAGCAATTGAATTGCATACAATAAATGGCCAAATTCTTTTGATTGGAATTTATGCTCCCAACCAACAACAGGATCATTTCTATAAAATGTTACATACTAAAATACTGCAATGGGACTATAGATCTATTTTAATTATGGGAGATTGGAATGGAGTAATTGATTCTAAATTAGACAAAAAGAGTTTGGCGAAATCCAGGATCAGACTACCACAGACTTTTTTTGACATGAAAGAAGACTTGGAATTAAAAGATATTTGGAGAATACATAATCCAAAAGAATTCGACTATACTTTTTTTTCCGACAGACATAGATCCTTCTCTAGGATTGACTTTATTTTGTTGTCAGATGATTTACATGTTAAGACAAAAAGAACAAAGATTTTTCCAAGAACTTTGACCGACCATAGCCCAGTATGGATAGAAATCGAGATGGGCAAGACTGAGTGACGCTCTTGGAGAATAAGTGAAAACTTGTTCAGATATGAAAAGAATATAATAGAACTTAAAAAGCACTTGAAAGAATTTTTTGAAATAAACTTGAATAAAGGTACCCCAATTGAAATTGTGTGGGATGCGAGTAAAGCTTATATGAGAGGGGTGCTCATTTATATGAACTCTAAACATAGATTGATTCGACAAAAGGAAAGATCTGAATTGGAAGTAGAAATAAAGAACAACGAACAGCTACTTAGTAAAACCCAACAGATGACAGAATACGTGGTGTTATAAAACTTTTGAAAGACCAATTTCAAATGCTTATGGCAGAACAAGTTGCAACAAACTTACAATATGCGAAGCATAATACATTTTGTAATGCCAATAAGCCGGGCAGATGGTTGGGCTATACATTAAGGAAAAAGCAGAGTTTATGGACTATTGATAGTATTGATATTGGAGGGAAAGAAATCTTTCAACAAAAATTAATTAAAGAAGTTTTTGTGGACTATTATACTAAACTATATGCTAAAGATGATGTGCAGAATGGACTTATAGAAAAATACTTAGATAATAAAAGAGTTACAAAAATTACTGACCAACAAAAGGAAAGAATGGATTATCCTATAACAGACGAGGAGATAATAGCAGCAATTAAACAATTAAAAACAGCTAAAGCTCCTGGAACGGATGGTTTGACTGCAGTGTATTATAAAACCTTGCAAGGAGAAATGGTGGAACAACTTAGAGATTTATTTTGTAATATTCAACAAGGGGGTAAAATACCCCCATCATGGACAATAGCTTATATTTCTTTGATACCAAAAGAGCAAGCAGGTCCTAAAAAACCGGAGAATTATAGACCAATATCTCTTTTGAATACTGATTATAAAATTTATGCTAAAGTACTAGCCAACAGGTTGATGCCAGTAATCCAAAAGGTGATTCATGATGATCAAGCGGGATTTATCGAGGGTAGATACATGAAGGACAATGTAAGGCAAGTAATAGATTTATTGGAATATCTTGAGAAGAATAAACAGATCCCTGCAGTGCTTGTCTTCTTGGATGCAGAGAAGGCCTTTGATAGAGTGGACTGGAACTTTCTACTAAAGACTTTAAAAAAGATGGACTTTGGGGATCAATTTATACAGGCGGTTTCAGCAATTTACCAAGAGCAAAAGGCACAGATTATTATTAATGGAAGTTTGACAACAGAGTTTAAAACTGAAAAAGAAACAAGAGAGGGATGTCCGTTGTCCCCACTGTTGTTTATTTTAACACTAGAAGTCTTGTTAAACACAATACGGGACTCTAATGTCTTGAAAGGTATAATGATAAGGCAAGAGGATTACAGAATAAAGGCATTTGCAGATGATCTGGTTGTTACCCTAACACAGCCAATGGAATCATTAATCCAGATGAAGGACATTATACAAGACTATGGTAAAGTTTCAGGTTTTAGACTGAACCAGAAAAAAACTAAGATGATAGTTAAAAATATGACACAAGACCGTAAACACGAGCTTGAAAGGAAGGCAGGTTTTGAGATTGTACCAAAGGTAAAATATCTAGGAGTTCAGGTTGCAGAATCAAATATGAAATTGTTTCAAAATAATTATGAGGTGTTGTGGCGAGAGGTGCAGAAAGATATGGAGACTTGGAAAAAACTGCAGCTGTCTTTACTTGGAAGAATAGCAGCAGTTAAGATGAACATTTTGCCAAGATTTCTTTTCTTGTTCCAAATGATTCCGGTGCTTAAAAGTGATAAACAACTAAAAGTGTGGCAAACTGGAGTGAATAAGTTTGTCTGGAACGAGAAAAAACCGAGAGTGAAATTGAAAATCATGCAAGATGTTCCAGAAAGGGGAGGCCTTAAACTTCCAAACCTACAGCTATATTATGAAGCAGCAGCTTTGACTCTAGCAAGTTATTGGTTTGGAAGGAAGAAGACTGGAATAATGAATATAGAAAGTTTTGATCTTGAATTTGGATGGCATGCTTACTTGTTTTATGACAACAAAGTGGATAAAGTATTTAAAAGCCATATACTTAGAGACTCTTTGATGAGAGTTTGGAAGAAGCACCGATACAAATGGGATTATAAAATCCCACTATGGCTGGATCTTGGTCATATTATGTGGAATACAAATATAATGTCACTCGGGGGGTTTTTATACAAAGAGGTTCTTTTTACAGATGCGGGCAGATGGCAACTGAAGACGTTAGAAACACTGTTGGACGAAGGGATTAATTTAACTTGGTTACAATATAATCAACTACAATTGAGATGGAGAGAAGACCAAAAAACTGGTTTAATGTTGCATGAGGAAGAATTGGTTAGACACATTAAAGAGAAAGGTCCAATGCATATTAAAAGGCTTTATGATGTTTTGTAAGAAAGGGATTCAGAAACTGAACTGGTTAAAGATTGTATGATTAAGTGGGCACAAAATTTTGAGGAACCAGTGATGTTGGAAACATGGGAAAAAATTTGGGTTCAGAATGTTAAATTTACAGTCGCAGAATCTGAGGGAAAATTTCTATAAAATGTTTTATAGATGGCATTTAGACCCCAAAAAATTGTCGTGTATGTACCCTAATGTTCAGCCAAAATGTTGGAGATGTGATTGTTTAGATGCTACATATTACCATGTTTGGTGGACCTGTAGGAAAGTTAAGGCTTTTTGGATAAAAGTTTGGTGGGTGATGCAAAATGTTCTGAAGAAAAAACTCCAATTTTCTCCACAATTGTTTTTATTGGGCATAGTTAAGGGTTTTTCAATGGGTGAAACAAAATTGATATTGTATATGATAACAGGAGCAAGATTGTTGATAGGTAAATACTGGAAAAATGAAGCTTTGCCCACGATCAAGGAATGGACTTTGAAGATGGCCAGTTTTGCAGAGATGGCGAAGATTTCAGCATATTTAAAAGATTGTTCACAAGAGACTTATGAATGGGAATGGAAAAAGTGGATAGATTATGTTCAGAACAAATATCAAACTAGGAAGTATCAAATAGCTTTTATTTGAAAATGTTATATTAAGATAGAAATATTTTAATGTAATGAAGATGAAAATTTTTAAGGGGGAGGGAGGGGTTCAAGTTTTATATAAGCTTTATACAAAGGAGGGGGGTTTTTACCTGATATGAGTATACTGTGCGGAAGTCCGGGGGGAGGGGAGGGTTAATGTGGGTTAGGGAGGTTGGGAAGTTTGGGATGGGTTGGGAGGGGGGAAAAGGGTGAAAATGTAATTGTAAAACTTTTGAATAAAAAAAATTGATATTGTATATGGTGATAGCAGCTAGGTTACTGATTGGAAAAGGGATGTTTTACCTACTATTGAAGAATGGACTTTGAAGGTGGCCAGTTTTGCAGAAATGGAGAAGATATCAGCATACTTAAAAGACCGTACTCAAGAGACTTATGTATGGGAGTGGAAGAAATGGATAGATTATGTGCAGAATAAATACCAAACTAGGAAGTACCAGATAGCTTTTAGTTGAATGTTGTGTAGAAATGTATAGCATATAGGGGGTAGAATAGTTCAATGTCATGTAGAAATGTATAGTACACAGGGGGGAGAATACAAGGGCGGTAAAGTATGATATAATATGATCTGGATTTGGATTTCACCTTGGGAAAGTCATGGGAGGAGGGGAGGGCTAGGGAGGGTTAGGGAGGGAAAGGGGGGGGTAATGGGAAAATTTGTATTTGTAAAACTTTTTCAATAAAAAAAAATGGGTATTTTTTAAAAGTAATCCATGTGGTTTTTTAGTTCGTTCTGAGAGGTTTTGACTGCTAATGTGGAAGAATATGAAATAAAATAAACCTTTCAGCTCATATTCTTGTAATTTTATCTTATAATATTGCTATCTTCTACAAAAAGTCCCTTTATCTAAAAAATATTCAAGTTGCATGCGAACTTCCTCTTCCTGAGACCATCGTCTGCAACCTGTCCTTAAATACCACACTTCGATTCTTACTTTGTTACAGAGCCCTAGATTACGACATTGAATATGAGAACAAGTTAACTTCACTACTCACCTGGGCAGCCTCCTGCCCACACCCAATAATCTTTCTTGGTGACCTTAGCTAACCACATTGATTGGACCCTAAATGAATGTACAACTGAACCTATACATGCAACCCTGTACAATATTGTAACTAATCTGGGACTTGATCAACTAGTAACTAACAACACTAGACTCAACAACTGCCTTGATCTCATCTTCTGCAACAGTTTAAATTCTATTTATGGACTAGAAATAAAAGAACCATTCTCCAACAGTGACCACAACATGATTGACTTTTGTCTCAAAAATCATCATAATTATGGGATTATAGTTATAACTTTATAACTATTTTATAACAGTTATAACTTTAAAAAAGCCAATTATGATCCCATAGACAATGAACTCTCTTATCTTGATTGGCAAAATCTATTCTCTGGCTGTAATATTGCTGATGACTATTACAACATTTTCTTGCACGAATTCAAAAGAATCATTAAACTTTACATACCACTAATACCCCCAAAACCAGAAAAAATAAACTACCAATAACAATAAGGAAATTACAATCCAGAAAAAAAATCTCTGGCGAAAAAACAAAACACACTACGTAGCTAACTTCAAAAACCGCTACAAAAACTTATGCCAACAAATAAAGATTGAATGCACCAATTATCACATCAAGCAAGAAGAAAACCTTCTACGCACAAAATCCACCTGTGCCTTCTATAATTTTGTAAACAACGAACTTAAAAACTCACGATCCATCCCACCCCTAAAAGGACCAAACAATGAAGATTGTATTGACGAAACTGTTAAAGCCAATCTCTTTAACACGTTCTTCAGCTCAGTCTTTGTAAACAGCAACAACACATACACAATATTTCCCAGTCAATTACAATTACGGTGATCTTATATATATTTATTTTACAGAAGACAATGTTGAAAAGGCACTACACAATCTAAAACCATCATTTTTCTTTTTTCTTTCTGCTGTTTCCTCAAGTTGGCTATTTGGGTTTTTTTTAATCCCCCCTCATTTTGATTTTTTTCTTTTTATTCTTTTTTGAAATTGACTGAAGCTTTGGCACAATTTTGCTACTATTTGGATTAATTTTTCTTTTTGGTTGATGATTTTTACATTTTGATTTTTTTGATTTTTTCTTCCTCTTTTGCCTATGTTTTTTTTAAAGTAGATTAGGGTATTGAAGAACCTGAAGAATTGATTTTTCTCTCTTACATTTTCCTTTTATTATTAATATTATTATTATTGTTTATTTTTTTGGATTTTTTCCCTGGCTGTTGGTGTTTTCAACTTTTGGATAAAATGAGTAGAAAAGTAGCAATAGTTGGATCTGCGTCAACTAGATCCAATAAAGAACCTTGGTAGTACAGTGGTCTAAAGCACCCTGTTATTAAAGAACAGCTGCCTGCAATTACTGCAGGTTTGAATCTGGTTGGAGCACAAGACCTTGTATGAGGGAAAGACAGGGACTGAGTGGAACGGACACTGATAAAGAGAGTGAGAACTTCACTCTCAACCCTAACCCTAACCCTGGGAGGTCACCTGGGAATCACAGGGCAGAGTCCTGATCGAAAAGGAGAGCTCTTGTCAGCCTCTATGATGCTTGCTTGCTATTGGCTGCCATAGTAATGGGGGAAAGGATTGGCATTTGGGTGGGGGGATGTGAGCTGGAGAGAGATGCTCTGTGTGAACAAAAAGGGAGGATTGTTCCCATGATCTACTGTGCAGCTGAATGGACTTGTTTATACTCAGTCAAGGTCAACCGTTCTGGAATACTGGATGAATACTAGGAGCTCTGGTATTGCAGCAAACTAAAGCACTGTTATTAACATCAGCTGCCTGCAATTATTGCAAGTTCAAATCTCACCAGGCTCAAGGTTGACTCAGCCTTCCATCCTTTCTAAGGTAGGTAATTTGAGGACCCAGGTGTGGGGGCAATAAGCTGACTTTGTATAAATATACAAAAGAATGAAGGCTATTGCTTAGCGCATTGTAAGCCGCCCTGAGTCTCTGGAGAAGAGCGGCATATAAATCAAATTAAAAAAAAAAAAACTACACTGGCCTCATCTCCAGCTGGAGGACAGTGATCAATTCAGTTGATGCTTCAGCAGGAGAAGGAGAAGGAAAAGGATAAAGACAAAGAAGTAACATTACAAATGATTTTTCAAACAATGCAGAGGATGGAACAACAGATACTCAAAATAGATGAAAAAGTAGAGAGAGTACACAGCAAATGATGGTGAAATATGATGAGAGGTTGCAAAAGCTTGAGAAAAGAGAGGAGCAAAAAGAGGAAAAAATTAAAGATAGATAACAGATTAGGTGAAGTTGAATGGGACAGGAGACGATTAATTGGATGGGAGATGGATAAATCCAATTTTTACCTCAGATTTCAAAATTTGGAAGAAGATAAAGGAGAGAATTTGGCGGAAATAATAATTGGAATTTTGCCTGAGGCATTAGAAATTACCAAAGAGAAGATGACGGATGGGGTTGATGAGATATATCGAGTTTATACAAAATATGCAATGCGGAATAAACTACCACAAGAAGTGCATATAAGATTTACTAAGAAATCAATTAAAACACAAATACTGCAAATTGCCAGAGAAAAACCGTTGAAGTATAAGGAGAAAGAAATTGTGGTCTTGAAACAAATACCCAGAAGAGTAAGAGAGATGCGGAGAGAATATCAATTTTTGACCAAAGTATTACTCCAAAAAGGCGTGAGTTATAGATGGCTGGTACCAGAGGGTCTTGTATTAATGTGGCAACTTTAGAATTGATACAATAGACAAGGCAAAAGCATTTTATACTGATTTTTTTAAAAGAGAAAGAAACAGAAATGGAATTTCAATCAACAGTTGTTCCAATTAAATTTCAAGAAGAGGAATTGGCAATGATGGAAAAAGTAAAAGGGGCAGTAGGAGGGGCTGTGGAACAAAAAGAACAGCGGGAATTAAGATCAACTAGATCAACAAAGCCTATATATAAAGTATGAATATGGAAGAAAGAAAATTAATTTCAATAAATATAAATGAACTTAACTCAGCAGTAAAAAGAAGAAAGATATTTCACAAATTAGAAAAATTAAAATGTGACATAGTTTGCCTGCAAGAAGTATATATCAAAAAACAATTGAACAGATACTTGCACATTCTAAATTAGGGAAAATCTTTACATCATTGCCACAATGTACAAAAAGAGGAGTGGCTTTATACATCAAAACAACAATACCAACCAAGCAAGTATATGTGGATGATGAAGGAAGAATTTTGATGATGGAGATTATGGGCAATAAAATGAAAATCCTCTTAGTAGCAATATATGCCCCAAATAATAATCAAACTGATTTTTATAGAAAATTACATATGAAAATAATAGAATTGGAATATGATAATATTTGCATGATGGGAGACTTCAATGGTGTAGTAGATGGAGACTTGGATTATAAAACACACAAAACAACAAGATATAGCAGAAAGATATTACCGAAATCTTTTTTTAAGATGACAGAGGAAATAAATCTAAAAGACGTACGGAGAGACAGAAATGGTAAAAATTGACAATACACTTTTTATTCGGATAAACATACATCCTGGTCGAGGTTAGATATGATATGGACAACATCAGAATTGATCTTGAATATAGATCAAATTGAGATAGAAACAAGTACTTGGGCAGATCATAACCCAGTGACAGTGAAATGGAAAGGACAAAAAAGAAAATTTATATGGACTCTAAACAATACTATATTAAAAGAAAAAGACTTTGTACAAAAATGGAGAGAGAATTGGCTTTCTTTTTTAAAGAGAATAGGAAAGAAGATACCTCGACACAAAATCTTTGGGATACAATGAAAGCCTATGCCAGAGGATTGATAATGGACTATACAAAAAAGAGAAATGTGAAGAAAAGGCGAACACAGAAAACTTTACAAGAGGATTATAAGAGATTTGAAAAAGAGTTTCAGAAATGTCCTTATAAAAAAGATCTTAAAGTAAAATTGGGTATAATAAAACATAAAATGGATCTACTGGAGAAAGAAGAATTAGCTCAAAAAATCAGAAGTTCTAAATAGAATTATTTTGAGAATGCGAATAAACCAGGAAGATGATTAGCATATAAATTGAAAAAAAGAGAGAGAATCAAAGAAAATAACACAGTTAATTGATGACCATGGTCAAAGTAAATTTGGAAATATAGAAAAGAAAAAAAATATATAGGATTTCTATAGACAATTGTACGAGAAAGAAAAGATAGAGGAGGAAAAAGTGATGTGATATCTCCAAAATGCAAATTTACCTAGGATCCCCAAAGAAGTTGAGGAGAAGTTAGAGGAAAATATAACAATGATGGAATTAAATTAAGCAATTAAGAAACAAAAAAATGGGAAAGCACTAGGGCCAGATAGTTTGCCAGCGGAATTCTATAGGACATTGCAGGAATCACTGAGTCTCCCATTACTAGAAGTTATGAATGAAGTGATGATAAAGAAGGAAATACCCCAATATATAACAAATTGATACCGAAGGAAGATACAGACCCACAACAAATCAAAAACTATAGACCAATTTCCCTGCTAAATTCTGATTAAAAAAATTCTAAAATTTTCACTTCAATACTGGCAGAAAGACTTAAAAGATATTTAAATAACTTTATACATTCAGATCAAAATGGGTTTCTGCCTAAAAGACATATTAGAGACAATATGAGAATAATTCTGGACACTTTGGAATACTATGAAGCACATCTGGAAAAGCAAATGGCTTTGATATTCTTAGATGCGCAGAAAGCTTTTGATAATGTAAATTGGCATTTTATGTTGCTTCAAATGGAACAGATGGGTTTTGGAAGAAAATTTATTCAAGCAATTGATGCTAAACAAACAGCAAAAGTAATGATAAACAGAGAACTGACAGATTCCATTGAGATAAAAAAAGATACTAGACAAGGCTGTTCATTGTCCCCTCTGTTTTTTATAATAACTTTAAAAGTGCTAAATAGATGCATAAGAGAAGAAAAAGATATAAAAGGAATGAAAATTGGAAAAGAAGAATATAAATTGCAAGCATTTGCTGATGACCTAGTTTTTATTCTTGAAGATCCACTAAAATCAATAACTACAT
Organism: Arizona elegans; assembly: GCA_022577455.1. NCBI lineage: Eukaryota > Metazoa > Chordata > Lepidosauria > Squamata > Colubridae > Arizona > Arizona elegans. The sequence continues at coordinate 37,077,471 of JAKOOJ010000007.1, read as the reverse complement.
TGATAGATAAAATTGGAGAATTTGGGAAGGTGGCCGGTTTGAAAATTAATAAAGACAAAACGAAAATATTGACTAAAAATATGTTGATAAAGCAGAAAGAAGAGTTGGTGGATATTTCAAAAATGCAGGTCACAAATAAAGTTAAATATTTGGGGATATATCTGACAGCAAGATGTAGCACACTTAAAGAAAATAATTAAAATAAACTTAAACAACAGAGATGGATAGATTTAGCAAAATGGGAAAACTTACAACTTTCTTTGATTGGAAGGATATCTACTATTAAGATGAATATTTTGCCCAGAATTCTATATCTGTTCCAGACAATTCCAATTAGATTGGGGAAAGACTTTATCGAAGAATTGAATAAAATGGTGTTAAAATATATTTGGCAGGGAAAGAAGGCGAGGATAAAACTAAAGTTGCTGCAAAATGCTAGAATGAGAGGGGGTTTCGGTCTACCGAATTGGGAACTTTACTATCAGGCGACAAGTTTGATGTGGATCAAAGAATGGGTAACATTAAGGAATACTAGACTATTGAATTTAGAATGTCATGATTTGTTGATGGGGTGGCATGCTTATCTATGGTATAAGAGAATAAAAATACAGGGGTATTTTAGAAGACATTATATACGTGAGGCTTTATTGTTGAATTGGGAGAAGATTAAAAAACAGCATTATTTGAAAATTCCAGTCTGGATCTCAACGATTGAAGCTTTTTCATATTCTGTAATATTTAGAAGAGAACAAATTGTTAGATATAGTGAATTAATGGATGAAAAGGGTGAACTTAAGTTGAAACAGGAAATGGAAGAACAAGGTTTTCAGATGGATTGGTTTTCTTATTGGCAAATACATTCTAGATATGAAGATGTTAAACAAGAAGGTTTTTATAATGTTATGATTAATTTAGATAAGATTTTAATGGGTTCTGATGATTATGTGATTAAAAAATTATACGGATATTTGTTAGAGGTAAAATTGGAAGAAGAACAAGTTAATGAGTCAATGTTAGCATGGGGGAAAAAATTGGGGCATGGGATTGATCTAGAAAAATGGCAAAAATTATGGTTACAAAACTATAAAATGACAATGTCTACAGCATATAAGGAAAATTTGTATAAGATGTTTTACCAGGTGGCATCTACCCCCGACGAGAATAGCCAGAATGTTCAAGAATAAATTGGAGAAATGTTGGAAATGTCATCAGACCCCAGGATCGTATTACCATATGTGGTGGACAAGTGTAGAAGCTAAAAGACATTGGACTAAAATCCACACATGGTTGGAAAAAATAATAAAGAAACACATTGACTTTAAACCAGAGATATTTTTATTAGGGATTTTACCAGAAATATATAATAAAAAGTTAAGATATCTAACTGTGAATGTTTTAACAGCGGCTAGAATTGTTTTTGCTAAAAATTGGAAAGGTGAGAAGATACCTACTGAAGATGAAATTATTAAGAAAATTATGGATGTGCTGAAATGAATAAATTGACACTTGAAATTAGGGAACAGGAAGATAAACAATATTTACTTAATTTGGGATCTGTTTTATCAATGGCTAGATAATAAAGCATGGAGATAAAAAATGAAATAGGAATTAATGTAAAGATAAAAATATATGAAGTGATCTTCTTTTTGTTGCTATTCACTTTTCTTTCTGTTCAATAATGGCTAAGTGGACATAAATATTAAAAAAAAATATGTTAAACGAGAGAAATTAAATAACTGGAAATTTGGGATAAGGGACTGAGCACAAAAGAATTTTAACCGATCAGCATACTGTTTATAATTGTATTTGAATGATGGAGATTTTATGTTTTGTTTTGTGTTTTGTGTTTGTTATAAATAAAAAAATTCTTTTTTTAAAAAAAAAACATTGCCAAAAAGGCATTAAGAGTTGTTAACCTAATCTTGCATAGCTTCTTTTCTGGTAATGTTGTACTACTAACTAGAGCATACAAAACATTTGCTAGACCTTAGCAAAAATTTTATAATCAGTGTTCAAAAGTGAAATTGGCCTAAAATTTTCAGGTTTGATACAATTTTGATCTTCCTTGGGAATCAATGGAACAAAAGCTGTTCTCCAAGAGAGTGGAACTCCTCTCCCCCTAATTGAATTTTACAAAATAAAGCTCTAAGCGGTTCTACCATTTTAAGCTGTAAATTCTTATAATAAACAGCTGTTAATCCATCTGTTCCCGGAGCTTTCCCTACTTTTAATTGCTTAATTGCAGCAATGATCTCCTCAGAAGTTATTGGTTGATTCAATCCTTCCCTCTGTTCCAACGTTAATTCCAAAATATTCCCTTCCTTTAAGTATCTATCTATAATTATACCTTGTATTGAGTCACTAGCATATAATTTTGTATAAAATTCTAAAAAAGCCTTTTTAATCATATTCTGTTGGTAAACTTCCTTACCTCTATATTCTATCTTACCAATGACGTGTGATTTCTGTTTTTTCCTCAGCATGTAGGCCAACCACCTACCTGGTTTATTGGCATTACAAAATGTATTATGTTTAGCATATTGTAAGCTGGTTGCCACCTGATCATCCATTAACATATTAAATTGCCCTCGTAATATATTTATTGTTTCTTTTACCTTCTTATCTCCTGGATTAAGTATAAGTAATTGTTCTTTCTTTTTTATTTCTTCCTCTATCTCTTTCCGCTTCTTTTGTTGTTTTAGTCTATGTTTATTATTCATATGTATTAATGTACCCCTCATATAAGCCTTACTAGCATCCCAAACCATTTCCATAGAGGTACCCTTGTTCATATTAATAGCAAAAAATTCTTTCATTTGTTTTTTAAACTCTTTCACATTTTCTTCGTAGCTAAATAAATTTTCATTTAACCTCCAAGACCTCCTTTCTCTCCTCTCCTGTTCAAATTCCACCCAAACCGGACTATGATCAGTTAAAATTCTTGGACATATCTTCGTCTTCTTCAGCCTAGAAATAAAATCATTTGTAGTTAGTATAAAATCAAACCTGGAGAAGGATTGATGTCTATCAGAAAAGAAGGTGAAGTCTCTTTCCTCCATATTGTGTTCTCTCCAAATATCTCTCAGTTCCATATCTTCCATCATATCAAAAAACGATTTAGGTAATTTTGCACGTGTTGGAATCTTGGATAAACTTTTTTTATCTCTCTGTGTGTCTATTACTCCATTCCAGTCACCCATTAATATAAAAGATTTATAATCCCATTGTGTTATTTTAGTGTGTAAAAATTTATAAAATTTGTCTTGTTGCTGATTAGGGGCATATATTCCAATTAAAAGCATTTTTCCAGTCTGTGTTAATAATTCAATTGCGATATATCTTCCTTGATCATCTGCCTCAATTAAATTAACTGATAATCCTTTCTTTACATATACAACTAACCCATTTTTCTTCTCTGGCGCTGATGCCACAAAGTGTATACCTAATCTTGAATTTATCAAATATTTTTGGTCTAATAACCTAATATGTGTTTCTTGCAGACAAATAACATCATTGTTAAATTGTTTCAAGTAATGAAATACTTTTTTCCTTTTTTGTGGTGAATTTAAGCCATTAACATTCCAAGATAGAAATTTAGTTGCCATCTTTAGCTTTTCGAAGCCGCGTAAGCATCAGCTGAAGATCGTCCTCCACCTAGCCCCCCCCACTGCTTCTGTTTTCTGAACTTCTTGAGATAGATCTTGAGATTGTTGCATTTTTGACTGTTGTTGTTGAAGTTTATAAGTTGATCGCGTCAGTCGTTGTGCTTTCCGTTCTCCCTTCTTGAGTGGTTCCAGAGTTGGGGGTAAACCCCCAAGATCCAGATCTTCTTCCGTGATGATTCCTCCAGCTGCAACTTTGGCATAAGTTTGTATCTGCTTTCCATCTTTTTCTTGTTGTATCATCTCCATTTTCTTTCTGCTCCCCCCTGGTGAGGGTGGGTATCCAACCTTTAAAACATTAACATAGAAATCTTTTGCCTTCCAGACTGTGTTTAACCGGTATCTTTCTCCATTATAAGTCACTATTAGACCAGTTGGAACATCCCATCTGTATGCCACGTTGATTTCTCAGCTCATTTACCAAAAAGCCAAAGTCCTTTCTACTTCTCAACATCTTTGGAGGGATCTCTTTCAAAACCACCACTTCTTGCCCAGCCACCTGAACCTTATTCTTGTAGGAAGCTTGTAAAATATCATTTCTGATCCTCTTGGTTGTAAAATAAATCACCACATCTCTTGGCAACTGTCTTTGTCTTGCCAACCAGGAGTTAACCCTGTAGATTGTATCAATTTGGCTTGCCACCTCTTCTGGTCTTTCTTTAATTATCTCTGCAATAGCATCAGCACAGATAATCTTTAAATTTTCTTTGCTGTTTTTTTTCAGGCCTCTCAATCTCAAAGCAAATTCCATGGACCTGTATTGTAACATTACCAATTCATCATCCACTTTCTCTTTTTTGGTCATGACATCTCCCATTTTGCTTTCCAAATTTAAATTGGCTTCATTCATTTCTTCCACTTTCTCATCCAATTGAATAACAAGTTTTGACAATCCTGATACTACAAAAACAATATCATCTCTTATTTCAATATGTTTTTCTGCAACCGCTTCCTTAATTGATTTTATATCCTCCTCAACTTTCTTTAATTTCCCTTCCACAAGTACTGTTAAATTATTCATTGCTGTGGCTTGATTATTCATAGCTTCTTTCATTGCTGTTGCTTGATTATTCATGGCTTCTTTCATAAACTCTTTGAAATCATTGAGAGCAGCCTCCTGACTCTGTGAATCAGCCAGAAGTTGTGCTTTCTGTGTCACCACTGACACAACTGGGGAACCTCCCCCTCCTTTAACAACTCATGGCTTAACTTGTTTAGAAGCCATCTTTTTTTTTCTTTTTAAAAAGATCTTTTTTGCCCCCAAAGCCACAAAGTCCCTTGAACAGCTTTAAAGTGCTTGTAATTTCTAGTCTCTGATTTATCAGGCAAAATAGTCTTCTCTCCACAAGCTCTCACTTCCCAGCAACTTTAATTCACTCCCCCAGGGCAAAGTTCTCAATAAGCACTTTCATTTCTGACTTTCACTTTCAAAACCATAACAAAGACGCCATCTTCAGTCTCCAGCTCAAAGAAATTCAGTTTGAAACAAAGTAACTCCGGAGTTAAGCGCTGTTACTTTAAGGCTTGTTCTCCTGTTTCCGCTCTGCCTGCGCTTGCAATCAATCAGACTCACTTTTTGACAGCAGGATCGGATCGCAGCTTCTAGCTCTGTTTACACAAAGTCGTCCTGGCTTCGGAGCTTCTTGGTGGGCTGACTGGGGAGCTCTCACCCTCAAAGCCTCTGGAATTATTCCAGAGGACTTTTGGGGAGCTCTACTCTCACCCACCGGCTCTCCTCTCCTTCTTTTCCTGAAGGGGAGGTTTATCAGCTGCCAGACAGCCGATTTGCGCTGTCAAAGCGGCTTTTACGAAGACACAGGGCTGGCGGTCTAAGGAGACCATCCACGAAGCCTGCGGTGCTAAGATATTAGCGAACAGATTAATGCCAGTTATGCAACAAATAATTCATAATGATCAATCGGATTTTATAAAAGGGAGGAAAATGAAATATAATGTTAGACAAATTATTAACTTATTGGAATATTTGGAAAAAAATAACCAGGTCCCGGCAGCGTTCATATTCTTGGATGCAGAGAAAGCATTTGATCGATTGAATTGGCAATTTTTGTTTAAGATAATAGAAAAAATGCACTTTGGGGAGTATTTCATACATTCAATTAGAGCAATATATCAGGAACAAACAGCACAAATAATAGTTAATGGAGGCCTAACAGAAGTCTTTAAAATTGAGAAAGGCAGGGTTGTCCCTTGTTGCCATTGTTGTTTATCTTAACTTTATAAGTTTTGTTGAATAAGTTATGTGAATCTGATAAAATAAAAGGAATTGTAATTAGACAGCAGGATTATAGATTAAGAGCGTTTGCAGATGACCTGGTTATTACTTTATCTCAACCTATAGAAGTGGTTCCATATATGTTGGACATAATAGGTCAATACGGTAAGGTATCTGGATTTAAAGTAAATCAACACTAGCCAAAGATGATAATTAAAAATATATCCATATCTCAAAGAGAAGATTTAGGGAGAATAACGGGGTTTGAAATAGTTAAAAAGGTTAAGTATTTAGGAGTATATATTGCAGCCTCAAACACGAAATGGTTTAAAAACAATTATGAAGTTCTTTGGCAAAAAGTACAGAAAGAAATGGAAAATTGGAAAAAGTTACAACTATCATTACTGGGAAGGATAGCAGCAATAAAAATGAATGTTTTACCTAGGTTCTTATTTTTGTTTCAAATGATACCAGTGCTTAAGAAAGACGGAAATTTGATGGAATGGCAGAAAGGGGTTAATACTTTTATTTGGGGTGGGAAGAAACCAAGAGTAAAACTGAAAATTATACGGGATGTATGTGAGAGAGGAGGTCTTAAAATGCCTAACTTAAGACTGTATTATGAAGCGGCTGTTTTATCACAAATTAGCGACTGGTTTAACTTAACTGAAGAAAGAATGTTAAACACAGAAGGCTATGATTTATTATATGGATGGCATGCTTATCTGTTATATGAAAAAAAGTGGATAAAGTGGTTAAGGGTCATATACTTAGAAATGCATTGTTGAGGGTTTGGAAAAAGTATCAATATAAGCTAAACTATAAGATACCCATATGGGCAAATCCTAGACATGCAATAGAAAATATAAGTATAGAGCAAAAAACAGAGGTGATTACTTATAAAGAGCTTCTTGTTTTGGAAAGGGGTAAGATGCAACTGAAATCTTTAGATGTACTAAAAGAAGAAGGGATAATCTACACATGGTTTCAGTATGGTCAGCTTCAAGCTAGTTGGAGGGAAGATCAAAAAATTGGTGTTATGCAAAATGAGGAAAATTTGGTGAAACAGATTAGAGATCAAAGTCAGAATGCATATTAAAAGGTTGTATAATGCTTTATTGGAAATAGATTCAGAAGCGGAATTGGTTAAGGATTGTATGATAAAATGGGCACAAAACTTTCAGGAACTAGTGATGATGGAAACATGGGAAAAGATCTGGATCAGAAATGTTAAATTTACGCAAGCACAAAATTTGAGAGAGAACTTTTATAAAATGTTTTATAGATGGTACTTAGACCCTAAAAAATTATCATGTATGTACCCGAATTTGCAAGCTAAATGTTGGAGATGTGAATGTGATGATGCAACCTATTATCATATATGATGGTGGACCTGTAAGAAAAGGCATTTTGGATAAAAATGTTGTGGGTGATGCAGAATATTTTGAAAAAAAGGTTGAAATTTACTCCTCAATTGTTTTTACTGGGTATAACGATGGATTGTACAGTATTAGAGACTAAACTGATTTTGAACTTAACATCAGCAGCAAGGCTGTTGGTAGTGCAATACTGGAAGAAGGATTTTTTGCCTACTATTGAAGAGTAGATACTGAATGTAACGAATTTAGCAGAAATGGCGAAAATCTCAGCATATTTGAAGGACTATACACAAGAAAGATACGTATTGGAATGGAGAAGATGGATTGATTATATTCAAAATAAGTATCAGACAAGAAAATATCAAATAGCTTATGAATGAACATTAAGTATTAGAAGTATTATGCTATCTATAGTGGAGTTAAGGTTTCAGGGGGGGATTTAGTAGTCTGAGGATAGATAGGTTAATTTAGCTTATGATTGTTAATTGAAGTACCCTGTATTTTGCTCTGGGAAGTCTCGGGGGGGGAGGGGAGAGAAAGGGTGGGGGGAATATTGGGGGGGGGAATTCTTTTTTTTTTTTTGTAAAACTTTTCAATAAAAAAAAAAAAACATTTGCTAGACCAATTCTTGCATACTGCTCATCTGTCTGGAACCCACACTGCATATCAGACATAAATACAATCAAGAGAGTCCAGAGATATTTTACAAGAAGAGTCCTCCATTCCTCTAACTGCAATAAAATACCTTATGCCACCAGACTTCAAATTTTGGGCTTAGACAATTTAGAACTACGTCAACTTCAGTCTGACCTAAGCATATTACATAAAATTATCTGCCACAATGTCCTTCCTTGTCAATGACTACTTCAGCTTCAACCACAACAATACACTGTTGTAGTTGGATCTAGCCCAATAACTCAAGGACAGACTTCAATTCTTTTCTGTATCTTTATTGTAGGCTTAATGGTACTGGAGGTCACTGACCTTGTACCTTTCTCTTTCAGGTATACATCTGGAATGAGATGTGGACCTCGTGGTCGGAGCTATTATACCCAGGAGGAGGGGCAAAGAGGTAAGGAGTGGTTACAGGGGTTATGGGGTATATGGTTGGTTAACCCTTGCAGGACCGGGTGATCAGGGAGGTGTTGTAGTTAGACATTTACCATGACAAAACTCCCTCTAAATGTCTAACTGGGTACCTGGTGGAATGGTTATATACATACAGAGAATATACATGCACAGGTACGGATCACATGTAAACACACATTTTGTACATGAGGTACGCATGCTGTTTATGTGGTAGTAGTTTAGTGAGAATATCTGCTGTTTGCTCCTCTGTGTCACAGTGTACTGCCTTAATGAAACCTATCTCTGAAAACTGCCTGACGTGTTTGCATTTAATGTCAATGTGCCTAGATCGCTGTCCTACAGCATCGGCCCTTGAGATCTCTATTGCTGCTTTGTTTTCTTCGTGGATGACTATTGGGTATGAGGGTTCAACCCAAATGCTGCAGAGTAGGTCATCGAACCACACTAAGTTGTTTGCAGCCTTGGATAGGCAAACGAATTCTGCTTCCGTAGTTGATGTGGCCACCAGTTTTTGCTTTCCAGTGTACCAATGGATGGGACAATTGTTGAGTAGTAGCACGTAGCCGGAGGTGCTTTTTCTGCTTTTTATATCCCCAGCCCAATCAGCGTCAGCGTAGCAGGTTAGTTTTGGTTTCTCGGATATTTCTGGCTCTAGGCAGAGTTGGGCATCCACGCTGAATTTTAAGTATCTAAGCAGTCTTTTGATGGCATTCCAGTGTGTTACTGTGGGTTTGCTTACATGTCTGGACAGCAGATTGACGGCTAAGGCGATGTCGGGCCTGGTCCAGTTGGATATATACAGCAGTGACCCTATCGTTGATCTATACAATTTATTGTCTGTGAAGGGTTCAGATTCCTCGTACATAGTCTTCAGGAACTCTGGCTGCATGGGAGTCTCGCTGGGTTTTGCTTCGGACATGTTGCATTTGGACAGCAGCTCGATGATCCTTTCCCTCTGGGAGAGGCGAAAATCTTTGTCGGTTTTCATCACTTGGACCCCTAGGTATTTTTTGATCTTTCCAAGTGACTTTAGGGAGAAGTGGCTACCCAGCTCAGTGGCGAACTTGTCACATCTGTCCTTGTGTTTGCTGATGTACAAGATGTCGTCCACGTAAATGAGCACGCCTTCGAATGTGTTGTTTTCTCTCTTCGTGAAGAAGCATTTGTCAGCTGAGGTGGCTTCGAAGCCCATGGATCTGAAAGCTTTGGCTAGGCAGTCATACCACCTTTTGCCCGACTGCTTGAGTCCGTACAGGCTTTTGTTCAGCAGCCAGGTCTGGTTCTCGCCCTCGTTGTACCCAGGTGTTGCTTTGACGTATATCTCTTTGTCCAACTCGGCGTGCAGGTACGCTGTTTGTACGTCGAATTGGAAAACTTCCAAGCCCAGGATGGTGGCCACCACCAGGGCACTTTTGACACTCTCCACCCTGACAGTAGGCGAGTAGGTGTCTTTATAGTCTTTGGGGTATCTTTGGGCGACTAGTCTTGCCTTGTACAGGACCTTGTTGTCTTCTAATGTCTTAACTCTGAACACCCATTTGGTTCCTATTGGTTTTTTGTCCCCTGGAATTTGGGCAGGTGAGTATACTTGGAGGTTTCTTAGGCTTTCCATCTCTTTCTCCATGGCAGACATCCATTTTTCTTTCTCTTCCTGGGGGAGCCCGAGGATGTCTTCGTATGAGCTGGGCGTGAAATGGGTGTTGTGGATGGCCATGGTCCTCCAGCTTCCTTGGCAGCTTGTTTCTGTTTTCCCTGACTGGCCTGCTGGGGTTGGCTTGGTTTCCTGCATGTTGTCTGCCTCTTTGTTTGTCAGGTCATCTATCTTCAGGGAAGGGTGCCCTTCTTTCCACTCTCTGACGCTTGCTTTGCAATTGTTGGTTTTATGCCCTCTGACCTCTCTGACCTCCTTTTCCCCCTGGCCATGTTCGAATGTAACCCTATTGGTGGGGATGTCGTTGGAGTGTACCCTCGACCAGTTTGCATTTTCATGGAAGCTGGCTGACCTGGAAACCACAAAACGGTTGTTGTTGTCGACAAATCTGTAGCCCTTTGTGCCCGGTTCGTAACCCACAAATCTCAGTCTTTTTGATAATTTCTCCCCTTTCTTTCTTAATTGCCTGGGGATGTGGACATCGGCTGGGGCTCCGAATATGTGTAAGTGAGTGATGTTGGGCTTTCTGTTGTATAGCATCTCGTATGGTGTCTTATTGATAGAGCTTGACCACAGTCTATTCAGGGTGTAATTGGCGTAGTGTAGTGACTCTGACCAGAAACGCTGCCCCATCCCAGCATCCTCCAGAGCACACCTCATCATGGTTTGCAACACTCCATTTTTTCTCTCTATGACCCCATTCTGGAAGGGGGAGAAAGGTGAAGAGGTGTAATGCGCTATGCCCTGTTCTCTCAGCCACCTCATGAATTCCTTGGCCATGAATTCTGAGCCCCTGTCTGTCATTATTTGCCTTATTTTCATGTTATGTTGCATATCTACTCTTCTGTGGAATTCTTTAAACCTTTGGAATACTTCGTTTTTGTGTCTGAGGGAGTAGACATACCCGTATCTGGTGTAGTCATCCACAATTGTGAGGAAGAATTGCTTCCTATGCCCCACAGAGGGTTTCAATGGCCCTACCAAGTCCACATGCACTAATTGGAAGGGGGACTCTGTGGTTCGTTTGGATCCCCTGGGGATGGCCTTAACCTTGATCTTAGAATGCTTACAGATTGAACACTCCAAATAGTTTTCGCAGTTCTTTACTTTGAGACCTTTGGTATATTCCGTCATTTTCTTTACAATGGGGAAACTTATGTGTCCCAGCCTCCTGTGGAGGAGATGGGTGCAGTTATCATGCAATGGCTTCCTGATAGATACAGACTTGTTGGCATTTCCATGGCAACTTCCTGCCTCTTGCTGTACCCCCTCGATTTCTGGACACTCATCTACTTTGTGGTTTGTGTTGGTATCAATGCCTTCTTCCTCCCTTGTGTTGGGTGTGAAGTAAGGAAGCCCCTCATGTATGGTTACCTTTCCTATCTCTTTCCCTTGCTTGATCAAGTGTGCCTTTCCATCTTTGAATTTTATCTCTATGTTTGTGTCCCGTGTCAGTTTTGTGATGGCTAGTACGTTGTGGGGTATCTCTGGCACGTACAGTACTCCTTTTAAATCCCCTATCTGTGTGATGTGTATGTTTCTTTTCCCTACTACTTTGACCTTGCTTTGGTTCGCTACCTTTATTTCTGAGTCTATTTCTGTGAGTGAGTCTAGCAGCTCTGGGTTACAAGTAGTGTGGCTTGTGGCCCCTGAGTCCAGGAGCCATGTGTTTCTCTCTGCCTTATGTTTATCAGTTGGGTCATTGTGCCTGATCCCGTACATAGAGCCAGAGTTACTGTCCCTGGAGTGGTCTCTGCGTTCTTGGTGCTTCCTGGGGTTGGGTGACCACCCTCGCCCTCTTTCCTTTGGGTACCTGCGTTCAGGTGACCGACCCCCTCTGCTGTCGTGTTGTCCCCTATCTCTATGGTTCCTGGGGCAATCCCTCATTAAGTGGTTCCTTGATCCACAAGAAGAACATTCTGAGGTATCCCTGGCCCTATCTTGGAAATCCACCCTCTTCGTGGGTCTAGGATCCCTTCTGGACAGTTGGCGGTCCCTTCTCAGAGTGTCCTCTGCAATGAGCTGACTGGTCAGTGTGCCTAGTGTTAGGTATTGCAAGCTGAGGCTATTTAGTTGGGTTATGAAGCTGTCCCAACTGCTATCAAGAGAGTTTATGATTATGCTTATCATGCTCTCTTCAGTGATGATTTCCCCCCTCTGCATTAGCTCTGTCCTTGTAGCATTCATCTTTAAAATGTGCTCACTCATGGGGACTCCCGTCTTGTGTTTGGTGGAGTGAAACTCCCTAGATATTTTAGTGGTTGTGGCTCTACTCTGGCTATAAAACAGATTACATAGTTTTTGCATAACATCATAAACAGTCAGATTGTCCTCAATAGACGGATACATAGCAGATGGAATGGAGGTTAACATGATACAAAATTACCTGTGATGAATACAGTCAATTTCCAGTGACCAGGGCTTTTGGGGAGGTCTGTTAGCTAGAAACAGTGCATTCTCTCTCATGAGAGCAATTCTCAATTGTTGACTCCATTCTATAACATTACCCCCATCTAACTGTAATTTTGGCAAATTGGCATAATTTGCCCCAGAAATGTTAGTAAGGTTACTTACTGGGCGGAGCTGTCCATGGTCCAAACTGTGATTGAACTCACAATAAGGCTTTGGGATGTCTGTGGCCATTCTGTACTTGCTTGGATCTATGGAGCTTGCTTCTCTTGTTACAGGCAGGTACTGGGCATGCGCAAAGCTCATTCTGTGCTGGAGTCCATCGGGTGAGGTTCCTGCTGTTGGAGCTCCCAGGCCTAGGCCTAGGCCTGTCGGTGGGAGGCTGGTCCCACCCCCGGTGGGTCCAAAGGTTCCTCCTGATGGTGGACACCACTGCTGGACGGCTGGATCCCCGGCGAAGAAGGGAAGAAGGTGAGGAGGCGACATGGTCGTAAGTCAAGGACTTCCGCGGGTTGGCGGCGCGGCAGCAGCGGAGGTCGTAGGTTGAGGACTCCCTGCACCCAGCGGCTCGGCAGTGATGGCGGCGGTGGCAGATCCTCCCTTGTGGTCGCTGGTCCCTGGTCGCGTGAATCGGCCTGGTTGAGGTCGTGGCGCGGGTGAGTAGCCGGTTCTTCTCTTCTCCCTCAGGCCTCGTGCAGTTGGTGTTGTGGGTGGCGAGTTCGAGTCCTGCAGTTGATCCTTCCTGCAGGTGGGCGGTTTCTTGTGCCGGTTGTTGGTGCGCGCGGTGTCTCTAGTTAGCTGTGACTCGGTCGCCTGTCGTTGTTGGTTGTCCTGGCCTTCTTGTGTCTTCCAGGATTTTTCTTTGGTTTTTTGAGTGCTGCAGGGGGATCAAAAGCGGAGCCAAGGGCAGCGGTGATGGTCTTGATTGCCTTTTGCAACTCGAGATTGGTAGGTCTTTTTTTCTTAGTTATTGTAGTTTCTTCGTGGTCGCTTTCAGAGTTGGGCTCTTCGTTGTCGCTTTCTGAGTCCCCCTCGTCTGTTTCGGGGTTCGGGCATTTTCGCGCCAAGGGATTCAAATCCTGGCATCCCATTGGCTGGTGCTCGTCCCAAGATGGCCGCCGGGAAGAGGGTGCGAAAATGGATTCGGCCAGCTCGGATTCATCGGGTTGGGGTGGCTTACCCTTTTTTGCTAGCTTTTCTCCCTCAGTGGTCTTTGGGGCCTCAATCGCTGCTTCTTGCTGTTCGATGAGGCTTTGAAGGTCCGCAATGAGGTTTTCTTTGTCACTGCTTGCCTCCATCAGTTTCAGGATGGAGAGTTTGAATTTATTCATTTTCTGTGCTGTTTCTTATTCCAGGGCGGTGATTTCTTTGGATGGCCCCTCTACATCTGATTGTGAGTCCAGGCTGGAGTCCTGCTCGCTTCCAGTTTCTGTCTCCTCATGGCTGTGGCCTTGGTTGCAGGTTTCTCAACCATCTTCTTGGTAAGAGCTCTGGTCTGTTCTCTGTTTGCTTCTTCAGGGTATATGTTGGGTTCAGTCATTATCTGGAGTTATGGGCAACTGACCTCTGCTACCATTTTGTTGTAGTTGGATCTAGCCCAATAACTCAAGGACAGACTTCAATTCTTTTCTGTATCTTTATTGTAGGCTTAATGGTACTGGAGGTCACTGACCTTGTACCTTTCTCTTTCAGGTATACATCTGGAATGAGATGTGGACCTCGTGGTCGGAGCTATTATACCCAGGAGGAGGGGCAAAGAGGTAAGGAGTAGTTACAGGGGTTATGGGGTATATGGTTGGTTAACCTTTGCAGGGCCGGGTGATCAGGGAGGTGTTGTAGTTAGACATTTACCATGACATACACGAGCAAGTAATAGATACAAACTCAAGGTAAACCGCTCCAAACTCGATTGCAGAAAATATGACTTCAGTAACAGAATAGTCAATGCCTGGAATGTACTACCTGACTCTATAGTTTCTTCCCCAAACCCCCAAAAGTTTAACCTTAAATTGTCTACTGTTTTTTTATTATTATTATTAAAAAGTTTTGTAGAAAATACAAACATTTTCACACACCCCACCTTTCCCCCCTCAACCCCTACCTCCCCTTTCCCATCCCCCTTTCCCTCCTTCCCCCCCACCCCCCTCCCTAGACTTCCCAGAACAAGCACAGGGTATAGCATTCACAAATCAAAAGCTAAAATATGCTAACAATTGTTACATTTCATATTCTCCCTAGATCCTTAACTCCTTATAATTCAAAAAACAAACATAAACTACTTAAAGTTACTTCATTCATATGCTATATGAATCTTCTTATTCGGATACTTCTTCTGTATGTAATCGATTCATCTTCTCCATTCCGATATATATCTTTCATTTGAATGGTCTTTAAGATATGATGAAATTTTCACCATTTCTGCCAAATGCACAACTTTTAAACTCCATTCCTCAATGGTGAGTGGATCTTCCTTCTTCCAGTACCGTGCCACCAGTAACCTGGCAGCCATTATTAAGTTCAAAACCAACTTAGTCTCTATTACTGTACAATCCATGACTATTCCCAACGAAAAGAACTGTGGTGTAAATTTAATTTTTTTCTTTAAAATGTTTTGAATAATCCACCATATTTTTATCCAAAAAGCCTTAATTTTTTTACATGTCCACCATATATGAAAATATGTAGTATCTTTACACTCACATCGCCAACACTTAGGTTGTAGATTTGGATACATACAGGCTAAATTTTTTGGGTCTAAATGCCATCTATAAAACATTTTATAAAAATTCTGCCTTAGATTTTGTGCTTCTGTAAATCTTACATTTCTGACCCATATCTTTTCCCATGTTTCCATCATTATTGGTTCACCTACGTTTTGTGCCCATTTTATCATACAGTCCTTGACTAACTCTGTTTCTGACTCTATTTCCACTAGTGCATTATACAACCTTTTTATATGCATTTGACCTTTATCTCTTGTTTGCTTTATCAAATTCTCATCCTGCTGCAAAATACCAATTTTTTTATCTTCTCTCCATCTGGCCTGCAGCTGTCCATACTGAAACCATGTCCTGATAATTCCTTTTTCTCTTAATTGCTCCATTGGTTTTAATTGTAATCTGACTCCTTCCTTATAAAGAAGTTCCTTATATGTAATCTTATCTTGCTTTTGCTCTAAGTTTATATTCTCTATCGCGTGTCTGGGTACTGTCGATATTGGTAACTTATCACTTAATTTATATTTATACTTTTTCCAGACCCGCAATAGAGAATTTCTTAATATATGACTTTTAAAAGCCTTGTCTACTTTCTTGTCATAGACTAAATAAATATGCCAGCCGTAGACCAAACCATATCCTTCAATATTCAATATCTTTTCCTCCGTTAAATTGCTGAGAGGGCAGCGGCTTCATAGTACAATCTTAAGTTGGGCATTTTAAGACCACCTCTTTCTCGGATATCTTGCATTATCTTTTGTTTAACTCAAGGTTTCTTCCCTGCCCACACAAACTTGTTTATGCCCTTCTGCCATTCCTTCAAATTTTCATCTTTTTTAAGTATAGGTATCATTTGAAAAAGAAATAAAAATTTTGATAAAATATTCATTTTTACAGCAGCTATCCTTCACAGCAAAGACAATTGTAGTTTTTTCAAATTTTCCATCTCCTTTTGTATTTTGTGCCATAGTAGTTCATAATTGTGCTGATATAATTTCATATTTGCAGTCATAATATAAACCCCTAAGTATTTAACCTTCTTAACTACTTCAAATCCTGTTAACCTTTCTATCTCTTCTTTCTGGCTTCTGACCATATTTTTAGCTATTATTTTCATTTTGGCTGCATTTATTTTAAAATCAGATACTTGTCCATATAAGCAGGTTATATCCATCAAGGCTGTAATCGATTGTACTGGTTGGGTTAAGGTAACAACCAGGTCATCCACAAACGCTCGTAACTTATACTCATGCTGTCTAATTTTAATTCCCTTTATTGTGTCCATCTCACGTATTTTACTTAGTAAAACTTCCAGCGTCAATACAAACAATAACGGAGACAAGGGACAACCTTGCCTTGTTCCTTTTTCTATATTAAAAGGATCTGTTAAGCCACCATTAACTATTATTTGTGCTGTTTGTTTTTGATATATTGCCTTAATAGATTGTACAAATTGTTCTCCAAATTGCATCCTTTCTATTAATTTTAATAAAAATTGCCAATTCAGTCTGTCAAAGGCTTTTTCAGCATCCAAAAACACTAGCACTGCGGGGACCTGGTTGTTCCTTCCCAGATACTCTAACAAGTTAACAATTTGCCTTACATTACTCTTCATTTGTCTGCCATTTATAAAACCAGTTTGATCATGGTGAATCATTTGCTGCATAACTGTCATTAATCTATTTGCTAAAATTTTAGCAAAAATCTTATAGTCTGTGTTCAGTAATGAAATCGGCCTATAATATTTAGGATCTGTATCATCATGCCCTTCTTTTGGGATCAATGAGATAAATGCTGTCTTCCAAGTTGGAGGCACCTCTCCACCCTGTTGTATATTGTTAAATAATTCTTTCAATGGTTCCACCATTTCCTCCTGTAAAGTTTTAGAATAAATAGCTGTCAGACCATCAGTCCCAGGGGCTTTACCCACTTACAACTGCTTAATTGCTAACACAATTTCTTCGGAAGTTATCATTTGGTTTAAGCTATCCCTCTGCTCATTTGAGATTGTATAAATATTCTCTTTCTGCAAATATCTATCTATATCTATATCTTTAATTTTAACACCAGTATACAGCCTCGAATAAAACTCTAAGAAAGATTTTTTAATCAATTGTTGCTCATAAACCTCCTTACCCTTATATTTTATTTTCTCTATTGTCCTTGATTTTTGCTTTTTCCTTAACAGGTATGCTAACCACCTGCCTGGTTTATTGGCATTATAAAAAGTATTATGTTTTGCATATCGTAAATTAGTTGCCACTTGATCTGCTATCAACATTTTAAATTGACCTTTCAATAAATTGATTGCCTCTTTAATTTTCTTATCTGTTGGATTGACTATTAAAGCCTGTTCCTGTTTACTAATCTCATCTTCTAATTCTTTTCTTTTTGCCCCCTGTTTCTTTCTATGCTTATTATTCAAATATATCAAAATTCCTCGCATATAGCTTTACTTGCATCCCATACCATTTCCATAGATGTACCCTTTTGCATATTCATAACAAAAAATTCTTTCATAAATTTTTTACACTCTTTTACATTTTCTTCATACCTAAAATTGTCTACTGTTGACCTCACCCCATTCCTAAGAGGTCTGTAAGGGGCATGCATAAATGCACCAACGTGCCTACTGTCCCTGTCCTAATATTCCTTTTTACTTACTCTTTTCATGTATTCAAATTATGGTTATACTGTTACCTGTTATTTTATATATGCTTGACAAATAAACATAATTATGATTAATATCATTCAGGAAACAAATTGAAGAGCTATTTGTGCCCATTCATGTTTCTCAGAATGCAAAAAAAAAATGTTACTCAATGTCTCATTCATCTTTTTCTTTTATAGCACACATTACTCATAAAGACCACTTCTTTCAAACCCACTCCAAAACCCAATATGAGGTTTTCCCAGAATAAGACTCCATTATGTTAGATGCTTATCCTATGGCTGGGTAGATAATATATAGAAAATTATTAAACAAATTTAATTAAACAAATTAGAGCCCAAAGTCCAATGCACATAAAAAGATTGTAGATAGAGATGGACTCGGAAACAGAGTTAGTTAAGGACTGTATGATAAAATGGGCACATTCCAATAATGTTGGAAACTTGGGAAAAAATATGGGTGACAAATGTGAAATTTACTAAAGCGCAAAATTTAAGGGAGAACTTTTATAAAATGTTTTATAGATGGCATCTAGACCCAAAAAAGTTATCTCGTATGTATCCGAATGTACAACCAAAATGTTGGAGATGTAATTGTGAGGATGCCACTTATTTTCACATTTGGTGGACATGTAAAAAGTTAAAGCGTTTTGGATAAAAATTTGGTGGATTTTACAAAATATTCTTAAAAAGAGGTTGAAATTTACACCACAGCTGTTTCTGCTGGGTATAAGAAAGATTTACATACAAACCTAGCGGAAATGGCAAAAATCTCGGCGTACTTGAAGGATCATTCAAATGAAAGATATTTAAGAGACTGGAGAAGATGGATAGATTATATTCAAAATAAATACCGGAATAAGAAACTGCAGATAGGTTATGAATGACTGTATAGATATTTGGTGTGTCTTTAAGTAATCAAGTTAGACGGGTATAGGGAATTGAAGGAATAAGAGATGTGGAATGTTATAATTATTTAGACTAGGATTGATTATGATTGTTGAAGGTTATACCCTGTAATTTGTTCTGGGAAGAAGAGGGGGGAGGGAAGGCTGGGGTAGGGAAGGGGGGGGATATGTAAACTTTTTGTAAAACTTCAATAAAATATATATATATAGAAAATTATGTTCTGTAACTTTAACTGCTACAAAAATGATTAATTGGCTGTGCTAAGCAGACATAAAAGAAGGCAGAAAATTCATTCACTTCTGTTCCTGCTATTAGAAGATTGAACTGCTGAAAGGAACTGTGTCTGTATTACTGAAGAGAACTGGAATTGTAAGCAAACTATGTTTTTGTGTTGAACCGTGATTGTTTGAAGAAGTGTTATCTTTGTTTTAAGAAGCCAAGTTTGTTTTTTACTACAAGTAAAGACTGTTTATTTTTCTTTAAACGTTCAGAGTCTGTGAGTATCTGTGTGTTTTGCTAAGCAATGTATCTATTCACTGTCTGGTCCGTTGCACCACTTTGCGGAGGGCAGTTTTACCCTCAACACTGGTTATGGGCCCAGTACCAGAGTGTGTGTTCCAGTTACAGCAATAGGAGAGTTGTGACACACATTATTGCTCCAGACGTTCTGTTACATATTAAATATCCTGGTGAGGATGGCACAAGGTCAAGCTCCCAACTTATCGCTGGTTACCTGGCTGGATGGCACCAACTACAAATCCTGGTCCACCAAGTGCAGTCTCCTGTTGCGCAAAGAAGGGCTATGGGATGTAGTGCAGAATCCACCAGAAGTGACCTCCTGGAATGCTGATGATGCTGA
This sequence comes from Arizona elegans, assembly GCA_022577455.1. NCBI lineage: Eukaryota > Metazoa > Chordata > Lepidosauria > Squamata > Colubridae > Arizona > Arizona elegans. The sequence continues at coordinate 37,057,893 of JAKOOJ010000007.1, read as the reverse complement.
GGATGCCAGGAAGATAGCCGAGTTCCAAATGAAGAATGAGAGTGCATTATGTATTATTGGTTTGTCTCTAGATGATACCCAGCTTGTTCACATCGAGGGTGAACAGTCTGCTCCAAGATGCTGGGGAAATTTGAAATGTCTTTATGTTCGTGACACTGTGGGGGCGCAAATTAACATTACACGAAGGTTGTTTCGCACACAACTCCTTAAGGGTGGTGACATGTTAATACACCTGAATTGCATAAAAAGCATTTTTCGAGAGCTACATCAGAAGGAGGTGGTTTTTTCTGAGCAACAACAGGTTTATATACTGTTATCATTGCTAGATGAGAGCTATGCTGACATAGTAACATCATTTGAAGTTCTCACAGCAGGAACTAACTTTGGCCAATGTAACCTCGTGACTACTAGAAAAGGTCAGAAGGAGAGAAGAAAGAAAACAACTAAGGGAAGAACCTGAGTCGATTAATGTAAATGTATATGCTGTATATGCTGTAAAACATTGTTTTAATTGTGGCAAGAAGGGTCATATAGCCAGGTTTTGCAGAAGGCTGAAACAAACAACCATGGTTAAAGATAAAAACAATGTAATGTAGCTATGTTTGATAAGAAACGGTTAACCACGATTTGTGGGTTATTGATAGCGGGGCGTCGCTATGCATTGTCAGAACACAAAACTATTTTGTGAAAATGTTGTCTAGTAATAATAAGGTTTCTTTAGCAAATGGGTGGAAGCTACAAGCATGTGGTGAGGGAACGGCAATATGTAAAAGAAAAAAGGAATATGTTATATGTTCCAAATCTAAACTTTAGTTTGATTTCGGTTAGAGTATTGGTTAAGCTAGGATATACAGTAACGTTTAGAACCAATGATTGTTTAATTGAAAAAGGTGAAACCAAGATTATTGGAAAACTGAAAGATGGTTTATATGTATTATCTAGTAACCATATTACAAATGTTGTATACTCAAATGTCAAACCACATGATGAATGTGTTCACTTGCTTCACAGACTTATGGGGCATATCAGTTTTAAGATGTTACAGAAAACTGTAAAATTAGTTGATGGGTTGAAGCTGAAACCATGTAACCAGTATTTAAATTGTAATATTTGTAAGCAGAAAAGTAGAACAATCCCTGCTAATAGGTTTGATGGTTTTAAAATGAAGAGACCACTGGAAGTGGTATTTGCTGATTTAATAGGGCTAATGAAGGCTAGTTTAGGGGGTGCTTGCTCTGTTCTCAGTATAGTTGACCATTATTCCAGGTATGGTTTTTGCTACCTATTGAAGACTAAGGTAGATACTTTTCGGTATTTTGTTCAATGGATTAAGTTTGTGGAGAGAAAAACAAATCAAAAAATAGTTACCATTGTAACTGACAATGGTACTGAGTTTGTAAACACAAGGTTTAAAGCAATGTTAGATAATGCTGGTATAAAGCACAGCTCCATATCGACCACAGCATAACTCATATGTTGAGAGGACAAACCCTACAAGCAATGATGAGATCAATGTTAGCTGATGCAGGTTTACCAGCTAATTTATGGGGAGAAGCAATTATGTGTACAAATACACTCTTAAACAACACCATAAATACAACCACTAACAAAATTCCATATACCGTACGGCATGGAAGGAAGCCGGATTTGAGCTACATACACACATTTGGGTCACCTGCATGGGTACATATTCCATCGCAGTTAAGGCATAAGGGCCAGAGTAGGGCACAACAATTAATATTTGTTGGTTATAATTCAAACCACAGGTCCTACAGATTTTGGGTAAAAGAAACAGCAACGGTAGTTAACAGTGCAAATGCCAGGTTTATGGAGCATATAGGGTGGAATAAATTAGGTACTGAAAATGAGGTTATCATTGAAACTCAGACTGAAGCTACCAATGAAATGCCAGAGATCCAGAGTGAAGAGGTAGAGAAAGACGTAGTACAGGAAGAGGTAAAGGTGGAGAGGCAATCTGTAAGTCCTGAACTCCCAAGAAGGTCGAGTAGAGTAACAAGACCACCTGATAGATATCAGGCAACTACAGTCTATCAAGTAAATAAAGTCCCTACTACATTTAATGAGTTGACCACATTTCCACCTGAAGACCAGAAAGTGTGGAGAGGTGCAATGACTAAAGAACTACAATCTTTGCAGAATTTGAAAGTGTATGAGTCTGTAACAATTCCAAAAGGGAAAACTATACTCGGTAGTAAGTGGATATATAAATTAAAGACTGGTATAGATGGAATACCAATATATAAAGCTAGGTTAGTAGCTCAAGGATTTAATCAGTTTCCTAATGATTATGATGAAGTATTCGCTCCAAGCTTAAAAGCCATTACATTAAGAGCAGCATTGGTATGGGCAGCTAAAATAAATATATAATTAACCATTTAGATGTAGAGACCGCATATCTGCATGCACCATTACAGCATGAAATTTATTTAAAGAAACCCTCAGGATTTGAGGAAAATGGGAAGGCTGACTGTTGGTTATTAAAGAAAAGTCTGTATGGGTTAAAACAGTCAGGTTATGAATGGAACCAGTGCATTGTAAAAACATTGAAGAATATCGGATTTAAAGCAGGATTAGCAAATCCATGTTTATTTAAAATGGAAAGGGATGGTATAGTATCATTATTACTTCTTTTTACGGACAATATAGCTCTGATTACAAAGAATGAGCAAGAGGCCAATAGGATTGTTGATGAATTAAAAGCTCATGTCAGGATTAAAAATCTAAGGGAGATACAACAATACCTAGGTGTAAGGATCGAAAAAACTAGGGGAGGATTTAAATTATCCCAAAGTGATAAAATTAATAATCTATTAAAACAGTTCAGAATGGAATTGTGTAAACCATCAAAGACACCTATGGTTCAAGATTATTGCAACACTGATGTGAAATGTCTGGTGTTTGATAAAGGGATATACCAATCGTTGATTGGCAGTTTATCATACATTAGCAATTGGTCTAGACCCAATTTTTCTTATAGCGTGATCCAATTAGCTAGATTCAACACGGAACCTACAGAAAGACACTGGCAAGGAGCAAAACGTATTCTTAGATATCTAAAATATACCATGCATCATGCATTATATCTACAACCATCAGAAGAATTGCATGTAACCGCTTATGCAGATGCTAGTTTCGCAACAGATGTGAATACAAGAAAATCAACCTCGCTGTATTTCTGGGAAAATCTTTGATATAGTGGCATTCAATAAGACAGCAGCATTTAAGTATGTCTACAATGGAAGCAGAGTTTTCTTGTTTATCTTTGTTATGTACAGATTTACTCAGTATTAAGCAGCTGATGCTAGATTTAGGAATAGATATACAAGATCCTATAATGGTATACGAAGATAATCAGGCAGCGATAAAAATGGCGACAAATATAGCTGTAAAGACGAGAACAAAACATACAGATCTTCGGTATCTCAATGTAAGAGAATGTATAATGAACAAGATGATAGAACTTGTATAGTGTGCATCAGAAGACAATGTGGCTGATCATTTCACAAAAGCACAGGGAAGTAGGAAACATATAGATACATGTAAATGGTATGGTTTAAGATTGTAAATATATTAGTCTACCCAAAGGGGAGAAAGTTGGATACTTATCCTATGGTTGGGTAGATAATATATAGAAAATTATGTTCTGTAACTTTAACTGCTACAAAAATGACTAATTGGCTGTGCTAAGCAGACATAAAAGAAGGCAGGAAATTCATTCACTTCTGTTCCTGCTATTAGAAGATTGAACTGCTGAAAGGAACTGTGTCTGTATTACTGAAGAGAACTGGAATTGTAAGCAAACTATGTTTTTGTGTTGAACCGTGATTGTTTGAAGAAGTGTTGTCTTTGTTTTAAGAAGCCAAGTTTGTTTTTTACAAGTAAAGACTGTTTATTTTTCTTTAAACATTCAGAGTCTGTGAGTATCTGTGTGTTTTGCTAAGCAACGTATCTATTCACTGTCTGGTCCGTTGCACCACTTTGCGGAGGGCAGTTACCCTCAACAATACACTTTATTTACAGGTAAGTATACATAAAGATGCAAATTTAGTATTGTAAATAACAATACTAGTAGTAGAGGATAATTGGAAATGATGGTTTTGTAGCTGGAAAGGAAGACATTGAAAATTAGCCACAATGATAACATTCAAAGGATTATAATACATGTTTAGGATCATGTAACAGAAGTCTGAAGGCTTTTATTTTAATTATAAATAAATCAGCAAAGCAGAACAACATTTCTCATAAAGAGAAAAAAATATATATTCATTTCTGTGGGTTGAACAAAGTATATATTTTACAATCTATGAATTGCAATACCATTTGAGTGATTCAGGGTACTAAAGGAATCTCTTTCAATATAAAAAAAATAGATCAATATGGCTAATTATGCAAAAAACCAAATAGTTTGAATTGCACAGATGAAAATACCAGTGTCAAAGAAAACACATCCTTTCAACTTTATTGGCTGGCCAAAATAATATTAATTAAACTACCATAACTATATTATTAGTGCAATTGCAAGTAGTAAAACAGCATCAACTTTCCAGTTCAGTAAACTTCTAGGAAATTAGGAATGGTTGCTTCCAAATAGGAGTAATACTTTATTCTGTTCTTGAGTTATTATCCAGTTGTAAGCTCACTGTCCTTGTCTCCAACCTTCTGTTGATAGGCAATAGTTATCTATCTTCTAATGAGAAGTTATTTCATTAGGTATAATTGAAAATAGATAGCTTTTATTTTAACTGTATTTCTAAATCTACGTAAAATATTATCTGACTTCTATTTTCCTTCTTAACATACTCTGGATCTCTGGATCATGTTATTTTGACCAAAAGTCTTAAGTCTGTATATCAGAACTTCTTTCTTTTGGAATCAAATTACTTGCATGAGAGATAATTAATAGGGATTTATTCAAATGTTTCTTCTCAGTAATCAGAAACATGTTCTTCATCTCAAAGTCAAATTGCATTCATTTATTTTGTTTGTGCAATAACTTTTACAGTTGTTAACACTCAAATTAATCAAAAAATGTTAAATCAGCCATATTAAACATTTCCACAGAGGTCTCTTCTTGCTCACCCCTCCTGCCTAAGAGCAAATTCTTACAACATTGATCAGGTTTTATCATTTGCCTAGACCTGGCTTCCTGTACACAAACAAGGAAAATAGTGTATGAATTAAGTCCCAAGATTATCTGCTAATACACTTTCTCAGGATTCAGAGGTCCAAACTATTTCCAGATTACATTATTAAGCATTACCCTTGCTACCTTTTCAGTCCATCTGCCTTAGCTCTGCCCAACTGTTGTGGATTTAATAAGACAAACACAACTTTTGGGTTAATCAGAGACAAATTTATATATTGTGCAATAGGTTCAAGGCTCTGTACATGAAACGTTGAACAAAGACAGAAATTAGGTACAATGGTTTTATACCCTTCTAGACAAAGGATTCTGTTAACTCAGCAATTCATATGGTCATATACATTTATCATTTTTAATTGACATTTCCTAATTACAGAGTTTCTTTGCAAAACAGTTATAATTCTTTTTGTAGATTACTGAAGCATAGATTCAAATCATCTTCTGACGATAGACAACTTTTAACTCATGTGGATCCCCTTGACCTAATCAACCTTTAAGCTGTATGTCATTAGAATGTTCCTTTCTTCTGACAACTTAGAGGTCTCCTAGAGGAACCAAAAGGATTTTGGCTGAGTTTGTACTTTTTCCAACCGGATGCATTGCTTTTTAGAATAGAGTGAATAGAAAGTTATCCAGTGGTCATCTATCAAAGCCCGCTTCATTACATTATTCCCCCCTCTGAAAGTTTTTCAATGCAGAAACTTTCACTATTCTCATATAAGTTTGACTTCTGAGTATACAAGGTTCCAATAAACAATTCTACCATATATAGGGTCTAACAAAATATAATAATGAAAGTAAAGGATATGTAGTTCTTGATTGTTTTTTTTTTTTTACTCTCTTGATTCTTGGGGAGATTCTCTACCTTTTTCTACAGGTTCCATTTCCTCATATGGGTCTGCCTCAGAATCTTTATGTTCTTCCACAGTATAGGGACCAAGTTGATTAAGAAAATGTTCTATCAAAGCTAGTTCCTTTTTAACTTGAATCTCCTTTACTGCTCTTATTGATAGATGTTTCAGCATAGGGATTGCACAAGGAATAAAAGCTAGGCCTGCCACAGCCATATTAATCCACCCGGATCCAGGCAACCAAGGGGTTAGTGGTGTGTGTGGTTTGGGAAACAGGAGTAGCAATAAAAATCCTAGGTCTACCACAAAACCGTTTCTTATATATGTAAAACAAGAGTATTAGTAAGGCTAGAAAAGCAACTACCCACAGAACCCACACCCAAACTCCCTCTAACATTAGTATGTGTAAGAAAGTGTTATACTACAGCTAATAATATGTATATGTACAATGTGAAGGCAGTTGTCCTCTTTACAAATCTTCCGCCGTGCGTTGAGAATCAGCTTCCAGAGTGATTCAGCAAGGCTGATGATCACCACCGTGCGTAGAGAGCCCGTTGCCGGTAGGACTCAGCAGGGTGTATTCTTCTTAAACTTCCGCTCCAATGGCCTGTCAGTTTTTTTGTTACCTGGTATCAGTCTCATCCAGTGGATCCAGGACCGTCCTCCTAAGATCTTAAAAGCACAATTACAAAACCAATACATCTGGGCGAGTGCACAAAGGAATCTGAGCAGTTGTAGTCCTTTTCAGTTGGGAAACAGCATAGGCAACGACTCAGTCCTAAGAAAGAAAAAATACAAAAATAGTCCAGATGATGAAGAACGCTATTCCCACTGGTGGCTGGATCCTTTGGATCATCAACTTCACTGGACCTTCTTGATGAGATTGGGCCCGTTCACTTGGGGTCTAACTTCCGTCCAGTTTGGATTAACATCCAATCATCGTGGTGGAATTTGTGGACTGGAAACTTCAAAGGTGGTGTTTGGGCTAATAGTCCTTGTTTCCTAAAAACTTCAAAATATCTGGACAGGTTATACACATATTGTTTCAATACTTTGTCTCTGGTTTCCAAGGAAGTAATGCATATGCTTCCTGTAGTGAAAACTACTCCAAACAACAGTTCATATGATGAAAATCTGTCTAGGTTGGGTAAAATTCTTGACACCACTGTTGCTGTAGCATTACTGCAGATAAAAGCTGCCACCCACCCTATGAGGTGGTTCACTATGACTAATAAATATTTTACACTCCCCACTTTTGGTAATTCTGTAAAATCCACATGAATACATTGAAATGGTCTTAAAGCTGGTGGTACCTTTTACCCATCTGTTGTTTTCTGACAGCATGTTCATTCACCTTTTTACAAACCAAACATTTGTTTATAATTGATGTTACTAAAGGATATATCCCAATACAACCATAGCTTAGTTTAAAAGTTCATCTACAATAGCTTGAAGTCCCCAATGACTCCACCCATATTTTGCCAAATGATGTCCAGAGACTAAGGGTTACAATGTATTAAGCAATAGCCATCATAAAGTCATCTTATTGCCCCCCACAAACTGGGTCCTCAATTCACCTACCTTAGAAAGGATGGAAGGCTGAGTCAACCTTGAGCCTGGTGAGATTCGAATTTACAGTAATTGCAGACAGCTGGTGTTAAATTACAATGCATTTGTCTACTGAGCTATCCAGGCTCCCTGTCCATAGAGCTTAATTTAATGAATACAATACAGAATCTAACATTTTAGACAAAAATGCCACTGAATCTCTCTTACTACATATTGTAATTTCCAACTCATCTCTGTGACAATTCCAAAAAAGGCAGCAGCTTATGCTGCTGACAAACAAACAAATAAACAACAAACATACATACAAACGAACAAACGTGCCATCTGTTAAGTATGCAGAATGCACGCAGACATAAAAAAGACAGCTTCAAAAATAAAACAATCTAAATGAGGTATTTTGAATCAATACTCTGAAATATATTTGGATCAAACTTTAGCCTCAATTCTCTGCCTTTAGTAAAATGCAAATCAGATTAAAAAAATCTTTCAAAATCATTTCTTTTATATAGGTTTAAGTAAGCGTTTTAAACCTCAAAAATTTCCAGAAAAAATAAAATCAAAATTTTATTCAGAGCAGAAAAGCTTTCATATGCAAATTAAAGAGACCAGCAGCAAACAGCATTAGCCGACCACCCACTTCTCCCTCCTTTCTCTGCTCAGCAGAGAGACATGCTGTCCGCAGCCCACCCTTTTCCTGCTTCTTTCTTCCAAAGGAAGGGGGGGGGAATACAGGGAAAAAATATTTAAAGTACATAGAATTCTCATCTTCCTTTCACCTCTCCTTTCAACAACACAACCTTCTGCATTTCTTTCTAATTTCTCACATTATCAACACACAGGCTTTTCATATTTGTACTGCAATCAGACTTGTTTAAACCAATTTCACATACAAAAAATCACACTTCATGCAAACCAACCATTACAATCATCTCAAATATCTCCCACAGCCTCAAGCACAAATCATCTCACTTTGCTGGCAGCCACACATATCACAATCAATTCAATTCCATTCAATTTTACACACTATCATTATATATATACATATATATTTAACAGAAATCACAACAAATTGATCAAGTCATATCTGTTTTCCCATTTAGACAGGCTTTACCTTTTTAACTGCCTGCTAAACCCCGGGAGGGAAGAACAGTAAACAACAGTTCTCTGGCTGTTTAAGAATGTCAATTTATCAGAAAATTTATAACACTGCAATTAGTTCTTCTCTTACCACACATAAGATTACACACAATACTTAGTTCCTTAATTCCAATACTTAAATGCTTAATTCCAGAGACTTCAGGATGCCACCTGGTCCCCCAGGGGGTTGATCAAACCCCACTCTTCCACCCCTTTAAAGGGTAGGCACCTCTAAACAGAGAGATTTTAACTCTCTGATTTATACTTACCTGTTTTCTTTTCCTTTTTCTTTCTTTCTTTCTTTCTTTCTTTTTTATGTATTTATGTTGAGTCTCTGTGTCTGATTAACCTTCAAGGATTCTTGACTGGCCTGTCTTCGTCAGCAGGGTTTACGGCACCTCCTCACTGAATCTCCCTGAACTTCAAAGCAGTCCTAATGGCCGGCCAGTGGATTTTCCTTGGAGAGGCGTCGATTCCCACTGAGGCAGGCTGTCTGGTAGAACAAAAGTTCCCTGCCTCGTAGTCCCATCTGCAGGGTGCCATAAATGTTGTGGATTTAATAAGACAAACACAACTTTTGGGTTAATCAGAGACAAATTTATATATTGCGCAATAGGTTCAAGGCTCTGTACATGAAGCGTTGAACAAAGACAGAAATTAGGTACAATGGTTTTATAACCTTCTAGACAAAGGATTCTGTTAACTCAGCAATTCATATGGTCATATACATTTATCATTTTTAATTGACATTTCCTAATTACAGAGTTTCTTTGCAAAACAGTTATAATTCTTTTTGTAGATTACTGAAGCATAGATTCAAATCATCTTCTGACGATAGACAACTTTTAACTCATGTGGATCCCCTTGACCTAATCAACCTTTAAGCTGTATGTCATTAGAATGTTCCTTTCTTCTGACAATTTAGAGGCCTCCTAGAGGAACCAAAAGGATTTTGGCTGAGTTTGTACTTTTTCCAACCAGATGCATTGCTTTTTAGAATAGAGTGAATAGAAAGTTATCCAGTGGTCATCTATCAGAGCCCGCTTCATTACATAACAACTGCAAATGATTTTGGATGCAACAGACACTAATAGTTCACAGTGGCTCACTAATGACTCTTCCAGCATATCTTTTATTTAAAAAAAAAAAAGCCCACTGCTGAATGCAATAAATGTGCAAAAGTAATTCTACTTTGCTTCCCTTGTCATTATGATGTAGGCCTGAATCTGTGTATGAATTGTGGTCTCTCTGACCTTGATTGTTATCTTGGAAACATTTCATTACCCAAACTAGGTAACATCATCATATCACTGATAAAGTTACCTAGTTTGGGTAATGAAACATCTGCAAAAAAACAAGCTTAGAGAGCACAAAGGACTCCTCATTTCAACCCTGAGATACAAATATTCTCATTTATTGGTAAGATTCTAGATTGGTATACAAGGCCATTCAGAAGCAATCCTGTTAAATGGTTCTTAAACTGTTTGATCCAATAATCTTTTTCTCAGTCAAAATGTCATTCCTTTCCCCTTCCCAAAAGACCCATACTTGCTTTATAGAAGCCTCTTGGCAATGGAAATTCCAAATGTAATCCTCAACTCATAAATAAGCAATTACTAATTGCTTTATTACCCTGAGGATATGCCCAAATTACTCCATTGGAATAATCCTCCTTGGTTTAAGAACCACTGTTCTTCATTATCTTTTAATTTCCTGCAAATATACCTAAATACCATCTGGAAAAACATTGTATCATCAAGCCACCAATCTAGTTGGTCTCATTTCCCTGTGGAGTTTGCATCAGTCAGCCTCATGGTTAACAGAATGTGAATTTGTTAGATATACAATTCTTACATTTCCCATGGCCAACTACAAGCCAGCATGCTGTTGTATGGTACCTATTAACCATTATGTTGACATACACCCAGGATGCTTTATATGAATTAATGAACATTAATCATGGGAAGAATGAGGGCTTATATTTATGCAATATGATACAAGGTTAAGAAAAGGTGAGGATTGATTGGAATAAATTAAAAAATCTAAAGCAAAAAGGCAAGCATGCAATCATTTCTGAACTTTATCCACAGATCTAAGGGAGCAACAGTTGTGTTAATATAATGCATAAAATTAATAACTGAATATCATTGATTTTAAATATAAATATTTCAGTTATAATATTAATTATACATACAGTATATAATATGCTAGATCGTTGAGTTAAAAGCTTATGATTTAACGCTATTTTACTGTAATTCATCCTCTCATTTACGATAATTCATTAACAAACTACTGGAAGCAAAAACTTAATTGTTATTTGTGTAAAACTTGATTATAGTTTGACCTCCTTGATATCCTTTAGAGAGATTTCTTGCCTGGATATTTAAAATATTTCCATGTGAAATAGCCATAATATACATATTTGAAGTTGATCAAAAGACTTTTTCCTGAATGTGATTTTCCCCTTTAGCAGAACTTAAAGTTCACTTCACCTCCCTTATTATTTTAATTACATATTCTACAGCATAATGGCATTAGGGAGTTCAAATGTACAGTATATTGAATATCAAATGTTCCCAACCTGTAGCTTCAGGTCCACAGTCATTCTCCTAAACATTATGGGGTTATCCCTTAGATAACTTTCAAGTTTTGCCACCAAATTGAAATTTTTGGTGTGGCAAAAGGAAAGTTTACTAAATACATGGAAAAATAACCAGAGAATCATAGACCAAATGAGTTGGAAAGATAACAAATCTTGAAATCCAGTCCACCCTACACCCAGTGCAGGAATCCACTATATCAGGGGTGTCAAACTCAAGAGGTGGTTAGATCCAGCCTGCAGGGCTGTCCTAAAAACAGCGAAGGACTGGCCCGTGGTGCCTCAGCCTGGCTTAGGCTGACCGGGCATTGTCTGCAACCTGGTGGCAACCATCCAGGCCAGAATGTGGTCAGCCTTTGATCTGTGGCACAGCCTTGTCCCCTGGGTGTGCCCAAAGGAGGCAGGAAGGATGTGTGGGTACCAGCATCTCTGAGGACTTCATGCTGAATGCTTCCCTTTCACCCAGGATGTCAGACCTCATGCGCTCGCTGCCTCCTATGAGCATGCCCAGGAGGTGGGGCTGAGGTGGCACCATGGATCTAAGCCTGGCCATGGTCCGGCCCGAATGGACACCACCAGGTTGCAGATCAGTGTGCGGCTGCACCAGCATCTCCATAACCTGCTTGCCGGCCTTTCACTGGAACCACCCCACTGCTGTGTAGGAAAGCCATGCTGCCGATCTCTCTCCCTGCCCTCATCCCTTCCTGAGCATGGAGGAAGGAGGAAGATGGGAAGGAGACAGAATGGGATCTTTAGGCCATGGGGCTTCTGCCTGCCAGGTGCAATGGGTGATATGCAATTGCCAGGGTTGTGGGTGGGATGCGGTAGGCAACAGTGGTGGCATGCAGCTTCTGGCATTGCAGGAGTGGGGGCAGAAGCAGAAATCAGGAGCAGAACAGAGGCAACAGAGGGGAGGGTGGACAAAAAGGGAAGCCGCTGCTCCACAAGTTTTTTTTAAACTGCCAGAGGCTCTGGAGGGATCAATATGGCTTCCAGTGCAGTCCAAAGTACCTTGAGCACACACCATTAAAGTGGTAATAGGTGAGAAAAAGAAATAAGCACTCCATAAAAACAGCTTTCATTAGTTTGTAGCCTGCCATCACAAAAGGTCTCTATCAGGTCTCTGTCCCCTCCTTGTGTGTTGCAAACAACCATTTCCAGTGGGGAAAACAGGACAAAGCAGAGTAGGGGAAAATATTTTCCTTTGCTATATTTCCAGTCTGAATTAGACCATGGCAGGGTTCCTACAGGAGAGCCCTTTTAAGGATTATGTATTAATAAAAAAGCAACTAATTTACCTCTGTTCCTATGTGCTAAAGGTGTTGCACATAAAAAACAGAGGAGCTCTGATCAACTATCACAGTACAGCCACAGCTGTACTGTTGTCTGTGGACTCTTCCACTAAATGCAAGCACAGGATAAACTGAGCCTGGTTTGTTCTCAGTCTTTTACTTGCAAAAGTGGCATTTGATCACAGCAAGGAGGCATCAAAAATGTTTCCCCATTCATATTTGAGCATCAAGAAGGGACAGGAAAGGAGAAAGGGAAAGAAGAAAGACAAAGAAAAAATAAGGAAAGAAGGAAAGAGACAAGGAAGGAAAAAGAAGGAAAGAGGGGAAGGAAGAAGAAAGAAAGGAGAATGAAGAGGGAATGGGAAAAAAAGAAAAGGAAGGAAGGAAGGAAGGAAGGAAGGAAAGAAGGAAAGAAATTATAATGAGAGGGAGGGTCTGAGGAAAATCCTGCCTTAGCACTTGGTCATCTGCAGCCCTGCTGCCTTTTTGCCATCCCCTTGTCCCCTCTTTCTGACCTCTCTTGGTGGTCTCCCATCCTATTGCTGAGGATGCTTTGGTTACAAAGTTGGCCTCCTCGCATGGAGTGGGCCTCCCTCTGACACACACACTTTACCCTCCTGTACACACCATGAGCAATCTGGCCAAGGAGAGCGAGCACAGCAGCAGCAGGCCTCATAGAGGAGGTAAGCGCAGCTGGGTGGCCCCTTGGAGAAGGCTGGGCACTTGCACTCCACTGGCCAGGGCTCCAGGCAGCCTGCACCACCATCTGGAGGTCCTCCGCGTGGCCTGAGAAGAATGGCAGTGTTTCTCTGGTGGACAAGGGTTTGGCACTCGTCCTGGTCTCGCCTTCCTCTTCTGGAGACAATGCATCCCCTAAGCCCCACATGTCCATCACAGGTGCCCCCAGCCATGAGCAATGTTGAGCTGGACATGCCTACCATGGCCACACCCACCACAGCCATGCCCACCCGACCCCCCAAAGACAACCACAAGCTTGATGAGGTCCACAATGAAATCAAGTTTGACACCCCTGCATTATATCATTCTGGCCATCGCACTCCCATATGAAAACCAAATCACCATTGAATATTATCCTTTCATGTTTGGACCAGTGTTCAAAGCAAGGGTGGGTTCTACTTACCTTTACTACCAGTTCACAGCAGGGCTGCGCACGCTCTTCTGCGCAAGTGCAGAAGCATTTTGATGACGTCGGGGTCGGTGGGCGGAGCCTCCTGCCAGTTTTACTATCGGTTCTATAGAACTGGTGTGAACAGGGGCAACCCACCACTGGTTCAAATGTATTTGAACTGATCATTTTGAATTGTGATTTTATTGTCCAAATGGTAGCTGATCTCCTTTTTTGACGCATATAGACAATGTGAGCTCTATCACTGTCTTAGGCAGGAGTTAATGGAAAGGATGCCAGATTTCTACCAAAGTGTAAAAACCAAAACAGAAAAATAGGGTGTGTAAATCTGTGACAGCCACATCATTCAAAAACATCTGTTCATCATAATTGCATATCAAACCTAGCTATGAATTACAATAGCATATATACAGTATGCTTTGTGCAGTGATGAAATTATTGTCATGTACTGGCTACATGGTTAAATTCAGGACTGGGCAATAAACTTCAAGAACCCATCCATGTGTTTAGGCATGGAAGCCATTAACTATCATTTATTCTGTCTCATAGAGTTGTGAGTAAAAATTTAGGATAGAATGTATGTACAGCATTCATAGTGCTTCAAATACCTAGAAAAACAGCCAGTTATAAATCTTACTATCTAACTACCTAACATAGTTTATTTATTAATTCCTCCATTTAGTTTATTTTGCTAAAAATTTATAAACACAATCAGTCTAATCTCCAATTTTATAACTATTGACTAAAATTAATTGGCTATAAAATAAGTTATTTTACTTATAGCATTAATTTATCCAGATTTGCATATGCCATTGTCTCTCTCTTACACATGTACATACCATTCTCACACAGACAAATATAAAAGTTTATATATAGCACATATATGTGCATGCATAGAGGCAAAGAGAAGATTCAATAATACTTGGAAGGAGAGGAGAGGAGAGGAGAGGAGAGGAGAGGAGAGGAGAGGAGAGGAGAGAAAAGGAAAGGAAAGGAAAGGAAAGGAAAGGAAAGGAAAGGAAAGGAAAGGAAAGGAAAGGAAAGGAAAGGAAAGGAAAGGAAAGTTCTTTAGACACTACAGAAAGGATTGCATCAAGGAAACAGTCACTCAAAGCATGTAAGCCTCCAGCAGTAATGTGTATTGTTACTTGCACTTCTTGATCACTTCCTTAGTTTTAGTAGTATCTATTCTTAATAGAGAATATCAAATCTCATTTAAAGATTTTAAAAAATAACTGAAACTGTTTGTCAGGTAGCCTGATGCTTACTGCCATAAAATAAGGGGGGGAGGGGGAGGGAGAGAACTGTGGATAATTTTACATTGCAGCTTTGCAACTGCAGTTAACTTCAAGGCCTTGTTGTCAGTTGGCTCTGGTATGCAGTGGCCTCTGGTTGCCTAGCTACAAGGGGACTGGGCTGTATACTGTATCTTTATCTGTGGTGTTTCTGCTCTGGTGCCTCAGAGCTTGGTTGAAACCGTCTGCTTTTGGTTTGTCCTAGTAAAAGTACTTTTCTCTAAATCTATGGAGTCAAGGATCATTCTTTCCTAGGAAATGAACAGAAGCAGCCTTGACATGAAGCAAACTCTGCTTTAATGGTCAACCAGGAAACAGCAGTCTACTGTGGGGGACCAAACATCCAATGTCTAACCACAGATGTGAGCTGGAGGAAATTGGAACTATGGCTGGCTCCCCCACTAAACCACACCAGACTCAAGGTGAGGCAGAATGGCAAGAGGAGCTGGACTTCAGCGAGAAGCCCATAAGGCTCAGGTGCGTGAGGGATGTGGGGCAAAGGGAAGACACCCCCCCCCCGAGAGAAGCCCAGAGGAAGCCATGTTGACCCAGGCCCTGTTCCTGATACAACAGGTTAGCGGGAGTTGAAGAGCCCAAGAGCCTCTTGCACAAGGTCCCTGGGTCGCCCCAGACCATGCTGTGCAAACCACTCCACGTGCAGGGACTATTCCTCAAAGGCACCAGGCCCCTTGGGTGTTAAGTATGGGGGAGACCCTGAGCAATTGGGGTTCTTCCTGATGCAAGTCTGCAACTACATGCAGGAGTATAGGGCCAAACTGGAGATGGCAGAAGCCCGGATAAGAGAGTAACCATGGCCCTGGAGGGGCAGCAGTGAAGTGGATGGTCTCCCTCCACAATGGCACAATGGCACAATGGCAATGCCCCCCAATTGCAGAACTATGACCAATTTATGACAGCCCTTCACCAATGGTTCGCAGACCCTCTGGCTGAACACAAGGCTAGTATCCAGATGAAGACCATCACCCAACGGCAATTGTCGGTGCCCACATACACCCAGGAGTTTCAAGAGTTGGCCAGTTGGTCACATGGTCTGAAAAAATCCTCATTGACTGCTTCAAAGATGGCCTCAATGATGACCACACCTGTGTCTTGTGCGGGATCCCATGAACCCTACAATGCTGTTATGTGTTGCCCTATTTTATGGCAGAAATGGAGATCGACCTCACCCGGGACTGACACTGGAGGCCCAGCAGATGAGGTGAGTCCTTCCCTCCCATGTGTAAGAAACACCCCAGGAGCATGATGTGCCTCAGACGTCGGGGGGAGAGGCACCAAGTTGCGGCATACCAATCCAGAAGACCCAACCTCAATGCCATGGCAACCCTTAGGGAGGAGGCAACAAAACCAGCTCCAAGGACCCAAGAGACAGCACTGAAAGGTCTGGAGGTCATAGAGTTCACCCCTCCTGGCTCTGATGGGTTGAAAACTGTGACCAACTTGGGTGAGGCTAACAGCGACAGTGATGATGATCCCTGGGTAAGTCAGAGGGTGACCCCTGTAACTCTCCCTGTGAGTGATGCCCTCTTCAAGGGGCCAAGGGAGGATGCTAGCTTTATTGAACTCGGGCTGCACTAGGTGCATAGTCAGCCCTGAAGTCATTGAAAAGCTGGGACTCAAATAGCTGAGAGTGCCCTTAGTATTTTGCTAACTAGATGGGACTGTAGCTGGAGGGGGCCCAGCTCACTTTATAACTGAACCAGTAGAGATGAGAATGGGAAAGCATAAAGAGACTCTGAGTTTTATAGTGGTGCCAGGGATGGAAAGTCCTTCTTGGACTGTCTTGGCTGCAGAAATGGAACCCTGAAGTGAATTGGAGGAGGGGGCTCTTAAAGATTCAGCAGAAAGAGCCAAGGAAGAGGAAAAGATCCCAAAACCCAGCAATGAGAGAAACAAAGGACAAAGGGATCTGGGGGCAGCAGCTTGGCATCACTCAATAAGCAAATCCAAAATCCCAAAGGAATACTGGGACTTGAGAGATGTGTTTAGTGAGAAAGGCTCTGACGTCCCGCCCCATCACTGTTCTGACCTAGGCTTCACCAAATCACGAAACAGACTCCTTGTCCCAAAAAAACCCCTTTTTATTTGGCTAATGTGAATTCCTAACATTCCAGCAAAGTCCCAGCAAACAATATTTCAAGGGTGAATTGCAACAACAGACCTTATTAGTCCTTGGTTAGTTGCCAGGTTGATAGCTTTCAGACACAATGCTGTTCAATGAAATACTTGGCAAGGAGTCTCTGTGAGGCACGAACTCAGATAAGCAAATCTTCACAGTAATAAATGAACTAATTGTCTCTGCAAATACCATTACCCTTTTGCTCCTATTTATTCCCTATGGGAGGGGTCATTCAGCATCCCCTTGTGCCTTTACTCCCAAGTCGACCCCTGTTCCTTAATTGTTCCCTTCTCCTGACAGCCCTGCACATGCACATATCGGAAACAGGCTCCAGCTGTTCTTCTGCTCCACTTATCTCCGACTTCAAAGGTAGTTGATAACTGTCAGAGGGCCCTGGCCCCATCTCTGCCTCTGACGCAGAGCACTCATCAGAGCCTTCCCCAGACTCCAGGACTGGCCCATGTTCCTCCCCAACCTCTTCACTGTCTGAGTCTGCTGCCAGCTCCGTTGGCCACTGGCAGGCCATAACAATCGCCCCACGGACTGCAGTATTGAAATTCTTCCTGGAGCTAACTCCCGAAGCCTAAACTTTACTTGATGACTCCATGTGAGCTAGGAGAGCTTCGAATCTTCAGAAACAAGAACTTAAAACATGAATTTATCCAACGAGCAAGGCCACAAGTGGCAGCCCCAGTTTTGTTCTGGGAGAAGAAAGATGGGACTCTTTGTCTATGCATTGATTATAGGGGGCTAAATACAGTGTGCGTAGAAAATGTCTACCCATTGCTGCTGATGAAAAATATGTTGGCACATCTAGCCAAAGGAAAAATCTTCACTAAGTTAGACTTGCAGGAAGCTTACTACTGGGTGCAAATCAAGGAAGGCAATGAATGGAAAACAGCGTTTAATTGCGTCCTGGGATGTTTCCAGTTCCAAGGTGCTCCCTTTTGGCTTACAGGGGGCCCTGTGGTGTTCATGCAGTTTATCAATGAGGTGCAACTTATCAATGAAGTGCATGACTTTTTTTTACAAGGGAGTGTTGGTGTATCTGAATGATATTTTAATACACATTGAAAAGAGGGAGGAACATGTTAAATTCTAAAAAGGTTCTGAGCCACTGAACTGTATGCAAAACTTTCAAAGTGTGAATTTCACCAAGATAAGATTGATTACCTCAGTTATTGTATCTCAAATGAAGGCATGGAAATGGTAAAGGCAGTATTAGAGTGGGGCCTTCCCTGCAATAGGAGGCAAGAGGAGCTGCCCAATGGGCATGCACATGGCGGGAAACTCCTCTACAGGTAAAAGGAGAAATGCAAATCCTAGGTTAAATTTATATTTACTGACAAAGAAATAAAGGAGGACTAGTATAGATCTATTTCAAGCTATTTAGCTCTCATCAGCTAGCCATACCCTTCTGGGATTCAAACCCAAAAATGGAAGCAGTATGCTCTGCCCCATATTTGGGTAGACCAGGTTGCCCTGATAAAAACCAGGCAAACAAGGTCTGAGCTAATTTTTGTTTGTTGCTTATCTGAGTTTCTGTCTTGACCCAGTATTTCTGAATGGATTACTAAAATTGGTAATTTACCAAAATTTATAAAAGTTGGCCTCCTCAGTTTCTGCTTGGGGCAAGGAAACTGGGGCTGGTTTCTGCCTTCTTTAAGGGTTTTTTCCCCCCTATATTCTAGTGGAGAAATGGTACTTTCTTTCTATCCAAGGCTATATTCCGTTCAATTAATTTTGTGGGAAACATCCCCCCGCCCCCCCCAAAGAATGAAATTTGGGGGAATATTAAAAAGGCAGGATAGAAAAAAAAAAGCATCCAACAGTTCAGCCTCACACGTGTGGTAAGAGGAGCTGCCCAATGGGCATGCACATGGCGGGAAACAAACTTTCAGTTTCTTGTGCACGCATGCATCTTGGCCAGCTAGTCTGATGATCTGAGCTTCGGGTTGTGAACCCGGAAGAGTAATAGTCGACACCACACGAGCCCACCTCCAGCACTTCTCTGCCACCCCCCTTGCCTCTTAGCGCCCCCTAAGTCATCCCACCGTCCCCCAGGGGGCAGTACCGCCCACTTTGGGAACCACTGAGTTAAATGGATTCATGGAGGGATATCATTTGGGAGTGGTTGACACAGCAAATCCTGAACACCTTGAACTTCTATCTGGTGGGAGGAAAATTTGTCCAGAATTTGCATTCCCTGTTTTATAGAAGTACACACTACACACATGCACACCATTCAGAATCACACAGAGGCTATCCCCTTTACCCACTTCCACATAAAGCTTATCCTAGGTTGGTTCTTGCTCTGTGACACTAAGGCCCAAGCAGTCATAACTCCCTGCTAATTCCAGGCCTGTCAGGCCTGGAAGCCATCTTTTACCTTGGGCCTTCAGGCCTGCCACATTTAGTCTGTGGGAAACTGGGAGGGGGGATTGTATCGAGAAGGAGTGATATATATAGTCATAATAACATACCTTTCTCAGAGAGTCAAGGACATCTTGCCCTGCACGTGGAGGGCTGTGACTGGGAGGCATCTCCAGTTGGGACAGTGCTATTTTATTTATTTATTTATTTGTATTTCTATACCGCCCTTCTCCCAAAGGACTCAGGGCGGTGTACAGCCTGATTAAAAGGACAAAGACAGACAAAATTTAAAAATAATTAAAATTATTAAATAATAGGCCCACTTTAAAATCCCATTTAAAACCAATTAAGATCTTTACATTGATAGCCCAGCCTGGCAGAACAACATGGTTTGGAAGGCACAGCGAAATACACGGAGATCAGAGATTTTACGAATTTCTGGGGGCAGTTCATTCCAAAGGGCAGGGGCTCCCACAGAGAAAGCCCTCCCCTTGGGTGTCGCCAGCTGACATAATTTGGCCGATGGCACCCTGAGGAGACCCTCTCTGTGGGAGCGAACTGGCCGGTGAGAGGCTACTGGTGGCAGAAGACGGTCTCGAAGGTATCCAGGTCCAATGCCATGGAGCGCTTTAAAGGAGGTAACCAACACCTTGAATCGCACCCGGAAGACCACTGGGAGCCAGTGCAGCTCACGCAGGAGGGGGTGTCACGTGGGCACAATGAGTTGCGCCCATAACCACCCGTGCGGCCGCATTCTGGACCAGTTGGAGTCTCTGGGTGCTTTTCAAGGGGAGCCCCATGTAGAGAGCATTGCAGTAGTCCAGTCGGGAGGTGACAAGGGCATGAGTGACTGTGCGCAAGGCATCACGGTCCAGAAAGGGCCGCAACTGGTGGATCAGGTGAACCTGATAAAAAGCTCCCCTGGCCACGGCTGTCATATGTTCTTCTAAAGACAGCCGTGCATCCAGGAGGATGCCCAGATTGTGGGCCCTCTCTGTGGGTGGTAAAGACCTGTGATTGGACCACATGATGTACATGTGGGTGCTGGGCAGGGACTTGAACTTTCCTTTGGCTGGGGGAAACCTGGAAGCTTTCAGATTTGGGTTTTCCCAGATGTGCCAATATGACATCTCTAATAAAATGGAACTTTGAGGAACTTCAAGCCTCGGGGTCTTCTTTCATTGGAGGGTTACTTGGAACCCTGACAATCTGCTTTACCCACCTCTACATAAAGCTTCTCCTAGGCTGGTTCTTGATCTGTGACACTAAGGCCCAAGCAGCCATAACTCTCTGCCAATTCCATGGGGGAGAGGGACATGCCCCTCAGGCAATTAACACACCCACTCTGAAGAGGTAGCAGAAAAGAGATCTCCAAACCTCAAGCCCTGATTGTGACTCACAAATGATACTGCGCCCAGTAAGGCTGAATATATTGCACTGATGGTCTCATTAGTAGGAGTCTTGTTAGGATGTGGTTTGAGCCTAACTATGTTGTACAGGCAATATAAGTATATTGTAACTTTAAGCTGTAACTGTATTATGTGGCTTTAATGCTGAGTCATGCTGTAATCACATAATTACTGGTTGTGAGAATATTTAAGCAAAGCTTCTGTAACGTGTTCAGTTGCTGCTATGATATGCTGTTGAGAGGAAGCTGCAATGCCATGCTGCCATTGTGTATGAAGCTGTGATGATAAGCTACCATTGAGAGGAGCTGTTATCTGTAATCATTGTTTGATGGATCTGCAACCATCGTGAACCAGAGTGAGTTTGTTATTCTAACCAACTACTGTTTGTTGGGTAAGAAGATTCTGTAACTACTGGACTGATTTACTGGCAAAGACTTGGAATTTGTTTAAAGACTATGAGACTGTTTTTCTACTATAAAGTAAGCTTTTGATAAACCAGTTTGCTTATCTCTTATTCATTGCTCTCAGCAATGTTTCACTGTGCAATCTACTCTGCTGATTGGTAACACAACAATAACCTTAACAAGTCCCAGGGCTCATTTTGCACAATTTCAAAAATACTAAATAGCCTGGATAGCCTGGCTAACCTCAATTTGGCCTCACAAACCCTGGATGCACTAAACTAAGAGTTAAGGCAGGTTCAAGAAGCAACACGTGGAAATGGGCAGCCGGTACTAAAGCAAAACCATGGCTGTGGAGAATTTTGGGGTGTGTGCTTGCTTCAAACCTGACTGGAAGCTCACAGAAAGTGACATCAAACATCTGAAAATAATTGACATAAAAAATTGGATACTGTAAATTTCTCTCCAGAACTTTTCTCCTGGCTGCTAGACCTTCATTGGTTAAAAGCTCTCCTTTTTGAAGTCACTGCAAGGGTCCCTTTTCAGCTGCCTTTATCAGTGCCTTCCCCTTTGCATTAACAGTTTGAGCAATTCTTAATATTTTGCCAGTATGTCACCTATACTTATTATGTATTATGTATGACACCTACACTTATTATGACAAAAAGGGGGCAATTGTGGGAAGGCCCCCTCCAGAAGAATGAAATATTTTGGGGGATATTAAAAGGCCAGGATATAATATTTCCCCTAAAGGAGAAATGAAAAAAATAAAACCTTAAGGGAAGCAGAAACCAGCTCATGTTTCCCTACCCCAAGCTGAAACTGAGGAGACCAGCTTTTAGAAATGCAGATTTGGTAATCCATTCAGAAATACTGGGTCTTAGATAGAAACTCAAATAAGCAACAAACAAAAGATTGACAAAATTATCTCAGACAGACACCTAGGATTTGCATTTCCCCTTTTGCCTATAGAGCCAGTCATGACCCTACATGGCCCCATGGGAATCCAGAAGATATAAAGCCCACCCACCAGGGCCAGATTTAGATGAAAAGAGACCCTAGGCTATTCCACTTATGAAGCCCTTTCACCTATAGTGAAAGTGTAATTTTAATTTTGCTAACAATTTGAATGTAGGCCCCTCTTGATCTTGAGGCCCTAGGCTGAAGCCTAGTTAGCCTATAGGAAAATCTGGCCCTGCCACCCACTCTAAACTCCATTTTGTCAGCTGTCCCAGAATCACATGTGGTTGGTGGTTCTGCTTCATCTTTCCAATCAGACTCCAGCCTCCATTTTATTTCCAGCATCTTTCTTCCAGCTTGGAAATGAACCTGGAATGTTTTCTTCCAACAATTTGCTGGAGGGTCATATGCCATTTGGAGTAAATCAGATTTCATCATGCTTTTTTGTCTTTCCAAATCATTTTTCCCCTTTTTGTGGGATTCAAACATTCTCTTATAACCCCGCTCACCACTCTTTGCAAGCAGTGATCTGCTAGAAAAGGGACAAGTTGCTCTTACTAAAATATCTGAATTGTTCATTGAAAATTCATTTGATATTAGCCTATATGTCATACAGTACATTATTTAAGGCTAAAAGTTTTCATTCTTTCTTTATTTTGATTGTGATTGTAGTTCAATATATGTCATATGTAAACAAAGTCAAGAGGCAAATTTACACATTAACAGTGCTTTAATCTTACAAATTTATTACTCGGTCTTTCATAAATTATGTTCTTCATATATAATAGATTTTTGTTTCAGTTGGGTATCCCCAGATGTGCCAATATGACATATTTAATAAATATATACTTTGAGAAATGTGCCTGCCTCAGAGTTTTGATTCTATTGGGGATGTTACTTGTGTTATGGAAGGAAGGAATTAAGAGACATCCCTTCGGGGCAGACAGAGTCAGTTTATTATTGCAATAAGGTTCAGATAGGTATTGCTACCTCAAAATCTGAGCAAAGTAATGAACATGAGATTCCAGTTTTATATAGTTTCAAACAAAGGATTCTGCTAACACAGCAATTCATATGATCATATACATCTGTTATATTTAATTGACATTTCCTAATTACTAAGTTTCATATTATTCTTTGCCAACAGTCATAATTCTTCTTGTAAATCACTGAAGCATAGATTCAAATTATCTCTTGTTAATATTACATGTGGTCATCCTCGATCTCTTTAACCTTCAAACTGTATATCATCAAATGTCTCTTATCTCTGACAACTGAGGGGCTCCTCTCTGAATGTTTCTACTTCAAAGGAACTTTTGTTCTGCCTTTGTACTGTCTCAACTGGTTAATTTGCAAGCACATTTTCTTTCCTACAATACTATGAATAAAGAGGGCCCTCAGTTATCATCCAGCTGGACCCGCTTACCTACATTATTCCCTCCTCTGGAAGTTTTTCTATGCATAAACTTCTACTACTCTATTATAAGTGTAACAACTGAGTATACAAGGTTCCAATAAACTAATCTACAATATATAAGTTCGAACAAAATATAAGTAATAAAGGCAAATAACAAGTTATACATGATTGTGTCTATGCTATTGATTCTTAGGGAGATTCTCTCCATCTTTCCACCGGTCCCATTTCCACATATGGTTCTGCCTCAGAACCTGTAGTATAGGGACCAAGTTGATTAAGAAAATGTTCTGTCAAAGCTAGTTCCTTCTCAACTTGAATCTCCTTTACTGCTTTTATTGATAGTTGTTTCAGCATAGAGATTGCACAAGGAATAAAAGCTAGGCCTGCCACAGCCATATTAATCCACCCGGATCCAGGCAACCAAGAAAACCACATATCTGATGTCTGTAACCTGTGGCTTATCTTGGATGCCCTATCCTGCAATTCCTTGGCAATTTCTCTGACCATCCCTGATTTATTCATATAGAAACAACAGTCTTTTCCCAGAAATACACACATACCTCCTATGTTCATGGAGAAAGCATGGATATTACGGTAGTTTTCATTAGTCCAGACCCCCAAAGTCCCTGCCACAAACATTCCTGCCAGTGGTTGCAATGGGACCTAGTGAAGGGTCCTTTTGTTTATCTCTGAGAATTGGTCCTTCAAACAGGGGAAAAGAAGACACATAAACCTGTGTTGGACCTAATGGAGAGCCAGATTGTGAAGTGAGGGGCTGGAACAGACTAGTGCACCTTTCCTTGGATACCTTCCAGGACCTCTTCCATCCTCCCCATCTTGTGATGATGGCAGTTGGTGGTGTTGAGAAAGTGAGTGGTGTGCAGAAGGAAAAAGATCTTTGGTTAGTTTTACATCCCTAAGGTTCATTCTAGGACCAAGGTACACTTCTGATGGACATTGTTCTTTTGTCAGGGATCCTATAGGCCTACCAGGTTTGTAGGGGTCCGTTCTCCTTTTCTATTCCTCCCTCTACTGGGATTGTTAAACTCTTGATCCCAGGTCTAGGTGTTGGTTTAGGTCTAAGGCTTCTCTCCACCGTCTGATACCATGTTGTTGGCGGGAGTGGACTTGACCTAAAGTGTCCCCATTCAGTGTCCTGATACTGTAAGTTCGCCTGGGATTCTTGACATCTTTAATTCCTTCTATAGGTACAAGGGGAATTTCTTGAACACCCACAAGGCCTTAAGAGCGCAAGACCCATAGTTTACAAATTCACCATGTCAAGAAGAGGGTTAGGGATATGCGTAACTTGGGGTAGGGCAATATCAATTGTATTAAAACAATACCAACAGAAGGGCTAAAATAGCTGTTGCCCAGAGTCCCACACCCAATATCCCTCTAGCATGAGTGTCTTTAAGTAGTGCACACTGGATTCTATTACAGTTAATGGATTTTACATTAGAAACTACCGTCATGGAATGTTGTCTTCGTCTGTTCCAAGCTTCGGCCATGCGCTGGGAACCAGCTTCTGGGGTGGTTCAGCAAGGCTGACGATCACCACCGTGCGTTGAGAGTCCGTTGCCAGTAGGACTCAGCAGGGTGTATTCTTCTTGAACTTTCGTACCTTACCTGGTATCAGTCTCATCCAGTGGATCCAGGATCTTCCTTCTAAGATCTTAAAAGCACAATTACAACACCAATACATCTGGGAGAGTGCGCAAAGGAATCTGAGCAGTTGTAGTCCTCTTCAGTTGGGAAACAGCATAGGCAACCACTCAATCCTAAGAAAGAAAAAATACAAAAATAGTCCAGACGATGAAGAACGCTGGTTCTGCCCACCAGTCCCTTGGGTTCTTTTGGATCATCAACTTCAATGGATCTCCTTGGTGAGATTCCACCTTTCACTCCTTTGGGGCTGGCACAGGCCCGTTCACTTGGGGTTTAACTTCCGTCCAGCTCCGGATCAACATCCAATCATCGTGGTGGAATTTGTGGACTGGAAACTTCAAAGGTGGTGTTTGGGCTAATAGTCCTTGTTTCCTAAAAACTTTAAAATATCTGGACAGTTTATACACATATTGTTTGAATACTTTGTCTCTGGTTTCCAGGGAATTAATGCATATGCTTCCTGTAGTGAAAACTACTCCAAACAACAGTTCATATGATGATAATCTTTCTAGGTTGGGTAAAACTCTTGACACCACTGTTGCTGTATCATTACTGCAGAGAAAAGCTTCAACCCACCCTGTGAGGTGGTCCACTATGACTAATAAATATTTTACTCTCCCCACTTTTGGTAATTCTGTAAAATCCACATGAATACATTGAAATGGTCTTAAAGCTGGTGGTCTCCTACCCATCTGTTGTTTTCTGACAGCTTGTTCATTCACCTTTTTACAAACCAAACATTTGTTTATAATTGATGTTACTAAAGGATATATCCCAATACAACCATAGCTTTTTTTTTTAAAGTTCATCTACAATAGCTTGAATTCCCCAATGACTCCACCCATATTTTGCCAAATGATCTCCGGAGACTCAGGGTTACAATGCGTTAAGCAATAGCCTTCATAAAGTCAGCTTATTGCCCCCACAAACTGGGTCCTCAATTTACCTACCTTAGAAAGGATGGAAGGCTGAGCCAACCTTGAGCCTGGTGAGATTCGAATTTACAGTAATTGCAGACAGACGGTGTTAAATTACAATGCATTTGTCTACTGAGCTATCCAGGCTCCCTGTCCATAGAGCTTAATTTAATGAATACAATTCAAAGGTTTGAGCAGACCAATTTCGAGGCAAACCCCCTGTCTCCAGGATTTCTTTAGTGTGTCACAAATTGCTTCTTCTGTCTCCAGGGGGTGTCCCTCCAAATCAGGTCTTATTTTTGTATGTAACCAATTACTTCAGCACCATAATGTTCTCTCTCTCTCTCTCTCTCTCTCTCTCTCTCTCTCTCTCTCTCTCTCTCTCTCTCTCTCTCTCTATATATATATATATATATATATATATATATATATATATATATATATATATATATATATATTCTCAGGTTTTCGCGGGTGTTTGTATGTAGGTCTTTGGTTATTCGGGTCTTCCAGGAGCCTCCTGGAAGCACGAAGCCGAGAACACCAGCCTCAAGATGACGAATGAGACTTTGTCGAAACATCGCCAAGACACTTCCAATTTTACGTGGGAGAAGACCCGAGTAACCAAAGACCTACACACAAACACACACACACACACACACACAAAATAACCTTACAAACAACATATACAATACTTCACCCTGTGCTATACATAAGAAAGGAAGATTTGGTTCTTCGGATATATCCTCATAATTGCCAAAATCCACGTTCTCGGGGTACAGGTACCGAAGCATCCAATTTTCCCAGTGCATAGTCCACAAATGGTTTCCAAATTTTCCAGAAAATATCTTCTTTATAGTCGCCATTTCTAATTTTAATATCGCATGTCATTTTATTGTTTAAAGCTAATTTCCACATTTCACAATACCATTCTTCTATTCTAAAATTCACATCTAGTTTCCAATATCTGGCTATTATAATTCTACCCATTATAATCATAATTCTAATCAATTCTTTCTCATATTTTGTTGGTTCTATTTCCTTAATTATCAACAGTAATATAGTTTCTGGTCTCAATATTATTGCTTTTCCCATCATTTCAAATATCATTTTCTCCAATTGTTGCCAAAACTTTTTAACTTTATCACATTTGTACCACATATGTTCATAAGTCCCTAATTCCATATCACATCTCCAACATTGTTTACTAATTTTGTTATCCATCAATGACAATCTTAATGGAGTCAAATACCATTTCCAAACAACCTTATAATTATGCTCTTTAATCCTTACAGATAAAGTCTTCATAATTCTACTCTTCCAATTCACGTTCCAATCTAAATCTGATATTTTAATATTAAGTTCTTTTTCCCAATTCATCTTCATCACCCTTTGTGGTTTTCCATCAAAATTTATAATCTTATATATCTTACTAACGAGTCCCTTTAGCCTAATTTCATCTTTCATAATTTGGAATACTAAATGTTCAAATTCAGTTTTACTTCTACTTATCGAAAAATTGTCCCTTACTTTCTTAGTCCATTTTTCTATCTGTATTTTTTCAAACCAGCCTAAACCCAATTTTTCAATGATTTCTTTTTTCCTCCTTTCATTTTCTGAAGTTTTTAACCAATCTATTATAATTTGTATATTTTCATCTTCCATTACCCTATCACGACTTATATTAGTTTTAATTGGCCAATTTTCAATTGTCTATCCTAAGAAAATTATATCAGGAATTAAAATTTTAACAAATTTATTCCAAATTTTACTCAGTCCCTTTAACCAATAGCTATTAATTACACATTTTGATTTTGCTTTATCTAAAAACCATGTTGAGCCAAATCTCTTGATGTCTTTTAATTCTAAATCTCTCCAATGACCATCTTCACCTTTAAATATTTTTACCACAGTCCGAATAGCATAAGCCCAATAATAATTGAGTAGTTTGGGGATTCCTAATCCACCTTCCTTTTGATTTTGATACCACATTTTCTTCACTAATCTAGGTCTTTTCCCACCATTGCAAAATTTATCCAATTTCTTCTGATATCCTTCAATATCTTTCTCTGTTAAGTTTAACGGTAACATCTCAAATAAAAAATTAAACTTTGGCAACAACATAATCTTACACATTGCAATTCTACCAAACCAAGACAACTTTATCATTTTATATTTATCTATCTTTTTCTCAATTTCATTCATCACCACATCATAATTTAGTTTTTTTATTTCTTTAACTTTGAGTGAAAGTGTTATGCCCAAATATTTCAATGTATTTTTAATCCTTATCCCAACTTGTTCTTGCATATTCTCCCACTCCTTACCATTATTATTCATTAATAATTCAGATTTTGACCAATTTATTTTCAAACCTGTCATTTCCTCAAATTCTTCCAAATGCTTATGTATCTTTTTCAAATCTTTCTATCTTTCAAATAATGAAATCCAAACTGATCACTCAGTGATCATCCAGCTGGACCCGCTTACCTACATTACTTGGAACCCTGACATTAACTCAGATCACCTTCTAAAATAACCAAGCAGCTCTCTGCACCCTCGGGGCCTCTGTCCTGGGTCCTGAGACCCGGCTGCATAGCCCAGGAAACCAAGTAGCGCAAAGTCTCAGGGAAAATGGAGGAAAAACTGGAGGAAAATCCTCCAACACCGGCAGGACTGTTGCAACCAGAGGAAGTGATAGCGATAGCTCTGGAGACCTCTGCCGGAGCAGCTGCTTTCCCTTGGGGACCATGGCGGCGGAAGCAGCAGCAGCAGAGGTCGAGCTCCGGCTAGGTGCCTGACCTAAGGAACATGTGCCCTGGCCACTGGCTCAGGAGTTCCACCAGTGGAGTGCCAATTTGGGAGACAGCACCAGAGTCCCGTCACCTCAGGAACCGATGAGGTGCCCAATGCACCAGGAGCTATACCGAGCTGAGGGGGATACAGCTAGCCACTTGACATTCCAAGAGCCCCAGATTGCATCAGCCTGGGCAGAATGCACCATGGTCATTGAATGGAGACTCATGAGGCCCCTGGAAATCAGTGAGTCCAGAGAGTGGGGCTTCCAGTTAAAGGGCGAAGGGAAAGATGTTCACCAAATTGGACTTAAGGGAGGCATACTACCAGGTGCGAATCAAAGAGGGGGATGAGTGGAAGACAGCCTTCAACTGTCCGTTAGGCAGCTTCCAGTTTGAAGTCATGCCATTCAGACTACAGCCCCCCCCCCGACACACACAGTCTTCATGTATCTTATCTACGAGGTGCTGCATGATCATTTTTCCAGGGGGTCTTGGTCTATTTGGACAGCATTCTCATATTCAGCAAGACGATGGAAGAGCACATCAAACTAGTGTGCCAGGTCCTGAATAAACTCCTAGATGCTAAGCTATATGCGAAGTTCCACAAGACCGCTCTAGACTACCTGGACTACCGAGTGTCAAACGAGGGAATTGAAATGGACCCAAGAAAAGTAAAGGAGATACTAGACTGGCAACCCCCATGTACCTGCAAACAGCTTCAGAGCTTTCTGGGGTTTGCTAACTTTTACAGACAATTCATACTGGCCTTTGTGGAGGTTGCTCTATCCCTAACCAAACTGTTGAAAATGGGGGGGGGCACCCTGAAACCATGGCTGAGCAAATGTCTGGTCTGGTCTCTAAACTGCCAGTGTGCTTTTGAGAAGCTGAAGAGACTCTTCGCGGAAGAGCTCATCCTCAAGCATCCTGATCCCAAAAAGCCATTCATCATCCAGGCCAATGCCAATGACATGCCCATAGCAGTGATGCCTTGCAGCCCAACCCCCAGTGCCAGCTACAACCCTGTGTGTACATGTCCAAGAAACTCACCGACACTCAGAGACAGTGGGCAGTGTGGGAGAAGGAAGCATACACAGCAGTGATGAAATCCAAATTTTTTTACTACCGGTTCTGTAGGCATTGCTTGGTGGGCGTGGTGTGGCTTGGTGGGCGTGACAGGGGAAGGATACTGCAAAATCTCCATTCCCACTCCATTCCAGGGGAAGGATACTGCAAAATCCCCATTCTCACTCCACTCCAGGGGAAGGATACTGCAAAATCCCCATTCCCTCCCCACTCCTGGAGGAAGGATACTGCAAAATCCCCATTCCCTCCCCACTCTGGGGCCAGCCAGAGGTGGTATTTGCTGGTTCTCTGAACTGCTCAAAATTTCCACTACCGGTTCTCCAAACTGCTCAAAATTTCCGCTACCGGTTCTCCAGAACCTGTCAAAACCTGCTGGATTTCACCCCTGATACACAGTCTGGTGGGCTCTCCTCTCCTGTAGACACTACCTGGAGGGGAGTAAGGTGCCATTTGAAGTTTGGATGGATCACAAATATACTTGTCAACAAAGTATCTAAAACTAAAACTGCCAAGTAAGAAGCTTGGCCCTAAATTCATAGGATTGTTTCCAATAGTGAAAGTGATTAACCCAATAACTGTTCATCTTAGACTCCCACATCAGCTAGGGAAAGTGCATCCAGTCTTTCACAGCAGCTTGTTAAAGCCGGCTGTCCGCTCTCAGCTGAGACTGATAGAGCAGGCTACCCCAAAACCAATTGTAGTACAGGGGAAGACTCATTATGAAGTTAAGAAAATACTGGACTCTCAATTCCATCACAGACGCTTGCAATACTTGGTTCATTGGAAGGGGTACCTCTTGTCCGAAGCTACCTGGGTTAAGAGTTGGGATGTAAAAGCTGATAGACTAGTAAAGCAATTCCATGATAGGCATCCTGATAAGCCAAAGGGGGGGGGGAGAGGAAGTTGAACGGAATGTCACTAACCCCCTTTCGAAT
Source organism: Arizona elegans (assembly GCA_022577455.1). Classification (NCBI taxonomy): domain Eukaryota; kingdom Metazoa; phylum Chordata; class Lepidosauria; order Squamata; family Colubridae; genus Arizona; species Arizona elegans. The sequence goes on along the minus strand of JAKOOJ010000007.1, from coordinate 37,026,741 downwards.
TTCTCATTGTAGGATGTCCTCTTCAACTGAGGGGGGGCAGCCTGTCAGCCATGGAGCCATTTTTCCCTTGGCCTCTTCAGGGCTGCCACAGTGAAGGCCATCAAGCTGTGGGAATGGGAGAGATAGAGATAGCAAGGGGATTGTAACCAAAATAATTTTTTTCTCTCTGAGAACCAAGGATGTTCCTACCAGATGCTAGGAGGCGGGATGCGAGACCAGTTGAACTTTGGACTGTGACTTGATTGGACCATGTGATGGGATGCATGGGCAGGAGAAGGAAAAGTATACTTTTAATTAAGGAGGAAACCCAAGGGGGATCAGAGTCAGGTTTCCCAAGATGTGCCAATATGACGTACCTAATAAATATATACTTTGAGGAATGTCCATGCCTCAGTGTTTTGATTCTGTTATGGATGTTACTTGAAACCCTGACACGAACTCTTTGCCAACCAGTTAACAAATGTATGTAGGAAGCATACCACAGTAGTAATGGGAAACTTTAATTGTCCAGATATCACCTGGGAGACAAACTCTCAGCAGATTCCTAACCAACCTAGCTGACAACTTTGTCATCCAAAAGATAGAGGAGGGAACTTGAAGTAAAGCTATACTGAACTTAATTTTTACTAATAGAGAAGAAGTGATAGAGGGAGTTGAAGTTGTGGGAACCTTGGGTGAAAGTGACCATGTCATACTGGAATGCAGTATGACAAGCAATAGAAAATAATCCAACCAGTGTCTTAAACTTTAAAAGATCTGATTTTAACAAACTCAGAGGGAGCCTAAGAAAAATTCCATGGATGAAAATCCTAAAGGGTAAAACAACTCAAGAAGCATGGGAAACGCTGAAAAATGCAATCATAAAAGCCCAGTCCAGCACAATACCACTGGAAAAAAAAAAGCAAGAAATCCAACAAGAAACCAGCATGGCTGCACAAAGATCTCTCTGACAAACTGAAAGACAAAAAAGACAAGTACAAAAAATGGAAAGAGGGACACTTAACTGAGGCTGATTATCAGCAGGTAGCCAGAACATACAAAGATGAAGTCAGGAAAGCAAAGGCTCAGAATGAACACTTGCAACAAAAGTCAAAAGTTTCTTTCAACATATTAATAACAAGAAAAAAGTCTAGGAAACAGTAGCTCCACTAAAGAGAGAAGATTTATATATATTTTTAAATGTTTTAATATTTGTATTCTATGTTTTTTATCTTGGCTGTACACCACCCTGAATCCTCAGGGAGAAGGGCGGTATATAAATTGGAAATTAAATTAAATTAAATTAAATTAAATTAAATTAAATTAAATTAAATTAAATTAAATTAAATTAAATTAAATTAAATTAAATTAAATTAAATTAAATAATTAAATTAAATTAAATTAAATTAAATTAAATTAAATTAAATTAAATTAAATTAAATTTGCACTAAATAGAAGGGGAACTCATCAAAATTGACACTAAACAGCCAACATCCCTGAAGATAAGCTAAGGATCCAAAAAGATCTTGACAAATATGAACAATGGGCCCTATCCAACAAAATGAATTTTAATGTGGAGAAAAGCAAAGTTTCTAATTTATCCAGGAAAAATCAAAGGTATAAGTATGGATTAGGCAAAACCTGGCTCAAAAACAATAACTGTGAGAGAGACCTTGGAGTCCTAGTGGATGATATATTAAATAAGAGCCTGCAGTGTGCAGCAGCAGCCAAAAAAGCTAATACAATCCTGGGTTATATAAACAGAGGCATAGAATCAAGATCACGTGAAGTATTAATACCACTTTATAAAACCCTAGTAAGACTACACCTGGAATACTGCAACCAATTTTGGTCACCATGCTACAAAAAAGATGTTGAGACTTTGGAAAAAATTCAGAGAAGAGCAACTAAATGATCAAAGGCCTTCAAAACATATGGAGAACGGCTACAGGATCTGGGTTTGGATAGTCTAAAGAAAAGAAGAATTAGGGGCAATTGATAGCAGTATTCCAGTACTTGAGGAGCTGCCACAAAGAAGAGGAGGTCAAATTATTTTCCAAAGCACTAGAGGGCAGGACAAGAAACCTAACCAAAGAAAGAAGCAACCTGGAATTAAGGAGAAACTTCCTAACAGTGAGGACAATTAACCAGTGGAACAGCTTGCCTTCAGAAATCATGGGTGCTCCATCACTGGAGGTTTTTAAGAAGAGACTAGACAGTCACTTATCTGAAATTGTATAAGTTCTCCTGCTTGAGCAGGGGGTTGGACTAGAAGATCTCCAAGGACCCGTCTAGCTCGATTCAATTCAATTCGATTCGATTCAATTCAATTGTCTTCTTGATATTCTGAGTAAATTGCTCAGAAATAAGTTCTGTTTGTTTTATGATTGTGACTTGTCCTTTAGTGTAAATGTGGAAGGACAGGATTGGGCCAAGATAATATTTTGCTGCCTGGATGAAGAAATTTCTACTGAATCTGAGGCCCCAGGGTTAATTGGATGTGGGGGCAGGATACAGGATACATTTGTTGCTTTTAGCATTAAACAGAATTGTTCTGTTTCAAGTGGCAGACTGCTTGGTACAGACAGATAAACTCCACGGAAAGGGTATCATGCAGATTACTTTTATTCATCAGGCATTCTCTAAACAATAACTCACAGCCACTGAAGAGATTCTTCTGAGGTACACATAGTCTGTTCCCAATTGTGAACAGGGTGGTGAAACAAGGTAGTTTGTCCCTGTGTTGAAGGAGCAAACAGCTCCCGGTAGGACTGAAATTTAAAAAGCCTGCTAATCTACACATAGCAAGTTAGCCCCACAGCCAATCAGAAGTCTGACCCAGTGGCCAATCAGAAACACAGATGTGACCACATGACATACAACTACATTTCCTAAAAGCAATCCCTTAAGGGGATGGTTCTTAATTCCCAAAGTAACTACTTACTCTAACCAGCACAAGAATAAAAGACTGAGATGCAAACAAATGTTGCCTTTGACTCATCCCTGAGAATTCATTTTGATCACTTTACTTATATACATTTTTAAATAGTTAAGTTTGCATAGGCAAAATCCTGTAGCTGTAATCAGTGGTGGTTTTCTATTATCTTTTCTATTTCACTGAAAGGACTGTGGCATTGTAATTTGAGAAATTGTCTTGAAAATACAATCTGTGTAGAGTATCCAAAGGTCTACTTAAAGCTGTTTACATTTCAAAGCAGCATCTTATTTGGTTAGAGTTCCAAGTAAAACACCCCTTTAAAGCAATTGTGGGATGCAAGTGTACCCAGCTTCTCATCAGTGGAAAGTAGCGACTTCAGCTGTCATGAATGGCTTTTGCACATGCATAGAAGCTTCTGTCAGTGAGATGGATTAGCTAATTAAAATGGATTGGTCTCAAGATGACCTTGAATCAAGGCAGAACAATGTCTCTCCATGAAACAATTTCCCATGTTAAGGCAAGGGTACATGCCTAAGAGGTACATGATTTTTTGTTTTTTAAAAAAGTAAGATAGATGCAATTGTGCTAGTTTTGGTGCAGACTTTTGAGTAGACACACAATGATGGCTCTGTTGGTTTTTGTTTTTTAAAAAAGGCCAAACTTTTCAATCATAGCAGAACTGGCAACCTGAGGACAGTTTCAGTGCTGATGCTGCTTATTTATGGGGCCATATATCAAATTTCATATAACATTCCTGAGAAGGGAGGTTAAAACTTAGCAGGCCTTTATAGCTGAATGGTGTCAAGCATAACCTCAAAATGGATATTTATTTAACACTGCTCAAGAAATATTTTGTGTCAATTTAGATTTGACAACATCTTGGTCTAAAGGTCATTCCTTTGCCATTTGCAATTTTGTGACCAAAAGATATTCAGCGGATGAATTTTTTCTCTTCACTGAAAGAGAACAGAATACCTAAGTCTGGCTTTATATAGTATAGCTTAATTAAAACTCTTATTTTTCTAACTCTTGCCATTACTGTAATTTTTATTTTGTATTACTTTATTTTGAAGGTAATAACAGTTGGTTGTTGACATAACTGATATATCTCTGCTAAGAAACTCTAACTCAGACATGTAAAACTCAAGGCCCGTGGGCCCATCCGGCCCCAACCCACACGAACCCAGTCCGGTGCTCCCCTGGGGGCACACACAGGAGGCAGCGAACATGTGGGGGCTGGTGTCCTGGTGAAAGGGAAGAGCTCTCTGATTGTGTTCTGGCCTGGGTGGCCATCACAAAGTTGTTGTAGATCAGTACGCAGAGCCGCAGCAGCAGCGCTGTGCCTGCCATCAGTGCTTTCACTGCCTCCATGTCCCGCAGCACATGAGTGCTTCCCTTTCACCAGGATGGCCCCCCTCCTCCCCCCTCCCAGCCCCATGTGGAAATGTGCTGACACCCTCTCCCCCTCCCTTCATCCCTTCCTGGGCACAGAAGGAGGGAGGGAAGGAGGAAGGAAGGAAGGAGATGAGAAGGAGAAGGAGGGAGGCATGGAAGGAGGAAGGAAAATTGGAATGAGAGGGAGGGAGATTGGAATGAGAGGGAAGGAGGGTCTGAGGGAAGACCTGCCTTAGCACTTGGCTACCAGCAGCCTTGCTGCCCTCTCACCATCCCCTTGCCCCTTCCTCCTGGCCTCTCCTGGTAGTCTCCCATTCTATCATTGAGGATGCTTTGCTTATAAAGCTGGGTCTCCTCACATGAAGAGGGAGTAGGCCTCCTTCTGACTGAAGCACTTTACCCTCCCACACCCACCATGAGCAACCTGGCGAAGGAGAGTGAGCACAGTAGCAACAGCCTCAAAGGGGAGGTAAGCATGGTCAGGCGTCCCCTCAGGAAGCGGGGCAGGGCTGAGGTGGGCTGTCAGGTCCCAGCATTTGCTCTGCACTGCCCACAGCTCCAGGCAGCCCACACCACTATCTGGGGTTCTTCTGTGTGGCCTGATAGGGACAGCGAGGTTGTTCTGATGGATGAAGCTTTGGTGCTTGCCTAGTCTCATCTTCCACTGGAGACCTCCAGATCCCCCTTCCCAACCTTGCCTGGCCCCCCACAGGAGGCAGAGGATGACACTGCTGCATGTGGAAGCACGGAGAAGAAAGTTTGCAGGAAGCAGTTTCCTCCAAATCCAACTTCTGCCTTGACTTCTCTGGAGAGGAGGATGGGGTGGCAGGGGAGTTGCATGAGGGAAAGCTGCTCCAACAAGCCAGCATCCTTACCGCACAAGATTGGAAATGGGGATTCCCTTTTGAGAAGGGCCAGCCTCCCTCATGCAGGACTGGGGAATTCTACTCCCCTATCTCCTTCTCTTGCTCTCCAGAGATCTGTCAAGGCAGAAGTTAGAGTCAGTAGAAACTGCTTCCTGCATACTTTCTCCTTCATGCACACACACAGCTGCTTCATCCTCTGCCTCCTGCTTTGCTGGGAGGGGCACCAGACAGGAAAACACCAACAATGTCTGGGTTGGGAGAAGAATGTCTCCTTTGGTGTGCTGTGCACATGCACATGCGCACGCGCAAGCGTGCGCACACACACACATACACACACAACATTCCAAGCTTGGAGACTTTTATCCACATCTAAGCTTGCAAACTGCCAATCCTGCCTGGGTTTGGGGAGAAGGTCCTCTACTTCCTCTGTGGAAAAAAAGTCCCCAAACTTAGAATGTGGTATGTGTGTGTACACACGCGTGCACTCGGCTGTCAGCAGTTTCAGGAGGTAAGGAGCTTGTGGGGCACCAAATTGTTCCCATGTTGAGTTAACCGGTACAACTTGTTTCAACCTCAGCCATTCTGAGTCAACTGTGCCCAGTGAGCAGTGTTGAGCTGGCAATGCTGGCAATGCCTACCCAGCCATACTCACCTGGCCGTTGTGAGTCATCATAGTCTTACATGCAACTGGCCTTTTGAGGGCAACTATAATGGTGATTCAGCTCTCAATGAAATTGAGTTTGACACGCCTGCTCTAACTATTAAATTTAAATTTAATTATTTAATATTATTTAATATTAAATTTACTGCCGTACAGAGGTACAGAAATGAATGCCGGAATGCAGAAATCATGTGTGATATTGCTCTTATTTTTATTATATTATCTTACGATATGTTATAATATATAATATTATATTCTTTCTACAGATAGGAATAAGCTTTTATATAGTATAACATAAGACCTCTGCTGTACCAGACAAAATTATTCCAGTTTGTGTAGAGAACTCATGAGTTATCTCATATACTCTTTGGTTAAAATATGTGACAGAACAGGCAGTGGTGGGATTTTGCCGATTCTAGGCAGTTCGGCTGATCCGTTTGTTAAATTGCTGGCTCGTCCCACCCCCTTGCCCCTCCCCTCCGCACCACTATTTATTGCCAATAAATAGTGGTGGGTGAGGGGTGAGTGAGCCAGCAATTTAACAAACAGTTTGGTGTTTTTTTGTAATTTTATTGGCCTCGCAGCTGCCGTGGGGCTTCAAAGGGCCGCCCTACAGCTGATCAGTGTTAAAAGAAAACAAATGAGTAGACCGGTGCTTGCAAAAATAAATGGGTAGACCCAGTGGTGGGATTCTACTTCGGCAGAACCAGTTGTTAAGTAGTTAAGCCAGTGGTTGCCAAAGTGGGTGGTACCATGCCTTAGGGGGGCGGTAAGAGGCAAGGGGGGTTGCAGGGGGCACTAGAGGCAAAAGGGGGCAATGGGGGGGGGGCTAAGTGGCAAGGAGGGTGGCCCCCACCCTTTGGCCTGCACCTGGCAGCATTTACCTCCTTGCAAGCAAACAGCAAGAAAAAACAGCCCCTTTCAGTTTCAGCATAGGTTAATTAGCACAAGTTGATTAGATCGGCCTCTCGACTCTCAGCTGATTTGCTCTCAGCTGTTTTGCGCAGGGCTCTGTTGCTAGCTGCAAAGAGTGCTGGACCAGATCTTTTCCCCCTAGTTATGCTGAAAAAACAAAACTGAAAGTAAAGCAGGCTCTGCTGCAACGTGACAAAATGAGGCAGAGAGAGATTTCTTTTTCTTTACCAAAAAAGGTAGGTGCAAACAATGGGAAATTTAGGGAAAAAGAGGAGAGTTCAAGATTTTAAAACACAGGACTTCCGGTTTTGCTTGCCTCCGGTGAATGACGGTCCCTCTCCAAGGACCGCCAGCCCCGCCATTTGTAGAGCCGCTTTGACTTTGAGAAGCGGCTTGAAAACTCCAGAATCTGAAGGATTTGAAGGAGAAGAGTAAGCAAGGCGCAGGTCGAGCCCCCAGAAGTTTGCTACTGGGGAGGAAACAGGCGCGGCTCCCTTTCAACTTGCAGAGACTCCGGACGGCGTGGGACAACTCTGCTTGTTGCAGAGCAAGCCGGCTGCAGCAAACATCTAAATTGATTCAAATCAACTTTACTAATTAGCGGATAAAACAACCTGAACCTCGAAACCAAGAAACTGCAAGTATTAATTTTTTTTCTGTGACTTCTCGATCTAAGCAAAATTCAGAGCGAGCGAAAGCGGCTTGAAAAGATGGTGCCTCTCCAGCGTTAACAAGCTGAGAGCGAAAGTGATCTTGCAAAGCTATTCTAACAAGCTACATTGTTGCGCTGCTTGTAGCAAGCAAACAAGAGAAGAGGGGGAAAATCCTCTTTTAAAATAAGTCTGAGCTCGCTTCAGCTTAACTCTATCTTCACTCTGACTGAAACTGGGGGACTTTTTTAGAGGACTTTGTGGTGCTGGAAAAGGGAAAAGGATTTCCTTTTTCAAAAAATCTAATCTACGTGGCAGAATGGCTTCTAAAAAACAGGAAGGCAAGGCAGCGGGGGGGGGGGGGAATCCCCCACACACAAGCCTGAACAGCAGTTTTCTTCTGCTCAGCAGAGTCAGAAAAAAGATTTTGATTTTGAAAGTTTAAAAGAATTTATTACTCAGGCTCTGAATGATAATTCTCAAAAATCTCAACAGGAAATGGATGATAAATTCCAAAAATCTCAACAGGAAATCAAGCAGGAAATTATTGAAATGAAAAAGTTGGTGAAAGAGAATTATGGCAAGGTGACTGACAAATTATCAAATGTGGTGTCTGGCTTGTCAGAAATTATTATTAAAGTGGACTCTAAATTGGAAGAATTTAAATCAGAAGTGAATGTCAAAATAAAGGATACTGATTTCAAAATTTCTGATGTGGATAATAAAATGCAGAGAGTTGAGAACGAAATTACAATGATACAATTCCGGTCTATGGAATTTGCTATAAGACTTAGAGGTATTAAGGAAGATGACCGACAGGACTTGAGACAGGTTTGTGCTGATGCTTTGGCTGTGTTGTTAAAAATTGATCCTGAAGAGATTTTTTACAAAATAGATAAAATTTACAGAGTGAATTCGTGGGTGGCCAGACAAAGACAACTGCCTAGAGATGTGGTGATATATTGTGGTGATGTGGTGAAGAATGAGAAATGACATCTTGCAAAAATATTTTTTTACCTCTGTGCAAGTGGGGGGAACCCAAATTGGAATTTATAAAGAACTACCGCCAAAAATGTCGAAAGATAGAAAAGATTTTGGTTTTCTAGTAAATGAATTAAAAAAATTAGAGATTCCATTTCGGTGGGATGCTCCAACTAGTATAATTCTGAAGTACAATGGAGAAAGACATCGATTGAATACTGTTGAAAAGGCGGAACATTTTTATTATACTGTTTTTAAGGAGAGATCATCATCCCCACGTACATCTACTGTGTTGGAGATAAAGGAGAGTGATAAGGAGACGCAACCTCAGCAAGAGTTGGAAGAGCAGCCTAAGCAGGTTGAATCAGAGCAAGTGGAAGTGCAGGGTGCTGCAGGAGGTTTTCTGGAGGAACCCCTGTCAGAACCTTCTCCAATTTTGACTACAAGAGATGTGGCCTTGGACCTAGCTCGTATGGCTGAAGCCAAAGACCAGCGCATAACTCGTGCAGTTTTTAAACAACTTAAAGAAAAACAATTACAAGAAAGAGCTAAGGTACAACAATACAAAAAAGGAGTTAAGAGTACTACACAACAAAGTGAAGCCATGGGGGGAGCAAAGCCGAAGGTCTCGGAAGATATCCGGCAATTCTGCTCGTCGCTTCAAAAAGGTATACATGACGGTTAAGTTTTTATCTTGGAATGTGAATGGATTGAACTCACCACAGAAAAGGAAGAAGATATTTACATATTTGAGACAATTGAATAATGATATAATTTGTTTACAAGAAACTCATATCAGAACACAAGATCAAAAATATTTGATAAATTCCAAATTAGGAATACATTTTATAGCTTCAAATTTGGAAAAAAAGAATGGTGTGGTTATTTACATAAATAAAAGACTATCAGCTAAAATTATAGAAGCAGATGAAGATGGTAGGTTTGTAGCAATTGAATTGCACACTGTATATGGCCAAATTCTTGTGATTGGAATTTATGCTCCTAACCAACAACAGGATCATTTTTATAAAATTTTGCATGCCAAAATATTGCAATGGAATTATAGATCTATCTTAATTATGGGAGATTGGAATGGAGTAATTGATTCCAAACTAGATAAAAAGAGTCTGGCGAAGTCAAGGATCAGACTACCACAAACCTTTTTTGATATGAAAGAAGATTTGGAATTAAAAGATGTGTGGAGAATACATAACTTAAAAGACTTGGACTATACTTTTTTCTCTGATAGACATAGATCTTTTTCTAGGATTGATTTTATTTTATTATCAAATGATTTACTTGTCAAAACAAAAAGAACTAAGATTTTTCCAAGAACTCTATCTGATCATAGTCCAGTATGGATAGACATTGAGACTGGAAAGATTGAGAGAAGATCATGGAGATTAAATGAAAATTTGTTTAGATATGAAAAAAATATAATAGAACTTAAAAAGCAGATGAAAGAATTTTTTGAAATAAATTTGAATAAGGGTACCCCTATTGAAATTGTGTGGGATGCGAGTAAAGCGTATATGAGAGGGGTACCTAACCATATGAACTCTAAACATAAATTGAACAGACAAAAGAAAAGATCTGAAATCAAAGTAGAAATAAAGAAAAAAGAACAGTTACTTATTAAAAATCCAAAAGATGAAAGAATACGTGGTGCTATAAAACTTTTGAAAGATCAATTCCAAATGCTTATGGCGGAACAAGCTGCAACAAATTTACAATATGCAAAGCATAATACATTTTGTAATGCCAATAAACCAGGCAGATGGTTGGCCTATACATTAAGAAAGAAGCAGAGTATGCGGACTATTGATAGTATTGATATTGGAGGGAAAGAAATTTCTCAACAAAAATTGATTAAAGAAGTCTTTGTAGATTATTATACTAAATTATATGCTAAAGATGATATACAGAATGGATTTATAGAAAAATATTTAGAAAATAAAAGAGTTACAAAAATTACCGACCAACAAAAGGAAAGAATGAATCATCCCATAACAGTTGAGGAGATAATTGCAGCAATTAAACAACTGAAAACAGCCAAAGCTCTTGGAACGGATGGCTTGACTGCAGCGTATTATAAAACTTTGCAAGAAGAAATGGTGGAACAACTCAGAGACTTATTTTGTAATATACAAAAAGGGGGTAAAATACCCCCATCGTGGAAAACAGCTTATATTTCTTTGATACCAAAAGAGCAAGCAGGTCCTAAAAAACCGGAGAATTATAGACCAATATCTCTTCTGAATAATGACTATAAAATTTATGCAAATGTACTAGCCAACAGGTTGATGCCAGTAATTCAAGAGGTGATTCATGATGATCAAGCGGGATTTATAGAGGGCAGATATATGAAGGACAATGTAAGGCAAGTTATAGATTTATTGGAATATCTTGAGAAGAATAAACAGATCCCTGCAGTGCTGGTTTTCTTGGATGCGGAGAAGGCCTTTGATAGAGTGGACTGGAATTTTCTATTAAAGACTTTAAAAAAGATGGACTTTGGGGATCAATTTCTACAGGTGGTTTCAGCAATTTACCAAGAGCAAAAGGCACAGATTATTATTAATGGATGTTTGACAACAGACTTCAATATTGAAAAAGGAACAAGACAAGGTTGTCCGTTATCCCCATTGTTATTTATTTTAACACTAGAAGTCTTATTGAATACAATACAGGACTCGAATATCTTGAAAGGAATAGTGATAAGGCAAGAGGATTACAGAATAAGGGCATTTGCAGATGATCTGGTTGTTACCCTAACACAGCCGATGGAATCAATAATCCAGATGAAAGACATTATACAAGATTATGGTATAGTATCAGGATTTAGATTGAACCAGAAAAAAACTAAGACGATAGTTAAAAATATGACACAAGATTGAAAACACGAACTTGAAAAGAGGGCAGGTTTTGAGATTGTATCAAAGGTTAAATATCTAGGAGTTCAGGTTGCAGAATCAAATATGAAACTGTTTCAAAATAATTATGAGGTGTTGTGGCGAGATGTACAGAAAGATATGGAGACTTGGAAAAAACTGCAGCTGTCTCTACTTGGAAGAATAGCAGCAGTTAAGATGAACATTTTGCCAAGATTTCTTTTTTTGTTTCAAATGATTCCAGTGCTTAAAAGTGATAAACAACTGAAAGAATGGCAAAGTGGAGTGAATAAGTTTGTCTGGAATGAGAAAAAACCAAGAGTGAAATTGAAAATTAGGCAAGATGTTCCAGAAAGGGGAGGTCTTAAACTTCCAAACCTACAGTTATATTATGAAGCAGCAGCTTTGACTCAAGCAAGCGATTGGTTTGGAAGGAAAAAGACTGGAATATTGAATATAGAAAGTTTTGATCTTGAATTTGGATGGCATGCTTACTTATTTTATGAAAACAAAGTGGATAAAGTATTTAAAAGCCATATACTTAGAGACTCTTTGATGAGAGTTTGGAAGAAGCACCGATTTAAATGGGATTACAAAATACCGCTATGGCTGGATCTTGGTCATATTATGTGGAATACAAATATAATGTCACTCGGGGGGTTTTTATATAAAGAAGTTCTTTTTGCAGATGCGGGCAGATGGCAACTGAAGACGTTAGAAACACTGTTGGATGAAGGGATTAATCTAACTTGGTTACAGTATAATCAACTTCAATTGAGATAGAAAGAGGACCAAAAAATTGGTATAATGTTGCATGAGGAAGAATTGGTTAGACATATAAAAGAGAAATGTCCAATGCATATTAAAAGGCTTTATAATGTTTTGTTAGAAAGGGATTTAGAAACTGAATTGGTTAAAGATTGTATGATTAAGTGGGCACAAAATTTTGCAGAACCAGTGATGTTGGAAACATGGGAAAAAATATGGGTTCAGAATGTTAAATTTACACAATCACAAAATTTGAGGGAAAATTTTTATAAAATGTTTTATAGATGGTATTTAGATCCCAAGAAATTGTCGTGTATGTACCCTAATGTTCAGCCAAAATGTTGGAGATGTGATTGTTTAGATGCTACATATTACCATGTTTGGTGGACCTGTAAGAAAGTTAAGGCTTTTTGGATAAAAATATGGTGGGTTATGCAGAATGTTTTGAGGAAAAAAATTCAATTTTCTCCACAATTGTTTTTACTGGGTATAGTAAAGGGTTTTACATTGGATGAAACTAAGTTGATATTGTATATGATAACAGCAGTGAGATTATTGATAGGTAAATATTGGAAAAATGAAGTTTTGCCCACTATTGAAGAATGGACTTTGAAGATGGCCAGTTTTGCAGAGATGGCGAAGATTTCAGCATATCTAAAAGATCGCTCACAAGAGACTTATGAATGGGAATGGAAAAAATGGATAGATTATGTGCAGAACAAATATCAAACTAGGAAGTATCAAATAGCTTTTTATTGAAAGTATTATATGAAAATAGAAATGTATGAATTTTGTGAAGATGAAAAATTATAAGGGGGTTTGAGGGGTTCAGGTTTTACAAAAAGGGGATTTTGATGGGATTATATTCTGTGGAAGTCAGGGGGAGGGTTAGGGGGGTTTGGGAGGGTTAGGGTGGGGAGTATGGGGTGGGTGGGGGGAAAAATGGGGTGAAAATGTAATTGTAAAACTTTTGCAATAAAAAAAAGATTTTAAAACACAAAAGAAAAAAAGCTCTATTTAACTAGGGAATTGTAATAATCGAGATACTATTAATTGTATATTGTGTAGAAAGCAGAAATGGTTAAGTTGTGGTTTGGAGGAATATATGGGGGAAATTATTTGGTTTATTATTATTGGTAAATATAATTAATTGATTTGTAAGAAATTGGATTGCATGGAAATAATTGGAATATTCATGTTCATATTGATTAATATACAAAAAAAGATAGTTATATAACTAATTGATTTATATTAAAATGTTGAATTTGTATTAAACAACTGTAATATTACATAATTCACCAATGTGTGGATGGATATAAAAATAGATAACAATGGGAAGGGGTATAATATAGAATAGAAGGAAAAAAATTGAATTTGATTAAGATTAGAGATGAGGATGAAGGGTAATATTGGTTTTTTTAAAAAAAGATGAGGAATAAATATGGCAAAAAGGAAATATAGAAATTGTAAATTTAATTGAAATGACTAAACACTGTTTAAATTTGTGAACCGGCCAAATACTCTGTTCAAAGAAAATACATTGTGTTTGTATGTGTGTTTCTAATTATTGCTATTTATTCATATTTGTTCTCTTTTATTCTTTAAAGTTTAACAATTCATTCTTTATCTTAATATCTTTATATTTGTTTGGGGTTGCCTTTCTTCCCTTTCATCTTTTTTATTGTATAGCAATCTTTCTCCTCAAACCTACCACTTCTCTCTCTTCTTTCCTTCTTACTTTCTCTTCCCCCCCTCTTCTTCTCTTCCCTACTTCTTCCTTTCTCCTTCTACTCCTCTCTTCCTCCCTCTCTTACCCTCACTCCTACTCTAATTTCCTTCACTTCCCTTCCTTCCTCCCTTCTCTTCCTTCCCTCTCTCCCTTTCCTTCATCCTTCTCTATTGCTGTATCCTTTTGTGCATATGGACTACTCAGAGGGCTGAAAAAGTTATTTTTGACCGGTCCTCGCACTTTGACCAGTCCTTGAACTTACAACTGTCCTCACATTTTACGTTTTGCAGCCCTCTGAGTAGTCTATGTGCAGCCCTATGCACATAGCCACACCCACACGGTCACATGAGCAGCTAGCCACACCCACCCAGTCACATGACCAGCTAGCCACGTCCACCCAGTCACATGACCAGCTAGCCACACCCACCCAGTCACATGACCACCAAGCCACACCCCCAACTAAGCCACGCCCACAGAACCAGTTGTTAAAAAAATTGAATCCCACCACTGAGTACAGGTAGTCCCTGATTTACAACCACAATTGAGCTCATAATTTCTGTTATTAAGTGAGACATTTATTAAGTGATTTATGCCCTACTTTACGATCTTTGTTGCCACAGTTGCAGTGAATCACTTCAGTTGATAAGTTAGTAACCCAGTTGTTAAGTGAATCTGGCTTTCCTATTGACTTTGCTTGTCAGAAGGTTGCAAAAAGTGATCACATGACCTTGGGACACAGCAACATTCATAAATATGAACCAGTTGCCAAGCATCTGAATTTTGATCACATGATCATGGGGATGCTGCAAATATCATAACCGTGAAAAACATAAGTCACATTTTTCAGTCCTGTTGTAACTTTGAACAGTCACTAAATGAAGTGTTGCAAATCAGGGGAGGACTACCTCTCACTCTGGGGAGGGTGAAGTGGAGAATACTGGTACATCTGTCATCATCTAATCTACTAAAACAACAAAGGACTTATTTCCCTAGCCTTACTTTAATCCAGCATTTGTTTCTCAGCTAGATGTCCACCATTGGTCTATTGGTAAGACATAAAAACAGTTGGTCTTCCTTGTTCTTATGCACCATTATTAATAATGTGGAACACCCTCTGAAAAAACAAATCTATTGTATATAGTTGTCACATTTTTCTACAGGGTTTGTTGCCTTAGTCTCTACTAGTTCATATATTGGATAGAGCTGATACAATTGAAAATAACTACATTAACATAAATCTATTGATTTGAAATGCTTAAGGACATTTCATTAGCCAAATTAAAAAGCATAAGGTAAAGATAAAGCTAAAGGTTCCCCTCGTACACATGTGCTAGTCATTCCTGACTATAGGGGGTGGTGCTCATCTCCGTTTCAAAGCCAAAGAGCCAGCGCTGTCCAAAGACGTCTCCATGGTCATTTGGCCGGCATGACTAAATGCCAAAGGCACACGGAACACTATTACCTTCCCACCAAAGGTGGTCCCTATTTTTCTACTTGCATTTTTTATGTGCTTTCGAACTGCTAGGTTGGCAGAAGCTGGAACAAGTAACGGGAGCTCACCCCGTTACACGGCACTAGGGTTTCGAATTGCTGAACTGCCAATCTTTCGATCGACAAGTGATCAAAAGAATCTTAGCCACTGAGCCACCACATCCCATTAACAAGCATAAGAAGATGCAAAAAGAGAGCCAGTTTGATGCAGTGGTTAAGGTGACAGTCTGTAAACCAGAATCCTGTGAGTTCTAATACCAGTTTAGGCCTGAAAGTCAGTTGGGTGACTTTGGCCCAGTCACAGTTTCTCAGCCCAAGCCACCTCACAGGATTGTTTTGTGGGAAAAATAGGAGACAAAAAGACTATGTTTGCTACCTTAAGTTATGTAAAAAGGAATAAAGAAGGGATAAAAATCAAATAAATAAACAAAAGTGTTTTAATATGAAAAACTAGATGATATTAAAATAGGAAGCATATATGAAAATCTATAAGAAGGGGTATGAACATTAAATGGGTATAAAGCAGTGGTTCTCAACCTTCCTAATGCCGCAACCCTTTAATACAGTTCCTCATGTTGTGGTGACCCCCAACCAGGGGTGGGTTCTAAATTTTTTTACTACCAGTTCTGTGGGCATGGCTTATTTTGTGGGCATGGCTTGGAGGTCATGTGACTGGGTGGGTGTGGCTAGCTGGTCATGTGACCTGGTGGCCATGGCTATGTGTATAGGGACTACTCAGAGGGCTGAAAAAAGTCATTTCTGACAGGTCCTTGCACTTTTGACTGGTCCTCACACTTTTGACCATCCTCACATTTATGCCTGTGCAGCATTCTTAACAACCATGTCACTCATTTCACAACTGCTTCTTTTCACCATGGTGATAAGATAGGGCAAAAAACGTAAAATGTGAGGATAGTCGTAAATTCGAGATCTGGTCAAAAGTGCGAGGACCAGTGAAAAATAACTTTTTCAGCCCTCTGAGTAGTCCATGTGCACAAAAGGACTACCCAGAGGGCTGAAAAAAGTGATTTCTGACAGGTCCTCACACTTTTGACCGGTCTTCGCACTTATGACTGGTCATCATTTATGCCCATTGTAGCATTCTTAACAACCGTGTCACTCATTTCACAACTGCTTCTCTTCACCATGGTGACAAGATAGGGCAAAAACATAAAATGTGAGGACAGTCGTAAGTTTGAGGACTGGTCAAAAGTGCGAGGACCAGTCAGAAATAACTTTTTCAGCCCTCTGAGTAGTCCATATGCATAAAAGGATACAGCAATAGAGAGGGATGAAGGAAGGGAAAGGAAATTAGAGTAGGAGCGAGGGTAAGAGAGGGAGGAAGAGAGGAGGAGAAGGAGAAAGGAAGAGGAAGTAGGGAGGAGAAGAAGAGGGTGAGGAAGAGAAAGTAAGAAGGAAAGAAAAGAGAGAGGTGGTAGGTTTGAGGAGAAAGATTGCTATACAATAAAAAAGATGAAAGGGAAGAAAGCCAACCCCAAACAAATATAAAGATATTAAGATAAAGAATGAATTGTTAAACTTTAAAGAATAAAAGAGAACCAATATGAATAACTAACAATAATTAGAAACACACATACAAACATACAATGTATTTTCTTTGAACAGAGTATTTGGCCGGTTCACAAATTTAAACAGTGTTTAGTCATTTCAATTAAATTTACAATTTCTATATTTCCTTTTGCCATATTTATTCCTATCTATTTTTGTAAAAAAACAATATTGCCCTTCATCCTCATCTCTAATCTTAATCAAATTCAATTTTCCCTTCTATTCTATATTATACCCCTTCCCATTGTCATCTATTTTTATATCTATCCTCACATTGGTTAATTATGTAATATTACAGTTGTTTAATATAAATTCAACATTTTAATATAAATCAATTAGTTATATAACTACCGTTTTTGTATATTAATCAATATGAACATGAATATTCCAATTATTTCCATGCAATCCAATTTCTTACAAATCAATTAATTATATTTACCAATAATAATAAACCAAATAATTTCCCCCATATATTCCTCCAAACCATAACTTAACCATTTCTGCTTTCAACACAATATACAATTAATAGTATCTCAATTATTACAATTCCCTAGTTAAATAGAGCTTTTTTTCTTTTGTGTTTTAAAATCTTGAACTCTCCTCTTTTTCCCTAAATTTCCCATTATTTGCACCTACCTTTTTTGGTGAGGAAAAAGAAAAGAAATCTGCCTGCCTAATTTTCGAACGTTGCAGCAAAAGCAAAGCCAACAGCCTGCTTTACTTTCAATTTCGTTTTTCAACATAGCTACGGGAAAAAAAATCTGCTCCAGCAAGCAGCAGAGCCCTGAGCAAAACAGCTGAGAGCAAATCAGCTGGGAGTCGGGAGCCGATCTAATCAAGGGCTAATTAGCCTATGCTGAAGCTCCGCGGGCCAATAAAATTACAAAAAAACACGGAACCATTTGTTAAATTGCTGGCTCACCCACCCCTCGCCCACCACTATTTATTGGCAATAAATAGCGGTGCGAACAGGCGGGGCAAGCCAACAATTTAACGAACGGTTCAGCTGAACCCCCTAGAACTGGCAGAATCCCACCACTGGCTATAGGGCGGCCCTTTGAAGCCCCGCGGCAAGAATTTAAACAGTTTTTTTTCCTCTAGCCATCAGCTGGGACTCAAGAGGCAGCAATAGATTGGGAGTGGGCGGGGTAAGCGAACGGCTGGCAATTCAACAGAGCAGAGAGTGAGGGTAAGTGAAGGCGTGGGGGGGGTGAGAGAGGGCTTTGGCGACCCCTGTGAAATGGCCGTTTGACCCCCAAAGGGGTCGCAACCCCCAGGTTGAGAACCGCTGGTGTAAAGGAACATAAATGAGCCGAGATGGCGCAGTGGTTAGGGTGCAGTACTGCAGCTACTTCAGCTGATTGCTAGTTCAGCAGATCAGCGGATCAAATCTCACTGGCTCAAGATTGACTCAGCCTTCCATTCTTCCGAGGTGGGTAAAATGAGGACCCAGATTGTTGGGGGCAATATGCTATTTAGAATACTGTCTTTGGTGTAAGCCGTCCAGAGTCCTCGGAGAGTGGGCGGCATAGAAATATGAATAATAAATAAAAATAAATAAATAAAATATTTGACTGCATCAAATGACAGAGCACTCTAATAAGGAGAACTAGATGATCATTAAGACTAGTTATAGGTCCTAGCAATATTGTTTGTTGTAGTAGGGTTGGTACATGAAAACAACAAGGTATAGAATTGTTCTGTGTACCTTGGTATTTGTGCAACAATGTTGAGATAAGACTAGTATGAATCTAATACAGATACATGCTCTATTGTTTCTGTGTACAGAATCATAGGGGCATTATTTCTCCAGGTGAAGAATCTTCCCATATCAGTGTTCAAGGACAACTGAGGCAAAAGCATGACATTGTGCCAGAGTAAAGGTTCTAGGGACTTTGAGTTAAGTAAATATGCCATAGGAACACAGAGTATCTATTGGATGCAATGGCAATAAAAGTTACTGTTTTTTCCTCTCCTTTTGGATTAAATGGAAAGAGGCTAACCCACTACATTTCTTTGAGATCACTTGATTCATCCAACTGTCTTCACTCGCTGCTTAAGATGCTGGCTGGTGCTGGAGATTGAGTTGCAATCTAAAAACAGTGTCTTGGAGTGTATTGTTAGAAAAAGATGGCTTGTGTTTATTATCTTTTCTAGATATTGCTCTTTGTAGGTCAAATATTATATGCTGACTCAATAATATAATATTGGATTTCACCAGTGGTGGGATTCTGCCGGTTGTAGGGGGTTCAGCCGAACTGTTTGTTAAATTGCTGGCTCGCCCCGCCCCTTGCCCTGCCCCTCCACACCACTGGGCGAGGGGTGGGCGAGCCAGCAATTTAACAAACGGTTTGGTGTTTTTTTATAATTTTATTGGCCTTGCAGCTGCCGCAGGGCTTCAAAGAGCCACTCTACAGTTGATCAGTGTTAAAAGAAAAAGAAATGAGTAGACTGACGCCTGCAAATATAAATGGGTAGACCCAGTGGTGGGATTCTACTTTGGTAGAACTGGTTGTTAAGTAGTTAAGCCAGTGGTTGCCAAAGTGGGCGGTACCGCCCCCTGGGGGGCGGTGGGATGCCTTAGGGGGGTGGTAAATGGCAAGGGGGCGGCAAGAGGGACACTAGAGGCAAAGGGGGGTGACAGGGGGGCTAAGTGGCAAGGAGGGTGGCCCCCCCTTTGACCTGTGCGTCACAGCACTTACCTCCTTGCAAGCAAACAGCAAGAAAAAAACAGCCTCTTTCAGTTTCAGCATAGGTTAATTAGCATGATTAGATCGGCCTCCGACTCTCAGCTGATTCGCTCTCAGCTGTTTTGCAGGCTCGTTTGCAAGCTCTTGTTTTGCAAGCTCTTTGCTTGCTGCAAAGAGTGCTCGAGCAGATTTTTTTTTTCCCTAGCTAAAAGGAAAATGAAAGTAAATCAGGCTCTGCTGCAACGTGACAAAATGAGGCAGGGAGAGAGATTTCTTTTTCTTTTTCTTTCTCCTCACCAAAAAAGGTAGGTGCAAACAATGGGAAATTTAGGGCAAAAGAGGAGAGTTCAAGATCTTAAAACACAAAAGAAAAAAAGCTCTATTTAACTAGGGAATTGTAATAATTGAGATACTATTAATTGTATATTGTGTTGAAAGCAGAAATGGTTAAGTTGTGGTTTGGAGGAATATATATCCTCAAACCTACCACCTCTCTCTTTTCTTTCCTTCTTACTTTCTCTTCCCCTCCTCTTCTTTTCCTCCCTACTTCCTCTTCCTTTCTCCTTCTCCTCCTCTCTTCCTCCCTCTCTTACCCTCACTCCTACTCTAATTTCCCTTCCTTCATCACTCTCTATTGCTGTATCCTTTTATGCACATGGACTACTCAGAGGGCTGAAAAAGTTATTTTTGATTGGTCCTCGCACTTTTGACCGGTCCTCAAACTTACGACTGTCCTCACATTTTACGTTTTTGCTCTAGCTTGTCACTATGATGAAGAGAAATAAGTGATACGGTTGTTAAGAATGCCGCAACAGGCATAAATGTGAGGATGGTCATAAGCGTGAGGACCGGTCAAAAGTACGAGGACCAGTCAGAAATGACTTTTTTCAGCCCTCTGAGTAGTCCCTATGCAGATAGCCATGCCCACCCGGTCACATGACCAGCTAGCCACGCCCACCCGGTCATATGACCAGCTAGCCACACCCACCCGGTCGTATGACCACCAAGTCAAGACCACCATGATCACCAAATTGAATCCCACCACTGGATTTCACTGTCAAATATAATTAAAAATTGCAAGATGTAAAGGACCTGGCACACTTGAAATCTGAACTTGTACTACACACACACACACACACACAGAGAGAGAGAGAGAGACAGACAGACAGACAGACAGACAGAAACCTCAAAAAGATCATACTTAAATGATTACTTAAACAGCATAATTCAAAATAAACTAGGAAACTTTAAATTTAGGGGAAAACTATCTCTGAGGAGTTATGACATGCTGAAAAGCCTTGGAAGACAGTCAGAGGTGGGTTCTACTTACCTTTACTACTGGTTCACAACGGGGCCACGCGTGCACGGTCGCTTTGCTCGCACGCACGCGCACATGCACTCTTCTGTGGAAGCGCAGAAGCTTCTGCGCATGCACAGAAGCATTTTGATGACATCAGGATCAGTGGGTGGAGCCTCCCATTGGTTTTACTACTGGTTCTATAGAACTGGTGCGAACCGGAGACAACCCACCACTGGAGACAGTCCTATAACCATTGTTTAATCTGATTATTTCAAATGCTTTCCACATTTGTGTTTACTTTTGTTGATCCTGTGCATTGACAGTCTTGCTTCTAGAAGATAATTACTTTTGGTTTATTTCCATCTTCTCCACCAATCACTTCCTTTCTGCCTTATTGATATTGATTTTTGAAATGCAAAATACTGTAGTTTTAATGTTTCAA
This sequence comes from Arizona elegans, assembly GCA_022577455.1. Lineage (NCBI taxonomy): Eukaryota > Metazoa > Chordata > Lepidosauria > Squamata > Colubridae > Arizona > Arizona elegans. Next base: position 37,005,476 of record JAKOOJ010000007.1, on the reverse strand, counting down.
AAATACTAATTGAGTCATAACTCATCCTTCATTAGTAAACAGATTACATGTTTTTAAGTCAGTTTCCCTTCCTTGTTGATAATAATAGCCAAGGGCAACACAATTAAAATTTAAATAGGCTTCCTTCAGTTCCCACAGCAAGGAGGAGGAGGAGGAGGTGGTGGTGGTGAAGGCTTTAAAGTCCCATCTGTTTTCATATAAAAAGAGACCATGAACAGGTAGTTGGTTGAAGATCAGAGGCTATCTTTAACCAAGTCAGCAAGGGCAAATTCTTCACTCTGACAAGAACTGGTAGTACAAAGCATATTCAAAAGAATTCAAAACCTCTTCCTCACTCTGTTTCAAATAGCTCAAATAATTTTTGTTAACTAGAATGTTGATCTCATATGCCTCACTGGGACACCTTCTCATTTCTTGTGAAAATTATTAATTCCTTTTTGCACCTCATTGCATTTTTGGAATATGTTAAAAATAATCTTCAAGGATCTCTCCCTCTCCCTCTCTCTCTCTCCATGTGTGTGTGTGTGTATTAATGATGTGTGTACATGTGTGTATTTGTCAGGGTTCCAGGTAATACACCCATAGTAAATAGGACTTCGAGGCAAATAGATTTCTCAAATATGTTTATTGGATATATCATATTGGCACAGTTTTGTTGAAAACCGACTCTGAAGGTTCCCATGATTTTCACCTAGTTAAAAATAAAAGTTTTTCTCCTTTTCCAAACAATCAGTCACATAGTCCAATCAAGGTGCCATCTGGTTGCCTGGTAACATCACTCCTCCTCTCTCTCTAGCCACCTGTATGAATGTCCTTTGTTCCCTGGAGAAAGTATTTTGTTTTGGCTACAAAACCCCAGCTATCTCTATTCCCCACTCCCTCAGCTCCAGTGTGGCAACACTGAAGCATCAAAATGGCTTCGGTCAGGTCAGTTGACAGTATTCATGATTCTTTTGAATTTGGAATTGTAAGGAAATCATATTCATTATTCTACAGATAACCTACTATCTGAAGAGACATTCAATCAAAATTCCCAAAACAAATCAGGGAATGGAGCCTTGCTTTTTCTCCAGGGACATCCATGGGAGAGTATATGTGTAAAAAACAAACAAACCAAAATGGAATTTGTAACTGCAGGATCAGAACCTAGCTCCTTTTTTACGTTTCCTTTGTGTCTTGACTTTTTCGCTCCTCTGTTTTTCTTATCACCAGATAGAACCACAGCAGACCAAACAGGGTTTTTAAAACAGGATTTCTCTAATTACTTAAAAGTTCTTCTTATTTTTCAGTATTTCTTTTTTTTTTATTCTCAGGATCCCTTCCTACTTTTAAAAACTATGGAAGACCCTGAAAGAACTTTTGTTTTTTTCAGTAATATTTATCAATATTCATGTAACAATAACAGTTGTAAACACATTATATATTAACATAAATAAAATATTTTTCTTACAAAATTTTTACAACTAAAAATAATACTGCTTAGAGTGACATTGATTTCAATAACGTCAATACTTAGCAATTAAGTTTTATGCTGCAGATCCCTATGAGGATCTTGGGTGCCCCAAGTTTCTCAAACACTTTAAGAAATGCTGATTTAAGGTTAGTAACTATTTTTGAATGTTTAGCCACTGAAATTAGCCTACTTTTGTCTGATTTATTTTTCTGATGCATTTTGTCCTTTTTTGGAAATGCACTAGTAGTCATCTATATATCATGTTATGCTTCTATATCTATTTTGGAAAAACACTTGAATTATGCATAAAAAGGGCACATTTGCTGCAAAAGTGTTTTTTATTATTAAACTCTTGAAAAATTACTACCTTACCTCATTTTATTACTTGCCTCATTTTAAATGGGGCAGAATATTTTAACAGTCTAAGTAAAGTAATAGTTTTTAGCTTAAAATTGGAGATACATTTTTTCCTATTAAATATGCATGCATGATTTTCAGCTCCATTTAACTAACATGTTTTTTTAAAGATTTTACAATAGTAAATGCAACAAACCTCAGTGAGGAGAGTGTGTAACACATAAAGCATGATTAATGGCAGTTGTAGTTCTCTATCTATCTCTTATTTGAAAAAAAATATGAAATATGAAAACTCAATCAATATAGGTGTATGGACTCTGTATTACCCTACAGTTAACAAAGCTGTATCCATTAGGACTAGGTATTGAACTGAAGATTATATGGGAGAATTAAACTGTCAAAACATCATAAAGTAGTGACATTCCATTTACCAAAAAAAATGAAAAAGTTATACTAATTGCTTCGACAGTAAACAGAATTTTAAATGCTAAAAAATATGCATTTTAATATGGACCTTTCTTAGGTGAAAGGATTTGAAGAAGTCCTATGTTAAACTAGGCAAGGCTTGGTTTCTTTAAGAATGAGCAAAACAGTCATACCTCCACAATACAGTAATTGGAAAAGATATGCTAGTGGAATTTTTATCTTTCTCAAAGCCCTTAAAAGACTATAAATGTTTGGAACAAATATTTCAGTTCAGTTAAACAGAGGTTGCTTAGAATGTTAACAAGCAAAGAGAGTACTAAACTGATAAATAATATTCTACCAGATCCTTGTTACAATTGAAAATACCTAACTTGTTTTCTGTAAATATGTATATTTGTATATATGTTATTGTGTGATGTCACTATGCTCCTTGTCATTGGTCCCTACTTACCTTTTGCCCCGCCTCCTCTGTATATAAGTCGTTGCTCCTGTCAGAACCTCAGCTGTCCAAATGTAATCCTGAGGAAGACAAGAAATAAATACCTTTGTTATAAGAAAGGCTTCAGTCTATTATATTGGGCCTGACCAAAATAATAAACAAGTAACAAATTGGTAGCAAGAGGATGGTTTGGTAGGCCCAACCAACCTAAATATGCAAGAATCACAAAAAGAAATAAATAAAAGAATGGCAGCCCAACTGACTACTGAAAAAGATACACTAACTGAAGAAATGAAGAAATATACTCAATTCCAAGAAAAGGAATTCCTGACAAACTCCAAACAATCGATAGATGAAACAGAAGTCACTCCCTCAGCCTCAAACAGGGAAGGTGACATAAAAAGAAAAATTCTAGACTTAATAAAAATAACTCCAGATGACTCAAGTCTGATCGCGAAACTTCACAGCCTAGCAAACAATCACGGAGCAGCATCAGATGAAGAGATCGAACATAAAAAATCCACGGTAAGAAAGTCAACTCCTGACTACTACACTAACAATGAAGCTAGCATTGGTTTCCCGCCTTTTTCATGGCGGCCATCTTATACATCTATTCCTTCTAAAATGGCCGACCAATCACTAAAAGACTTGCGAAATTCAAATTACCAAGCGGGAAACAGAACCTACAAAGAAAATAACTCACCGATTTCAGAAATAAATAGAAAACAACTATGGAGCAAATATACTAACCAACCTAATGAACTAGAGATACATAATGCCATGCAGGTGTTAAACGCAGCAGTCAAAGCTAAGCTAAAATTATCAAACTCTCAACCAGAAGAAAAACTAACCACCCAAGAAAAAACGCACTGGCAACCATACCCTGAAAAATACTACCAGAGGCCCACACAGGACAACCAAGAACCAAAATTAAAGGTACCATACTTACCTGCCACAGAACACCTTGCTGAGTGACCCGATTTCACCGCCAATGATGATCTGCATTGAGCTCCGCTTTCCAGCCGCATCGAAAAACATGGCCGCCAGGCCTCCAATGAAGTTCTTTCCGATCACTGCAGTTCCGGAGACTTCCCGACGAGCTGGACGGCATCCCGGACATTCTTCAGCCACCAGAGGCCTTCCGGAGACAAAGCCGAAGACCAGAAGGCCGACTGGGACTTCATCCCGGGAGCCGCAGGCACAGGATCCTCTCTCGTTGACTGCTGGGGAAGAATGAGCATGCGCAGAATGAACCTGCAAAGAAAAAAGAAGAAGACATAAATACAAGTCAGCACAGATCCAGCCAAAACATAGAGATAAGTAAATACAGACATGCCTCTACCATACCTATGCCTTATTGCGAGTATGCTAAGGTCTTAAACCATGGACAGCTCCTGAATGTAAATAATTTCTCACAACACTCTGGGACATTACCTACAGACTTTATAAAATTAAAATTAGATGGAAGCAACTTAATGGAATGGAGCCAGTATTTACAAATTATATATTTGAGGGAAAACATTTTATTCTTTATTGATGATCCACCAGACAAACCCTGGATTTATGAAATAGACTGCCTCCATCATAAGGCTTATTATATACTAATTGCTTCTATATCCCCAAGTATTTTTCCTAGTCTTGAACATAATCTAACTGTATCTGAAACATACCAAAAATTATTTAATTTATTTTATAGCAAAAGTGTAGCCACAACTACTAGAATTTCAAGAGAATTCTGTTCTGCCAGACTAAAACATGATACATCTATGAGCGAACATATCCTAAATCTGAATGCAACCAGAGCAGAGCTCATCCAAAGGGGGGAAAATATATCTGATAGCATTATGAAAAGCATTATAATCAATTCATTAGACACCAGCTGGGATAACTACATTACTTTACTTGATAGCTTAAATTTAGAACATCTTACCTTAGAAAACCTTACCAATAAACTTATAGCTGAAGACAAACTTAGAAGGGAACGATCTGTACATCAAAGGGAAGGTAGAAATCAAAAAAGGACAGATTTCAGAGTCAGAGACAGATACCCACATGAATGCTCAATATGTGGATCTGAAAGACATCAAAAAAGAGACTGCCCCAAGAACGCAGGATATAGAGATACATATTATCACAAAGATAGAAGAATACATTTCTTAGATAGAACTTCTCCTGACTACAGATATAAATGCAGGGAATCACCACATTCAAAAGAAAAGAAAATATACAGAGACAATCCTAGGGAAAACAAAAATGAATCACTATATGGAATAAAAGACAGTAATACATCAACATCAGATTCACTCAACACATGGCTCATCGACTCTGGAGCCACAAGCCACACAACTCACAATAGAAAAATCCTCAACAACTTCACAGAAAGAGAATATTACATAAAAGTAGCAAACCAAAATGAAGTTCTAGTAAGAGGAGTAGGTGACACGCATATAAAAGGTATAGGAAAAATAGAGGGGGTGCTATTTATACCCGAAATTCCGAATAATATATTGGCAACTCTAAAACTAAGCATAGAAAATGGGGTAGAGACTACGTTCAGAAATGGAAAAGTATTCATGACTAAAAACAACAGGAACATAGGCAAACTATTCACTAATGAAGGACTAACATATCTACTACCACAAAATAACGAGTTAATCTGTGCACACTATCAATTAAAAAACAAAGAGGCAGAGGCAGATAGTCATGAAGGGGGTAATAATATACCAACTGTTGAAACCACTATATCAGAAAATTTACACAATGGTAAACCTATACACGACAACTGCACCCATTTACTTCACAGAAACCTAGGACATGCAAGTTTCCCTGTTATACAGAAAATGTTAGAATGTTCCGAAGATTTAAAAATAAAAAATTGTAAAAATGATTTAGAATGCTCCGTATGCAATTCATCCAAACTCAAAAACAAACCTAAGCCCAAAAAAGCCACTCGCACCACACAATCAATTTTTCAGTTAGTTCATATGGATGTTGTAGGCCCAATGAAACCTTCAATCAAATATAGAAAAAGATACTTTCTAACTATAGTCGATGATTATAGCAGGTTTGGGTTCGTATACACCCTTAACCATAAAAGTGAAGTTTTCAAAAAATTCAAAGAATTCTTTAAAATGGTAGAAACTCAACATAAAATTAAAATTAAACAAATAATGACCGACAGAGGGTCAGAATTTTTATCCAACGAATTTTCCAATTGGCTAAAGTTACAGGGAATATTACACTTTAAATCTTGTCCCTTCTCACCCTTTCAAAATGGAGTCTCAGAGAGAAAGAACGGTTTGCTACAAACCATGGTTAGATGTGTGTTAGACAATGCTGGTTTAAACCAATCCTTCTGGGCTGAGGCCCTTACTTATTCTAATTATACTCTAAACTGCTTATGGTCAAGTGCAATCAACAAAACTCCATATGAACTCATGTATGGCAAAAAAACAAAAATTGGGCATTTACACATATTTGGCGTAACTGCTGATGTATATGTACCTAGACAATTGAGACACAAAGGAGAGAAAGTATCCAAAAGACTAATATTCATGGGGTACGAATCAGGAACCAAGGGATATCGCTTCATTGATAAAAATAACCATTTCATTGTGTCCAGATCTGCCGTGTTCCATGAACATGCAAATTGGTCAAGAATACACTTCAACGAGATATACCCAGAATCAGAAAACACTACACACACACACAGAAAACATTATTCACTAGATACCAACCCCAAAATTATAACGACAAACAAACCCAAATATCCAAAAATAATTAATGATGAATGGAAGAAAGGACATCCTATATTGAAAGTAGACCCACTAACTGAAAGGGAAGCTAAGTATACGCATAGCAATGAACAACCTCCTGATAGACCCATTAGATCAAATAGGGGTACAATTCCAAAAAGATTTGATGATTACATACTATCTCTCCATGCAAAAAATCTGACACCCAATACATATGATGATATACTTAAATTACCTCTAGAAGAGAAAAATAAGTGGGAGGAAGCAATGAAAAAGGAGATGGATAGTTTGAAGGAACTAAACGAGAACTCACCAGCAGATCTCCCCACAGAAAAGTCCCCCATTGGTACTAAATGGATATTTAAAATCAAAGAGCTAGAAGATGGCAAATTCCTATATAAAGCTAGGTTAGTAGCTCAAGGATTTGCCCAAAGATTCCCTGATGACTATGAAGACACATACTCTCCAACTGTTAGAGCAGAAAGTGTAAAGACTGCATTAGTACTAGCTTCCATTTTAAATTTAGACGTATATCAGTTTGATGTACAAACTGCATATCTACATGCTAATCTTGATAAAGAAATATATGTAAAGGCACCCCCAGGAAAGAATACAAAAAAGGGAGAAATTTGGCTATTAAATAAGAGTCTTTACGGATTAAAACAGTCTGGTAAACGATGGGATGAATGTCTGTCAAAAATACTTAAAGATATGGGTTTTATTGCTACTACATCCGATCTATGTTTTTTCACTAAAAGAAAGAATAATTCTATTGAATATGTACTGATCTATGTTGATGACATATTGTATTTTGGACATGATAAAATCAGTGATGAATTTGCTGAACAATTGGGTAAACATTTCAACTTAAAAATATTAGGAAAGGTAAACAAATATTTAGGAGTCCAAATTGATAAAACCGATAAGGGGTTCAAATTGTCCCAAAAAGAAAAAATTCTTCCGGTTTGCTAGCCTTCGGCGAAGACGGTACCTTTTTAAGGACCGCCAGCCCCGCCACCTGTAGAGCCGCCTCGTGATCGAGAAGCGGCTCGAAAACTCCGAAATCCAAAGGATTGAAGGAGGAGAGATAGCAGGGCACAGGTTGAGCCTCCCAACCTGCTGAGACTCCGGACAGCGTGAGACGATTCTGCTTTCAGCAGAACAAGCCGGCTGCAGCAAACGTTCAAATTGAATGAAACCAACCTCAATAAGCATCGGAAATATTAACTTGAACCCTGAAACTTGGAAATTGCAAGTATTAGCGCTTTGTTGACTTTTTAATTTAAGAGAAAGTACGAGCGAGTGAAAGTGATCTGAAAAAATACGGCGCCCAGCTCCAGAGCTAACGAGCTTGCGAGAGTGGATTTGTGAAGTTATTTTGCTTTGCTACAAAGTTGCTACAAAGTTGCTCCGCTTGTAATAAAGAGAAACAAGAGAAGAGGGGAAAAAAAACTCTTTCTTTAAAATCTGAATTTGCTTTACTCCAGTTCCTATTTGATTAAACCTTGGGGATTTTTTTAGAAGTCTCTGTGGAGGTGGAAAAGGAAAAGGGACTTCTCTTTTCAGAAAATCTAGCCTACGTGGCAGGATGGCCTCAAAGAAGCAGGAAGGAAAGGCAGTAGGGGGGGGGATCCCCCACACACAAACATGAAACGCAGCTTCCCCCTGCTCAACAGACACAGACTCAGAAAAAAGATTTTGACTTTGAAAATTTAAAAGAATTTATCTCTCAGGCTCTGGATGACAAATTTCAAAAATCACATCAAGAAATAGATGATAAACTTCAAAAATCCCAACAGGAAATTATGCAGGAAATTAATGAAATTAAAGACATGGTGAAACAGGATTATGGCAAGGTGACTAAAAAAATATCCGTGTGGCGTCTGGCCTCGCAGAATTTATTATTAAAGTGGATTCCAAAGTGGAAGATTTTAAATCAGAAGTCAATGTTAAGATTAAGGACAATGATTATAACATTTTTGATGTTGATGAAAAAGTGCAGAAAGTTGAGAACGGAATTGTTATGTTGCAATTCAGGGCCATGGAATTTGCTATAAGGCTCAGAGGAATTAGAGAGGATGACCGGCAGGATTTGAGACAGATTTGTGCTGATGCCCTGGCTGTGTTATTAAAAATCAATCCTGAAGTGGTTTTTTACAAAATAGATAAAATTTACAGAGTGAATTCTTGGGTGGCCAGACAAAGACAATTGCCCAGAGATGTGGTGATATATTTTACAGACAGAATAATAAGAAATGAGATCCTGCAAAAATCTTTTCTCTCCTCTGTGCAAGTGGGGGGGGGGGGGGGGGCGGCTCAAATTGGAGTTTTTAAAGAATTACCACCTAAGATGTTGAAAGCCAGAAAAGACTTTGGTTTCCTAGTAAATGAATTGAAAAAACAAGATATACCATTTCGGTGGGATGCCCCAACTGGTATAATTTTGAAATACAATGGAGAAAGACATCGGTTGAATACTGTTGAGAAGGCGGAGTATTTTTATTCTGCTAATTTTAAAGAAAGAACACCATCTCCACGTACATCTACAGTGTTGGAGATTAAGGAGAGTGATAAGAAGCAACCCCAGCAAGAGATGCAACAACAGTCAAAGCAGGTGGACTCAGAGGACATGCAAGGTGCTGTAGGAGGTTTACTGGAGGAGCCCCTGCTAGAATCTTCTCCAATCCTGGACCCGGTCCAGATGGTTGAAGTCAAAGACCAGCGTATAACTCGTGCAAAATCTAAGCAACTTAAAGAAAAGCAACAACAGGAAAGACAATACAAAAAGGGAGCTGTACAAGACACTGAAGCCATGTGGGGAGCGAAACCGAAGATTATGGAAGATATTCAGTTATTCTGCTTGTTGCTTCAAAAAGATAAAGATGACAATTAAATGCTTATCTTGGAACGTGAATGGGTTGAATTTATTACAGAAAAAGGAAGAAGTTATTTGCATATCTGAGACAATTTAATAATGATATAATTTGTCTACAAGAAACCCACATTAGAACTCAAGATCAAAAACATCTGATAAACTCTAAATTAGGAACACTTTTTGTGGCTTCAACTTTGCAAAAAAAGAATGGTGTGGTTATTTATGTAAATAAAAGACTGACAGCTAAACTTATAGAAGCAGATGAAGATGGCAGGTTTTTAGCAATTGAATTGTTTACAGTAAATGGCCAAATTCTTTTGATTGGAATTTATGCTCCCAACCAACAACAGGATCATTTCTATAAAATGTTACATACTAAAATACTGCAATGGGACTACAGATCTATTTTAATTATGGGAGATTGGAATGGAGTAATTGATTCCAAATTAGATAAAAAGAGCACGGCGAAATCCAGGATTAGACTACCACAGACTTTTTTCGATATGAAAGAGGACTTGGAATTAAAAGATATTTGGAGAATACATAATCCAAAAGAACTGGACTATACCTTTTTCTCTGATAGACACAGATCCTTCTCTAGGATTGACTTTATTTTGTTGTCAGATGATCTACTTTTTTTTTTTTAATTTGATTTATATGCCGCCCTTCTCCGGAGAATCAGGGCGGCTTACAATGCGTTAAGCAATAGCCTTCATTCTTTTGTATATTTTATACAAAGTCAGCTTATTGCCCCCACAAACTGGGTCCTCATTTCACCTACCTTAGAAAGGATGGGAGGCTGAGTCAACCTTGAGCCTTGGAGAGATTTGAACCAGCAGAAATTGCAGGCAGCTGTGTTAATAACAGGGTGCATTAAACCACTGTACCATCAAGGCTCTACTTGTTAAGACAAAAAGAACAAAGATTTTTCCAAGAACTTTGACCGACCATAGCCCAGTATGGATAGAATTTGAGACGGGTAAAATTGAAAGACGATCATGGAGATTAAATGAAAATTTATTCAGATATGAAAAAAATATAACAGAACTTAAGAAATATTTGAAAGAATTTTTTGAAATGAACTTGAATAAGGGTACCCCACTTGAAATTGTGTGGGATGCGAGTAAAACTTATATGAGAGGGGTACTCATTTACATGAACTCTAAACATAGACTGAATCGACAAAAGAAGAGATCTGAATTGGAAGCAGAAATAAAGAATAAAGAACAGCTACTTATTAAAAATCCAACAGATGAAAAAATACGGGGTGCTATAAAACTTTTGAAAGATCAATTCCAAATGCTTATGGCGGAACAAGTTGCAACAAATTTACAATATGCGAGGCATAATACATTTTGTAATGCCAATAAACCGGGCAGATGGTTGGTTTATACACTAAGGAAGAAGCAGTATACGGACTATTGATAGTATTGATATTGGAGGGAAAGAAATCTTTCAACAAAAATTAATTAAAGAAGCTTTTGTAGATTACTATACTAAACTATATGCTAAAGATGATGTGCAGAATGGACTTATAGAAAAATACTTAGATAATAAAAGAGTCACAAAAATTACTAATCAACAAAAGGAAAGAATGAATTATCCTATAACAGAGGAGGAGATAATAGTAGCAATTAAACAATTAAAAACAACTAAAGCTCCTGGAACGGATGGTTTGACAGCAGTGTATTATAAAACTTTGCAAGCAGAAATGGTGGAACAACTTAGAGATTTATTTTGTAATATTCAACAAGGGGGTAAAATACCCCCATCATGGACAACAGCTTATATTTCTTTGATACCAAAAGAACATGTAGGTCCTAAAAAAATGGAGAATTATCGACCAATATCTCTTCTGAATACTGATTATAAAATTTATGCAAAAGTACTAGCCAACAGGTTGATGCTAGCAATCCAAGAGGTGATTCATGATGATCAAACAGGATTTATCGAGGGCAGATACATGAAGGACAATGTAAGGCAAGTAATAGATTTATTGGAATATCTTGAGAAGAATAAACAGATCCCTGCAGTGCTGGTCTTCCTGGATGCAGAGAAGGCCTTTGATAGAGTGGACTGGAATTTTCTACTAAAGACTTTAAAAAAGATGGACTTTGGGGATCAATTTATACAGGCGGTTTCAGCAATTTACCAAGAGCAAAAGGCACAGATTATTATTAATGGAAGTTTGACAACAGAGTTTAAAATTGAAAAAGGAACAAGACAGGGATGTCCGTTATCCCCATTGTTATTTATTTTAACACTAGAAGTCTTGTTAAATATAATATGGGACTCGAATATCTTGAAAGGTATAATGATAAGGCAAGAGGACTACAGAATAAAGGCATTTGCAGATGATCTGGTTGTTACCCTAACACAGCCAATGGAATCAATAATCCAGATGAAAGGCATTATACAAGACTATGGTAAAGTTTCAGGTTTTAGACTGAATCAGAAAAAAACAAAGATGATAGTCAAAAATATGACACAAGATCGAAAATATGAGCTGGAAAGGAGGGCAGGTTTTGAGATTGTACCAAAGGTAAAATATCTAGGAGTTCAGGTTGCAGAATCAAATATGAAACTGTTTCAAAACAATTATGAGGTGTTGTGGCGAGATGTGCAGAAAGATATGGAGACTTGGAAAAAACTGCAGCTGTCTTTACTTGGAAGAATAGCAACAGTTAAGATGAACATTTTGCCAAGATTTCTTTTTCTGTTTCAAATGATTCCGGTGCTTAAAAGTGATAAACAATTGAAAGAGTGGCAAAGTGGAGTGAATAAGTTTGTTTGGAATGAGAAAAAACCGAGAGTGAAATTGAAAATTATGCAAGATGTTCCAGAAAGGGGAGGTCTTAAACTTCCAAACCTACAGTTATATTATGAAGCAGCAGCTTTGACTCAAGCAAGCGATTGGTTTGGAAGGAAAAAGACTGGAATATTGAATATAGAAAGTTTTGATCTTGAATTTGGATGGCATGCTTACTTATTTTATGAAAACAAAGTGGATAAAGTATTTAAAAGCCATATACTTAGAGACTCTTTGATGAGGGTTTGGAAGAAGCACCGACTTACATGGGATTACAAAATACCGCTATGGCTGGATCTTGGTCATATTATGTGGAATACAAATATAATGTCACTCGGGGGTTTTTATACAAAGAGGTTCTTTTTACAGATGTGGGCAGATGGCAGTTGAAGACATTAGAGACACTGTTGGACGAAGGGATTAACTGGTTACAATATAATCAACTTCAACTCAGATGGAAAGAGGACCAAAAAATTGGTATTATGTTGCATGAGGAAGAATTGGTTAGACATATAAAAGAGAAAGGTCCAATGCATATTAAAAGGCTTTATAATGTTTTGTTAGAAAGGGATTCAGAAACTGAATTGGTTAAAGATTGTATGATTAAGTGGGCACAAAATTTTGAAGAACCAGTGATGTTGGAAACATGGGAAAAAATTTGGGTTCAGAATGTTAAATTTACACAGTCGCAGAATTTGAGGGAAAATTTCTATAAAATGTTTTATAGATGGCATTTAGACCCCCAAAAATTGTCTATTATGTTCAGCCAAAATGTTGGAGATGTGATAGTTTAGATGCTACATATTATCATGTTTGGTGGACTTGCAAGAAAGTTAAGGCTTTTTGGATAAAAATATGGTGGGTTATGCAGAATGTTTTGAAGAAAAAAATTCAATTTTCTCCACAACTGTTTTTATTGGGTATAGTTAAGGGTTTTACATTGGGGGAAACAAAGTTGATACTGTACATGATAACAGCAGCGAGATTATTGATAGGTAAATACTGGAAAAATGAAGCTTTGCCCACTATCGAGGAATGGACTTTAAAGATGGCTAGTTTTGCAGAGATGGCGAAGATTTCAGCATATTTAAAAGACTGTTCACAAGAGACTTATGAATGGGAATAGAAAAAGTGGATAGATTATGTTCAGAACAAATATCAAACCAGGAAGTATCAAATAGCTTTTATTTGAAAATGTTATATTAAGATAGAAATATATTAACGTAATGAAGATGAAAAACTACAAGGGGGAGGGAGGGGTTCAAGTTTTATACAAAGGGGGGTTTTTCTTTTTGATCTGAGTATATTGTGTGGAAGTCTGTGGTAGAGGAGGGTTAGGGAGGGTTAGGGAGGATGAGGTTGGGAGGTTTGGGATGGGTTGAGGGGGGGGAAAGGGGTGAAAATGTAATTGTAAAACTTTTGCGATACAAAAAAAAGAAAAAGAAAAAATTATAGAAGTTATACAAAAGTGCAATATGATTAACTCAAAAACTTGCGAGACTTCCGGTTTGCTGCTTGTCGCCCCCAGACGATCTCTCGGGATCGCCAGCCCCACTGCCTGTAAAGAGCCGCCTTCACAACGGAATGGCGGCTCGAAAAAACTCCATTTCCATGAGGAAATGGAGATAGAGCTGGCTGGGGTGGGTAGAGCTCTCTGCATAGCCCCAAAAGTTTTTTTTTTACTTTTGGGATGGAGCAGATGAGACTCCCCATATCCCTAGCCGCTGCTCCGGGCTTTGGGAGACCTCTGCTTATGCAGAGCTAGGCGACAAGAACAAGCCTACAAATTTAACAGATTAATTAAAGAGGACGGGAGCTGGACCTGTGATCCTGAATCGCAAGTATCTCATTTATTTTATAAAAGTTATTTAAGAAAGAAAGAAGGGAAAAAAAAGATTTTTTAAAATGGCGACTGCCGCGGCTTGAGAAGGGGCTGAAAGGGAAAGTCCTTCCGTTTTCTATTACTACAAAGTAGTGGAATAAATACTCTTGGCTACAACTGAAGATAAAACTTCACTTTTGTGGGGTTTTTTTTCTCCTGGAGATCTGATATTGATCTTGGTTGGAAAGAAGTTTTTTTTCTTTGTGTTTCTTCTCTTTTCTAAAAAAGTTTGTCTGGGTGGAAACATGGCATTGAGACTTATAAAATCAGACAAACAAGCAGTGAGGGGGGAATTCCCCCATTAATAAATTACATGAACAAATTCTAAGTCTCCAGTCTCAGAAACCTGATTTTAACATAATAGAATTTCTTTTAGAGGAGATTGTAAGAAGGGATGAGATTGTGAATCAACACTTTGAAAAATTTAAGCAGGAAATTAAAGAATTGGTGCAATCAAAGTTTGATTTTTTGGAACGAAAGATTATAAAAATGGCTAATGGTTTTTCGGAATTTATGATCCAGTTGGATGCAAATACCAAGTTATTAGAGTCTAAAATGGAAGAAACTGAGGACAATTTGGACAATAGAATACAAAAAATTGAAAATGATTTGACAAATACTCAAGGTAATAGCTCAGAAGAAAAACCTAAAATGGAGGCTGATCAAAAGACTTGTAATGCAGAAAGTTTGCAACAAAGGATTGAAAAAGAAGTTTTAATGATGCAATATAATCTCACTGAATATGCGATTAGATTGAGAGGACTGCAGGAAAACAACAGAGATGGTTTAAGGAAAATATCTTCTGAAATTCTGGCTGGGATATTAAAGGTTCAACCTGAGGAAGTATTTTGTAGGATTGATAGAGTTTATAGAATAAATTCCTGGACTGCAAAGCAAAGGCAACTGCCTAGAGATGTGGTGATTTATTTTACAGATAAGGAGATAAGAAATAATATTGTGCAAAATTCTTACAATTCTACTTTGCAATGGTTTGGAAGAAAGATTTGGATATACAAAGAGCTCCCGCCCAAGATGTTATTGGAAAGAAAGAAATTTGGTTTTCTGGTGACTGAACTTAAAAAAAGAAATATTCTATTCAGGTGGGACGCCCCAGTTGGTATTATATTGAGATATCAAGGAGAAAGATATCAATTAAATACTGTTGAAAAAGCGGAAGAATTTTATCAAAAAACTTTGAAAATGAATTTAACATCTTTATGCACAATACAGGATAAGCAGAAGGAATTGGAAATAAAGAGAAAACATCGAATTATAGAGGCTTCTGTAGACAAATTGCCTTTGGATTCTTTAGATACCCCAGCTGGATTATTCATAAATAAAAGAGAAGTGGCATCGGATTCTAATGTGATTATGATTCATCAAGTCACAGACAAGCATAGAAATCAATTAGTTGATATACAGTTGTCAGAAAAGAAATATGAGTTAAAGCAAAACCAACAAGATCAAGTCATAAAGCAGAATGAAAATCACCCAGTCGATATACAACTTGCAGAAAGGAAACCAGGATGGAGAACAAACCCACAAAAGAAAAAGAGAAAAAGAAATAGGTCTCACAAAAATAAAAATTTCTAAATTAAGCAACAGTGACGCCAGTTGTTTTTTTTAAAAAAAATGAACGAATATGTGAAAAGACAGTTGAGGCGAAGTATTGGTTAACAATATCCTGAGGAGAGTGTCAGACCTCTGCAATGCCGTAACTTTGGGATGTGAAAAGAGCCTTAAACTGGTTGGATTGGAATTATCTATTTTGGAGTTCTCTTTATTGATAAATGTATTATATTTATGTCGAGCTATAAGGCCAGAGAATTACGCTGGGGCATGCAGAAGATCTGGTTGTTACCCATTATGATGATGGGAATTAATAATCCTGAAGAAAACCACAATTACAGATATTGTATGGAATACAATTATAATGTCACTCGGGTGGTTGTTTTCTTTTTTATATATATATAGGAGGAGATTTATTACTGATGGGGGCAGAAGACAACTGAGGATTTGGAACAATCTGTTGCAACTAGGATGCTATGTTACCCTAATATGGATGATGTACTCAACAATCTAGTGGACAGACACTAAAGAAGATATTATATGGATTATAAATTTAAAGTTATTGATTTGGAATATTTTTTTTTCTTTTAGCAGGGTGGGTAGTAGATTAAAGATATTAAGAATTGTTGTGTATGGCAACTTTGTAGGAAAGTGGGTGGAGATAGGTTAGTTTACAGATTGTTTAGTTTAAGAAAAGGGATGCTTAAGTGATATACCTATGGGAGTGGAGCAAATGGATGGAGCTGAATAAATGCTAAATAAGGATTTATGGGGAATGCTGCTTTGAAATGTTATATTAATATATATAAAAGATTAAATGTTAAAGCAGGATTTATTACATAGTTTTAAAAGGGAAGGTCGTTTTGAAATGTTGTATTAACATACAGATATAAGCATGGGGAGGAGAAATAGGGCAGATCACTGTTAAATTGGGAGTTATAATAATATTATTATGTTAAATTAGAAGTTATTATGCAATGCTATAGTAAAATGATATTTGAAATGTATGGTAAAAGTTTCAGGTTTTAGTCTGAACCAGAAAAAAACTAAGATGATAGTCAAAAATATGACACAAGATCGTAAACACGAGCTTGAAAGGAGGGCAGGTTTTGAGATTGTACCAAAGGTAAAATATCTAGGAGTTCAGGTTGCAGAATCAAATATGAAATTGTTTCAAAATAATTATGAGGTGTTGTGGCGAGAGGTGCAAAAAGACATGGAGACTTGGAAAAAACTGCAGCTGTCTTTACTTGGAAGAATAGCAGCAGTTAAGATGAACATTTTGCCAAGATTTCTTTTTTTGTTTCAAATGATTCCGGTGCTTAAAAATGATAAACAACTAAAAGTATGGCAAACTGGAGTGAACAAGTTTGTTTGGAATGAGAAAAAACCAAGAGTAAAATTGAAAATTATGCAAGATGTTCCAGAAAGGGGAGGTCTTAAACTTCCAAACCTACAGTTATATTATGATGCAGCAGCTCTGACTTTAACAAGTGATTGGTTTGGAGGAAAAAAGACTGGAATACTAAACGCAGAAAGTTTTGATTTGGAATTTGGATGGCATGCTTATTTATTTTATGACAGCAAAGTGGATAAAGTATTTAAAAGCCATATACTTAGAGACTCTTTGTTGAGAGTTTGGAAGAAGCACCGACTCAAATGGGATTATAAAATACCGCTATGGCTGGATCTTGGTCATATTTTGTGGAATACAAATATAATGTCACTCGGGGGGGTTTTATACAAAGAGGTTCTTTTTACAGATGCGGGCAGATGGCAGCTGAAGACATTACAGACACTGTTGGCTGAAGGGATTAATTTAACTTGGTTACAATATAATCAATTGCAATTGAGATGGAAAGAGGACCAAAGAACTGGTATTATGTTGCATGAGGAAGAATTGGTTAGACATATAAAAGAGAAAGGTCCAATGCATATTAAAAGGCTTTATAATGTTTTGTTAGAAAGGGATTCGGAAACTGAATTAGTTAAAGATTGTATGATTAAGTGGGCACAAAATTTTGAAGAACCAGTGATGTTGGAAACATGGGAAAAAATTTGGGTTCAGAATGTTAAATTTACACAGTCGCAGAATTTGAGGGAAAATTTTTACAAAATGTTTTATAGATGGCATTTAGATCCTAAGAAATTGTCGTGTATGTACCCTAATGTTCAGCCAAAATGTTGGAGGTGTGATTGTTTAGATGCTACATATTATCATATTTGGTGGACTTGTAAGAAAGTTAAGGCTTTTTGGATAAAAATTTGGTGGGTCATGCAGAATGTTTTAAAGAAAAAAATCCAATTTTCTCCACAATTGCTTTTATTGGGTATAGTTGAGGGTTTTACAGTGGATGAAATAAAGTTGATTTTGTATATGATTACAGCAGCGAGATTGTTGATAGGTAAATATTGGAAAAATGAAGCTCTGCCCACCGTAGAAGAATGGATTTTGAAGATGGCCAGCTTCGCGGAGATGGCGAAGATTTCAGCATACTTAAAAGATCGCTCACAAGAGACTTATGAATGTGGATGGAAAAAGTGGATAGATTATGTGCAGAACAAATACCAAACTAAGAAGTATCAAATAGCTTTTCATTGATAGTATTATATTATATTAAGATAGAAATAGTTGAACTATGTGAAGATGAAAAATGACATGGGGGTTGGGGGGGTTCAAGGTTTTTGTATAGGGGATAATGATATTCTATGGAAGTCCGGGGGGGAGGGGAGGGTCAGGGGGGGGTTTGGGAGGGTGGGTTGGGGAGTTTGGGGAGGGTTAGGGGGGTGAAAATGGGGTGAAAATGTAATTGTAAAACTTTTACAATAAAAAAAAAAGAAATGTATGGTAAAAGGGGGAAGTAATAATATTAATATTATTAATAATATTATTAGTAAATAAGGGTCAGTATTTAGAGGAGGGAGTAAGGGGATGGTAAAGTAAAATATTATATAATCTGTTATGAATTAGGCTTTTGTTATGAGGAAGTCATGGGGGGATGGGTGGTGAGGGGGGTTAGGGAGGAGGGGGGGAGAAAATTGTGGGGAAAAAATTTGTATTTCAAAACTTTTTCAATAAAAAAAAACTTGCGAGACACCCATGTCAACTGATTTCACTAGAAACATGCACAATGAACACGAGCCATTTAAAGAAAACACTTTGTAAAGATCTATTATTGGATCTTTACTGTATATTTCTAATTGGACCAGACCAGATATCACCCTTGCTGTTAATCTGTTGTCAAGACACGTAAGCAGCCCTAGCGTATATCATTGGGAAGGAATCAAAAGAATTCTAAGGTATCTAAAATCTAGTGCTGATGTCTGTTTATATTTAGAACCATTCATTTCTGAAAAGCCAACTTTGAGCTGTTATGCTGATGCAGATTGGGCTGGAGACCCAAAGAGCTGAAAAAGTACCTCTGGCTATGTTTTCCTTATAAATGGTTGCGCGGTACACTGGTATACTGGCAAACAAAATTTAATTGCCACCTCTACAGCAGAAGCTGAATACGTTTGCCTATCTAAAGCAGTCAATAACCTAACCTGGTTTGATGATTTGTTGTCTAATGTATGGGCTGAACCCATTTATCCAATTATCATCAATGAAGATAATAAAGCAGCAATAGATATATCAGCTTCCGAGGCAATAGGCCAAAGATCTCGACATATCAATATCAAATATAAACATGTGAGACAATTATCAAGTATAGGATTTATTAAAGCTGTTCATTGTGATACTAGTGAGCAAATTGCTGACATTCTCACTAAACCCTTAGCAACCAAACAACATGTATATTTAACTTCTAAATTTAATGTACATATATAAAATTAATAAGTTACGATTAGTTAGGTATTTTAGAGGGGGATTTGTTACAATTGAAAATACCTAACTTGCTTTCTGTAAATATGTATATTTGTATATATGTTATTGTGTGATGTCACTATGCTCCTTGTCATTGGTCCCTACTTACCTTTTGCCCCACCTCCTCTGTATATAAGTCTTTGCTCCTGTCAGAACCTTAGCTGTCCAAATGTAATCCTGAGGAAGACAAGAAATAAATACCTTTGTTATAAGAAAGGCTTCAGTCTATTATATTGGGCCTGACCAGAATAATAAACAAGTAACAATCCTTTTAATCAGAAGAATCAAGATTGCTTCTCAGTTCTTCTGCAAGCCAAGTACTTGACTAAGTGGTCCAAATTTAGACTTTGGAAGAGGTGTTTCTGTGTTTGCAGGAGCATACACAAGCCCACTCTTTTCTGATCCTTAAAAAAACCATTGCTTTGGAAAGGCTTATTCAACTGCTTCAAAGTTGTTCTTAGTTGTCTTCTCACATGTATACACCTGCAGCCACTTCACTTCCTATAGAAGAAAACAAAGAGAAATTACTCAGAAGCAAGCTCTTCAGTTTGGGATGATTGCTGTAGAAATTCAAAAAAAGAATCTCCAATTATCTTCCATTTGTTGTGAAACAATACTTCTGAAGGAAGCCTGGAAGCTGGAACTACTTATTTCTCTCAGACTGAAAGAAATTGAAAGAAAAAGATTAAAAAGGATAACTCATGAAAGAGTCAGAAGATAACCTTCTATTTCCTACTGCAGCCATTACAAGTCTTTTGGGCTACAAGCCACCACCTACTTTTAATTCCTTAAATATCTCCATCAGGATGCCTTGATGGATCCTGGTTTTCTAATGTATAATATTTTTCAATAATCTAAATCTTTATCTTGCACTTGATTTTTTGAATGCTTGGAACAATTAAACATTTGTGAATTATATTTAAGTGTACTTGCTATTGGTAAATGTTCTAATAAGACTAGATTGTTTGGAGAACAACACTCTTTCAACTGCTTTGAATAACTTGACTCAGTACCTCCCAAAATAAGATTGGTAAAATAATTTGCTTATTGTCTTGACAATACAATAAATTTTCACAGTAACTTATTTTTTAATTTAATTTTTTTTAAAATTTATTTTTATATGCCGCCCTTCTCCGGAGACTCAGGGTGGCTTACAATGCGTTAAGCAATAGCTTTCATACTTTTGTATATTTTATACAAAGTCAGCTTATTGCCCCCACAAACCGGATCCTCATTTTACCCACCTTAGAAAGGATGGAAGGCTGAGTCGACCTTGAGCCTGGTGAGAATTGAACTCACAATAATTGCAGGCAGCTGGATGTTAAATGCTGCCTTAGTAGGAGGCATTAGCCTGCTACACCACTCAGGCTACTTATGAATGAAACTTGGTCCCAAGATTGCAACTAGACACTTGAAATCTCACCCTTGGATATGCAACTATTTTGTATTATTATTTCTGAGCTGCTTTGATTTTTTTAAATAGTTATCTGGCTACTTTATCAATAGTCTTCCATTTTTCTTGTTCCATTGCACAACTCTATACTTTCCTCAGTGATGATTATGAAATGTTCAAAATGTTAGACTCTTTAAGTTTATATTTCAACATTCACTAATTCTTTAAGAAATAGAAAAAAAGTTGCACATTTTCTTACAGAAAGATGGCTAGAAATATTAGAAAAGTATCTTGTGCAAAGTTAGACCACTGTTGTATCTGGTATAATAGCAGAGCATAACAATAATCGCAGAGGAGAGTTTCCGGTTGGTGTCGCAATGTCTCAGATGGGGAATTAGCGGGGCTCCTCAGAGCCCTGCGAAAAACCCCGTCTGTTAAGCCGCCGGCGGCAGGTCGATGGACCTACCCTGTCCTGTAGTGACAGGGAGATAGAGAGGGACCCCTCGGACGACCGAGAAGAATGGGCAGGGACCTCTCGGACGGCTGGAGGATTGCCCTCTGTGCCGGTGGCGGTGGATGCGGCAGCCATGGCGACTGCCCCGAGATCGTGACAATCGGAGCACAAAGATGTGCAGGAGGAGAAGCGGAGAGCGGAGCAGGGAGTTTGAAAGCCGGGTGAGTGGAATGCTGCCCAGGCAGGAACTGCCCGTAAAAGCTGGATTATAAATAAGTATGCCCCAGCCTTAACAGCAGCTGAGAAATATTGGGGCAAAAAGACTCAAATGAATGGTGGAGAAAAGACCTGTTGATAGATAGCGCTAATTACAGACTTCTTGGAAATGACTTTATTACAGATTTCGTCTTCTTTTTTCTTTTCTTTTCTTTTCTTTTCTTTTCTTTTCTTTTCTTTTCTTTCTTTCTTTCTTTTTTTTGTGTGGCTAAATGAGACTGGATTATGTTTGAGAGAGAGGAAGGAGAAGAGGAAATAAATATGCTTTTAAAAGTAAAGACAAAAGACAAACGGAGATGGAAAAAATGGCTGCCAGCTGAGAGTGAAAGTGTAAATTCCAGACTGCTTGTTATTTGAAAGAGAAACTTTGTTGCTTGTTACTAAAAGTGGATTATTTTGAGAAAAAATTTAAGAGGCTTGACTTTGGATTTATAATCTGTGTCATGGAGGATTTATTGAAGATCAGAAAGAAGAAACTAAATGAAATAATAAAAACTGATTTAATAAGCATGGCAACAAGAGAAAAAGGGTGTGACAACAAAAGAAGGACATGATGATATTATATAGGGAATAGCCAATTCAGAATTAACTTTATAGAACTTATAACTTTGAGGACAGTGAAATGGAAAATAAATATACTCAGACAGATTGGAGAAAGAAAAAAAAATGGAATATATCATGTAACAAGATAACAAAATACCATAGTTTGAATTAAATGGATGTAATGATGTCTGGGAGTTTGATGTTTGAATAATCCTAGGAGATACTTTCCTTCTTCTCTTTGCTCTTTCTCTATTTTTTTTTCTTTCTTTCCTTTTCCTTTTTTGTTTCTTTTCCCCTCTCTATTTTTTCTAATTCTCTTTTCAATTTCTCTAGTTGTATTTCTATTCTCTTTCCTTTTTAATTTTTGTTTTTCTTTTCCTTTTTTTATTTTAACTATTATTAATATTGTTACTACTCCCTCTCTATTTTCACTATTATTTTATTAAAGTTGATTTTATGAATATACAAACAATTTGATTAGGAAAAAAAGAGTATAAAGGATTGAAAAACATGATTTTTGGATGTCTTAATATCTTTTTAAAATTTTAAGCTCTATTTACAGACCTAATAATTTTGAAGAAAATGTTTTTTAAGGTGCTGGACATTAAAAAGAATTATTTACAGATTTAACAATTATAGAAAATTGATCTTAAAGTGATTCAAAATGTTGATACTTATTGGAAATAAGCATGGCATGGAGGAAAGCCTAGGAGAGAATAGAAGTTAAGATATTTGTTGATATACTTTTTTTATCTTAAATCAGTCAAAGATACAGAGGAGAATGGATTTAAAAATAAATATAAGTAATACATTGTGAATTAATTAATTGTAATTTAACTTAATTAATTAAAATAAAATGCTATGAATCAGTTAAACAAATGAAGTTAGGAGTGGAGGAAAGCATCATACTGGAGAACAGTTAAAGCAAAACTGGGAACTAGTTAAAAATAAAAATAAGAGTTAGGAGTGGAGGAAAGCATGTGCTGGAAAACAGCTAAAGTAAAGCTGTGAACCAGCCAATAGAGTTAGGAGTGGAGGAAAGCATACGCTGGGTAACAGTTAAAGCAAAACTGTGAACTAGCGAAAAAATAAAAAGTTAGGAAAATATATCTGGAGAGCAACTGAAATACAGTTGTGAACCAGTTAAAAATAGAGATTGGAGCAGAGGAAATGTTGGATATAAATGCCTAACACGCCCTGCCCCTGGTATAGCAGAGGTTAACATCCACCCACCAGACTCTTCCCTTGACCCCTCCTTACCTTGGTCCCGCCTCCTAGGTATAAAAGGTACAGTCCAGGGGTCCCACGTTGCATTCCAGACGATGACCTGTAACAGAAACATGATATAAATAAAGATACTTTGGACCAAGCATACCTCATGTTGGAATCATTGGGTTAGATCCTTGGAAACCTATAACAAATATGGTAGCAGAGGATGGTTTACAACCCAATCGAAACAAGGTATGCAAGAAACCTCCAAGATGACTGAAAAGGAGAGGAGACCGAACACCCGAGCATACCTGAAAAGCATGGCAGCACAAGCATCCGCCGCAGAGACCTTGCAGGAGGAGATGGCAAGTGAGATCAAGCAGAGATCTACCCCCAGCACTCCAGCAAGACAGGAGAGAGAAGACGCCGCTGAAATTGAAGAAAAAGAGGAAAGCGATTTAAAATCCAAGTTGTTAGACCTCATCGAGGTGGCGCCGAACAATCCCAAACTCACTGCGAAACTCCGGGCCCTGATCGAGGACTGTGGAGCAGTGATGAGGGTGGAAGAGACAGAACCTGACCATGGAGAAGAGGACACGGTAGGCAAAACGCTCCCAAAACAGTTTCCGGCCAAAAAAAAACGGGAACAAAAGGACACTTTCCCCATGGCGGCCATCTTGGAAAATGACATCACCCAAGATGGCCAACCAACGACCAATAGGGGCCCAAGATTTGAATTTTCTGGCAGGAACCGAGGCCTACCCTCGAGCCACCAAAGAGAACCCCACGATTGACCAAGATTGGTGGGGAGAGGACCCAGCTAGCTCACCTACTGAGCTAGAAATAGACAAGGCCATGCGGGTGCTGACCGCGGCCTTCGGTGACAAGATCAAACTACTGGGCCCGCACCAAAGGGCACCCGTGGGCACCGATAGAACAACCAGCAACCTAAGGGCACCAGAAAAGACATACCCGGACCACACTGCCCTCACAGACTAGTCATACCCGGACCACACTGCCCTCGCAGACTGGCCACAATGCCCGCCGCCGCCCACTGGGACCCCTACATGCTACGCCTGAGGCACCCCTCTGATCCCTGGGGAGTCGCACACTACTTACCGATCCGAAGGCCTACTCCAAGCCACCCAGGACCAACAGATGGCAAGAGGAACAACCCGGACCGGATCCAAGCCTTCCGCACCGGGCCAAGCCATCCAGACACCAGACCGAGCTTCATGAGGCCGACGATAACAATGATGCACCCGACGGACGACCCAGCGATGCAGCGGACCTTCCGGCAGGACCATGGTCGACCAAGGCCGCCCAGAGCCGAGCCATGGAGCCATCCTGCAGCTTGGGGCCTTTCATCAGGAGCGACGAACTCGAGCACCTTCTACAGCGACTGCCGGATGAGAATGATCCCCGAGCATGTGCAGGAGCCGCCTACAAGGAAAGAAGAAAGGAACATAGATCCAAGTCTATACAGAGCAGTACCATGCATCCCTGTGCCATATTGTGAGTTCTCTCACATAAAGAACCATGGACAGCGACAGAATGTGAGTAACTCCACACACAGTGCTGTGACTTTGCCTGCTGACTTCCAGAAGCTTAAAACAGATGGGACAAACCTTTTCAATTGGAATCAGCAGCTCCAAATTATTTTTCTAAGAGAGGATATGTTATTTTTAATCAATGACCCCCCCCTAGAAAACCCTGGTCTTTTGAGGTGGACTGCCTACACCATAGGGCTTTTTACATACTTATTGCAAGTATTTCTCCTAGTATCTATCCTAGCCTAAGTCACCATCTAACAGTGCCAGAAATACTACAAAAAATACACAACCTATTCTACAGCAAGAGCATAGCCACAACAACCAAGATCTCTAGGGAATTTTATTCTGCCAGACACAAGGCTAGCACACCAATGGGGAAATACATACTAAACCTAAATGCTACTAGACTAGAGCTCACACAGAGAGGAGAGGCAATATCGGATGAGAGCATGAAAAGTATTATAATTAATTCACTTGACTCTAGCTGGGATGGGTTCATAACACAACTAGATAGCCTCAGTCTAGAGCACCTCACGCTAGAGACCCTCACAAATAAATTGATAGCAGAAGACAGCCTAAGGAGAGAGTGCTACGCAAGTCACAGGAAGGCAGAACAACCAAAAGGGTCAATTTTCAGGTCAGGGAAGACAGCACTCCAGAGTGCTACACTTGTGGTTCCAGGAACCACTATAAGAGAGACTGCCCCAGAAACATCAGGGATAGAGAAAGGCAAGGACGGAGACCAGGCTTCCCCGACAGGCACCCATCTGACAACAGGTATAGGCGTAGGGACTCCCCCAACCCGAGGGACAGAAGAGGGCGGAAAGATAGCTCCAGGGAAAGCCAGACAGGTTCAATGTATGGACTCGTAGACCAGGAAAACACACACACCAAATTGAGAGATGCATGGCTTATTGACTCAGGGGCTACCAATCACACAACTAACAACAGGGAAATACTTACAGCATTCACAAAAGAGAATTATTACATAAAGGTAGCAAACCAGGACAGGGTCCTGGTAACAGGCAAGGGCAACACCTACATACATGGAATAGGGAAACTAGAGGGGGTATTACTCGTACCCGGAATACCATGCAACATACTAGCGACCCTCAAACTGAGCAAGGACACAGGCATCAAGACCACTTTTGAAGGGGGGAGAGCATACATGACTAGGGACAATAAGGAAATAGGCAAGATAATTATCAAAGGAGGGCTAACATACCTCCAACCCGAAGGGGAACCACAGTCATGCCAAAACATAGACACAGAAGGCATCGAAGATGAAGCAGATGCTAACAAGGAAATAGAGAGGGATAAGGCAGAAGACAACACAGGGAGTAAACAGACAATTGAGGCAACACACAAAGAGAAATTGTGCATTGGCAGGCCCATGCAGGATGACTGCGCCCACTTACTACACCGGAAGCTAGGTCACGCCAGTTTCCCAGTTATACAAAAAATGCTTGAGTGTTCAAACGGTTTAAAAATAAAGAGCTGTAAAAATTATCTAGAGTGCTCTGTATATAAATGCTCAAAGATCAGAACCAAGCCCAACCCAAGAAAGCCACACGCACCACAAAGTCCACTTTTCACCTAGTACACATGGACCTGGTGGGCCCTATGAAACCATCTATAAAATATAAGAAGAGATATTTCCTAACCATAGTAGATGACTTCTGTAGGTATGGGTTCGTGTACACACTCAGCCACAAGAATGAAGCATTCCAGAAATTTAGGGAGTTTTACAAAAGGGTGGAAACACAACATAACACAAAAATAAAACAGATAATGACAGACAGAGGGTCCGAATTCCTATCCAGAGAATTCTCGAACTGGCTAAAGGAGCGCGGGATACTGCACTTCAAATCAACACTTTTTTCGGCATTCCAGAACGGAGTGGTAGAAAGAAAAAACGGGGTATTGCAGACCATGACCAGGTGCGGGATAGAAGACACAGGACTAGGACAATCATTCTGGGCAGAGGCACTCACATACTCCAACTATACCTTGGCCTAACTTTCCCTTTATATTGCTTTTTTTGATTTTATTTTAAACTGGGATGTATTAAATGTATTTTTATCGTTCGCTGTTCACCGCCCTGAGTCCCTTAGGAATAGGGCGGTATATAAATTTAATAAATAAATAAATAAATAAATAAACAGGCTTTGGTCTAGTGTAGTGGGTAAAACACCATATGAGATAATGTACAGCAGGAAGCCCCAAATAGGACATTTGCATATATTTGGCGTAACCGCAGATGTACACATCCCAAAGCAGCTCAGACGAAAGGGAGAAAAGGTCTCGAGAAGGTTAAGGTTCATGGGCTATGAAACCGGGACTAAGGGATATAGGTTTATTGACAGAGATAACAGATTCATTATATCTAGGACAGCGGTGTTTCACGAAAATACGAACTGGTCCAGAATACACCTCAATGAAATACTACACAGGCAGGAAGATACAGACAGGGCAAGGGGTGAGGGCAATCAGGACAAAGCAGACACACATAAACACGAAAGGCACAAACCCAGGCACCATGACATAACTACCAAGGAATGGAAGGAAGGCCATCCTACAATAAAGGTAGACACCCTCACCAAGAAAGAAGCCAGGTACATGCATGACAATGAGATACCACCCAACAGGCCCGTCAGATCTAACAGGAACAAGACCCCAAAAAAGCTCGATGATTACATCCTATCCATACACACTAGCAGAGTAACGCCCAACACATATGAGGAGGTGCTCAGGCTGCCACCAGAAGAAAGAGATAAGTGGGAGCAAGCCATGGACAAAGAGATGGCCAGCCTGGAGGAATTAAATTTGTACACCCCCTCTAAGGCACCCACTGACAAGACACCTATCGGGACTAAATGGGTCTTCAAGATCAAAGAACTCGACAACAACCAGGCGTTATACAAAGCTAGACTGGTAGCGCAGGGGTTTGCCCAGAAATACCCCGAGGATTATACAGACACATACTCACCAACAGTCAGATCTGAAAGCGATAAGAGTGCCTTGGTGGTAGGGTCCCTTCTACACCACCCTTGTATCAGTTTGACGTGCAAACAGCCTACCTCCATGCAGAACAGAAAATCTTTGTCAAGGCACCCCCGGGAGAAACAAAACGCAAGGGGACACTTGGTTATTAAACAAAAGCTTGTACGGTTTGAAACAGTCTGGAAAGAGGTGGTATGACTGCTTGGCAGCGATACTCAAGGACATGGGCTTCATACCCACCTCTGCTGATCTTTGTTTCTTCCTCAAGAAGGAAGGCACATCAATAGAGTACGTACTGGTTTACGTGGACGATATTTTATATTTTGGCCCACACAAAAGGGAATGTGATACATTTGCAGAGAGGCTAGGCAGGCATTTCACACTCAAAACATTGGGGAAAGTAAACAAGTACCTAGGGGTACAGATAACCAAAACACAGAACGGGTTCAAACTCTCTCAGAGAGAAAAAATACTGGAACTCTTACATAAATGTAATATGGATGAAGCCAAACCATGCGAGACACCCATGCAGGCCAACTTCCTGAAACACATGTATGAGCAAAGCGAACCATTTAAGGACAACACGCTGTATAGGTCCATTATCGGGTCACTGCTATATATAGCCAACTGGACTAGGCCAGACATCATCCTGGCAGTCAACCTCCTGTCCAGACACGTCAGTGAACCCACAACATACCACTGGGAAGGAGCAAAGAGAATTCTCAGGTACCTTAAATACAGCGCAGATGCCTGCCTACACCTAGAACCATCCAACTCCAAAGAACCCATCTTAACCTGCTATGCAGATGCCGACTGGGCCAGAGACACAAAGAGCAGAAAGAGCATGTCCGGCTACATGTTCTTCATCAATAGCTGCCCAGTGCATTGGTACACCGGGAAACAAAACCTGGTGGCGACCTCCACAGCAGAAGTGGAATATATCTGCCTGTTGAAGGCAGCAAACAACCTAACATGGTTTGATGATCTGCTTTCCAGCATATGGACCGAGCCAGCCTACCCCATCATAATACACGAAGATAACAAGGCAGCCATAGACATCTCCATAGCAGACGCGGTAGGCCAGAGGTCAAGGCATATTGACATCAAGCATAAACACGTTAGGCAGTTATCAAGCATCGGATTCATCAAGGCCGTATATTGCGAGACTGTTGAGCAGATTGCAGACATACTGACCAAGCCACTGCAGAACAAGCAACATGCCTACCTCACCACAAAATTAGGCATACACGTACATCCTGCACACACACATCAGCATGTTAGACATTTAGAGGGGGATTTGTTGGATATAAATGCCTAACACGCCCTGCCCCTGGTATAGCAGAGGTTAACATCCACCTACCAGACTCTTCCCTTGACCCCTCCTTACCTTAGCCCCGCCTCCTAGGTATAAAAGGTACAGTCCAGGGGTCCCACGTTGCATTCCAGATGATGACCTGTAACAGAAACATGATATAAATAAAGATACTTTGGACCAAGCATACCTCATGTTGGAATCATTGGGTTAGATCCTTGGAAACCTGTAACAGGAAAGCACTGCTGGAAAGCAACTTTTTGAGCTGCAAACCAGTTTCATAATAGATTTAGGAGGAGTGAAGGAGATAACGTTGGTATGCAGTTAAAATTATACTGTGAACCAGCCTACATAAGTAAGGTTAGGAGTGGAGGAAAGCATCGCTGGAAAGCAACTGGTTAAGATGTGAACCAGCCAAAAAATAAACCTAGGAGGAAGTGGAAGAGATAACACTGGAGAATAGTTAAGCCAAACTATGAAACAGTTAAATAAATAGAGATAGAAATGGCAGGAAACACTGTTGGGAAATAGCTATTTAAATTATGAACCAGTTAAATATTAGACTTCAAAATAAAGTATTTTGGGAGTGACAAATTTTAGATGGAAATGTTGATTGACTTAGAAATGATTAAGAGAGGAGGAAAATATTCTTCGTTAAGATTATGGATATTAGCTATCATTTAAGAGAGGTACAATATAGATTCGATGTAATGGGTCTTAGAAATGAGGAATATATATGAAACATTGATTGTTAAAATGACAAAGATTTGGAATGATGTCTATTTGGAAATAATTGTTTAGAATTTAGGGTGACATAGTAGAATGATAAATGTTTAGAATAAGATTTTTCTTTTTTTCTTTTTCTTTTTTTAAGATGTAAATGGATAAAATTTGGAACAAAATTGGTTGAGGGAATGTGAGTAATTGTATTGACTTTATACCAGATCAAATCCTTGCTCTAAAAATGTGTATTTTATGTTTTATGTTTAAAAAAATAAAAAAACTTTTCAAAAAAAATAATAATAGCAGAGGTAAACTATCTTGTTTTGCTTTGTAGCAATGGGGTATACTCTGATGGCTGCAATGAATGTAACAATGTCATCACTAGAGGTGGGACAGTTGGGAGTTTGAGTACTGCTAAATCAAAATGACTACTATTGAGAAATAGTAGGACTCTGTTCTGAGTCCTACAGTGTTTTAAAAACATAGGCAATAAGGTTGCAAGAAATCATCATTTTGCTGCTAAATCTTAATGATACTATCCTGTGGGACTGGCACCTGCTAAAATGGGATTGGGAACTGCATATGGCTCATTAGGCACTGAATGCTCGCTTTTAGTCTTAGTCTATAATTCTTAAAAGGGGTGGCACATATAGTCATATTTAATAAACAACATGAGTTCTGTTCATCTCTGGACTACAGTCTGATAATATCATCTGGAAATGAGTTTTTATATCTTCCTTCTAGCAAGGCTCCTGTAGCTTTGAAAAAAACGTAACAATAAGGGCAATTAGTTTCATCTTTCCCCATATTCAGTTTCAGTTCTAAATAAAGATGGGCCTACACCTTTTAATTTATTCTGCTTTTGTTATAAAAAGCACAAGAAAGTTGGGAGGAAAGGGGGCACCTCTATAAAGTCACAGCCACTACTGGCTATGCATGGCCAGGAGGACCTTCTCTCAGCTATGCCCTATGTGTCAGGTGCACCCTACCTGGAACAGTAACTATGACAAAACATGCTGTTATTGCCCCAGAAATGTTTGCATTTGTTCATAATAACCTTATAAATTTAATCCTCTGATACCAATTTTATCCACAGGAAACTGGGATCATCAGAGGGATGGCATATAAATTTTTCAGTAAATACTAAATAACTGAAATAAATGTAGGCTATACAAACAAGCCTATAGCTTAGGCTATACAAGCTAAGAATAAACTTCTTGAGCTCAGTGGAGAGGAGTTCCAGAAGTTTCTCCAGTTCTGAAAGTAATAATCTGGATATTCTTGCCAAGGAAGGAACCTTATATTTTCAGTGCATGGAAAGGCCAACCTGTCATTAGAAAAGCCAGGTGTTCAAATTTACTTGTAATTTAGTCATAAATGAAGAAAAAAGAAACAGGAAGCCTCTGAGTAAGTACTGCAAGTGATGTTACAGGATCCATCAGCATGAAGGATTTTTATTCTACTGTGAAGGAAAGATTAACCTGAGAAATAGAATTGCATCAACAGAAAGATAATGAGTTTATATGTGACAGCGGGTAAACAGCAACACAGCACAAGGAAGCTATTGTGATAGGCAGTTAATTACAATGGAAGTCATGTCTTGGTAATGACGAGGATTCACGGTACATTTCTTTCCAGTCACAGTACAATTTCTCCAGCTCTGTTTATGATAATCTATGGGATTATTTGACAGCAAGATGACATTTTGACTTTGAAACAAATTTATTTTATAGACAGTGCAATTACTCACTGGTATTCTGACATTCAATTAGGTGTGGAACTGCTCTGCAATTTATTATTATTTTTATTAGTGGAAGATATATAAATATTGAGTCTATTTCTGATTAGGACATAGGACATTTTCTTTTTAGCATTCTGGCATTCTTATTTAAAAAACTATGTTTTCTGTAACATCATGTGTTAATATGCAGGGGAAATTGCCTTGCAATGGAATATATATTTCTTTTTTTAAACACACGCAAACCCACATCAATCCAATTAAATTGTGATTGCTATTTAAAAAAGCAGATAAAATGTTACAATCTTCTTCAAAGACATTATCATGCTGGGAGTTCATAGGTAGCTGAAAGGTGGGGGTCTTCTGTCCTTTAAACTATGTTAAGAATTCATAAATTATATACATTGTTTAAAACACTGTACAAACGGAACTCATGCAAGTTGCAGATTGTCAGAGTTGGCTTCTGGCTATGATCACGGTGCCATATTATCACTGGGAAGGTATAATATAGAGTGGGGAGGGGATTAGCCTGATAGATAGAAATGTTTAGATAGCACAGAAGGTTGTGTTGCTGACTCTTTTTCTCTGCAGAAGAGAAAAGAGGGCATATGTAAGGATATAGGTGTAGGCATGGTGTGTGTATTTAAGAGACTGAAGCTGAAATAGCATTAAGGAAACTCTTAGCAACAGTAATGCCTCTGGAACAACTACAAATATAACTAGCTTGTTATAGAAAGATTTCTGGAAATAATCCCATATGTAACATGACTATGGAGATTCTCGGTCATCCAGGTCATGGTTGTCCCAAAGGTGCTTTTTCAAAAGGCAACTGGACTTGCCTTTTAAGGTAAGTCCAGAAAGTCCAATTGCCTCTTGAAAAAGCACCTTTGAGACATATGTAACATGAGTTTTACATGACCAGAACACTATACAAACTGACACCATACATATTGAACAGTTCTAATAAAATCTTCATAATCATCAGTCAGAACAGATCAAGCTTTTTGGATGAGAAGCAAAATGATGTCTTAATGAAAAAAATACAATCCCATTCCCTTTTGGAAAAAAACACCTTTGAGATAACCGTAACTTGGATAACTGAGAATTTCCATAGACATTGTTCTTTCTATCATTTTCCCCTCAGGTGCAGGGTTTGCTTTTTGGATCAACTAATGCCATTTCACCTGATTTAATGCAGGAACTGGATCCAAATGGGTGATCTTTATGTCTGAGTCAATTGCGTCCTATTACCTGTGCTTTGATCTTCCATGCAGGCATTTGCCATCAATGTAAAGTGTTAAATGGTACAAGTAATGCTGTGGAGTGTTGCTGATAGGACATGGCCATACCACTATAGGCATTTCCCCAGTGGTGAAATCCTCCAAGGTTTGTAACTGGTTCGCTACGCGCACATGCGCGGTGCGCACCAAATGCATGCTATGCACACATGCACAGTGAATGCCAAATGCACGCTGCTTGTGCATGCACAGTGTGCACCAAATGCATGCTGTGCACGCATGCACGGTGTGTGCCAAACGCATACTATGCAGAAAAAGGAGGCTTAAGAAGGTAAGTAGAACAGTGAGGGGGTGAACAGCTGTGTTGTGCGATTTAGATTTGCTAGAAAGCAGAATATAAATCGCGCGGCACAGCTGATCATCGGAAATATCGGTTTGAATGAACCAGTAGCATTTTTTTTACTACCGGTTCGCCTGAACCGGTAGCTTTAATTACTACCGGTTCGCACCAGTTCGCACTGGTTCGGGCATTTCACCCCTGCATTTCTCCCACATTTTCTCTGTCATTGGTGCAACATTTGTCTACTGATGGTTTGTTGCTAACATGGTCAAGAAGGGAAGCACCTAATGACCAACAGAACATATGCATCTCCCTGCATCCAGAGGGCATTCAGCACTTTTGTCCAGTTCTCAGCACCATGCAGGACTACTGGGTGAACCATCATTCTATGCACTTTCAGTTTAAAGTGAATTGGTATGTGCCTCTCTCAAAGCACCCCAGGAATCTCCTTCTACGACAGCCATGTAGCATTCATTTGTACAGACACTTCCCATTCATACCACATCACTTTGCAGATGGGATCTTAAGATGGGAGTTTGTCTTTAATAGATTTGCACTGCTGACTTAGATGATGGAGGTGCTTGAACTAGTCTCTAGATACACAATCTTCTTGATTTTGAGGCACAAACTAAATTGGCTAAGATGGTCATTCCATGTCTGAACAGAGTGCTGAAGTTATTCTCTGATGGTAACAATGAACATAGAACAAGGCCCAGGGGACACTACAAAGCAGATTTCATATGATGGAATGGCATATTTGTTGACATATACTTTTAACACATTTTTACTGTCTGTTGTTCTATAACCATATTTTCATAGTTTCTTATCTGATATTTGATATGTTATGGTTTATTGTACCTCACTATCTGAACATATTTTTTATCTAGAAATGTTTCTCTACGATTCAATTTTTTTATTGTAAAGTTTTTCTCCATCCTTTAATCACATTTGCCTCTTTTAGATTATCTTTGAATACTGTTGTCTTAGCCATACATTTCATTGTGATATCTCTGCTCTTTAAAATATATCTTATTTTCTTGTTTCTTTCTATTTTATTAACATGGTCCATAGTAGAAAACTTTCATTGGCATTTATTTTATTGTCCTTTCTATAGAATTGTCTATATTGAAGTCTATGTTCAATAATCCTACTTTTTCCCCCTTTTGTCTTTCTTTACCTATCATGATTATTTGTTCTAAGTCATTTGAAATATTTCATATCTTCAATTTTTGGGAATATTGCTTTCTACTTTAATTTTCCATTAATTCTTGCATTGTTTCTCATAGTTCTTCAGTTCCTTTTTGCATAAATGAAGCATATTGAATCTTTTCCTTACAGTGAATCTATCTTCTGATTGCATATTGAAGTGGTTCGGGAATAACGAGAGGCACAAGCAAGCTAGTGACAACAGCTCTTTAATATACAGTGAGACTTCAGCAAAAATTCAGAGGCTGCAGCCCTCCTTATATACAATCCTGGAGGGACTGTCAGCCAATCAGAAACGTAGGCAGGTTTGAAACTCCCGCTTAAAAGTATCAATACATAACACCCCTCCCTTCCCAGAAAGCACTAACATTCAGAAATTTACATATCTACACACAAAATCTCACAGGTGCCTAGGACAAGTTCTCGCTCTAGTTGACCTGCGCAGTTCAGTGTCTGGTGGGGCATCAAGCTGGTCAGAGGGACTTTCAGTCTCTCCCGGCTCCGCCAATGGAACCTCCTGGATTTTGTCTGGGGTGTGGTTATCCCCGGTTGGGAGTGGCAACTCGCTGGGGCAGCGCTGGAACCAGGGCTTGTCAGCTAAGTATTCTCGCGAACCCGGGCTTGAGTTAGCTGTTTTGGGAAAGTTGTTGTAGTTAGGTTCGGAGATGTCTAAATTAATGTTTGCTTCGCCGACTACCCTTTTTCTAAGTTGGTCTATGTGGCGCTTCCAGAGTCTGTCTACCCCTATGTCCACCGTATAAGATTTTGGGCCTGTTATGCCCACTATGGTTCCTGCAACCCATAGAGGTCCGCTGGCATAATTGCGAGCGAACACCAGGGACCCAACCTGAAACTGTCTTAGTCTCGAGGTTTCTCCCTTGAAATTTTTGTGCGAGTAGTTAGGGTGAAGCCTGTCTAACATGCACTGAAGCTTCCTGCCCATGAGGAGCTCTGCTGGGCTTCTCCCTGTGGCTGTGCATGGTGTGGCATGCTGGACAGCTAAGAATTGGTCTATCCTGGCCTGCCAGTCCCCGTTATCTAGTCTGGACAGTGCCTCTTTGGCCGTTCTTACAAAACGTTCGGCCAATCCGTTAGAAGCCGGGTGGAATGGGGCCGATAGGGCATGGTGGATGCCCAGTCTGGCCAAGTAGCCCTCGAACAGGGTCGCTGTGAATTGAGGGCCGTTGTCAGATACTAGAGTATCCGGTAGGCCATGTGTGGCAAATAGCTTGCGAAGGACTCTAATGACTGCCTCGGCTGTGGTAGAGGGCATTAGGATTATTTCGAGCCATTTCGAAAAAGCATCGACTACGATTAAAAATGTTTGCCCATGGAAGGGGCCGGCAAAATCAATATGGATCCTCCCCCATGGCCCTTTTGGTTTCTCCCACTCTCGGATGGGCGCTACTGGGGGATCGGGACGAGATTCCTGGCAGGGTCTGCACTTCTCCACCCACTCAGAGATAACTTGGTCCATGTTGGGCCACCAAACATAACTGCGGGCTAAGCTTTTCATTCTGACAATGCCTGGATGCCCTTCGTGCAGCAATTCTAAGACCCTTGTTCTTAGTTTTGTTGGTACTACCACCCTGTCACCCCACAACAAGCAACCCCCTTGCATAAACAGTTCATTACGTTTGTTAACATAACCTTGGTATTCCCCCCCGTCCACTTTGACCGGCCACCCCTTCAGCACCCAACCCATTACAGTGCGAATGATTGGGTCTCTAGCCGAGGCTTTTGCCACCTCTCAAGAGGAGATAGGCCCCAAAGTCAAAGTGTCCAGTAAAAGAACAGAGGCTTCTGGCGTTGGGTTGGCAAGTAGGTCAGGAAGGGGGCAGCGGCTGAGGGCATCCGTGTGACCCAAAGTCTGTCTGGGTCAATGGACAAGCTGATACGAATAGGCCGATAGAAAAATGGCCCATCTGGTCAAACGCGGGGAAAGAGCAGCGAGGGTGGGCCTATCGCCTGCCAAAAGTCCTAGCAAGGGCCGGTGGTCAGTCACAAGTTCGAATTGTCGGCCATAGAGGTATTCGTGGAACTTTTTAACCCCCGCAATTGCAGCCAGAGCCTCTCTGTCCAATTGACTATAGTTCCGCTCTGCGCTTGACAGGGTGCGACAGTAGAACGCAATGGGCGCCTCTAGGCCGTTCGGCAGTCTATGGCCTAGGACGGCACCAACTCCTACGGGGGAGGCGTCACAAACCAATACAAGCGGTAGCGCTGCGTTGTATTGGATTAGGAAACTGTCTTCAGAAAAAAGTCTTTTTACTGCCTCAAAAGCGGCAGTTTGTGGTTTCCCCCATACCCATGGTACATTCTTCCCCAAAAGTTTGTGCAGGGGATCTGCAATGGTGGCCTTGTCCTTCAGGAACATTGAGTAAAAATTGAGGAGTCCAAGGAAGGCTTGGAGCTCCGCTTTAGTCTTGGGGGTAGGTGCGCTCTTAATAGCTCTCACCTTGCTTTCGGTAGGGTGGATGCCTGTGCCATCCACCCTGTACCCCAGAAACTCCACAGAGGGAATAGCGATCATGCACTTGTTCTTTTTAAGTCTAAGTCCCGCTTCTCTAAAACGGGAAAGGACGTTCCTTACTCGGTCCCCTAGCTGACGTTCATCCTGAGCACTGACCAGAACGTCATCAAAATAAGGCACAACCCCCGGGAGCCCTTGCAACAGGCGCTCCATGGTGCTTTGAAATAGGCCGGGTGCGACGCTCACCCCAAACTGGAGCCTGGTGCATTTGAATGCACCCCTATGAGTTACAATTGTTTGCGCCTCTGCCGTGGCGTCGTCAACTGGTAATTGTTGATAGGCCTGAGCTAGGTCCAATTTGGTGAAAATTTTTCCGGGCCCCAGGGAGTGTAGTAGATGATGCACGATCGGCACCGGATAGGCGCTCGGCTGCAAAGCCTTGTTGATCGTGCACTTGTAGTCGGCGCAAATCCTAATTGAGCCATCAGATTTTACTGGGGTCACTATGGGGGTCTCCCATTTCGCATGATCGACGGGGACTAACACCCCCTGTTTAATTAATTTGTCCAGTTCCGCATCGATCTTCGGTTTCAATGCGAATGGCACCCGTCTGGCTTTAAGTCTTTTTGGGCTACGTTGGGGTCTAAGTTTAGTGAAATAGGGGTCCCCACATACTTGCCCAACGTGTCCCCGAAGACGTCCTGGAACTCGGTCAGGAGACTGTCCTTTAGTGATGACTTGGACATCAGGTGGATGCCGGTGAAGCCCATGCCGAGGGCTCGGAACCACCCCATGCCCAGAAGGCTAGGGAGCTGCTTCGTGACGACAGTCAGCGGCAGGTCTCTTTCGTAGTCTACGTAGGTGACTCGGAACGTGCCTACGCCTTCGAGGGGGACTCGGTTCCCCTGGTAGTCTAGGATGCGCAGTCTCTGCTTGGAGAGCTGGTCCTTCCGGAACGACGGCAGGAGGGTCTTTAGAATCGCCCATGACATTATGGAGAGAGCTGATCCGGTGTCGATCTCCATCGAGCATGGCTTGCCGTTGATTTCGACCACCGTGCTGACTTTGTCCTCGATCGCCGTGCTGGCCTGGTCTATGTGTATGCTGTGGCCATCTCGTGGTTCAAATTCGCGCTGTTTTTTCATGCCGCCTTCTCTCGTTGGCTGCTTCTGGCGTGTTGATTCCGGTTGGCTGCGGCGCTCACGTGGTTGGTGTTTTCTGGGCAGAATGGCTCTACAGACTCGCACCAAGTGCCCTTTTTTCTTGCAACGCCTGCAAATGGCCTCTCTGTATTTGCAGGACAGTCTATTATGGTGCCCGCCACAGCTGGGACAGCTTCGCCGGGGGCTGCCAGTGCCTTTTCTCTGGTGCTCCGTTCGGAAGACGTCCTCATCCGACTCGGACTCCGAGCTGGATCCGGCGTCTTCTCTGTGCACCGGGGCAGACTTGGGGCTGCCTTTGCTGGACAGCGGACGCTGCAGTGTTTCTGCGGCTTTTGTGGAGGCTTCATGAGCCCTGGCCTCGTCTAGGGCTCCAGCAAGCGTCAAATCAGGCTTGGCGAGCAGGCGCCGTTGCAGCCTAATGTCCCGAACACCACAGATAAGTTGCTCAAGCAACGCATCGTCCAAGTCTCTATAGTCGCAATGGGTTGCGGCTTTTCTCAGGCTGGCCATGTACGCACTGACCGGTTCTCCCTCTCGTTGAACGCGCTGTCTGAGTTGGTATCGTTGCACGAACTTGGAGGGGACGGGAGCGTAGTGAGCCCGGAGAGTTGCCATCAGGGTGTCCCAGGATACGGTTTGAACCGGCGTTGGCTCACACAGTGACTCGGCCATCTCGAACACGTCCGGTCCGCAGTGGCTTAGGAAGAGGGCTCTCTTTCGATTAGCGGAGAGACCCTGCATGTTGCTGGCTTCAAGCGAGCATTCGAACCTTGTTAGGTACGAGACCCATTTTTTGCGGGTCGGATCAAAAGGCTTGGGCGGAACGTAGGCAGACATGTTCGGTATGCCTCCAGTAGTTCGCCTCGTCGCCTAGCTGAAGCTCGTGGTCTCACTGGTTCGCTTCTTGTGGCCTCTATCCCATCTTCGTCGCCAATGAAGTGGTTCGGGAATAACGAGAGGCACAAGCAAGCTAGTGACAACAGCTCTTTAATATACAGTGAGACTTCAGCAAAAACTCAGAGGCTGCAGCCCTCCTTATATACAATCCTGGAGGGACTGTCAGCCAATCAGAAACATAGGCAGGTTTGAAACTCCCGCTTAAAAGTATCAATACATAACACATATTGTCCAGGATGAATCTTTCTGTGTCATCTACTTGCTAATTCATATATTTTATATCAGAAATTCCCAGTTTGTTCTGCACCCTATACCTGGAAATGCCATGTCTGATTAAATTATACTTCTCCATCTTCTATTTTCTGTTCGTATTCCAATAAAATGCATCTAGTGATATCCATAGACAGATTTACTTCAACAAAATTCTACTAAATTAGCTTGTCCATTAATGTGCTTAACATATTCAAATATTCCTCCATTTTTTTTCAATTTTGGAAACTTAACCTAGGCATCATTCAAGGAAAGATATATGTAGGTATGGATATGTATCTATATATATGCGTCTGTGTCTAGTGTTGCAATACTAAGTTTATTTATTGTCTTCAATATTCAGATGTAGTGATCTGCATGAAAACAAGTTTGGAAGTGCTGTTTTGTGGAATTTAGCATCCACTTGAATAAACTCCCAATCCACATTTTTATGTTTAAAAGAGCAAGAGATATGCTATTAAATGTGTATACTTTTCAACAATTCATGCTGGCAGTCTTGAAAAACCATGAAAAAAAGTTGGGCAGTTAGGTATTCTCCATAAAAAAGTAAAAAATATTGTCACTGGCAATTGGAAGTGATTGAATGTCCACCTTTAATACTGGAAAAAATAATTTGAAAAAAAGGACATTTCACTTAGAATTCTGATTAATCATAGTAGGAATCAATCATCTAAATTACATACATATTTAAGAACCCTTGCTGAATCATTCAATCGCTATATTTATTGAAGACCATGCTGTTCTGCCCCAAAGATTTAAATGGAAAACATGTCTAAATGTTTATCTTGAAAAATCTGAAAGAAGTTTTCTTAGACAGGATTACACTTGTTTTTCAATGATTAACTTCATAAACTGACAATGTGAAGTCGAACAGCCACTGTAATTATCTTTTAACAAATTGGAAACAGGTAAGACGCTTCCACAGAATTGAAGATTCTGCCATCAAAATGATGAAAATAGGATCATGCTATTGCATTGTCAGAAGTATGTATACAAAATGCAGAGTTTGTGGCACACTGGTAGGATGCTTTTTTTGTCATTCACCCTCTATCGCTTCACCTCCACATCCACAAATGTTTCTGCAAGAGAGCCTGAGAAAGGTATATACTCAGTCCATTGGAGTTTATTCTAATATTGAACTCAGTTGATGTCAACATTCAGCTTCCATATCTTTCTGCAAGGGAGATCCTTTATCTACCTATCCTAAATATCCTCACGGTAAATGGATCAGGAGAACCAGAGCCTGCCAAATATATTCTACTTATAGTCTCTGATCATTATTATGAGGAAGTAAATGTTTCATTTTTGAACTCTCTAGTGCTGAACAATGCAGCAGAATTGTGTTTAATTTCTAATCTGTTT
This sequence comes from Arizona elegans, assembly GCA_022577455.1. Classification (NCBI taxonomy): domain Eukaryota; kingdom Metazoa; phylum Chordata; class Lepidosauria; order Squamata; family Colubridae; genus Arizona; species Arizona elegans. Next base: position 36,964,893 of record JAKOOJ010000007.1, on the reverse strand, counting down.
TAACATTAGTTATGTAAATTGGATTAAAATGTACATTTATATAAAAATGGAAATGCATGCTGAAATAATTCAAGGCTTGCTTTTCACTGTAGTTTAATTTTAGTGATACTCTAGCTCCCTCTGCTGTGCTGATAACTATCCCCAAATGCAAGGGCAAGGTTTACTAATCTGATTCTCCCATTTTTCCCCCCTTCAGTAAAATTATTAGCAAATAGCACATATTCATATTATAGAGAAAAGCAGTGGTTTCTAACAATTATAAATAGTTCAGAAACTGTCTATTACCTCCATGTATTTTAAGATTAAAGTACATGCTGACTGCTCGTCATTTCTGCAACTATACAAGCAAAATCCATTCTTTTTTTAAGTCTTTGCACCTTTCACAGATGACCATTGGTGGCAGCATATAGTCTCAAAAAAGTTAAGCATGTCAGGACTGCTTAATGTTTGGATGACAGACCATCAAAACCCCTTCCCCAATCTATAAACTAGATTGGGAATTTGAACAAAGTATTATGGAAGACTATGTCAGACCAGTTCCATAGTATTACCCGGAAACTATGTGGATATTCCAATATAGTGTAGATATTTTCCGACAAGTAAATTGCTGATTTGATACATCAATCCTCAGGAGCAGCCTTCGAACACATGCTAAGTCAACCCCAACCTGTCATTAGGCAGACACCTCAGATGTTTTTATGGGTGGGGGAGAGATAGCATCCCCACCTGTCTCCTGCACCTCCCAACACATTTCTTCCATTGTATTATTCTTTATGTTCTTCCCCAGAGCTAGCTTTCCATGGTCAGATATGATTAGGAAATTAGCCTATTCCCCAGACATAACATACAGCTCTTAAAGCCAGACAATTTTTGGAATAGAGCCATTTTGTTCCTTCAGGCAATATGTTTTAGAGCATTTAGACAATGTTGGTTGCAAATAAAGGAAAGCTGGTGCAATAAATAACAAACAAACAAACAAATAAATAAATAAAAGCTTTCGCAAATAAAAGCATCAGACTAGAGAGGTCTAGGGACTTGGCCCCTTATCTCTGATCACTTGTTCCCCTTCTGCTCCGAGAATCTTGCCTCCCGAAATGCCACATTCTCAGTACCCACAACTGACTGGTTTGACCTTTCAGACCCTTCGGGCTCCCCCTCTTTCCCCGTCTATCATCATCACCAAATCACATAACCGCTGCATTTCTTTTGATGACAACAACACCATACAGTTGTCCCCCCCGACAGTTCTACCTGTACGACATTCAACCAACTATTGAGACCAGGACGATAACCTCAGCCCAAATCTGGCTTCCCACCAGAATTCTCCAAGAACTAATAATGACCCCAAAACTAAGCAAGGAAAACAAGGCAAGATAACAGATTTTTTCAGCCTAACTGTCCCCCGGTCTTCCCACCAGCCCCCTGTTGCTTCTAAATGACAGTCAAAGATCTACTCTCCAACTCTTCCTTGGTCCATCATGAGTTGGAACATCGCAGGGTGGGCGTCCAAAAAAGCCGACCCGGACTTTTTGAACTACCTCAAAAACTTTCAAATTCTCATATTTCAGGAAACGTGGGAGGTCAACGATATTTCGCTATGTGGTTTTGAAATCATATCCTGCCAGCCCGTCCCTCATTGCTTGGTGGTCGTTCGAAGGGTGGCCTTGCAACAGATATCTCCCTGGATTTGCACGCAAACATGACTCTTGTGGACTCTCTTCCCCCTTATGCCCAGGCAAATTTGCTATCCGTCGGGAAGCTCTCGCTCCTGGTGTTTAATGTCTACCTTCCTCCCGGGGGCTCTCACCGGGACTTGGATGAGCTGTGGGCCGGTCTGGAAGACTTTCTCGCTACCATCACACTTAGATTCCCTGATCTGTCCCCGTCTACACACACATACACAAACACATCCAGCTGAGGGTTAAGAAAGTACTTGGCACGCACACAGGTCGTTATCTCAAACTTGGAACAATATAAGCACCGTCTGCCAAGAGTTTTACTGCAACAGATAACATAAAATTACATACACATTGCAAATAGTCCAGCAAAACAATATCCCTTCGGCAGCTTCAGACGTTGTTCAAGTGACTAGCCAGAGTTAGTTTTTGTTCGTCACAAATTTTTACCAGCCACCACCCTTTCTTATATAGTCTCTGGGGTGTGGTCCAGTGACTCAGCTATAATCCCTAGCACGCCTCCTTAACTGCTGCAACCGTTTATCACGCCTTCGTTGGCGTGCATCCAGGAACGACGACTCTCCTTCCTCGGCCTCATCAGAGACACCTGGCTCCTGGCCAATCTCCCCTTCCTCGGCCGGCACCTGAGGCAGTGCCAGAGGGGAGGGGCCTAGAGAGGGAGGCCTGGCTGACTCCTCTCCCTCATGTTCGGAGCCTTCTTCCTCCGATGAGATAGGCTCAGAGGGCGGGGCCACAACATTCCCTCATTCTTTGGTTCTTCTGGCGGGGGATCTAAACGCCCGCATTGTGGGGACTTGGGAAACCTTAGTTGCCTCCTTTGGTGGACAGGCCCGGCCAGGGATGACCATCCCCTGGATACCCTGAAAGGGAGAATTTCTAAGGATCGGAAAGTTGACAAAGCGGGGACCTATCTAGCTCTCCTTACCATCAAACTAGACCTCTTCCCCCTTAATGGCAGATGTGCCCCGGTAGTCCCCAGGGAATTTACTCACTTGGCCAAAAATGGCAACAGCACAATAGACTATACTTTGGTTTCGAGAGCCTTTTTGCCATACATTTTTTCCTTCAAAGTAGACGACAGGATTTTCAGTGACCACCTTCCTCTCATTACAGTTGCACGGCTATATAGACCTCAAGGCCATCCCGCTCACATTGTCTCAATAGACTCTAATCCCAGAGGCTCCCCGATGTTGCCAAAATGGTCAAAGTCTCTGGCCCTTTTCCACGCACGCTTTTTTTTTTTAAATCTTGAATTTATATACCGCCCTACTCCCGAAGGACTCAGGGCGGTGAACAGCCATAGAATAAAACATATAAATACAAAATTTAAAATAAAATAAAACGAATTAAATAATTTGGCTGAACAAATTTAAAACCCCAATACTTTAAAACCAAATTTAAAATTTCCATTTAAAAAGGGAAAAGACTTAGGTCAGGCCAGCTTGATGAAATAAGAAAGTCTTGAGTGCACGACGGAAGGTACACAGATCCGGGATCCTCCGTATCTCCCGGGGGAGCTCGTTCCAGATAGTAGGTGCCCCCACCTTGGGGGCCGCCAGTCAACATTATTTGGCCGATGACACCCGGAGGAGCCCTTCTCTATGGAAGCGTACTAGTCGGTGGGAGGCTATTGGTGGTAGCAGGCGGTCCCATAAATAACCAGTTCCTAAGCCATGGAGCGCTCTAAAGGTGATAACCAAAACCTTGAAGTGCACTCGGAAGACCATTGGGAGCCAGTGCAGCTCGCGCAGGAGAGGTGTTACATGGGAGCACCACATCGCTCCTGTCACCACATGCGCGGCCACACTCTGTGCCAGTTGGAGCCTCCGAGTGCTCCTCAAGGGGAACCCCCTGTAGAGAGCGTTACAATAGTCCAGATGGGAGGTGATGAGGGCATGAGTTACCGTGCGTAAGGAGTCCCGATCTAGAAAGGGACACAACTGGCGGATCAGGCGAAAAATCCTCCCGGTCATGGCCGTCAAGTGCTCTTCTAAAGACAGCCATGAATCCAGGAGGACACCCAAGTTGCGAGCCCTTTCCGTGGGGGCCAATGATTCGCCCCCAATAGTCAGCGATGGCACCAGCTGACTATATCGGGACGTCGGAAACCACAGCCACTCGATCTTGGATGGGTTGAGCCTGAGCCTGTTTCTCCCCATCGAGATCCGCACGGCCTCCAGGCACCGGGACATCACTTCAAGGGCATCGTTGGGGTGGTCTGGGGTGGAGATGTACAGCTGGGTGTCGTCAGCATACTGGTGGTACTCCACCCTGAAACCACGGATGATCTCGCCCAGCGGCTTTACATAAATGTTGAACAAAAGGGGCGAGAGGACCGATCCTTGTGGCACCCCACATATAAGGGGCCTCGGGGTCGACCTCTGACCCCTGTCAACACAGACTGCGACCGGTCAGAGAGAAAGGAGGAGAACCACCATAGTACGGTGCCTCCCACCCCCAACTCTTCCAACCGGTGCAGCATGATACCATGGTTGATGGTATCAAAAGCCGCTGAGAGATCTAACAGGACCAGGACAGAGGAGCACCCCCTGTCCCGAGCCCTCCAGAGATCATCCACCAATGCGACCAATGCCGTTTCCATGCTGTACCCAGGCCTGAAGCCCGACTGGAATGGATCTAGATACGTTTTATCAAGAAGCAGCCAATACCTTGTCAGCCTTAATCGGCACCAAGGCCACACCTGGTGTGCTACTGACCGCCTTCACTGAGTGTCTAAACGGTCTTATAGCCTCTTTTCAGCCCCACACCCTTATCCCTGGTAGAGTTTCCCAGAGGAAGGGAGCCCCTTGGTTTAACTCACAGTGCAAACAAGCCAGGAACCATATGAGATTTATATATTCTGCCCACAAACAAACAGGTTCATCGACACACACACACACACACACACACACACACACACACACACACACTTATTTCGAGGCCAAGAAGGCATACAAGCTAGCCCTTTCAAGAGCTAAGCAAGACTGGCACCGGCTAAGGTGGAACGCATTACTAGAGGGCGCGAAATCCAGCAACCCTCGAGATTTCTGGAGTCTGTTAAACAGGAGGCCAACTAGTAGGCGCACTCATTCCATCTCTGCCACTACATGGGAACTCTTTCTACGCCGAGTCTTTTACCACACTGACATGCCAGTTTCTTCGACCTCAGGCTCTCTTCCTAACCACCTTCCCAAATGGCCTCCTGTCGAACCATCCACAATTGCCAAGCTAATCGGACAACTCAAACTTCGAAAAGCCCCCGGCCCGGATCTCATCCCAGCCGAAGCCATTTTAGCCCATAAGGACTGGTGGATCCTGGTTCTTACCGAGGTATTCAATGCAATCAACCAAACGGGCCTTATCCCCAAGCTCTGGAAGGATGCCATAATCATCCCAATACATAAGAAAGGCGCCCACTCCGATCCTGGCAACTTCTGTAACATCAGTCTTCTTTCAATTTTGGGGAAACTCTATGCCCGCTATCTCCTGTCCAAACTGGAGTGCTGGGCTGAAGAGGCTGACCTGCTTGGTCATGAGCAGGCGGGGTTCCTTTCAGACCACTCTACAACTGACCATACTCTGATCCTTCATCATCTTGCCATAAAATATTCTACCCCAGGAAGGCTCGTCTCTGCATTGCCTTTATAGACCTAAAGGCTGCCTTCAACAGCATCCCTAAAGCTATATTGTGGGCCAAACTTTCCGCCTGGGGTATTGACAAAAGATTACTCTGGCTTATCTCCCAACTGCACGATGGAACAGAAGCAAAAGTGCGCCTTACCCCGCAGGGAGATCTCTCTAATGCTATCCCCGTTAACAAGGGGGTTAGGCAGGGGTGTATACTGGCACCCTTTCTCTTTAACTTATATATCAGTGACAGGAGAAAGGCATTTTCGGTTCACATGGTCTACATCCATGCCCCTAGATTAGCTGATTATAGATGTCCGCTCCTGCTCTACGCTGACGATGCCGCAATACTTTCATTTTCCCAGGTGGGGCTACGTAGAGCCTTAAAAATCCTTTCTGCTTATTGCTCTGCTAACCAACTGCATATAAACCACTCTAAGTCTAAAATCATGGTTTTTGCAAGAAGCAGGAAAATTTATCATTGGAACCTTGATGGCATCTCAGTGGAACAGGTCCACAGATTTCAATATCTAGGTATCCTCTTTCAATCCAATACCAAGTGGCCTGCACAGGTTAAGTCTCTCTGTAATAAGGCTAAGATCTCCACCCATGCCCTCGTGCACTTTTTTCATACTGAGGGAGCCCATCACATCCCCTCAGCAATAAAAGTCTACAGGGCAAAAGTGATACCTGCTATCACCTATGGCGCCCCCCTCTGGGTCCAATCCAACATCTCCTCTCTTGAGTCTGTCCACAGCCAGTTCCTACGCTGTTTGATGGGAGTCCCTCCCTGCGTAAGTAATGCCGCAATTCGTTTGGAACTGGGCATATCCTCACTTGCTACAATCTTGTGGAAACGTGTAATTGGCTATTGGTTGTCCCTGTGGATTAGACTTCCAGGCTATTACTTAGGCCAATGCCTATGGCGGGACCCTTTTCATAGTCCCTGGGCCCATAATATCCATACAAAACTTTTGAAGATTGGGATTTCCCCCATTGAAGCTTTTATTTTAGGCCCTGATGCTGCCAAATCATTGATTTTTCAACAGCTGGACGACATTGATAGACAATTAAATCTGGCAAGCGGATCGGGAACATGCTCACCGTTTTCCCTTGGTATTGTTCCCTCGCCTCACCCTCTGCCTTATCTCTCCGCATTACACTCTATCAAACATAGGCTCGCATTTATGAAGGCACGATTTAATGTGATCCCCTTGAATGTCCTTGACAGTAGGCTCTCGGGGGGAGTAAAATCCATCTATTGTACATGTGATGGCCAATCCCCGGAATGTCTGTTCCACATTACATTCATATGTCCCCACTACCAAGACGTAAGATCAAGATTCATTTCTCCTATTTCCCAGAGATTCCCTGGTTCACCTGATCTGTTCAGCCTTTATTTCCTACTCCAGGACACAGACCCCAATATAACTCCAAAGGTGGCCAAAATTTTTGCTGCAGTCGTGGCTGAAAAAAAACAGGGGAAGAGACGGGTAACCCCTATGGCAGAGGATCACTAGTATTGACAGTACAGATTGTATCTGAGCCAGTAGATGGTGTACTGTCACATGATCTATCTATATTTGTAAAATATACTCCCCTTCTATGTGTATTTTAATTTGGTCTCTGACCGCAATAAAAAGCTTACTTACTTACTTTGTGTATAGGAATATTTCTACTGCAGACCACAGCAGCTAAAATGCCTCAAATTACAAGGACCAAATACCTAGGGGAGAAAATCAAGGTAGTTTTTAGGTTACACTTAATATCATAAATCTTTGCAACATGTTACTACACAAGGTGACAGTGAACAACAGTTTATGTGCATGACCTTTTGATGCTTCCTGAAAATGCTGCCATACTGGAAAGTGTTAAGAGGAAACTGGAAAATAACTAAAGGTCACATGCATATTAACAAGCATGATTATGCTATTGCAAGCTAAACTGTTTATGTCAAGAAGGATCTTTGAAGAATTTAATGCACAATTTTCTCCATAGGTGCAGAAAATATTTTCTAACCACTTTACTTCTAATATTGAGTCACTTTACAGCCAGGAGTTATGACATAGTGGGTCACTGGTAAAATTACCAGTGGGTCATTGGTAAAATTACTGCTTGAAAGGAAGATTTAAAAAATCTTGACATGAAACATGAGGAGGGGGAGGGAGGGTCAGTTGTTTATAGATTAGATAATTACGGATAGAATTGTATAATGCTCCACAATGGGACAATAAATGTGCAGGCATATGGATTGTGATATAAAATATTTGCAGTTCCCCCCATCAAGATCCCTGGTTACTCCATCAGTCTCATCAGATGTGGCAGAAGAGGTCTGCCTGTCAGGGTATTGATTAATCCCATGTTTGGCTCTGGGACAATCACCCTGATTTAATTAGAGGATGGACCCTGGCTTCTCCAAGTTGCAATATTCTGAAATAAAACCCGAAGAAAGTATTCTCTAATAAAACTCATTTATTTGTTATAAAGAAAATAAAACACCTCACTAACTAAGAAAAGTAATTGTTACATTTTGAAATATAGTTCATGCCAGCTGCTTTCTCAGCAGCCGACACCTCTGGCAAGAGAACAAAGGAAAGAGTGTGAAGTAATGTGGGTGGATAGGGATACACGTAGCTTACTGATAAGAAGTTGGCAAGCTACGGAAAGTCTGACAGTCCAGAAATAATTAGCTCAGCTGGTAAATAAAAGAACGCAGTGACATTCCCCTTCTTTTGCCAGTTGAGCGAACATCAGGTACATTATCAAATAAGGCACATCTTCTTACGCAGATACTCATGTTGAGCTGCTGGGAGTGGTTTGTTGAGGATGTCAGCAATTTGATCATGTGTAGATACATACTGCATTTTAACAAAACCTTTTTTCACTAAATGTTTTATGTTTTGATAACGGATGTCAATGTGTCTGGACCTAGAACCTGTAAAATGTGATTCAGAAATATAAACCACCGATTCATTGTCTTCCATCACGGTGATTGGTCGAATCGGACGTGTCCAGATATCTGTGACTAAAGCATCAAACCAAGTTAGGGAATTACATGCATCTGAAACACAAGCATATTCAGCTTCAGTAGATGAACAAGAAACAAAATTCTGTTTACGTACTTGCCAATAAACAGGACATCCATTTAAGAACATCATATAACCTGAAATACTTTTACGTGATTTCTTATCACTTGCCCAATCAGAATCTGCATAACAACATAATTCTGCATAATCAGTATGTGTTGGTTCTAATAATAATTTCATGTGTTTAGTGTATTTTAGGTATCTCAATAATTTCTTAATTCATGTCCAATGAAATTGTTTTGCCTTACCTACGTGTCGAGATAAGAGATTAACACTAAATGCAATGTCGGGTCTGGTCCAACTACTAATGTACAACAGTATTTATTTATTTATTAATTTAATTTGTATACTGCCCTTCTCCCAGAAGGGACTCAGGGAAGTGAACAGCCAAAATTAAAAACATACAAATGCAAAAGTTAAGATAATTAAAAAGAATTAAATCACTGGCTACCCAATTTAAAACCCCAAATCCATAAAATTTAAAATCCCAATTAAAAACCATTTAGGCTAGGCCGGCTTGATGAAATAAAAACATCTTCAGGGCTTTACGGAAGGTCCGGAGGTCCGGGATCAATCGTATTCCAGGAGGCAGCTCATTCCACAGGGCGGGTGCCTCCACAGAGAAGGCTCACCCCCTGGGGGCTGCCAGCCGACATTGCCTGACCGACGGCACCCTGAGGAGGCCCTCTCTGTGAGAGTGTATTGGCCGGTGGGAGGTTATCGGTAGCAGCAGGCGGTCTCGCAAATACCCTGGCCCTAAGCCATGGAGCGCTTTAAAGATGAGAATCAACACCTTAAAGCGCACCTGGAAGACCACCGGGAGCCAATGCAGCTCGCGCAGGAGAGGTGTTACGTGGGAGCGCCACGTCGCTCCCATAATCACCCACCCGGCCGCATTCTGCACCAGCTGGAGCCTCCGGGTGCTCCTCAGGGGGAGCCCCATGTAGAGAGCGTTGCAGTAGTCCAGGCGTGACGTAACCAAGGCATGAGTGACTGTGCACAAGGAGTCCCGATCCAGAAAGGGACGCAACTGGCGTATCAGGCGAACCTGATAAAGCCCCCCTGGCCACGGCTGTCATATGCTCTTCTAAAGACAGCCGTGTGTCCAGGAGGACGCCCAAGTTGCGAGCCTCCTCTGTGGGGGTCAGTGACTCGCCTCCAATAGCCAGCGATGGCACCAGCTGGCTATACCGGGACGCCGGCATCCACAGCCACTCGGTCTTGGAAGGGTTGAGCCGAAGCCTGTTCCTCCCCATCCAGACCCGCACGGCCTCTAGACACTGGGACATCACTTCGAGGGCATCATTGGGGTGGTCTGGGGTGGAAATGTACAGCTGAGTGTCATCAGCGTACAGATGGCATTGCACCCCAAAACCACGGATGATCTCACCCAGCGGCTTCACATAAATGTTGACCAGGAGCGGCGAGAGGACCAACCCTTGCGGCACCCCGCAAGCAAGGCGCCTCGAGGTCGACCTCTGCCCCCCTGCCAACACAGACTGCGACCGGTCAGAGAGATAGGAGGAGAACCACCGCATCACGGTGCCTCCCACCCCCAATCCCTCCAGCCGGCACAGCATGATACCATGGTCAATGGTATCAAAAGCCGCTGAGAGGTCTAACAGGACCAGAACAGAGGAACAACCCCTGTCCCGAGCCCTCCAGAGATCATCCACCAATGCGACCAATGCCGTCTCCGAGCTGTACCCAGGCCTGAAGCCGGACTGGCACGGATCTAGATAGACGGTTTCATCCAGGTACTGTGGGAGCTGTCGCGCAACCACACTCTCCATAACCTTCGCAACAAAGCGAAGGTTGGAGACCGGATGGTAGTTTGCCAAAACGGCTGGGTCCAGAGAAGGCTTCTTGAGGAGGGGCCTCACCACCGCCTCTTTCAAAGCAGGAGGCAAGAAACCCTCTCTCAGAGAAGCATTTATAATCCTCTGGAGCCAGCCTCGTGTTACCTCCCGGGTGGCCAGTACCAGCCAGGAGGGGCACGGGTCCAATAAACATGTGGTTGTGTTTAACCTCCCCAGGATCCTGTCCACGTCCTCAGGAGTCACAGGGTCGAACTCATCCCAGGTAATATTCTCAAGACCAGCCTCAGTCACCCCGCCGGGATCTACCCAGTCAGAGTCCAAGCCTTCCTGAATCTGAGCGATTTTATCGTGCAGATACTGTGCAAAATCCTCAGCTTGCCCTTGCAAGGGGTCTTCCCGCGCTCCCTGATGTAGGAGGGAGTGAGTCACCCTAAACAAGGCGGATGGGCGGTTATCTGCCGATGCAATAAGAGCGGAAAAGTGGTTACGCTTTGCCGCTTTTATCGCCACTAGATAGGTCTTAATATGAGACCTAACTAGTGTTTGGTCGGATTCGGAGTGACTAGCCCTCTAACCACTCTCTAGGCGTCTTTTCCGGCGCTTCATCTCCCTCAGCTCCTCGGAAAACCAAGGGGCCGGGGAGGTTTGGCGTCGGGTCAGAGGCCGCAAAGGCACGACTCGGTCCAGATCACCAGCAGCCGTCCTATCCCAGGCAGCCACCAGATCTTCAGCCGAGTCGTGAGCCAGAGTTTCAGGAACTGGCCCAAGCTCCCTCTGGAACCTATCAGGATCCATCAGGTGACCCAATGACTGAACGATAAAGTGTTTGATCCTCGAACTCAGGACTTGCTTCTTGTGTCAAGTTGTGAAAATCTGTTTGCATGGGTGTCTTTGTTGTGTTAGCATCCTTCATGTTGCAATGATGCAAAACTTGTTCAATTTTATCTTCTTGTGAAAGACTAAATCCCTTCTCTGTTTTTTCAATCTGAACACCTAAATAAGTGCTAATGTGACCTAATGATTTCAATGTGAAGTATCTCTGCAAAGCTTTGGCAAAAATCTCACTCATTTGCTTATTTGGACCAATATAAACAATATCATCAACATAAACAAGAACTATCTCATATGCATTGTTAGATCTTTTTGTGAACACGCACTCATCAGTTTCGGACTTAATAAAACCCATTGAATTTAGTTTGTCAGTAAGACATAAGTACCACATTAAACCAGATTGTTTCAGACCATAAAGACTTTTGTTTAGAAACCAGGTATCCCCTTCTTGCTGTCGGAATCCTGGAGGACCTTTTACGTAGATCTCTTCGTCTAGGTCTGCATGTAGATAAGCCGTGTCAACATCAAACTGGAAAACTTCTAAACCAAGGATAGTTGCAGTTGCTAAAGCAATTTTTACACTCTCAGTTCTGACAGTCGGTGAGTAGCTTTTTGTGTAGTCCTCAGGATAACGTTGAGCGAAACCCTGAGCTACAAGTCTGGCCTTGTACAGTGACTCACCATTTGGTTTCTTTTTGATTCTGTAGACCCATTGAGTGCCAATGACTCTTTTGTTTGCTGGAGGTTTTGCAGGTGTAAATACTTTAAGTTTCTTTAGACTGTCCATTTCAACCTGCATTGCTTCATACCATTTGTCCTGCTCTGAATCAGGGAGCTGCTTGATTTGCGTGAAATTATCAGGTGGAAGTGTAACATTGCAAATCAAAGGCAAGGGTGCTTTTGTCAGTTGCCAAGAATATCGTTGTGGAGAGATTCCTTTTGTGGCCCTCTTGGAACGTCTCAGAACAACTGTCCAGTCTTCTTCTGCTTCGTCCTCGTCCTCACTTTCGTCGCTAGCGTCAGCATCCACGGCTTGCGAAGATGGAACATCGGGTTGAGAAGAACTAGTAGAATCTTGATCATCAATCTGCGTGGCATCAGCAGTATCATCTCTAGGAAAGTAAACACCAGGATCATTGGAATGAATCCTGGACCAGTCAATATCTTCCTCAAAATTAGCAGATTGGGAAATCACAATTACATGTTTAGAGTCAATAAATTTGCTCCATTTTGAATTATCACCAATGCCCATAAATCTCAGTCTCTTTGCTGTTGGACTTCCTTTTCTTCTTTGAGCTAAGGGAATGTTCACCATAGCATATGAACCAAAAATATGGATGTTTCTAAAATCGGGCTTGTAGCCATACAACATGAAGAAAGAGTCTGATTTGTTACACTGCTCCAAGTACGGTTGACAATGTAATTTGCATATTTGATAGCTTCACCCCAGTATATCATATCAAGGTTGGCGTCTTCTAGGAGACAACGCATCATGGTTTGCAGTACCTCTCCGTTGTGAGCCGGTGTTTCAGGGGCCGAAGTCTGATGAATAATTCCATTCTTACACATCCAGTCCTGGAAATGCTGAGACATGAATTTGGCACCACGATCACTATGGATTCCGGGGATGCGAACTTGGTGTTGGGTAGAAACAAGGGCTGCAAAGTCTTAAGATCTGAAAAGTCTCTGATTTTTCTTTCATAGGATATACATATACATACATATCCATATCTAGAGTAATTATCAACAATTGTTAGGAAATATTTTCTACCACCAAATGATGGCGGGAAAGGACCAACTATGTCAATGTGAACCAAATCAAAAATGCGTGTTGACAGGCGTGTAGCGTGTTTGGGAATGGCTGCTGCTTTGGATTTGGCCTTTTTGCAGACAGCACAATCCAAAAACACCTTACACCCCTTTAGATCCAAACCTTTTGCGAACTCCGGCATCTTCCTAAGAACACGGAAACTGGCATGCCCCAATCTTCTATGCCATTTATGGATACACCTCGAATGCAAAGGTTTACCAGTTAGTGAATTCTCAACATTAACATTTTTATGCGGAACCTCAGGCTTGCTCTGAGCAACCTGTTTACCAATTCTCTTTTCGTTGGCTTTAGAAGCCTTGGGGGTAGCAACAGGATCTCGCACTGGAGCATCTCTCTCTGGGCCTGTGCTCTCCCTTTTTGGAGTTTGTATACTTGCCTGTGTTTGTGTTTTAGGCTTTGGCTTTAAGTAATAAACACCACCAATTAATATGGTTCCAGCAACAATATCTCCATCTTTAACTATGTAATTTGCGTTTTCAAGGTGGTGAACCTGGAATTTTAATGCTCTAGACAAGTGACTCTGACTAAGCAAATTACTGGTTGCTGTTGGTATGTAATAAACATCAGGAATGAATGCATCGAGCTCTTCAACATAAACAGTTCCTTTTCCTTTGACCTGACAAGGATGATTGGAAAAAGAATAAAGTTCACGTAGTTCAGGTTCAGGCTCGTGCATCTCTGTGAAAAGTTCCTTTCTGTAGGTAACGTGTAATGCTGCACCACTGTCCAAAGTCCACAGGAGTTGTCTGTCGTACTCTGGTTGAGGTTGTGGATCATTGGTTAAAGCCAATGTGGCGAGTGGAGCTTGTGGATCATGCCGGGGACCACGACGACCTTGTCTTCCGCCTCTGCCTCTGCCTCTGGAATCTGTTCCTCTGGGCTGGTACGTGACGGGAGCTGGAGCTCGTTGGGGACAATCCCGGGTGGCATGTCCCACACGATTGCAGGTGTTGCATCTTGGCATCCTTGGAGCGTAGGTCCTTCCTCAGAAGGGGCGCCTAGCTGGAGCTCTTGATACGGGTGATCCTCTCAAATGTGGTGTGGCCAACATGAATGCCTTTTCTTCAATTAAAAGTCTACAGACATTGTCCACTATGCGTTGAGCAATTGGGACTTGGTTAATTTTTGTAACAGCATCTTTCCATTCATAATTCAAAGAGTTAATGATGATGCTTATCATTTGAATATCTTCAATGTTATGGCCTCTTTCTCTCAATTCTGTTCTGATTCCTTTCAGTTTGGTCAAATGCCCTCCAATTTGTTCACCGGGTTTCAATCTCGAATCGTGGAGTTCAGACATGAGTAAACATGAAATAATTAGCTCAGCTGGTAAATAAAAGAACGCAGTGACACTGCCAACAGATGCCCCTACCATATCTGTGTCCTTTGGCTGGAACATAGTTTGGTCCCAGCCCTTGACCTTTAGGAAGGGCCTGAAGATATGGTTGAGCCTGTCAACTCTGAAGCAAACCTGGATGAAGCCATCTTGTGCTGCCTCATAGTTGCCTCGAAACCAGAAAGGGGGAAGGGAGGGGGAAAGTAGATGGCCAGGCTCCAGTCAAAATGCTTTCTTGTGGGAAGCAAGATCATTGAAACAGGTGGTCGTTGAAAATGGAGAAGAATCTGCCTTCCATCTTCATTGGACAATGTGACCAGTGACACTTGGAAGGGGAGAGTTTGATTCTTTTAATTAAATGAAAACTGTGGGAATTGTCAGAGTTGGTTTTCACCTGCTGTCCTGATAGGATGTATCCAATAAACATATCCTTTGAGGAATCTACCTGCCTTGAAGTTATGTTTTCAATGGGTGCATTACTTGGAACGCTGACACTGCGTTTGGCAGTTCAGTTGGAGGATGCCTCTTCAATAGTTATACTGTTGGGATTGGATCCAGGCAGTAATAATAGCATCCTTGGATCTTCCCTGCCAGCCTGAAAGAAGCGGTGGTGAGACCCCTCATCAAGAAACCTGCCTTGGATCCAACCATATTGGATAACTTTCATCCGGCCTCCAACCTTCGCTTTGTAGCGAAGGTTGTTGAGAGCGTCGTGGCACGGCAGCTCCCATTGGCCCTGGAAGATACAGACTACCTGGATCCGTACTAATCGGGTTTCAGGCTGGGGTACAGCATGGAGACGGCATTGGTCACACTGGTGAATGATCTTTGGAGGGCTCGGGACAGGGGATATTCCTCTGTTCTGGTCCTCTTGGATCTTTCGGCAGCGTTTGATACCATCGACCATGGTATCTTGCTGCGACGGCTTGAGGGGTTGGGAGTGGGAGGCACCGTTTTACGGTGGTTCTCCTCCTATCTGTCAGGCCGTACGCAAGCGGTGTTGGCAGGGGGGCAGAGGTCGACTATGAGGCCCCTCACCTGTGGGGTGCCCCAAGGGTTGGTCCTCTCGCCTCTCCTGTTCAACATCTATATGAAGCTGCTTGGGAAGATCATCCGTGGTTTTGGGGTGCAGTATCATCAGTACGCTGATGATACCCAGCTTTTTATATCGACCCCAAACCAGCCCAGTGATGCCCTCGACGTGATGTCCCGTTGCCTGGAAGTGGTACGGACCTGGATGGGGAGGAACAGGCTTCGACTCAACCCTGTCAAGACCGAGTGACTGTGGGTACCGGCATCTTGTTCTGATCGAGATATTCCATCGTTGACCATCGGGGGTGAGGTGTTACCCCCTGTGGATAGGGCCCGCAACTTGGGTGTCCTCCTGGATTCATGGTTGTCTCTGGAAGACCATGTGACGACCGTGACCAGGAGGGCATTTGCCCAGGTTCACCTTGTGCGACAGTTGCGCCCTTACTTGGACCAAGATGCCCTACGCATTGTTACTCATGCGCTGGTCACCTCCCGTCTTGACTACTACAACGCTCTCTACCCCCTGCAGCCAGCAACAATCCCCAATTGCCCGGTGCGTTCCCACAGACAGGGCCTTCTCAGGGTGCCATCGGCCAGACAGTGTCGGCTGGCAACCCCCAGGGGGAGAGCTTTCTCTGTGGGCACACCCACCCTCTGGAACCAACTTCCTTTGGAGCTCCGGATGGCCCCTGACCTTCGCTCGTTCCACTGCAAGTTGAAGACCTGGTTGTTCCGTAGCCTGGACTGATGGCGGGTTTTTAATTAATTTTAAACTGTTTTAAATTGGATTTTAATTTTATATCGTTTTAATAAGGAACTATGCATTTTATCGTTGTGAGCCGCCCTGAGTCCTCAGAGATAGGGCGGCATATAAATTGCATAAAATAAATAAATCAATAAATATACTAAACTGGATGTATTGATTGTATTTATCTTCTTATCATATTATGCTTTTGTGCTTGAGGTTTTTAACAGTGGTTTTGGTATAGTTGTACATTAGCTATTTTTACTTTTTAAATTCTTCTTGCTGTTTTTTAAAAATTCTGTGAGCCACTGTAATATCCCATTTCAAAGACAGGTGCTGCATTTTTAAAAGGCAGAAGCCAGTCTAACCTAACAAGCTCTTGGATTTTTAATGCAAAAATTATTACTTGTCAGGCATATATATTTGAACATGTCTACTTTAGTACATAATTATTCAGTGGAATAAAGAATTATTTTAATAAGAGCACGCACACATATAGAAAGCAGGAATGGATAAGACTTGGTGTGAATCCCAAATCCAGAATGGATCAGAATAATTTCAGTCTTTTTTTTTTTAATTAAAGGACTATTATTTAAAACCCCTTCACCAGTCTTTATGATGTTTGGCTTCCTCCATTTCTTTGTGGTGTCCTAAAGTTCCTGAAATTTTTATCCAATTCTAGTGAAAAATAAAAATATCATTGGAGGGTTCAGATTGCTACAATTCAGTTTGGGATGTTGCTTCAATTTGGGCAAAGAGATCAGAGTTGTTGTTTTTTTTAAAAAAATAAATCTTACATTGATGTTTGATTGAAACATCAGACAAACTAGGGCAGCAATGAATAAAAATGACTAGTCATGGCACACTCTTTTGGGATGCATTCTGAATGTGCTACAAAACAAGAATGTTATGATTTGGTTTAAGTGTTTGTTTTCATATTGACTTACTACACAGCTCTGAGTTTGATGATATTTACATTATGTTAAATGACAAAATCACACTGTCCAACCACTTGGAATAAAGTACATACAATTAAACATGACCTTTATTCAAACAAGGATGAAAAAAATTGCAAAACTAATTAAAAGAGTAATATACACAAACAGACATTTGAAAGCCAAAGTGAACAAAGCTCAGTTCTGTGGCAAGCTTCTCTCCTTTTGTTCCCCCCAATGCAAAAGCAAATAATAAAAGTTACTGAGCTTGCAGTGAGATGCTACTTTCATAATTTGTCCTCCCTTGAGCCTAGCCCTTGATGCCTATGTTCACAAACATCCATTTTGCTTGTTGAAAAAAAATAGTAATCAATCAATTGGGCAAATGAAACACAGAATGGAAATTAAACAAACTGGATATAGTCTCTCCAAGAACTTCAATTATCCTCTAATGTGGTAGATAGTCTGGATACAAACAGTTTTCATTTATAAATTTTGATAGTAACGGTGTCGGTTTTGAAAACCTCTATAAGCATACTTTGCATCCAATTTGCTGTGAGGCACTCTGTCAAATGGCTCATGATCATTGAAGCAGGATTCAAAGACTTCATCTACTGCTTTCTCTGCCATCTCTTTAGTGATATTTCTAACAGCCAACATGGAGCGAACGGCTTTCATCTTTACACAAGTCTGAAACAGGTGATAAAAAAGGCCAAGGCACATTTAATCAACTATTAAATCATCATCATTTAATCATCAATCATCATTAAACAAACAAATAGATTTATATAATATTAGGTAATATAACTATTACCTAAATAAATAGATAATTATAGGTTCCATGGATATCTTCCAATGTATTGCTATCTAACTCAAAAATATTTTTAAAATATTTTCCACATTAAATGTATCACTTGGAAGATACCATAGTGTACAATTCAACAGTTAATAACAAATAATTCTTGAGGATACTTTTTCAGCTGTGTCATTTAAAAAAAAAACCGTAAACATTTGTAATGCTTTTACAGTAATTTTAGATCAATGAATAAATTCAGACTTTCATTATATCTAGGACTTCCATTACTTGAAATACACATATCTAGATTACCTGATTATATGATTTCAAGAATAATAGCAATTTTCAAAGGAATAGTGAGAAATAATTTAATATATTTATTACCTCATAAATATTGTGGTGCATCCAAGGCCTATATAAAGTAGTCCTGAACTATAGATTATTACCAAAGAGCAATGAACAATTATTTTATCCAAGTCCAAATAAACAAGTAATCTTAGTGTCTATGGAGATTCTCAGACATGCAGGTCATGGTTGTCCCAAAAGTGCTTTTTCAAGAGGCAACTGGGCTTTCTGGTTTTTCTTTGAAGATGTTTCGCTTCTCATCCAAAAAGTTTCTTCAGAGCTGAAGAAGCTTTTTGGATGAGAAGCGAAACATTTTCAAAGAAAAACCAGAAAGTCCAGTTGCCTCTTGAAAAAAGCACCTTTGGGACAAGTAATCTTTGTCTTTCTAACCATAAAAATAATGTTCCATAATTTGGAATGTACATATCAAAACTGAGAAATATAATCCAAGATTTATTGCTTAATGCATTGTAAGCAGCCCTGAGTCTCCAGAGAAGGGCGGCATATAAATCGAACTAATAAATAAATAAATAAATAAATAAATAAATAAATAAATAAGATTGGCTAAATTTTGAAAAAATTGATCTGGTCAATGAACAGTAGATTTCTCATCCTTAATCCCTCTTCTTTAAAATAAAGGATGCATGAAAAGTATTGCTCTCACTTCCATAGTGTTAATTTAAATAGGAATATTTTAATAAAAAAAACCCAAAATCATTGAAAGCTATCTTTTAACTGTATTATTATATTTACATCTCCATATAATCACCATTATTCACTGATTTATTAAATGCTTCATTAAATGCTGTCACAAAAGTGCTTCACATTTTGTCTCTTCATCCAGGCCTTGATAATCCTTTCGACTTCCTCTACCTTTGCCACTTCAAAAAAACAGTTACCGTATTTTTCAGACTATAGCACGCACCAGTGTATAAGACACACCAAGATTTCGAAGAAGTAAGAAAAAAAAAAAGTTTTTGCCCGCCCCAGCCCCCAGGAGCACTTTGCAAGCCTTCCAAACCCTCTGTGCACCCCATTTTTTGCAAAAACTGGTCCGTTTTTCACCTGTTTTATCCCATCTGTCTTATCCCATCTCTGAGGACCTGATAGAAGACCAAAATGTGAAGTTCTTTCATTCAGAAGCCTGTTCATCACTGAGAAATGTATTCAGAGAATGTGATTTCATGGGGAAATAAATTCAGGTAACAAACAGTTTATTTTGAGGATTATTTTTCTGTTCCATCTATTTTAACATCCCTATTTCAGTTAAAATTATGGAAATGGAGGCATTATTTTTAATTCTCTCTATCCCCCCCACACATGTACATGCATATACACACACAGCATAATGAATGAGAAAAAAAACCCTGGTCTTATGTTTTTTTCATGTCTATTGACACTACATTCCTTTTGCCAAGTCTCAAATTACAGAAGAAATTACCTCAAATGAAGACATGAACTGAAAACTTTACTTTGACAGATTATTATTAATTTACCTGCTGATGCTGCTTCAGCCCAAACCTAAATCTCATCATCTCATTTATTAGAGAACAATCTCCACTGAGATTAGATGCCCGAATCTATAAAAGATGCACAAATTGAGTAGAATATTTACAGAAAAGTTAGCATAGTATCCCATTTTAAAGCTTTTGTCCAAATGGCTGCAAAACTGTCCTTCATTTCCAATTTGTTTTGTAATTGTTGTCAAATGGTTAAGAATAAGTGAATTCTCTTGGTTGTTCATATAGCCAAGGATGCTACTAAAACATAACTGCTGAAAGACTATCACTTTGATCTCATCTTACATGTATAGAACATGACTTTATTCATTCAACTAGGGCAGTAGTTTTCAACTTCAGCAACTTGAAGATGTGTGGACTTCAAGGCCCAGAATTCCCCAGTTGAGAAATACTGAGCCGGGTAGTAGCTAAATCTCAAATTACAGAAGATACTATCTCAAATAAGACATGAAACCTAGCTGAACTTATCTGATTACAGAAAATTAAAGAAGAGATGATTTTATTAATTTTTGATTTTATTAATTATTCATGATTTTATTAATACTTAGTTGGGATACACCAGGAAAACTCCAAGGCTGTTAGCTATGCGAAAAGTGTTTATTAGAAGCACCCCAAAACTGTACCAAACTATTCCCATACTACTGCCAATAAACTAGATCCGTGATGGCAAACCTGTGGCACGCGTGGCACGCAGTGCCCTCTCTGTGGGCACATGACCCATCGCCCCAGTTCAGCTCCACTGCACATGTGCACCTATCTCCCACCAGCCAGCTGGTCGTCGGGTCTCTGCCATGCATGTGCAAGGGGCCAGGCCCCCATGGGGTGGCCATGAGCACATGCGTGCACACGCTTTGGGCACTCAGTCCAGAAAAGGTTAGTTATCACTAAACTAGATTAACATATCCATGGAGACAATAGAAGTTGATATTCTGATTCAGCAATGACTTTATTTTCTCCAACCTCTAAGTAATACTACCCAAACTAGCTTAAATAGCACCTCTTAAGATCTGATGGACATCTATCAGTCAGTAAATCTTTGATTATCTCAGTAGGTGGCAGTATCTAATCTATCCTTTCTGAGTTTTGAAGCTATACAAGTGGGCTCTGCTTAGTCCTTGAACGAGACAACACTAGTACCAGAATTATATTAGAAAGAAAAGTTTTTAAAAATCTGAGGAGACAATTGCAAATTATGACAGTATTGGATACATCCATGAAGTCACAAGGTACCAAGTTCAACCCAAAGAAGATATCAGTGGGAAAAGACAATATAACTGCCATAGATCAGGATTATTTTCCTTGTGTTTACAAACTGTAAAGCTCTTTCTAAATTGTGTGAGGCAGGATGCTTCTTCCCTGGAACCAAAAAAAAAAAAAAAAAAAAAAAAAGGCGGGGGAAGAACTATTGTTATCTTAAATATAAATCAGCTGGTAAGATGTTTTCGATTGTTTGCAAAACTATTTATTGTTATACTAATTTAAATAACTCGGTGGAGTTATTTAAATAACTTATAGGTTGTTTTATGTGTTTACTTTTAAAAGCTTGTTGGCAGTGAGGGTTAGAGAAATACACTGCTGTGGTCAAACAATGGCTTAAATCATTTGAAAGATGCAAAACATGCTGCAGTTTCACAAGCTATTTCTCCTGTGACATTTCTAGGCTGCTCTAGATGAAAGAGGAACGAGAGAATAGTCAAGTGAATATATTGTTATATCCACTGAAGATAAGAACACACTACTCATTTAAAAAACTATTCACATTACCTTACTCCTCTCTTAACTCTCTCTATCCCACCCTCTTTACAAAGTCCTGGATCTGCTTTAAAAGTACATAGACACAAACACATATTCACACATATATAGACTAAAAATTTGCTGCAAACAATCCAGAAAAATGGTGCATAACATAATAATTTTGTCTTAGTACTTCATATATTTCGATATATGTTAAAATAAATCAAATGTCGGGGTTTATTTTTGATTGATTGATTGTTTGATTGATTCATTGATTCATTCCATTTGTACCAACAGGATGAATGAAGAAAATCTATTTACAGAAATTGCCTAGTATATTTTACTTTTAACATGTAAAAAGCAAACAAGCAAACAAACAAACCAAACTAACAAGTCCTTCATGATGTAATTGATAAATTGCTACAATAAAACTGTGAAATCACAGAACCCATATCATGACCTTATATTCCAAACACTGTGGAAAACTTCAGTATTGTGATTATAAGAATTTATCTCTTCTTGCTTATACTGAAAACAATGAATTAGGAGTGGAACTGGCTTAAACCTATAGGGTAAAAGGTTAGAAGCCTGCAACCTTCTTTCCCAGACGTTCCCTGGGTGTTTAGACCTGGCCCTCCTACTTCCTGCTTTAGAGTAGCAGCTTGGTAGTTCTACTGCTATCATCTAATTTCCCGCGTGTGCTTCCCCTATTATCCTCTTCCTGAATCCCAGCACACAAGAGACATACAGTTCCACGTACTATTTTTCTGGCAATAATCAAAAGGAATCAAAAATAAAATAACATTTGATAACGTTACAGTCTACACATTACATTACAGAGTACTTCTCTGTAACTAATGTTCTTGTTAAATTCTTTTTCTCCAGACTAGAGGGAGGGACTGGAAAATTTCCATGGGCACATGGACAACAACCAGGTCTCACTTGTGGGTACAGACTGAGATACCTACAGTTTGTGAATGTTTATGCCTATCTATAAAACAGACTGATATTCACAACAGGAATTAAGCAAAGAAACATAAAATATGATAGTAGGATCACTTAATTGTACTAATTCATTCAGAAATATGATTCACTTAAACCATCAGGACTTACTTTCTGAATAAATAAGCATAAGACTTTACTGTAAGTGAAACTGTGTTGATATGAGGTTTATGCTATGTGTGTTTCTGATATCCTTATTAAAATATATTTATAAAATTAAGTTTTTCAACTTACCTCTGAACAGGCTAAGTGCTTTATATTGTTAAACCAATCCACATGAGCACGGCAGTGATCAAATGCATGGATAAGTTCATGAGCAACTACTCTGTTCATTTGTGATTGACTATGTATGTTGTTTTGGCAAAGTACAATCTGAAAACAAAGTTAACCCAAAATTTTAAGAATGCATTTGATTTTTAGAGCTTTCACAACATAATGTGCTTTCCTGTTCTATACACATCATTGTTCAACCATTCATTAGATGTAGTGCCAGAGAACTTGAGGGCACTGTTTATCTGGTTTCCCCCTCTCTTTCCTTTTCTGAGCATGAGGAACCTCCCAGAGACTAAATATACATATTAAAATACAAACTAAAACTAAAAATCAGCTGATATCATTACAATATAGCAATAGCACTTAGACTTAAATACCGTTTTACAGTGCTTTACAGCCCTCCCTAAGCGGTTTACACCGTCAGCATATTGCCACCAACAATTTGGGTCCTCATTTTACCCACCTCAGAAGGATGGAAGGCTGAGTCAACCTTGAGCTTGGTGAGATTTGAACTGCCAAATTGCAGGCAGCCGGCAATCAGCAGAACTAGCTTGCAATACTGCGCTCTAACCAGTGCGCCACCATGGCTCATATACCTGGAGGAGATCACCAGGCTGAGGCTGATGTATCAACAGTCATGAGTCCCTTTGTGCTCACAAGAGAGCTAAGTCCAGCCCACCGTGAATTCCATTTTTACCGCTAAATTGCTTTGACCACTAGTGAAAAATAATTGCTTTGTCATTGAGCTCTGGGGCTATTCCTAATTTATTTGATTTCCTACTATAGTTATCTAGAAATAGCACCATCTATTTTAATATAATAAAGCTAGCTTACAAAAACTGAGGGGAAAATATATTGACCCAATAGAAAAAAAATCAGAGGGTTTAATATGAATATTTAGAAAATATTAAGTTGAGATTGACAAAAATTCTACTATTTAGAGTTCTACTATAACTACTATTTAACACTTGATTACATAACTCAGCTATTTTGTTTTACTAATATAGCAGAGCATAAAAAGGTGCAAACATTAGGCAGAAAAAAGTAGTAGTTTACCTGTGATACTGAAGAATCAAATCCTCCACCAACATGTTTATCACAATTTTCACATGAAATGTGTCGGTTATTGGTAACAGCACTAAAACAATTGAAGAGTCACACATATAACAAATATAATACAGAGCATTCATATAATAATCTTTGGACATAAATTATCTCACCAGCCAGAATTCTTCATAGCTTCAAGTAGCAGTTTAGCTTGTGGACCTAGAATAAACATTGGCACAATAACTCATTTCTAAACAAATCTGTTGTTCAGAGAAAAAAAAATGCAGAGCTCATCTTTAAATTACCACAGAAAGTGTTTTCATTAAACTTATGAAGCATCAGACATCCAGAAACAATTTATAGATATCATAATCAAAACACAAAGATGAACTTGATTGATGGCAAGAGATACTACTGGCAAAATCTTAAGTGTTTACTTAGATATCAAATCTCATTAATTAAAAGGAGTTTAATAATGTTCAAGTGTACACATGACTTTCACAATCAAGGACCATAGGAACTAATCTGAGTAAAATTGCAAATGAATATTCTGCTTTGGTAAAAACTTTGAAAAAATATTCTTTTGATGTAGGGCACCAAGGCAGATGGCCCAATACCTAGATACTACAATAAAACCACGATACCAGAGCACCCACTTTGCTGATTGTGACATCCTTTGTGCAGGAAAAGAAGGAAAGCAACATGTCCCAAAGGCTTTCAAAAGGCAACTGGATTTTCTTGGGTTTTTTTCCTTTGAACACGTTTCACTTCTCATCCAAGAAGCTTCTTCAGAACTGAAGTCCAGTTGCCTTTTGAAAAAGTATCTTTGGCACAATCATGGATGATTGAGAATCTCCATAGTCAAGGAAATCATTAAGGTTTTTTTTTTCTTTTCTTTTGCTGAATGGTATCAACCTATCTCAATGGTTAGACTGGAGTGTAGAAGTAGAGCACTTTGCTTTTCCATAACTCACTGAAACTTCACTTCTGTGTTCAGAGAAAGAAGTACTGTACTCTATATGGAAGCTGACTTGCAACAAATTAAACTGTGTCAATTTAACTTAAAACTGTCTTAAAAAGTCTTTTTCAGCTGTATTCAGATACCATGAACTAAACCGGGCACCTTTATACTCTCTATAAAAGGGCTCACTTACCAATTGCTTCACTTAGTGACCCCTCAAAGTTATCATGATGTAAAACAAATAGTTTTGCAACACAACCACCTGGACAAAAAATTGTGTTTTTTGCATACCCATGTCATGAGTCAGCGTTATAAATAAGTTTGTTACAGATAAATTCCAATACGGTGACTGAAAATGTAATATAGTTTTCAATATGCATCAGCATGATTTCTACTTGAAGAGAAGCAAATTTTATCCATTTTGACAAAAAATTGTATATTTGAGGTTTCTATTCCTTCCAAGTGTCCAGCTAGATGACAGCATCAACATCCTTGACTAATGTTGTGAAATAGGTATTTATTTTAAATGATTAAAATAAATAAAAGTTAATAATAATGTATCTAGAAAAAATAAGACCAGTAGAACATTCCAGAATTGTAATTAAATTGAAAAGGAAGAAGAAAAAAGATGAAGCCATGGAAGAGGGGTTGAACTTTGACTGAAATGAATCTTCCCTTGCTATGGAAGAGTACACAGGAAGGAGAAATTTCCTAAATAATTAATCATTGAAAGGAGCTGGACTCCAGAAGTTGTGGGTTCTGCATCACTGGAGGTTTTTAAGAAGAGATTGGGATTGTATTTCTAATTAATTGTAGACATTCAAACTATCACCTCCATCTATAAGTTGGTAGGTCTCCTAGTTTGTAGCTGGTTGCTTTAACCACTACAGGAGCAGCAGCAACTGCAGGAATGATTTCCTTCTGTAGTTTTATCAATGAACCAAGACTGATAAGATTGTTTGGACCTTTTAATATTTCAGTTTAAGTATTTTTTTTAATAGACCTGTGATAGTCAGGCAATAAATTGTAACAGGCAAACCTCTCTCGGAGACAACATGGCTGCAACAAGGCCAAGATAACCCATGATAAAAGACTTTTTTCAGATAACGGACACTGCCAGTAAGACCCCTTCACTCTTTTCTTCCCCCTCTCCAAACAAACCTAGCCCTATACTGGATTGGAAAAAAGACAACTGCTTCTCTGTGGAGGAGGGAGTTCCAGTTACAGTAGGAGTTGGGGGAGGGAACAAGAATAATATTAGGAACAATTATAAAGGAGACTTGGATTAGGTCGCCAAGAATTGCCTACTAAAAGCACAAACAGTTTCTGCCATATTTGACACGCTCCTGAAAGCAAATGGAGGGATTAAAGAACTAAAGTCTCTAAAGGGAAAACATATCAATAAATTAGATGAAGAAGTAAACATCAAAACTCACATTCCAAAGCTTCCCCATAATGCTTAGTCAACCTATGTGGACCGGGGGCCTCAAGACAGAGAAGATACAGTGGAGAGTCTGGTCTTACAGAGACACAGGATCTTAGTCCACGTTACTAACACCTCTCTGAACAGGGGCAGGTGGCATAACAGGAAAGTGGTTTTGATCTCTCTAGCCCAACTCTTACACTGTAGGGTATATTCCAAAGAGCTAACAGAGATTTCTTGGCTCCCCAACAAACAAGGCTGCAAAAGAATATTGCTAACTTTTGGGTAGATTGTTCTGTCATCGATGTTATTCAGGCATGAAACCTCCTTAGAGAAACTCTGCATTTGGCCAAGATGGGTATTTCGTATCACCCAATTTCAGTTAAAGTCTGGGCAGAGAGCCAAGACAGTAAGGGAGGTTGACAACAACCTTGGGAATTCCAAAATATTAAGGGCCAAACAAACAAGCCTTCAACTAACAAGGTTATAAAAAGATAAAAAAGAATATTTAAATCTATGCAATGGAAAGTTTCAGTTCATGGATGACATGGAAGAACCAGTTTGCCAGCCTTTGCCCAGGAGACCAAGAGCAGATACTAAAGAAGATTGAAATAATTAGCTTAATATTGAAATCAGCAACTAATGCAACAGAAAGCTTGAATGTTTTGCTTCCTTCTGGCAGCTTCTCAGTGGAATTGCTATCGGCTTCTGAAAGTACTCAAGCCCCAATAAATAGAAAGAGATGGTGTACCAGTCCAAAACAAAAAGGAAAGGAAAGGGACATCCAACAGGACATAACAGTACAAGTCCAAATTAACCATCCAGTAGGACAACTAAATAAGGAGAAGGAAAGCCAGAGTCCCCGCCCACTTGAAGAAACATCAATCTTAGATCAAAAGTAGAAGAACACTGGCAGTCAAGATAAAGAGGAGCAACAACAAGAAGAATTGCAACTCACAAGGAAAAATACCGAACCTCACAATAACTGTGTCTATATGAGAAGCATAGTTAATATTGACCCAGCTCCAAGTCAAGTTGACATCCGGCATTTTACTACCTAGCCAACCAACCAAGCCAGACCACCTTTCTTCCGCAATCTCATACAGATGGTGACGTGGAACGTGGCTGGTTGGAAAGGAATGGTTGATAGTGGACTAATGAACTTTAAATTTGATGTAATAGCCATTCAGGAAACCTGGTTAACTGAAAGTGGACGAACCAGGACAACTGCCAGGCTTTCAGGGATGGGCCTCCCAAGCCCAAAAAACAAAGGGAGATCCTCTGGCGGGTTATGCATTCTTATAAAGCAAGAATTGCAATGGCAGGGAAAGAAACTATTTAATGAAGACAAGTATTTGTATTTCTTAGCTGTTAAATTTGGATATGAAGAGTTCGAGTTAATAGTGGTAAATGTGTATATCCCTTTAAACACATCCCGGTATTACAACTCCAAATACTGGATAAATTTGGAAGTTATCCTAGACCTAGACGATACATCTGTTTGTACCCTCAGTCCATAGTGGTATTACTAGGAGATTTAAATGCTAGGTTGGGTCCTTCTTTGTATGAGTTCACCCAGAAAAAGGGAGTCCCAGGGCAGTTTTTCTATAACCATCCTCAGTGGCTCTCGAGAGACCGCAACGCTGCTGGCTTGCTTCTAATTTCCTTAATTTTTAAGGGTAATCTCCAAATCCTGGGAGGTAAGGATAAGAATTATACGTATCATTACACATACACTTGGCCCATTCAAGCAGTGTACTGGATCTCTTTTGTGTGTCTAAAGATAAAGTCGACCTCTTCTCGGAGGTTATGGTACACTTCAGTGACAATAGCGATCATCAGCCTGTAAGCGTGACATTGCGAGTGAGCTCAGATTCAAGACCATATAACATGACTGACAGATGGCTCTCCAAAAAGGTAGAGGTGACCCAAAATAAAAGGTTAATGTGGGCTAAAGTTGATACTAAGACAATATCTCTGCCTTAAAGAAGAGAATGCTAGAACAATCCAGTCTACTACTAACTGGCCGCCAGCCTTCGACATATTCTTTAATCTTTGTAATATCCTGAAGAAACACTTAACTAAATCTGCTACCAAAAGAGCTCGAGTGGGTAGATCCAGTTGGTTTGATTCTGAATGCCAGCGGCTGAAAAAGAAATTGAGGGCAGCCATGAGGCTTGCCCAGAGGAATCCTACTGCTCATATACAAGCTGAGATGTTGCACACAAGAAGAGAATACAAAAAAAATATAAAATTAAAGAAAAAAAGCTTCACCACCTTAATTTGGGCAGAACTTGAATTGGCCGCTAAAAGTCATAACTCAGCAATATTGTGGCATTCAGTAGCAGGAGTTCTAAAGGAACAGAGATTTGCATTGATAAGCCAATCTCTGCTGAAGAATGGGAAAACTACTACGTAAGTCTGTTTGCCTCTCTATGTAGAGAAACTGCCTCTAAGCAGTGAACAAGCACCCCCTAAAACCCTTCCCCCTTGGGGGCCAGTCTCTGTAAAAGAGATACAATCTATTATTAAATGTCTAAAGAGCAATAAATCTCAAATGTGGCCAAGAATGAACATTTCGCTTGTAGCCAGCCCAGATGCTAGATCGGCCCCCTGCAAACTCTCATCTCTCGAGGAGCGCTCACTGAAGCGGCACAGGAAACTTCGGCCGGACTCCTTGAGAGATGAGAGTTTGCAAGGGGCCGATCTAGTGTCCGCAATGGACACCAAAGCTAGGGTTGACTCTGGCTGCTTCTCTCTGTTGTAGTGCTTCCCGGACACGGTTTACCACTCCAAACTCCAAACGGCAGGAGATGAAGGCTGCCTTGGGGCCACCAGCTGGCGCAAATATACCGCGGCGAAGACGGAATGCTGATACCGCGCAAATGCAAATAGCGCTTCGCTCCCACACTTTCCCGCCATTGCCACCACTTCGCACTGCTTCCCCCGCCCCCACCGCAACAGCAGCATTACCTCATTCTGGCTGGTGAGGGCTGCTCTCCTTTTTGCATGTTGCACCACCTGCAAAGTTGTACATTGCACGTGCCACCCCCACCCCCATGGTGGAGATTTCCAGGCCCCCCCAACGGGCAGGCCAGTGAACTCGGGTGGAGGAGCTGCTCTGGGATGACCAAAGGGCCAGTCCTGTGACTACTACAGCTCTGGAATATAGGACTGACTTTCCCACCAACGTCGGCAAGCTACCGTCAGTCTGCCCGTCTTTGTTTTCCTTAACTTGGATTGACCAAGCTTCTTGAGAGAAGGAACACAAAAGAAGTTTCCATGCTATGTGCCTGGACCAGGCACTTTCTCTTGGGCCTCCCACCCGGAGGCCTCGCAGAAGCAGGCAGATAAGCCTGAAAGGCGGCTGAGAATTCCCCCCCCCCAGTGGTCTGTGGGATTTAAAATTATGAATTTGGTGAACCCTGAGGTCCAAAAGGTTGGAGACCCCTGCTCTAGATTACTAAATTGACAAATTATATAAAGAGCTGTGGCTTCCCTGCCCTCTGTGTAACAGGAGAACAAAAAAGAGTTGCCCAACGAATCATGGATATAGAAGCTCAAAGCGACATATCCACACTTAGTAAGGCTGATAGCCTGAAATGGCAGAGCAAATATAAATGCACCTTCTAAATGGACAACTATTTAAGGTTACAACTGCCAAAACATCTCAGGGAGATATTTACTTGAGCAAGATTCAAACAGCTTGATGGTTAGATTTGGGAGATTCCATTCTATCCCATATAATGAACGTACATATATTTATGGAGCTGAAGAAGTAGAAGATCTGACTCATATTTTATTTAATTGCTGTTTGTATAAGGGGGCGAGAGGTAAGTACCTTGAGCCACATATTAAACATGTGGTCCAGTGGGAGGCCCATATTAAAACAACATACCTCATGTGTGGCCAGAATTTGAAAATGACGTTGAATACAGCACAATATCTGACTAAAATGGTCCAATGCAGGTGTGAGGGGCAGCTCTCTGCTTCGTCCTCACCCTTCACCATCCTCGCTTTGTGGCCGCCACATCAGTGCATTGCTCAGTATCCTGCTAGGTTATGGCAGCGAGCAACAAGTGGCGAAGAATGAAGTGAGGCAATAGGAGGGGGTGGAGGATGAAGCAAGGCATGGGGTGCGGAGCAGCCCCACTGACCCCGGCTTACCTGAGGGCCCTTCAGCCAGGCCAAACCCTCACCCCCCCTCCCAGGGCAGCCACAACCCTTTTACTAACTTGCTTTCCAGCTCTGTTCTCCGTCACTGTGTGCAGGGCAAATAAGTAGTCTGTGGGACTACGGTAAAAAAAATAGTTCCAACCTCGCAAGATTTTTTTTTTCATGAGAAGTTGGAAGGTCTGGACTATTTTTTTTCCCGTAGTCCCACAGACTACTTTAGTTGCCCTGCATGCACCAATGGAGAACTGGGCCTGTGCGTGTGCATGCACACCGGGATGGCGTGGGCCAGGCTGAAGTGACACGGGCCAGACCCTTACAGTTTCCAGGATGGCCCGTGGGCTGGATCCAGCCCGCGGGCCTTAAGTTTGACACCCCTGCTTTAGGCTAATCAATCAATAATAATAATAGTTCACAGTTTGATTCAGATGACACTTGATATATCAGCAAAATTATTTTCCAAGTTTATTAAAATAAATACTCAAATGATATTTTATTTTTTGCTCTCTCCTAGGCCAGATCTCCTCTGCATTAACAATGACCACAGTTGGAGAGGAACAAGCATTTTCTTTGTTGTCAGTTGGTAGGTTTAACCTTATAAGTCACTTTGGGAAGATTTACAATCTGGAAATATCAAATACAAATAATATTATACAATTATAATAAATAATATCAACACCACATACTACAATTCTGCATTAAGTTTTCAACTTCCATTTTGGAACTTTGCAGATCTCATGGTTGAATTACATGCTCTAAAATTTTGGATCTTTCCACCTTTTCCCATTTTTTTCCTCCCCCATTTTGCTTTTTGAAGAATTCTGTCAAATGAGAGTGTGTGTGTAGGTGTATACGTATTTCTATAACCATACAGATATAGTTTCATAGCATTTTGGTCAGTCACTATAGTGGAGTTACTTAAGATAGGGCAATATATTTTCAAGGTCAGAATTACAACTTACCACGCAGTAAACTTTAAGGAAATATGCTAAGGCTCATTTGTTTGAGCAGAATGCGCACTAAATACCTAGTATTCAGAGAATACGATTTCTCTGAAACCGCTCACTAGAAAAATACATTCTCACGACTAGGGAGCCGAGTTGGTGGGGGAGGGACTTACTGTCTAAGGCAATCTTCAGCATCGACTGGCACCTATACTGGGAACCAAACAAGCTGGAGATGATTTTTCCCTTCAACGCGGGCTTCTTCCCCTGGCCAAGAGTTCGCTCGGGAAACCGACTGTAGCCAAAGTCGTCCTCCTGCTCTTCGCCAGAGTCGCGACTCTCCGGTTGCGAAGTCTGCTCAGATGTCATCGTTCATACAAGCGCGGGCGACGGAGCAGTGACCTTTGTTCACATGGCCTCCCCGGCCACCGTACCCGTCCCTCGAATCCAGGCAAAGGCCACCTTCTGCCGAAACCATAGAGGTTCGCCACGTGTTTCCTGCTGCCTGTCTGGGGTGATTCATCGTAGGTAAGCTAAATGAGATGGGGTCCATAGAGCTCTTTCTTTATGCCTCTTTTCCAAACCATGTATAGACAAATAAATTATAATTCTCTTGCCTCGGCAACTTTTTAATTCTGTATCTATGAAGCGGGGTAGTGGAAGCGCAGCAGTCATGCGCATTCTGTGTAGGGAGAACGACACTCATGCACCAGAACGCGCATCCGGAGAGGTGGGCGAGCGGAGCTGTCGACGCTCTTTCTCATTTTCTCTTTCTGCCTAACTTGGACTGTAGAATTTGGAAGTCTTTTCCCCTAGAGCGACTACCAAGACAACTCACTTCCCTTCGTTTGGCGCGCTGGGTGTTGTGGAAAAGGAAAGCGAGAAGGGCTTCGGAGCAGCAGAAGAGTGAGAGGAGTTTGCAGTCGCAGAGGTTGGGGCCGCCCCGCTACTGTTCCCAGGCAGGGCTGGGGAAAAAAAAGCAAGGAAAGCGCATTGAGGTTGGGCTGATGGCTTGTTTCTTGGGTGCTTATGAAAAACCGGGAACATCGAGCCTTGTTTGCCTTTCTGGCGCAGTCGGAGAAATTGACGTCCTCCCTTCTTTTTGGAGGGTGACGTTCAGCATTCACAGGCCGCACCCAGGACGATTCTTTTTCACTGGGAGAATACTGTAATGCATCAGGGTTGCTTCCCCGCCTCGTCCCCCCCCCCCACCGCGTCCCTTCATGCCCACCATACACAGATATCTTTTTTTTAAAAAAACCCTGTCCTTTAAAACCTGTTCCCGCCAAAATGATGGGCTTTCTGAGGCCACAGAATATGAATGAATATGTACAGAAATAAAGCATGCTTATCTGACTTGTATATAAAAATAAGTTGCACCCGTGATTTGTTCAAATTATTTCTCATTTTAGTGAAAAATTAAAAAGTGGATTAGTTGTTCCATATCAGTTAAAAAAAAATGCAAAGGTGCTTCCATGGGCAGAATTTGTGCTTCTGGTTTGATTCCTGCCTTAGTGGCTGATTTATTTTCAGGTGAACTGGAAACCTGATTAGGTGTGGTAAGACATTGTCAGAGGAACTTTGCAGAACTTTGACTAGGCCCAGCTGGTTGGCAGGACATCACTTTCTAGTCCCAGGGTTTTTCATAAGATGCTAAGATGTTTGCTTACATCAGATTTAATTTATCCAAAGGGGAAGTGCAGTGCGGCAATTGTCCTTCAAAGAGGCTTTGAACCTGGATGATTTCAATTTGCTTGTGTTATTTTACACCTAAGTATTATTGTAATAATCACTGGTAAGCTAATTTTTCCACAGTAAGCACATGTGATTTACATAATACTATGCCAAAAAAGAGGGTTTTTTTAAGCTAAAATTTGTTTATGATTCTTACAGACCTATCTGTTTTCCAATGCATTCTTTCATCAGATGAGTTCACCAAATAAAGCAATTGAGTTACAGTTGCAAATCCGACAAAATGCTGAAGAACTTCAAGATTTTGTGAAAGATTTGGAATCATGGGAGAAGGATATTAAAGAAAAAGATCATGATCTAAGGCATCAGAGTGGCACTGCCGAAAAAGTAAGACTGGTGTTTTGATAATGGGATGAATAAAGACACTTTGAAATGCAGTCTGTTAACTAGATCATCTAATTACAAATAGAGTTACAAATAAAACACCTATATAGTTAATTTAGGATTCAGTTATATTGCTTCTGTGCCAAAGACTTAGGCATAATGGACAGATGGGCTTTCTTGCTATAGGTCTAAGTAGAATATCATAAAATAAAAATGTATTCCTTTTAAAACGCTTTAGAAATTGCTACAATTCTTCCTCACTGTTCTGCAGTGAAGAAAATCAATACTTGGGAAGGTGGAATGGGATATTTTAAATCCAAAAATTTGTCTCCATATCTTAGATGAGTACTTCAGCTAATGTAAACTATTTCAATCTGTCACTGTTAAAATCATGTGAGAAGCAAAACCTTTTCTGTTAGGACAGATTGTCAGTGTTCAATTCAAGGAAGTGGAATTGCCCTTGTTGGAAGAAATATCCAAGTTCAGTTCCAAGTAGGGAATAAAATGGAGGCTGATTGGAAAGAAAGGTTCCCCTTATTGATGAAGCAGAACCATCAACCACATGTGATTCTGGGACAGCTGACAAAATGGAGTTTAGAGTGGGTGGGTTTTATACCTTCTGGATTCCTAAGGGGTCATGTAGGGGTCATGTCTGGCTCTATAGGCAAAAGGGGAAATGCAAATCCTAGATGTTTGTCTGGGCTAATTTTGTCAACCTTTGGCTTGATTGTGTTGCTTATCTGAAGTTTCTGCCTGACCCAGTCTTTCTGAATTGATTACCGAATCTGCATTTCTATAAACTGGCCTCCTCAGTTTCTGCTTGGTGCAGGGAAAAGGGCTGGTTTATGCCTCCCTTAAGATTTTTTTCATTTCTCCTTTAGGGGAAATATTCTATCCTGCCTTTTTAATATTCCCCAAAATACTTCATTCTTGGGGTTGGGGTGTCCCACATCCTGTTAGAATTAGAATGAATGAGCTGGAAGGGAACTTGGAGGTCTTCTAGTCCATCATCTCCCTGTCAAGCAGGAGAACCTATAAGTGATTGTCTAGACCAGGGGTCAGCAAACTTAAACACTCAAAGAGCCACTTGGACTGGTTTCCTACAAAAAAAAACCACGCAGGAAGCCACAAAACCTGGGTGGGTGTGGCCAATTCAATGTCACTCACTCCCACCCAGTCACATGACCCCTAGCCATGCCACAAAATCATTCTCTATGTCTCTCTCCCTATCTCCCCCTCTCTTCCCCCTTTCTTTCTCTCTGTGTCTCTGTCCCTCTCCCTATCTTCCCCTCTTTCCCCCCCCTGTGTCTCTCCCTCTGTATCTCTCTCTCTGTCCCTCTATGTATCACTCTGTGTGTGTCTATGTCTCTCTCTCTCTGTAAGTGTGTGTGCGTGTGTGTCTCTCTCCACACCCCTCTCCAGGTGACAGTCCTCCTCCTCCCCTCTCCTGGCCAGCTGCGGCTGAGCCAGGAGCATGTGCACACGCGGGGAGACCCTTCTCAAGCAAGCGCCAAAGTTCAGGAAAGGCACACGCAGGGCAGGACGCAGCTTGCTTAAGGAGGGCCTCCCTGTGCAGTGCGCATGCACACTGTACTCCTGCACTCAGCCACAGCTGGCCAGGGGGTCATAAGAGGAGGAGTGGGGAGGAGAGTGCAAGAGCAAAGTGGCGCTGTACCTGCCTTCGTGCCACATTTTTTTTTTTTTTAATTTGATTTATATGCCGCCCTTCTCCGGAGACTCAGGGCGGCTTACAATGCGTTAAGCAATAGCCTTCCTACTTTATACAAAGTCAGCTTATTGCCCCCACAAACTGGGTCCTCAATTTACCTACCTTAGAAAGGATGGAAGGCTGAGTCAACCTTGAGCCTGGGGAGATTCGAACTTGCAGTAATTGCAGGCAGCTGAATGTTAATAACAGGCTATTAGTCTGCTGCGCCACCAGGCTGCCTTCGCTTCCTGCCGTTTCGGGCTAGAGTCCAAAAAATAAGAGGGGTGAGGGGCAGAGCCAACCAGTGATGGGACAGGGAGCCACGGCAGAGGGCCCAAAGAGCCCCTTGCGGCTCCAGAGCCGCGGGTTGCCGACCCCTGGTCTAGACTCTTCTTAAAAACATCCAGTGATGGAGTGCCCACAATTTCTGGAGGCAATTGGTTATTTGTCCTCACTGTTAGGAAGTTTCTCCTTAATTCCAGGTTGCTTATCTCTTTGATTAGTTTCCAACCATTGTTTCTTGTCCAGTGCTCCAGGGCCCTTCAGAAGCCCTCCAGTGCTTTGGAGAATAATTTGACCCCCTCTTCTTTGTGGCAACCCATCAAGTACCGGAATACTGTTATCATGTCACCCCTAATTCTTCTTTTCTTTAGACTAGCCAAACCCAAATCCTGCAGCCGTTCTTCATATGTTTTAGTCTCCAGGCCTTTGATCATCTTAGTTGCTCTTCTCTGAACTTTTTTCAAAGTTTCAACATCTTTTTTGTAGTATGGTGACCAAAATTAGTTGCAGTATTCCAGGTGTGGACTTACTAGGGTTTTATAAAGCAGTAGTAATTCTTCACGTGATCTTGATTCTATGCGTCTGTTTATTCAGGTTCTACCATTTTCTATTAAATCATTGGTTTGGGATTTTCTGTTGAAGTGTTTGGAAGACTTTATGGTTTTCCCCTTGGAGAACCACTTTCCAGTGGCTAATGTTTTGGACCCTTGTCTTTTAGAAAAAAGCTAGCATTGATTTTATACTACTGCATTCCTGTTTTATAAATGGATGTCATATATTATTGTCAAAAGTTTTCTCAAAGTATACTGCTACATTTTCTGTTATTAGGATTTACCCCCAATTCGGAATGAAGCTTACAAAAAAAAGAAGAGCAAAGTTAAAACAGACTCAAAACAAACAAGTGAGGAAAACAAAAAGAACAAGATAAAATCTTATGATTATGAAGCTTGGGCAAAGCTAGATGTGGTATGAGAATATTTTTTATTAAATATGTTTATCAAAATGCTAGGCAAGATTTTGTGACATTTATACACATAACTATAAATTACTAGTTTTCATGTTGTAAATAATGTCGGTAACTGTACTAAAGATACCAGTCTTAAGTGTTGTAGTACTTCATTAAAACTGGTATCCAAAATTTAAAAAAATGCTTATTTTATAAAAAGTATAGTTGACACTATTGTGTAGCATGCATTAATTTTGTTTTAATGCTTAAACACTACTTTAAAGTTTGGGTGTTGATTTTATTTAACTGTTGTACATAACCTTGATGCTGTCATGAAAAGACACTATATAAATATGACAATATTTTACACACACTTTTAATGTAAAAAACCATAGGAAGAAGATGTTTATACTTCTAGAAATTATGAAGAAATTTATTTCCTTCATTAGATAGGAGTTTGATGGAATAGTTGGAAATAGTATCGAAAGGCTATGATTCTGCCATTGATACAAATATTTCTATATAGTACCAGTATTAGTATTAAATTTATATGCTGCCCTTCCCATTATCAAGCGACTATATAAACTTTATATAACTGCAGGGTTCTCTTTATGTATCATATATTTACTTAGATTGCTTCGTTGTTGGATTATATACTCATTCTTTAAATTGGTTTTGCCTTTGTAAGATTTACATTTGTCTTTTCAGGATAAGATACTTGAAGAATTTGATAAGGAAGATACCACTCATGATTCAGTGTCAGATTCTGAGGAAGATGGAATTCACATTGATACAGAAAAAGCTCTTGCTGAGAAAGAAAAGGTTATTTTTCATGTTTTAATAGACCCACATTTTTTCTTCTAATGCTCACTAAGGAACAGGATAAATTAACCTATATAAAAATTTGTATTCTCAAACTCTAGTTGAGAACATTTTTTTTCTTTATTATTTCTTTATTTCTTTATTATTTGTATAAATAATTCAAGGCATACTCAACATACCTTCCTCCTATTTTTCCACAACCATGTGAGGTGGATTGGGTTGAGAGAGAGTGACTGGCCAAAGTCACCTACCTTGCTTTCATGGCTAAAGTGGGACTTGAACTCATAGCCTCCCACTTTCTAGCCTGGTGCCTTAACCACTAGACTAGACCAAACTAGCTCTTAAGTTTCAAGTTCTTACATTGTTTAGTTATATGAATTTTGAAACCAAGTCTGGATTTGAGTAAAACCAAGAATATGTCTTGCTGTTCTTCAGTTTTTCATAAGATTTTTGTTCATATTGTAATTTGATTGCCTATGCATCTTACGATTTTTTCATAAGATTTCAAAATTGTCAATAAATAGTGTTCTAAATCAAATTACAGAATGCTTTGAAGAACTTTTGTCTTTAGAATATATTACAATGCAATAGTGACCATGATTTAATATCCCTATATATCTATGTCTTCTTTCTGTTTCTCTTCTACCATGGGTTTTGTAGATCCTGAAATTTATGTTCTTGAAACTCTTAAAAAAAATCCTTCTTGGATATATCTAGATAATTATTAAATGATTGATATGTCTTTATTGCCATCTGATCTACCTGCTAGAACAGAGGTGTCAAAGTCTTTATTTCATTGAGGGCCACATCAGGATTGTGGTTGACCTCAGGCCAGGTGGGCCTGGCTGGGGTGGGCATGGCCAGCTTAGCATAGTTCATTTCGCGGGCACCTGTGGTGCCTGGGTGAGACTGGGAGGATCCATTGTCTCCAGAGGAGGAAGGTGAGACCAAGGCGAGTGTCAAAACTTTATCTTGGGCCACACAGAGAACCCCTGGATCGTGGTGCAGGCTGCCCGGAGTCCTAGGCAGTGGAGTGCAAGTACCCAGCCCAGCCCTCGAGCTCCCAAGGCACCGGAATCCCAAGGGGGTACCCGGCTCCGCTTACCTCCTTCTCGAGGCTGCTGCTGCTATACTCACTCTACTTGGCCAAGTTGCTCATCATGTGTGCAGGAGGGCAAAGTATGTGGATCAGAGGGAGGCCCATTCCCTCTCCTTGCAAAGAGACCCAGCTTTGTAACCAAAGCATCTTCAGCTCTAGAATGGGAGACCAGCAGGAGCAAGGCGATGGCGAAAGGGCAGCAGGTGGCCAAGTGCTAAGGCAGGACTTCCCTCAGACCCTCCCTCCTTCTCATAATCTCGACCCTTCCCTCCTTCCTTCTCCTTCTTCCCCTCTTCCCCCTTTTCCTGCCTTCTCCCCCTCCTCCCATCCTTCTGTCCCTTCTTTCCCTCCCTCCCTTCCTTTCTTCTGCATTTCTCATTAGGTTAAAGACAAGCCCTTTGTCCCCGTCACCCACTCTCCTTTCTTGCTGCGCTATCAGATGACTAATCTGCCTGCATATTCTGATACACATAGCTGTGAAAGACTGAATCTTTGCGTTGCCATCTCCCTCCCTCCCGTCCCTCCCTCCCTTCCTTCCTTCCTGGGCAGGGGGAAAGATTGGCAGCTGTGGCTTTCCCACACAGTGGCAAGGGCAGTCCCAGCAAAAGGGAAGCCTCGCAAGTTGCGAGGCCAAGCCTGTGAGCTGGGTATGGAGGCTTGTGGTGGCCATCCAGGCCAGTACGTGGTCAGCCTTAGATCTGTCCCATGCGGCCACCCTGAGTGTGTGCACAGGAGGCAAGCGCTGGCATCCTGGGTGAAACGGAAGCACTCCGAATGCAGTCAGCCTGCGAGGCAAGATGGTCCCCAGGGACGCCAGGTCCTGCACGCTTGTTGCTTCCTGTGCGTGCACCCAGGGGGAAGGGCAGGAGTGGTCCCTCGCTAGCTCAAGGGTGGCCCCCACAGATCTAAGGTTGACCACATTCTGGCCCAGATGGCTGCCACCAGATTGTAGATCAGTGCCCGGTCGGCCTGGGCTGGGCCGAGGCACCCCAGGCTGCTGTTTGGTGTTTCCAGGGCAGTCCCGAGGATCAGATCTAACCACTTCGTGGGCCGGAACTGGCCCACGGGCCTTGTGTTTGACATGTCTGTGCTAGAATAAAGCCTGAAAACTAATATGAATTCTTAAGTATCTTAATGTTTAAAAAAGTAAGAATTGATAGAGTTGATAGATTGTGAAATAGATTGGCCTTCTGTCTTTTTCCAATTTTGTATCTTGTCCTCTTTATCTTATCTCTAAAACAGTCCCATGAGTTAGGTTACAGTAAAAACGAAACAGACTAAAGATCTTTTTTGAGTGTTTTTCTTTCTTTTATAAAATATAGTTTTGTTTTTTATTCATTTATTCAGTCATTCAATTTACACTATTTGGATACTACTAATTGAAGATAAGAATTCTTAAAGAGGTTCAGATGAAATGTCATAAAATTAGATTTATAATCACAAATTGCCATTTCAATTATGATAATATGGGAAATATAGCATTTATTTAACAAAGATTTTGAAAAACCCAGAATATTGTGGTTGAATTGGACTCTCCTGTTAAATCAAATGTAAGGATTTCATTTATCTAGCACTTGAAAATAATTCTGTTGGTTTGAAAAACTGTGCAAGTATTGTTTCAAAGACATGAGAAAAAGAGAATAAAGGTTTGTAATATATTCATCTTTGTGTATATCACATTTGTTTTAACAGGGCAATACTTACTTTAAACAAAGAAACTATGATGCTGCAATAGAATGCTATACAAAAGGAATGAATGCAGATCCTTACAATCCAGCTTTGCCTACAAATAGGGCATCTGCCTTTTTTCGTCTAAAGAAGTAAGAGTTTGTTGACTTTCATCATATTTCACTTCAAATATAATTAATTGCAGATTGAAAACTGAATTTTTACATATATTTTATTGGGATATCTTTACCACATCATTACCTGGCAAAAAAATTCTTGCTAGTTTTAACCTTATAATGTTTTATATACTTGTGTTATGCAACCCTATACACACACACACACACACATATACCTACATACACAAGTATTATAACAAAAAACAAGACTATTTTTCCTGTTGGAGGGCAGTGCAAAATAGAGCTATCTGAAGAATA
This sequence comes from Arizona elegans, assembly GCA_022577455.1. Taxonomy (NCBI): domain Eukaryota; kingdom Metazoa; phylum Chordata; class Lepidosauria; order Squamata; family Colubridae; genus Arizona; species Arizona elegans. The sequence continues at coordinate 36,924,700 of JAKOOJ010000007.1, read as the reverse complement.
CAGAATGTACTTACAAGCAAAGAAAACAAAAAACTAAAACATTTTTAAAAATATGTGCTTTAAGAAGAATTACCTCATTTCTAATGCATTTCTATTGCACATCAAATTTCACTTTAATAATGCTCAGGGAAATGCATTTTAAAATTCCCATTTTAGTAGTAAAACAATTCTGTGAAGTGAGGAAGACCAAGTGATAATGATAGGCCCCATGCATTTAATGCTTCATCTTGCTCTTGGTCCTGCCTAGAATATCACTAATTCCAATTTGTGTATTAATCAGGGAAGTTTAAATTGGTTAATCATAAATACAGACCACGTGAAATTCACCAAATTTGCTTAGATATAGTATAGTATATAGTAGTAAAGAATATGATCAGAGCTAGACTATAGGGAAAATTAACCTTTATTTCTCCATAGAGTCACTGATTCTAAATTGATATTTTTGGAACCTTAAAAAGGATTAAAATTTAGGGGGTTTTTTTCCTAGTAGGGTATTTTCCCTGGACACACTTAGATATTATGTTACAAATTTAGTCTAGGGGTTCATGTAAGCATCCTGTTTTCTCTTTAATTACTTAGGAACCTCGTTTTATTTCAAATTGGGTCTATAACCTAGTTCACTATTAAAGGAATTGATTACAAACTAAATTGAAACACCAGTACCCTAACGGTGGTTGGCTGGTGTTTTTCTTCTCAAAATTGGACTGCCAATGTGAGAATATTTTTTTCACAATCCTTCCAATGTACAGTAGTAGACTATGTCTTCAACAGCCTTGATAGCTTATGAAGTTAAGAATGGGAGCTTTTTTAAGTTTTGCCCCAATTATTCATTGATAACTTTGAGAAATAATATGGTGAAATAATTAAGATGGTGGATCTAAAAGAACCAGGTCTAAATCCTCCCCTATGGTAACTTGCTAGATAACTTTGTATGAGATTTCTCAGCCCTCGGTATTCAGAAAAATTGGAGGAAGATAACTTATTGAACTACTGAAAGAAATATAGCAGATAAATAGTACTTCAGAATCTATATCTGGGCTTGTCCTTTTATTAGTATGTAATTAATGAATAAGTATTTTAATAGCCATACAATATCATTTCAGGTTTTCTGTGGCTGAATCTGATTCCAATTTAGCCCTTGCCTTAAACAAAAATTACACAAAGGCTTATAGCAGAAGAGGGGCAGCTCGTTTTGTCTTGCGAAATTTTAAGGGTGCCAAAGAAGGTACATGTCATGTATTGTATAATGCATTCCTTTTTTTGTTGTTATGCAAAACCTTTGATATATAAAGTATGTATTTGAGATGATCACTATTACTTTCCATAACTGCTGTTTCTCCAGTTTCAGCATAGAAGAAATTAGCCAATTATTCTTAAAGGTTGCTTAAGAGTTTTTCTTGTGTTATTATGGGAAATATCTGTGATTTTAAAAATTTAAACACTGATACAATATGCTTTATCTAACCTTTGTAGGAGATATTACGGGAAATATCTGGTTTTAAAAATTTAAATACTAATGTAATATGCTTTATTTGACATTTATAGAAGATCGTGATTTGTACCGTATTTTCCGGCGTATAAGATGACTGGGCGTATAAGACGACCCCCGACTTTTCTTGTTAAAATATAGGGTTTGGGCTATACTCACCGTATAAGACTACCCCTCTTCCAATGCACACAAAATAAAAATTAAAAAACATCAACTGGCTTACCCACAATGTAAAAGCAGCTGTGCTAGACCCAAAATGGCCCCTGCAACAAGCAGGAACCTCACACAGCCACAAAAAGCCCAAAAAAACAACTTTCACACTTTACACAAACAAAATTCCACATACAGCTTTGTGAGATTTTGTGTGAAACACTACAGAAACACACTAAATCTCAGCTGCACAAATATTATTTTATTTCATTTTATTTTTATTTTTATATGAAAACTAAATTTAAAACTTCCTAAACTTTAAATGGCTAGGTCTAAAAAAGAACAACTAAAAAAAAAACCAATTAACTATTTTTTTTTAAAGCTCCCAAAGGGGAAAAAAACTTACCCAATAGAACAGGAGTCTCCAACCTTGGCAACTTTAAGACTTGTAGCCTTCAACTCCCAGAATTCCTCAGCCAGCTTTGTTTTGCTGGCTGAGGAATTCTGGGAGTTGAAGTCCACCACTCCCTGCCTGCTTGATTGCAGGCAGGGAGTTGCTTGCTGATGGAATGGATTCAGGCAAGCGAAGCAAGGCAAGCGTTGCGACTAGCAGCTAAGATAAGCAAGCTGGAGGGGGGAAACCTTTTTCTTTTTACATGGCTCTGGCGATCCCGGCTGAGTTTCCTGATTAGCAGATCATCAGAGCTTGGATCGCTAGAGCCATGTAAAAGGAAAAAAGTTTTTTTCTTTTACATAGCTCTGGCGATCCCAGCTGAGTTGCCTGATTAGCAGATCGTCAGAGCTTGGATCGCCAGAGCCATTTAAGGCTCGTCAGAGCCTTTTGGGCTGGTCTGCCTGGTTATAGGAGAACGACACCCGGCGTATAAGACAACCCCTGACTTGAGAAGATTTTCATGTGTTAAAAAGTCGTCTTATATGCCGGAAAATATGGTATATAAAAGTTATTTTTTACAGTTTTATCCCATCTTTAGGTAGACAATAGGCTATGTCAGTGATGATGAACCTTTTACAACTTTTTAGAGTGCCCAAACTGTGCACGTGCATGCCCAAACTGAAAGGTGCACGCACGCTAACATGTGCATGTGTGAACATGTTCATGTATGCGCATGCACAGACATGCATGAGCGTGCACATGTACGGATATGCGCATGCGTGGACATGCGCACATGCGCAGCAGAGACCCGAAAACCAGCTGGCCGGCGGGAGGCGGGGCATCCCAACACCGGCAGCGCAGCAAGAGGTAAGATCTTTTTCTTTCATGAGCTTCTGTTTCATCGTTTGCAGGGAAACAGAAGCTCACAAAAGAAACGCCATGGAGACCTGACCTGGGGCGATGGCACACATGACGGTGCCAGCAGAGAGGACTCTGTGTGCCACCTCTGGCACGTGTGCCATAGGTCCGCCATCACGGGGCTATGTTAATAAATTGATAACATAAAATGAACTGGGGCAATGTTCAATCAAAATGAAAACAAGTACATGGAAGACCTGGTTTCTAATATTGTAGAATATAACTATAATACTCTAGACAAATAGAATGTATTTCAGGAATGATCTAGTTTATCTAGGGCACAGTTTTTGCACTGAACTAAGTCATATTTTGTATAAAGAAGCACTACTGGTATCATAACGGAACCTTATATTTTCCTTTCTTTAAAGAATTTCTTATACAATCATAGTTTTTGAAAACTCTACCTTTATATCTTCATGCAGATTATGAAAAGGTTTTGGAATTGGACCCAAACAACTTTGAAGCGAAGAATGAACTTAGAAAAATTGAGCAGGTGAAGAACGTCAACTTAATAAATTTGCCAATGACCATGATTTTGTGTAGCTAAATATGCACCAAAGACAAATTTCTTGTATGTCCAATCACACTTGGCTAATAAAGAATTCTATTGTATTGTAATTGAAATATTGTTTATGTTTTTATATTAGGCTCTCTTGTCAAAGGTAAACTGTCAGGCTGAAGAAACAAATACTTTTAGGAAAGTGGAAATTACAGAAGATGAACTGAAACAATTGGAGGAGGAACAGTTGAAGCAAAAGGCTATGGCGGAAAAAGATTTGGTAAGCAGCAATGCAAGAATATTTTTCAGATATTTAAATTGGAATGTTTTTGGTCTAAAGAATCATTTCTTGGCCAGTGGCAGAATGACCATGCTATTCATGGATTGCATTCTCATAATTGATGACTATATTTGACCAGTATTGTTAAACTGATTTTTTCTGTACTTCCTTTGCATGTCAGTAATTTCAGATGATGCATTGCTTACAATTGATTTATGACATCTCAATTTAACTTACAATTTCAACAGTAACGCTAATTGTGGTATAAGGCAGTGTAGTCCAAAACAGCTGGAGACATATTGCTTACTGTCTGATACCAAGAATACAGAATTCTATATAGCTGTTTGAAAATTTTCCCCGTGGTCAAATCTTCCTGCTCTACTCTTGCAAATAAAATTATTGAGAAAAGTGTTATTTTCAGTAGTACATGAATGCATATTTTTAGATTACCACATTATTTATTTCTTTTTCCAAATATAGGGTAACAGATATTTCAAAGAAGGTAAATATGAAACAGCAATAGAATGTTACACACGTGGAATAGCAGCAGATGGCACCAATGCACTTCTTCCAGCAAATAGAGCAATGGCTTATCTAAAAGTTCAAAAGTGAGTTGTGTGAATTTACCATTTTTATGTATGCATTTTTATGAAATTCACTTTAAAATGCATGATTTTTATTAAACCAACTGTTCATTTTATTGGTCATTGGGAATGGCTTACAAGGAGTCCTTGGTGCTCTCTGAGCTTGCTTTTTTTCTTGCAGACGTTTCATTACCCTAACTAGGTAACATCATCAGTGCTAGTAAGGAGATTTGTCAGAGTGCCAGGCTTCTAGAAATTCCCTGGCATTTTTGGACTTGACCTGGTCTAAGTTTGTCACATTTTTCCAGTTGATTTTCTCTGAAATCAGCCATCATTAGACACATAAACATTAACAACAAGAGAGATGATCAACCAGCCCAAAAGAGAAAAAAAAAGACTCCAGCACCTCTCCACCTGTAATCAGCACTCAGATTAGCATAAATTACCGTATTTTTCGGATTACAAGACGCACCTACCTTTTTTGGTGTGTTTTTTTATTTTTTTAGACAAACACACATACAAACACAACATATTTTCTTTGAACAGAGTATTTGGCTGGTTCACAGATTTAAACTGTTTAGTCATTTCAATTAAATTTACAATTTCTATATTTCCTTTTTGCCATATTTATTCCTCATATATCTTTTTAAAAAACCAATATTGCCCTTCATCCTCATCTCTAATCTTAATCAAATTTTATTTTTCCCTTCTATTCTATATTATACCCCTTCCCATTGTCATCTATTTTTATATTCATCCTCACATTGGTTAATTATGTAATATTACAGTTGTTTAATACAAATTCAACATTTTAATATAAATCAATTAGTTATATAACTATCTTTTTGTATATTAATATGAACATGAATATTCCAATTATTTCCATGCAATCCAATTTCTTACAAATCAATTAATTATATTTACCAATAATAATAAACCAAATAATTTCCCCCTCTTATATTACTCATTTTCACATCTTAAACTCTCCCAATAACCCACATAATTTTGCCCATATAATCCTCCAAATCACAACTTAATCATTTCTACTTTCATCACAATATATAATTAAAAATATTTAAATCATTACAATTTCCCTAATTAAATATAAAAATGTTCTAGCTGTTATCCAAGCTACAACTTAATCCTTTTTACTTTCATCACCATATACCATTAAAGGTATTTCAATTGTTACAGTTTATACTTATTCATATTTCTAAAAAAAAAATAAAAAAAGAAAAACAACCATTGTCTAGATTTCAAAAATACAAAGACAAATATTCCAATTATTATTCATTTCATTTTTACAATCATTTGTAGTTCTAGACTAATATTTCTCACATGTATTTTAGCTGTATATAACTCATCAAATTTACATGTTTTCTTAGTGAAGTTAATTCAGTCACAGTTATATATTTATTTGCCTTTTGTCTTTATTTTTTATTAACATTCACAAAGTACAGCTAGTAAAAATTGAGATTCTTGGGATCCAAGCAAGATCCTGCAACAAATTATTGCTGTTAGCTTCCATTAGAATATCTTACCATTCTAGTATCTACAAGATTTTTGTTTCTAAATAATAAATATATATTAGTCCTGCCCTAATTAATCTGTTGAGGTGATTTTACATGCATTCTAGTATATATTTCTCTTTCATACCTCACATAACATGAAAACTTTAATTGGAATAGATGAGAATTCCTATATGCTTTAAGAGCCCAAAACTGTATTAAATTATGCTTTAATAAGTATTTTTTAAACAAACAACTCTTTATCAATAAGATATGAAGAAGCAGAGGAAGATTGCACTCGAGCTGTGTTATTTGATTCTTCATATTCTAAAGCCTTTGCCAGAAGAGGCACAGCTAGAGCTGCTCTTGGAAAACTAAAAGAAGCTATGCAAGGTACGATTGTGTGGCTGTTTAATGTCCCTTTCTCTATCCAACTCTTTGAAGGAAGCAGCTCCAATCCAGCAATAACATTCAGAAATTCAAAATGCTGTGATGTACAGTAGCATAATATTATAGCTTTTTTGAACCAATTTTTTTCTAGTTGCTTTTAAGTAAGAATTAAAGAACAGATAATATTACTATTACGAAAATCCTATAGGTTTAAACAGATAAATGTTTTGGAAGTCCTATTGAAGTTAGTGAAACTGCCAAGTGCTTACCCTTTATAGATGTAACTGTACCATTGTAAATAAATGTGTATATTGGAAGAAATGCACTTACTTGTATCTTTCATAAAAATGTATTGAAAGCCTAAATATTTTTTTTTCCTTTCTAGATTTCAAAAGTGTCCTGAAGCTGGAACCTGGAAATAAGCAAGCAATGAATGAAATAACAAAGCTTAAAAATGTATGTGTGCTTGTGCTTGTGTATTTTAATACTATCTTGCAACAGCAATTAATTGCTTTTAATCTGGATATTTTGTGGGTATTAACCTCTTTAGATTTCCATGGATATTTATTTGACTAATCTTTCCTTTAAGGAGTTAATCGCAAAAGGTTTTTTGTCAGACACTGAATATTTTGGACTACCACAGAATGAATCAGAAATACAAAATCTGGTAAAACCCATTGATAAACCCTTGCATCTGAGATCAGCTGTAAGTAGTATTGGTTTGTTTGTTTAAATATAAATATTTTAAATAGGACAAAAATAGTTAAAAATGTGACATTAAAAGGCAGGAGGAGGGCTTAAGTGTTAATGATGAAAGAATGCAAGTCTTATTTTTTAAAAAAAAATTAGTGAGGACTTTTTTGTGTGTAGTATTTCTGTAAGGATAAGCAATTTGGCATATTAGTTGAAGTTACTCGTTTCTGACTCCAATCCTGTCTCTCTTATGCATTTACCAGTAATCGAATACTTATAATACTGAGGGAATAGTGTTTAGTAGATAACAAGAGAATGCTTCTTGATAATAAAACTGAATAAATTATTATCCACTTATCCAGTTCAAAGCACACTATTGAATCTAACCCAGAATTTATTTAAGTTAATTGCAAATCCTGGCCACCAATATATCAGTCATAATTCTCTTGGGTTTAGATGAGGGTGGGATCATTAAAATCTATAGGTGGGCAAAACATTTGTTAGAACTAAACAAAGTTATTCAAAAGAGCATTAACATTTTGAACCTAGAGGCTCTTCATCAGGTAAGATATTGCACAAATGGGTAGAAGATGAAAAGAAAAAATAAAAATGCATCACAGTATTAAGTCATAAAGTCCACAGTAAAAATACCAATATCAAGTTCTTGGACTCAGTATATTGGGTATTGTTGGTAACAGGTTACACTTGTTGTCAGGAACAAAGCAGATGAGTTGTAGCTGATTTTAAAACCATAGTTGCTAGTCTTCACATGTTGATAAGTCAGGAATTAATAAAGAATATTTGTCAGGGTTGAAATGAGGGGTCCTTGGTGCTCTCTGAGCTTGGTTGTTTTCTTGCAGACATTTCATTACCCAAAATGAAACAGCTGCAAGAACACAACCAAGCTCAGAGTGCATCAAGCACCCTCAATTCAGGAATTGGCCAACACAAAAAAGTGGAATTCTAGTTTATTCTTTCCTGTTGTTCTTTATCTCATTCTCCTTTTTCACATTCAAATAATGATAAACTACCATTTTAATATTATATTCAAGTCACTGAAAAATCAGGCACAAAAAGTATAATTATTTAAAGGAGTGAAATTTCATTTATTTTCTTCTTTCTACCTTTGTGATAAGATTGATAGATTGGATGCAACATTTCCCTTAGATTATTTCTGTGGAAGAGATAGACAAAATATTCTTTGTTTTCATTAAGGTATAGTTATTCTTTAGAAATGCTGCTCATTATATGTAAAAGTGGGTTTTCTATATTAATTCATTGCTTGGTTATTTTTGTTTATTTAGAAACCTTTAAGAAGAATAAACATTGAGGAAATCAATAATGATGTGCTAAATGCAAATTTGATGCTCACCAGAGAATCTGAGCCTATTCAATCTGTTTTTGATAACCCAAATGAAATACAGGAATTAATATCTATTAAGAATCAAAATGAAGATTTCTCTTCTCCATCTGGGACTCCCAAAGCAAAGCTGCTGAAAATAGAAGAAATTGGTGATGCTTTGTTGACCGAGTAGGCTTATATATTTTAGAACAGAATATTGTCAATTTTTTATGTTCAAAGGCTTTGTAAAAGAAATATCCTATGCATGAATTTGTGCCAAAAACATATTGTGATTTTCTTACTACTTTTTGTAACCCTTTAAAATTATATATGAGTTTAAGAATCTAGTTCAACATTTCAACTGCTTATTTACATATCTACAGTTTGGCAATAGCACTTAGGCTTATATACTGCTTCACAGTGCTTTTACAGCCCTCTTCTCTAAGCGGTTTACAGAGTCAGCCTATTGCCCCCAACAATCTGGGTCCTCGGAAGGATGGAAGGCTGAGTCAACTGCATTTAGCATTTGTTAAACTTAATTACATAAGAAAATTTGCATAATTTGCTACACAATGATTCTAATGGTACTTTTGACATGGTACTAAGTACTCTAAACAGGTAATTGTATATATTTCCTAAGGCAAAATATTTAACCAAACAGAAATTCTCTGTCTTAATATTTTAGATCTGTTACCACAAATGCTGTGAAAGAAAAACCGTCACTTCAGCCTAGTGCTATAAAAAAACAAGCTAAGACAAAAAACTACATTATTTCTTCTGTGTCTGAATTTTCCGTGCCTCCAGTCCCTGTGAATTCTTTCCAACTTGAATCAGATTTCCGAAAATTAAAAAGTTATCCTGATCAATTGTATAGATATTTGAAGGTAAGATAACTCATTCTTTCTATGGTCACTAGTTTCTCCCAAATTTTTGGCATTTAACAAATTTTATTTCAAAAACCAGTTTGGTTTGGTGGTTAAGGCATCAATTAAAAACTGGGAGGCATCAACTAGAAACTGCCTTAGGCTCAAAGCCAGCTGGATGACCTTGGCCAGTAACTCTCTCAACTGTAGGAAATAAGGAATGGCAAATCACTTCTGAAAACTTGCCAAGAAAGCTGCAGGGGCTTGTCAGAGCAGTTTCCAGAAGTCAAGACTGACTTGAAGGGATTCAGAAAATGATATTATTAAGTAAAGCTTAATAGTGCAAGTACACTGGCATCTTTCTTTGAGAAAAAATTACATGTTCTATTTTATTTATCTTATATTTTTGTATTGTTCTTGAATTACAAGAATTACTGGGATTCTAATTTTAGAAAGTAGAATGTTTTATATTGAATGCTTTATAACAGAGTGAGTTTATTGTACCAGTAAGTAAATGCCAAATTTTAGCTCAGGCGGCAGAGATAGTTACAGTCTTTCACGAAGTCCATTTCTGTAGAGCCCTGTGTTATCTTCTTTTCTAGCTGGGAGAAATGGGCTGTGCAGTTCCTTGGTAGCTTGAGATATTTGTTTCTTTAGTCCCAAAGTTCTGAATTATTTTAAGGTCTGTACTTGGATTCAGACACTCCAAATCTGACAGTAATACCTCAGTTAAATCAATTTCATCAACCTATAAAGCTGCTGTGTGTATACTTGAAACTGAAACTTAAAACTTTTAGAATCAGAATCAGAATAGAGTTGGAAGGGAGCTTGTGGAGATCTTATAGTCCAGCCCCCTGCTTAAGCACGAAATCCTATACCCAAGATGGCGAACCTATGGCATGCGTGCCACAGGTGGCACATGGAGCCATATCGGTGGGCACACCAGCTGATTTTCGGGCCCACTGGAAGTCAGGAATTGGATAGTTTCCGGCCTCCAGGAGGGTGGGGAAGGCCGTTTTCGCCCTCCCCAGACTCCTAGAAAGCCTCTGGAACCTGGGGAGGGCGAAAAAAACGGACCTACCATGCCATCACGTGCCAAAAGTGGGGGGAGCGCAGGGGGGGTTGTGTGCGCATGCATGGGGAGGCAGGATGAATTATGGGTGTGGGCACACGCGTGCGTGACCCCCCCCACTCCCCCCCGCTTTTGGCACGCGACGGCAAAAAGGTTAGCCATCACTGTCCTATACCATTTCAGACAAGTGACTGTCCAGTCTCTTCTTAAAAACCTCCAGTGATGAAGCACTTGCAACTTCTGACAGCAAGCTTTCCACTGATTAATTGTCCTCACTATTAGGAAGTTTCTCCTTAATTCCAGGTTGCTTTTCTCCTTGATTAGTTTCCATCCATTGTTTCTTGTCCTGCCTTCTGGTGTTTTGGATAATAAATTGACCCCCTCCTCTTTGTGGCAGCCTCTCAAATACTGGAGTACTGCTATCATGTCCCCGCAGTCCTTCTTTTCTCTAGACTAGCCAAACCCAAATCCTGCAACCATTCTTCATATGTTTTAGTCTCCAGGCCTTTAATCATCTTGGTTGCTCTTTTTTGCACTTTTTCCAAAATCTCAACATCTTTTTTGTAATCTGGTGACCAAAAGTGGATGCAGTATTCCAGGTGTGGTCTTATTAAGGTTTTATAAAGTGGTACTAATATTTCATGTGATTTTGATACTATGCCTCTATTTATACAACCAAGGATTGTATTAGTTGGTTTGGCTGCTGCCATACGTTGCTGCAGACTCATGTTTAAGTGATCGTCCACTAGGACCCCAAGGTCTCTCAGAGTTACTGTTTTTGAGCCAGGTTTCAGCTACTCTGTACTTATGCCTTTGGTTTTTCCTGCCCAGGAGTAAAACCTTGCTTTCATTTTGTTGTATAGGGCCCATTGTTCAAGTCTGTCAAGATCATTTTGGATCCTGAGCTTGTCTTTTGGGGTGTTGGCTATTCCTGCCAGCTTAGTGTCATCTGCAAATTTGTTTGTTTGTTTGTTTCTTTTTGGTGTAGCCTTGATGTAATCGTTTTTTTTTTAAATTTTATTTATTTATTTAAAACAATACATGAAAAAAAAGAAATAGTCAAACAAATGATTGCGACAGGAACTTTACATGATATTTACACTTTCTACGGTATGTAGGCTTCTGTCAGATTTAACATATATTAAACATAATCCTGGTTATATTTGACTTTTTGGGCGTCTGTTGTTCAACCAAACGTACCATTTGTCCCAACACTGGAAATATACGGAATCCTTTTGATCTCTCAATGCTTTAGTCAGTCTGTCGGCTTCCGCGTTGTTAGGTTCAGCTTGTAGCTTACTCCTAACTTGTTGGTCAGGCAATATATCTGTTTCTTTAAGAAACAATTGAGCCACGTAATCAGGGTTTGCTGAACCCTGTAATTAGGCTACAGTGCATAAATAAGCAGCGCAGAGAAGCGTTCTTTGCTCCTGATTGTTCCTGTTGCTTCCTGCGTCTTTCTGCTGATTGGTGTTAGACTGGATTGTTATATGGTACTGTATACCGAGAGTTACTAAAGTCTGTTTGCTTTGGTAAGGGAAGATACTTACTGGACTGATATTACTGTTTATGACCTTGGACTGTTTTACCTACACCGAGACTGCTTATTATCTTGTATATAAAATATTTTTCTCACATGAGCTGCACGTTTATCTCCTTCCCTGTGTGTTTCTGCTCTGCTCGTTGCACAAGCAACAAATACTTTTTACACACGCCCTAACATTGGTTATGGGCCCAGAACATTCCAGGGCTCTTTAATTTGTTTTTGCGGAAGTGAGAAGTGCAGGCAGTGGGTGTAGTAGTCAAGATGATGGCTTTTGAGCAAGGTACAAGTTATTCTACATAACCCGGTTGGATGGTACAAACTATGTTACCTGGTCCACAAAATGCTGTCTACTTTTGCGAAAAGAAGGACTGTGGGACATGGTTAATAATCCACCGGACATAACTGCATTGAATGCTGCTGACGAAGAAGATGCCAAAAAGATAGCGAAGTTTCACAGGAACAATGAGCGTGCTTTATGCATCATTGGCCTGACACTGGGAGACCAGCAACTTGTCCATTTCCGGGGCGAAGAGTCTGCTGCGAAGTGTTGGACAAAGCTAAAGAAGCTCTACGTTCGTGACTCTGTGGGTATCCATATCTACCTGACACGGAAATTATTTCGCTTACATCTTCAGAAAGGAGGAGACATGATGGCTCACCTGGACTCCATGACAGGGCTTTTCCAGGAGCTACATGAGAAAGACCTTGTGTTTACTGAACTGCAGCAAGTTTATATTATTCTTTCATCGTTGGATGACAGTTATGACTCTTTTGTTTCATCATTAGAAGTATTGTCTAGAGATGAACTAACATTGGCCAGTATAACTGGTAGGTTACTGGATGAGGCCAAACATAGGCAAGAACGAGACCAGTTAAGGATGCAACAGCAACCAAAAGTGGAAGCTGTATATGAGAATGTTAATATTGTTAAACGCTATTATGCATGTGGGGCTAAGGGGCACATTGCAAAATATTGTAAAAATAAGAAAGTGTCTGCTAGAAACTCTGCTAAACCCAGGAAAGGGTGTAATTTAGCAACCAGTTCATCTATTAATATAAGAGATGATTGGTGGGTGATTGATAGCGGTGCCTCTCAATCCATAACAAAAAACAGAAAACTGTTTCTAAACATGAAGAAAAGTACTAAAAAGGTCAAATTAGCTAATGGCTGGAATGTGACTGTAGCTGGGGAGGGACTTGTTCAATGTTCTATTAGTAAGCACCCTTTACCCATGCTTTATATTCCTAGTTTGAAATATAACCTTTTATCTGTAAAGTCATTACTACATTCTGGGTTTACAGTAACTTTTAAAAACAACAAATGTTTGCTGGAATGTGAAGGCACTGTAGTTACTGCAGAATTAGAAAACGACTTATTTGTCATTAGGGATAAGTCATTACTGTTAGTTCAGTCAAAAACTAAATTTGGAAATGTAAAGCCGCATGATGAATGCGTACATTTACTACATAGAAGGCTTGGTCATTTGAATTTCAGGTTGTTGCATTCGACTGTTAAGCAGTCTAAAGGCATTAAGTTAAGGGCTTGCAGCAAATACCTGAACTGTAATACTTATAACCAGCATAAAAGTAAAGTTACACCTGCAAACCGCTGCAATGGGTTTAAAACAACTAAATCTTTGGAGGTAGTCTTTTTAGACTTAATAGGGCCAAAGAAACCCAGTTTAGGGGGAGCATGCTATATTTTGAGTATAGTTGATCACTTTACCAGATATGGTTTTTGCTACCTTATGAAGTCCAAAAGTGATACGTTCCAATGTATCACAAACTGGCTTCGTTTTGTAGAAAGGAAGCAGAGGTTTAAGGTGAAATGCATTGTTACTGACAATGGAACTGAGTTTACTAACCATCAGTTGGCTAAGTTTTTGAAGGATGCTGGGATACAGCATAAACGTTCTGCTCCTTTTCGGCTGGAATATAATGCATATATAGAACGAAGAGGCCAGACCCTACAAGCTATGACTAGGACTATGCTGGCTGATGCTTGTTTACCTGATAAATTGTGGGGAGAAGCAATACTATGTGCCAGTCATATTTTAAATAATGTGGTGCACTCCTCTACAGGAAAAATTCCTTTTACTTTATGGCACGGGAGGAAGCCTGATTTAAGTTATATACATACTTTTGGTGCACCAGCCTGGGTGCATATACCGGTTAGTCAGAGAAGGAAGGACCAACAGAGAGCAAAGAAAATGATTTTTGTTGGCTATGAGGCTAACCATAGGTCCTATAGGTTCTGGGAAAAAGGAACAACAAAAGTTTTGTGTAGCGCTAGTGCTAAATTCCTAGAACATGAAGACTGGGACAGGTTAGAAAAAGCAGACTATGGTTTTACAGATGTGGATATTAAGGTAGACCATATTCCTGATGATAGTTCATCTGAGATGGATGATAAATCATCTATTAAAGTTGAAGAACAGGAACAGGAATCAGGGTTAGGGGAGGATGAACCCAATATACCTGATGTTAGTCCTGTTATGCCTAGACGATCTTCCAGCGACCGGCATCCACCAGATCGCTATAAAGCCACAGTGGTTTGCCAAGTAGATATCGAACCATCCAGTTATCATGATATAAAATTATATCCAGAGAAGGAGCAAAAAGCCTGGCAAGAGGCAATGGATAGAGAAATTGATTCATTGAAGAGGCTTGGTGTCTATGAAGTTGTAAGAATACCACCAAATGAGAAACTTATAGGCTGTAGGTGGGTCTACAAGGTAAAGAAAAGTGTAGATGGGGTAGTAACCCATAAAGCTTGGCTTGTTGCATAAGGGTTCTCACAGACAGATAGAGACTATGATGAGGTTTTTGCTCCAAGTTTACGAGCGAGCACTTTGAGAATGATGCTGGTTTGGGCAGCTAGAAATAAATGCTCTATTACTCATATAGATGTCGAGACAGCTTACTTGAACGCTCCGTTGAGGCATACAATATATATGAAGACACCTCCTGGTTATGATACACAGGATAGCACTGAGTGTTGGAGGCTACAAAAAAGCCTATATGGTTTAAGGCAATCAGGTTACGAGTGGAACCAATGTATAGTGCAGGAATTACATAACATTGGGTTCTATGAGGGCGTAGCAGATAAATGTCTGTTTAAAAAAGAACAGGATGGATGTGTTTCATTCTTGTTACTCTTTACAGACGACATTGCCATAATTACCAGAACTGACGCTGAGGCCAGAGAGATTATCGGTCAGTTGCAAACAAAATTTAAACTTAGAAATCTAGGACATATACGGCATTATCTAGGGCTAGATATCCTGAAAACATCTAGAGGATTTAAAATTTCACAATCTAATAAAATCTGCAAATTGTTGAAAAGATATGGGATGGAATTATGTAAACCTGCCAAGACTCCTATGACACAAGAATTCCAGCAGGATAGTTTGCAGAGTCCACAGTTCAGTAAAGAACTGTATCAGTCATTAATAGGCAGTTTGTCGTATTTGAGCAACTGGACACGGCCTGATATAGCTTTTAGTGTTAATCAACTAGCACAATATAGTTCAGAGCCTACTGATAGGCATTGGAAAGCTGCAAAACGTATTCTTAGATATCTTAAAAGAACGTTACATTTTGCTATGTATTTAGAACCAAATGCCAATATGGTGTTAAAGGCATATGCTGATGCCAGTTTTGCCAGAAAATCTACGTCTGGAATAGCAATCATGTTGGATAACTGCCTGATTGGATGGAGATCAATTCGCCAGAAACACATCAGTCTACCATGGAAGCGGAGTTTTCTTGTCTATCACTTACATGTACTGAACTGATTTATTATAAACAGTTGATGGAAGATATTGGATTTAAAATGGACTATCCTATTACGGTTTATGAAGATAACCAGGCAGCCATTACAATGGCAACGAATCTTGCTGTAAAGACAAGGACTAAATACACTGATATACGTTATCTGAATGTTCGGCAATGTGTTAAGGATAACATGATTACATTGGAATATTGCGCATCAGAGGACAATATTGCCGATAATTTTACCAAAGCGCAAGGTGCCATTAAACACACCAATTGTTGTGAAAGATTTGGATTAAGAATCTGAAATGTAACTGATACCACTGTACAATGTATGATTTGGATGTGTATTTTTGTTTCTGTATCTATTGTGTATATTGTCCCGCCCAATGGGGAGAATGTTAGCTTCAGCTTGTAGCTTACTCCTAACTTGTTGGTCAGGCAATATATCTGTTTCTTTAAGAAACAATTGAGCCACATAATCAGGGTTTGCTGAACCCTGTAATTAGGCTACAGTGCATAAATAAGCAGCGCAGAGAAGCGTTCTTTGCTCCTGATTGTTCCTGTTGCTTCCTGCGTCTTTCTGCTGATTGGTGTTAGACTGGATTGTTATATGGTACTGTATACCGAGAGTTACTAAAGTCTGTTTGCTTTGGTAAGGGAAGATACTTACTGGACTCATATTACTGTTTATGACCTTGGACTGTTTTACCTACACCGAGACTGCTTATTATCTTGTATATAAAGTATTTTTCTCACACGAGCTGCACGTTTATCTCCTTCCCTGTGTGTTTCTGCTCTGCTCGTTGCACAAGCAACAAATACTTTTTATACACGCCCTAACATGCGTAATCCAAAATTTTCTCCAAAATCAAATCTTCAGCCGGCAGGTCTTTCCCCTTCCAATGTTGGGCAAAACATATTCTTGCTGACGTGGTGATAAATACACACAGACACCATATATTTCTGCCTATGTTGTCTGGCCTGATGTTCAGTAGATAGTACTCTGGTTTCAGAATTAGGTTATAACCTGTGATTTCCATGGTGGTGATGCTGTCTGTTCCACATTTTTCTAGTTTACCAAGAAGTAGTTAGTGGTTTACTTTGTCAAATGTCTTGCTGAAATCTAAATATACTATGTCCACAGCATTGGAACTGCTGGTCTATTAATTTAGTCACTTTGTCAAAGAATGAAATAAGATTGCTTTAGCATGATCTGTTTTTAACAAATCTGCATTGGCTAGTTGTTATAACTTTATTTGTTTCTAGATGTTCACAAATCTGTTTATTGATTATCTTTTCCCAGTATCTTTCCTGGTATTGATGTTAGGCTGGTCTGTAATTTCCTGGGTCTGGTTTTTTTTTCTTCCTTTTTTAAAGATGGGAACCACATCAACTCCTTTCCAATCCTCTGGTAGTTTCCTAGTGCTCCAAGATTTTTAAAAAATATAATAAATGGTTCTGTGATAACATCTGCCAACTTTTTCAGAATTCTGGGATATAATCCATCAAATCCTGGTGATCTATATTCGTCAAGATCATATGGTGTTCTCTAAGCATTTTCTTGCTTATTTTAATTTTTATTTCTAATCTGTCTTTTACAGTTATGTTTTTGGTAGGTTCGACTATAATTTCTTTTTCTATAAAGACTGATGCAAAGAATGAGTTAAGCAGCTCTGCTTTCTCTCTGCTGCCTGTTACTTCTTTGCCATCTTCTCTCTTTAGTGGACCAATTGTTTCCTTGACTTTTTTTCTTGTTATTTATATGTTGAAAAACTTTTTTTGTATTATCTTTGACTTTTGTTGCAAGTCTGTTCATTTTGAGCCTTTGCTTTCCTAACTTCATATTTTCAGATTCGGACTGTCTGCTGATATTCTGCCTTATTTCCTCTTTCCACCTTTTGTACTTATCTTTTTTTTTGTCTTTCAGTTTATGAGAGAGATCTTTGTGCAACAATGCTGGTTTCTTCTTGGATTTCTTGTTTTTCTTTTTCAGTGGTATTGTTTTGGACTGGGCTTTAATGATCATATTTTTCAGTGTTTCCCATGCTGCTTGAGTTGTTTTCCCCTTTAGGATTTTTATCCATGAAAGCTTAGGGTCTCTCTGAGTTTTTTAAAATCAGCTCTTTTAAAGTTTAAGATACTGGTTGGATTATTTTCTATTGCTTGTGTTTGCATTTAATTAAATTCCACTTTGATGTGATCACTCGTCCAAGTTTCCAGCAACTTCAACTCCCTCTATCACTTCTTCCCTACTAGTAAGAATTAGGTCCAGTATAGTTTTTCCTCTAGTTCCTTCCTCTATGTTTTGGATGACAAAGTTGTCAGCTAAATTGGTTAGGAATCTGTTCGATCTCCCACTTTGTCTCCCAGTTGACATCAGTTAAAGTCTCCCATTACTACTGTGGTATGTTTCCTACAAACATTTGTTAATTGATTAGCAAAGAGTTCATCTATTTCTTCTGCTTGGCTGTGTGGCCTGTATTAAAATATTGCAATGGATCTAAGAGATAATTAAGTTTCACACATGTATACTCAAAGCAAGCTTCATTTGTTAACGAACTCAGGCTGAGGGGAAGAAAAAATAAAGCTGAATATTTCTCTTCAACTAATGGCCAATTTGGCTGTAATTGGCTGTAAACTTGGCTGTAATAGAATCTTGAAAGCCGATCTAAATTGTTTTCTGTTCTATCTTACACTAAAGAAAATAAGGTTATTTTGAATTTATTTCTAACAGTTTTTTTTCAATTCATGGACTGTAATCTTTTCTTCAAATCCATCTTCAATGACTTTTGGTATCTTCTTCAATATTGAAATTAATTCCTTTACACTGAGTATGAATTTGAATCCAGGTATCACATATCTAATTCATGGACAGATCTTTAGGGCTTTATTTCACCACCATGTGAACTATGAAATATGCTTCAGAAAATTGTCAGCATTTTTGTCTGCTAATTATAGGAGTGGGATGGGGATAGCATTTGTCATTCAAAGGCATTCATTGTGTTTTACTGTGAAAGGTGATTGCCATTATTAACTTTACTGAGAAACTGAGAAGCTCCCAAGGTAATTAATAGTAATCTGCTATAATTTGAATAGTAATACGATAAAATCGCTCAGATTCGGGAAGGCTTGGACTCTGACTGGGTAGATCCCGGCGGGGTGACTGAGGCTGGTCTTGAGAATGTTATCTGGGATGAGTTCGACCCTGTGACTCCTGAGGACGTGGACAGGATCCTGGGGAGGCTAAACGCAACCACATGTTTATTGGACCCGTGCCCCTCCTGGCTGGTACTGGCCACCCAGGAGGTAACCAGAGGCTGGCTCCAGAGGATCATAAATGCTTCTTTGAGAGAGGGTTTCTTGCCTCCCGCCTTGAAAGAGGCGGTGGTGAGGCCCCTCCTCAAGAAGCCTTCTCTGGACCCGGCCGTTTTGGCAAACTATCGTCCGGTCTCCAACCTTCGCTTTGTTGCGAAGGTTGTGGAGAGTGTGGTTGCGCGACAGCTCCCACAGTACCTGGATGAAACCGTCTATCTAGATCCGTGCCAGTCCGGCTTCAGGCCTGGGTACAGCACGGAGACGGCATTGGTCGCATTGGTGGATGATATCTGGAGGGCTCAGGACAGAGGTTGTTCCTCTGTTCTGGTCCTGTTAGACCTCTCAGCGGCTTTTGATACCATCGACCATGGTATCATGCTGCGCCGGCTGGAGGGACTGGGGGTGGGAGGCACCGTGCTGCGGTGGTTCTCCTCCTATCTCTCTGACCGGTCGCAGTCTGTGTTGGCAGGGGGGCAGAGGTCGACCTCGAGGCACCTTGCTTGCGGGGTGCCGCAAGGGTCGGTCCTCTCGCCACTCCTGTTCAACATTTATGTGAAGCCGCTGGGTGAGATCATCCGTGGTTTTGGGGTGCGATGCCATCTGTACGCTGATGACACTCGGCTGTACATTTCCACCCCAGACCACCCCAATGATGCCCTCGAAGTGATGTCCCAGTGTCTGGAGGCCGTGCGGGTCTGGAGGGGGAGGAACAGGCTTCGGCTCAACCCTTCCAAGACCGAGTGGCTGTGGATGCCGGCGTCCCGGTATAGCCAGCTGGTGCCATCGCTGGCTATTGGGGGCGAGTCACTGACCCCCACAGAGGGGGCTCGCAACTTGGGCGTCCTCCTGGACACACGGCTGTCTTTAGAAGAGCATATGACGGCCGTGGCCAGGGGGGCTTTTTATCAGGTTCGCCTGATACACCAGTTGCGCCCCTTTCTGGATCGGGACTCCTTGTGCACAGTCACTCATGCCTTGGTTACGTCACGCTTGGACTACTGTAACGCTCTCTACATGGGGCTCCCCCTGAGGAGCACCCGGAGGCTCCAGCTGGTGCAGAATGCGGCCGCGCGGGTGATTATGGGAGCGATGTGGCGCTCCCACGTAACACCTTTCCTGCGCGAGCTGCATTGGCTCCCGGTGGTCTTCCGGGTGCGCTTTAAGGTGTTGGTTCTCATCTTTAAAGCACTCCATGGCTTAGGGCCAGGGTATTTGCGAGACCGCCTGCTGCTACCGATAACCTCCCACCGGCCAATACGCTCTCACAGAGAGGGCCTCCTCGGGGTGCCGTCGGTCAGACAATGTCGGCTGGCGGCCCCCAGGGGGCGAGCCTTCTCTGTGGGGGCACCCGCCCTGTGGAATGAACTGCCTCCCGGAATACGATTGATCCCAGACCTCCGGACCTTCCGTAAAGCCCTGAAGACGTTTTTATTTCATCAAGCCGGACTAGCCTAAATGGTTTTTAATTGGGATTTTAAATTTTATGGATTTGGGGTTTTAAATTGGGTAGCCAATTATTTAATTTTTTTAATTATCTTAACTTTTGTATTTGTATGTTTTTTAATTTTGGCTGTTCACCGCCCTGAGTCCCTTCTGGGAGAAGGGCGGTATACAAATTAAATAAATAAATAAATAAATAAATAAATAAATAATTGTTACAATAAATTATGTTTGAATGTTATTTTAGTAGGCATTATGAAAGAATATGAAATCTATTAATAGTAAATGTGGGGTCTGATTTATATATATATTCCTATTATTAGTCTGTTTTTCTTTTGTTCTTCCAAAGCAAATTGATCCTTCCCTTTATCCTAACCTCTTCCAAAAATCATTGGATCCAGAGGTTTTTTGCCAAATCTTGAAAATTCTACAAGATTTTCATACTAAGTAAGTTTAAAGCTATTTTCTCAGATTAATTTACTATTGTATTTTTGATTGGATTGTGCCTTAAATGGACTACCAGTTTTAATATTTTCTGCTGCATATTTCTTAAGACAAATTTGTTCTATCTGACATTAGTAATATGCTAATATTAAAATTCATACTATTTGGAAAAGAAGCAGGTACAATAAATTATTATGTAATTTAAGATGTTTTAAAAAACGGGTAAGAACAGCAAAAGTAGTTCTCATGGTTGAAACACTTCAATGTGACTTACCATTTTTGAATAGAAATCCAGAGATGATCCATAAATTGCCATGGCAATTTTTTCTTCATACATATCTGACAAAATTGTATCCCAGAAATACTCTGAGCTTCTGAATAACGTGTTAAATTAAAAAAATGAAAGCATTCTTTTTTCCCCAGACTTATAACTAGAGGAAGAAGAAGCAACTCATCTCAATATTTTTGTGCTATGTTTCAGAACATTCTGAATTTATAGAAAGCACAAAATTCTACCCAAATATTGTTCTAGAAGGGATCAGTGACTACCTCTTGAAAGATGTTGTAAAGGTCTTCCATCAAATTCTCTCTGCATATTGGAAAAATCAGCAGATACATCAAACTACTAAATACTCTTTAATTCAAGATGCCAAAAATTTAAACGAAGAAAATGATTATTCTTCTTGAACTTTTATCAGTTTCTTTGGGAGAGGGGTGGTTACTTTTTAAGAGGAAGTTTAATTTATTTAGTGTTGTTTAGTGGCCGCTTGAAAATCAGTTGCATACTTGTATACAGAAGAAGAAAAGTTTACAGTGACCAAGGAAATAAAAATTAGTAGACTATTTAATATAAATGGAATGTTTCTATTATTGTGTATCTATAATAATATGGAACAGATTTTATTTATTTATTTGTATATTAAATTTCTACACTTAAGTGACTCTGGGAAGTTTAGAACCAGACTCTGGGCAGTTTAGAACCAGACTCTGGGCAGTTTAGAACCAGACTCTGGGCAGTTTAGAACCAGAATGCCATAAAGATAAAATCAGATATTCTCATTTAAACAATTGCAATTTGGGGAATCCATCAGCTAACAGAAAAATACAGAAGGGTCATTTGGTTTTCAGGGCGTGACTTTATTTTCATTTTAACAACAATTATATATTTGATATATAGCTACTTTTAGAGTATGCAGCTGTATGTATTATTTTCAAATATGCATTTTTCATTTTAGTCAATGTTGTGCTTTTTTTATGCCATGAATAAAAATAATGATAGGTATGAATTAATATCTTATCTTTCAAGGAAAGAAGAGCCTTTACTTATCCTTGAAATTCTGCACAAATTATCAGAATCCAAAAGATTTGATATGGCAGTTATGTTTATGTCAGAATCAGAGAAAAAAAGTAAGTAAAACACATTACTGGGTCATTATTAACATCAACTGGCTTGTTAGTTTAGAGATTAGTATAAATATGACCAGCATGTCACTATTCCAGATATATTAAAAACATTTCTTACAACATTTTTTCCACAGAAACCCTTCTGTCGCTAAAAATATTTGAAAATATTTTTTTCAGAACAAACTATAAAAAGATTTGTTGGGTCTGTGAAATTCCTCTCTAGATCCCATATCTCTTTGAGTATCTTTTCTTTCTGTTTAAATTGGAAGATAATAAAGAAACAAAGAACCAAGATGGCCAAGCCATCTTCTGTCTCTTTTCTGTACAATTACATCTGTATAGCAGTGGATTGTATTGTTCATAAAGTCAAGTTTATGTTCATTCCAAGTTTAATATGACTCTTAGTTCAGACTCTTTGCAACTTGTTTATTGTCTTTTTAAATATATAAATTGAATGCTGATATCATTTACTAAATGCTAAATCTATTTTTAATTTAAACAATGTAATACCGGATTTCTCTTTCATTATAGCTGTACGTTGTTTATTTGATCATTTGGAACAATCTCATTTGGAAGATTCTCCTATTAAGCAACTCAAGATAAAATACAGCATTTAATTTAAACAGTTTTATATCTCTCTATACAGCAGATTATATACTGCTTTGGAAGGACAGTTCCATATAGATGATTATGATAGAGAATTTCAAGTTCATTGAGCTTTTTTGTTATGAGTTGATCCACCATGTTATGCCTGAATCTTATTTAATTTTTCATTTTGAACATTCTGTAGAAATAAGATTGATAGCTGTTAAAATGTTTATCAAATTCCATTTTTTACTAGTTGTATGTTAAAAATTATATATTTTTATTCATATAAATAAATTCACAAATGTTAAATTATTTCAATCTTTTTTCTTATTTGCAATACTTCCAGTATTTCTTGGCAGAATTTCAAGCTTAGACAAGTGAAAAAATCACTTTAAAAAAAAACCCCTGACATCTAATGTTTCTCTTATTTTTATTATTTAGTCTTGGTATCTTTTAAGAACATTTGCTTGCTGTTAAAATTTCACTAATTATGATTTTGACTGTCAGTTTCTTCTTTGGAGACAGAACCACTATCTATACTTAATTGTAATTCTTTAGGTGTATATTCCTTTAATAAGGAATAAGATTTTAGTTCTGAGTGCCATGATAGGATGAGCTACAATAGAGAGAATTACTTTTTAAAATATATGCAATCATGGCCGTAAATGTTGGCATCCCTGAAATTTTTCTAGAAAATGAAGTATTTCTCACAGAAAAGTATTGCAGTAACACATGTTTTGCTATACACATGTTTATTCCCTTTGTGTGTATTGGAACAAAACAAAACCATAACCAAAAAAGGGAGGAAAAAAAGCAAGTTGGACATAATGTCACACAAAACTCCAAAAATGGACTGGACAAAATCATTGGCACCCTTTCAAAATTGTGGATAAATAAGATTGTTTCAAGCATGTGATGCTCCTTTAAACTCACCTGGGGCAAGTAACAGGTGTGGGCAATATAAAACTCACACCTGAAAGCAGATAAAAAGGAGAGAAGTTCACTTAGTCTTTGCATTGTGTGTCTGTGTGTGCCACACTAAGCATGGACAACAGAAAGAGGAGAACTGTCTGAGGACTTGAGAACCAAAATTGTGGAAAAATATCACCAATCTCAAGGTTACAAATCCATCTCCAGAGATCTAGATTTGCCTTTGTCCACAGTGCACAACATTATCAAGAAGTTTGTAACCCATGGCACTGTAGCTAATCTCCCTGGACGTGGACGGAAGAGAAAAATTGATGAAAGGTGCCAACGCAGGATAGTCCAGATGGTGGATAAGCAGCCCCAAACAAGTTCCAAAGCAATTCAAGCTGTTCTGCAGGCTCAGGGAGCATCAGTGTCAGCGCGAACTATCCGTCGACATTTAAATGAAATGAAACGCTATAGCAGGAGACCCAGGAGGACCCCACTGTTGACACAGAGACATAAAAAAGCAAGACTACAGTTTGCCAACATGTACTTGAGTAAGCCAAAATCCTTCTGGGCAAGCGTCTTGTGGACAGATGAGACCAAGATAGAGCTTTTTGGTAAAACACATCATTCTACTGTTTACCGCAAACGGAATGAGGCCTACAAAGAAAAGAACACAGTACCTACAGTGAAATATGGTGGAGGTTCACTGATGTTTTGGGGTTGTTTTGCTGCCTCTGGCACTGGGTGCCTTGAATGTGTGCAAGGCATCATGAAATCTGAGGATTACCAACGGATTTTGGGTCACACTGTAGAGCCCAGTGTCAGAAAGCTAGGTTTGCGTTGGAGATCTTGGGTCTTCCAGCAGGACAATGACCCCAAACATATGTCAAAAAGCACCCAGAAATGGGGGTTTCCGGTTCCGGTTATCGTGCCAGCAAGATGGATTTGGAGTTAGCTCCTGTCACGATCTTGCCAACTTCTTAGCCTGGGCGGCTTTGTTTTGCCGGCGGCGGCCCCGGAGAGGTGGCCGCAAGCGGAGAGGAACTAGGAGCGTGTTAGGAGTGGCAATCCGGCACGTGAAAGCGAATCTCTCCTGTCCCAGGCTGAGAAGGCAGCGCCAGTAATGGCGGCTCCGTAGCGATGACTGCCCATATTGGAAGGGAAACCTGATCACGACGGACAAGGCGCCCTACACCTTCAACTAAATAAGAACTAATGGAGATGGTGTTTTGACTCTTCTGAGAACCCCATTGGATATGCTGAGATGGTGAGATCAATGAAAAGTGCCCTGTGTGTGGTTGGAGCAAAGATGGGACAGCGGCTACTTGTGTTCTACTCCTTATTTGTGGAGTCGATTTTGAACTGTGCTGGCTGAATGGAATATTTGAAAAGGATCGAGTTATGAACTGTATCTGGTGGAGGGTGTGATTGATTTTGGGTTGATCTCCTGCTCCCCGTTTATATTTTCTATAGAGGATTTGGGAGGACTTGTGACTGAACAACAGCTATACTTTTTGTTAGAAATCTATTACCCTCTCTTCACCTCCTCTCCCCCTCAACGTGTTTATCATAGAGTGTGGGTGTAGAATAGCGCTATACCCCCACCTAGTGGAGATCTCTATTATAACCTGTGTACAGCAACTCCCGGAAGAGAAGAAGCCTACTGAGTAATATTTCTTTTTGGATTTTGGATTCCCCCCCTTTTTTTTTCTTTCTCCTTCTCCCTATTTTTTTTCCCTCTCTGAACTATGCATTGAATCCTACCTTTACTACCGATTAGACTGCTCACTTGATTAATTCAAACCTTGCCTACCATTGACTACCCCTTTTCTTTGGAACTGATTGGATAAAAACTCCTCCTATCAATATGTCAACGGCAACATCAGTGGTAACCACAAAAACTGGGAAAAAAGTCTTGACATTCCCTATGGTCGCTGCTATGGCTACACCCACCTCATCGCCTTTGTCTGCCAGGTCACTGGATGATATGGTTGCTGCAGGGAAACCACCATCGCTAGCAAGCTTACAGAACATGCTGCAGGCTATGTACGAAGTGATGACCAAAAATCAAGAAGCTATTTCTAAAAACTTAGAGGACCTAACACTAGATATTAAAGGGGAGTTGGGAGCCGTTAGAAATGATATCAAAATGTTGAATGAGAGCTTGGAAGGTGTTCAGGGGGTCTTGACGCAACAGGAGAGTAAAATACAAGACATTGAAAGGAGGATGGGACGATGTGAGGAAAGACAAGATGGAGAGGAAAGGGAACAAATAGCGGTGAGCAGGGCCTTCAAAGAGGAAATTATTTTTTTGCAAATGGAAAGATCATCTTTCTATTTGAGGATTCAAAATGTGGTGGAAGAAAGGGGGGAGCCATTAAGAGATATAGTATCAGAAATACTGGCTGGGACTTTGGAGATCACAAAGGAAGAGGTTTTGAGGGATATAGACGATGTGTTTCGGGTTCACACGAGTTATGCCAGGAGACAGAAACTTCCGACTGAGGTTCATATCAGACTATCTAAGAAAGTTCTTAGGGAAGAGGTAATTGCGAAGGCTAGAGATAAAACAGTAACCTATAAGGATAAACAATTGATATTTTTGAGGCAACTCCCTAGGCGGGTTCGGGAAATACGATGCATTTATCACTTTTTAACGGCCCAACTGAGAAAGCATAAAATATTATATAGGTGGCTACTCCCAGAAGGTTTATTATTTACTTGGGCGGAAAAAAGGGTGAGAATCGACAATCTTAGAGACGCTAGAGATTTCTTTATTAGACATTTGAACCCCTCAGAAGCAGACGTGGGAGAAGAGTTAGAGAGCAAGAGTGGGGAAGAAGTACCAGAGGAGGAAGAGAGAAGGGAAATAGAACAAGTAGGTGAAAGGAAGAAAGAGAAAGGACAAACTCAGACTCAGGTAGAGAGGGGTGTTGAAACAAGACAATCAAAAAAGAAACCTCAAGTAAGGGTAATAAGGAAGACGGGATGGGGGAAGAGATGTGTCTAATGTCTGTGAATATCAATGGATTGAATAGTCCAAATAAAAGGAAAAAGGTTTTTACTAAATTAATGAAAGCACGTTTGAACATAGTATGCCTCCAAGAGGTACATATAAAAAGAGACCACCTCTATTTATTGAATTATAATAAACTGGGTCAACTATATACATCCCTAGCAGAAACAAAAAAAAGAGGAGTAGCTATTTATATACAAAAACATATAAAGTCGAGGCTGATTTTTGCAGACAAAGACGGGAGACTGCTGATGGTTGAGGTAGAAATATGTGATAAAAAATGTTTATTGGTTTGTATATATGCACCTAATGGAAATCAGAAAGTTTTTTTTCAGATCTTACACTCTAAACTTGTTGAATATGATTACCCACATATCTGTGTAGTGGGAGACCTTAATGCTATAGAGGATAAAAGCAAAGATTATATATCTGAAAAGAGGAAGCAGGAAGGAGAAAAGAATACGGTAAAGAAAAGGTTGCCTTTTATCTGGCAGCAAATACAAGAAGAATTTGGACTCAGAGACATTTGGAGGGAAAAGCACCCAGATGATAAACAATATACATACTTCTCCGCCAGGCACTCATCTTGGTCGCGGATAGATGCGGCGTGGCTGTCAGGGGAATTGAGACAGGGGATACAGAAAGCAGAAATAGGCGTCAATGAGTGGGCAGATCACAACCCTCTTTGGATAACATGGGGAAGCCGGAAAATAAGGCCTAAGTGGAGATTGGACATAGGAGTTTTTAAAGATGAGCCATTCTTAAAACACCTAAAGAAAGAGATGGGGTTCTTTTTTCAGGAAAATAACAGGGAGGATGCATGCCCTTTCAACGTATGGGACACAGCGAAGGCTGTGTTTCGTGGTTTGGTGATTAACTATATGGCAGGGAAACGAAAGAAGGAAAGGGCTGAGCGTAATAAATTATTGGATGACCTGGTAAGAAGTGAGGCTATGTTACAGCAGGATCCAAGCAATATAGGATTTAAAATGAATTTGAAAGTAGCACGACACCAAATTAATTTATTAGATCAACAGGATTTGGAGAAAAAAATAAGATGGATGAAGCAAAGATACTTCGAAAGGACAAATAAACAAGGTTATTGAAGGCTATTGCTGAGCACATTGTAAGCCGCCCAGAGTCTCCGGAGAAGGGCGGCATATAAATCAAATTAAAAAAAAAAAAAAGGTGGTGGCTCACTTACCGTCTAAATAAAGAAAAGGAAAAGAACAGAATCCATAATTTGAGAGATGGGAAAGGCAATTGGATTACAGGGGAAGAAGGGAAGAAAGTAATTGCACAGGAATTTTATACTAATTTATATTGTAAGGAAGATAAGTCTGAGCAGGAAATAAAGAAATACTTAGAGGAATCAGACGTACCCAAAATACCAGGCTTATCTAGGGAAGTATTGGATGAAGAAATTACGGCTGGGGGGGGAATTGAAAGGGTCATGGGAAAACAAAAGACAGGGAAAACTCCCGGTATAGATGGCCTACCGATTGAATATTACAAAGCACTTTGGGAAATATTAGGTATGCATATGACTGAACTATTTAATGGGGTAATTCGGGAGGGACAGACCCCGAAATCATGGACAGAAGCACTAATAACTCTTTTGCCAAAGGACGATAGCGACCTATCTCAGATTCAGAATTATAGGCCCATTTCGCTTCTTAACGCGGATTATAAATTATTTGCAGCGGTTTTAGCAGAGAGACTCAAAGGGTTTCTTAACCAATTTATACATGAAGACCAAAATGGTTTCTTACCAGGCAGACAGATTAGAGATAACGTAAGAATAGTCATGAATGTTTTGGAATATTACGAAACCCATACTGATAAACAATTGGCCCTGGTATTCATGGATGCACATAAGGCCTTTGATCGTGTGAACTGGAGTTTTTTAATAGGTTTACTGCAACATATGCAATTTGGAGAAAGATGTATTTGGGCAATCCGTGCGATTTATTCGAAGCAGACTGCTAAAATTTCAATTAATGGTGATGTATCCGGTCAAATTGATATTGAGAAAGGAACTAGACAAGGGTGTCCGCTTTCCCCGTTGCTATTTATTCTGTCATTAGAACCCTTATTGAGGGAAATTAGACATAATACGGGGATAAAAGGTCTTTATATCCAAAATCAACAATATAAGGTGCAGGCTTACGCTGATGACATAGTATTTCTATTAGAAGATCTGTTGATATCGGGACCGTGTCTGACCCAAGAAATAGAAAAATATGGTAAGGTGGCGGGATTAAAAGTCAATAGGGAAAAAACTAAAATTATTGCCAAAAATCTGACAGTAAAGCAAGAGAAAGAATTAGAAGCGAATTTGGGGTTCCAAATTGTAAATAAACTAAAATATCTAGGTATTATTATATCAGCCAAATGCTCCACGATCAAAGAAGACAACTATCTGAACCTTCTCAAGAGAACAGGTCAGGATCTAGAGAAGTGGAAGAACATGCAGATATCCCTACTAGGTAGAATAGCAATTATAAAAACTTATATACTTCCGAAATGGATATACCTATTCTACACAGCACCAGTTAGACTGGATAACAATTTTTTTAAAAAATTAAATTCCTATGTCCTTAAATTCATTTGGCAAAATAAAAAACCCAGAATTAAACTTAAAATGCTTCAAGAACTTAAAGAAATAGGAGGATTTGGTGTTCCAAAATGGGAATACTACTATCAGGCCGCAAATTTAGTCTGGATCAGGGATTGGATATTGCTGAGAAGAAGGAGGTTGTTGATTTTGGAAGGTGAGGGGTTACATCAAGGATGGCATTATTTTCTTTGGCAAAATAAAATCCCAAAGCACAGGTGCCTTGTAGGACATTATGTGAGGAATATTCTAATTGAGTCCTGGAGGAAAATTAAGGGTAAATTTTACTTTTCAATCCCCTCCTGGCTGGTCCCACTCAAAGCTATAACGTATAGGCCTCTATATAACAAAGAAAATCACCTCACTTACCGGGAACTTTTGGACCCCATGGTAGTCTGAAAACAAGAAATGAGTTGGAGTTGCAGGGAAGACAACTGGATTGGTGGGCTTATTCCCAAATTTTCTCGAAATTTAAAAAAGATAGGGAACAAATCGGTATTAATTTGAATCAGCATGATCTGGACAATATCATTCTAGGAAAAGAGGATAAAATGTTATCAAGGATATATAAACTTCTAATAGACTATTGGATAGGGGATGAAATAGTTAAAGACTCTATGATTGCCTGGGGGAGAAATATTGGCTATCCAATTGATATGACAAAATGGGAAGAAATCTGGCTCAAACATATGAAACTCCTGTGGGCAACATCATATAAAGAAAATGTGTACAAGATGCTGTATAGATGGCACCTTCCACCTGCTCGTCTTTCTAAAATGTATTCAAATCTCTCACCAAACTGTTGGAAGTGTGGGGAGATCGGCACCTATTTCCACATGTGGTGGACCTGTTCCAGGACGAGGGAATTCTGGAAAATCATACAGGCATGGATTATGGAAATCACAGGTTATAACCTAATCCTGAAACCAGAGTACTATCTACTGAACATTAGGCCAGATAATATAGGCACAAATATATGGTGTCTGTGTGTATTTATCACCACGTCAGCAAGAATATGTTTTGCCCAACATTGGAAGGGGAAATATCTGCCAGCTGAAGATTTGATTTTGAAGAAGATTTTGGATTATGTGGAAGCCGACAGACTGACGAAAGCATTGAGAGATCAAAAGGACTCCGTATATTTCCAATGTTGGGACAAATGGTATGTTTGGTTGAACAACAGACACCCAAAAAGTCAAGTATAACCAGGACTATGCTTAATATCTGTTAAATTTGACTGAAGCCTACATACCGTAGAAAGTGTAAATATCATGTAAAGTTTCTGTCTAGTTTGTTTGACTATTTCTTTTTTGTTTGATGTACTGTTTTAAATAAATAAATAAATTTAAAAAAAAAAAAAAGCACCCAGAAATGGTTGGCAACAAAGCGCTGGAGAGTTCTGAAGTGGCCAGCAATGAGTCCAGATCTCAATCCCATTGAACACATGTGGAGAGATCTTAAAATTGCTATTGGGAAGAGGCGCCCTTCCAATTTATTTTATTTTATTTAATTAAATTTCTATACCGCCCTCCTCCCGAAGGACTCAGGGCTGTGAACAGCCACAAGATAAAACACATAAATACAAAAAATTTAAAATGAATTAAAAACGAATTAAATAATTTGGCTGAATTTAAAATACCCCATAATTTAAAACAAATTAAAGTTTACATTTAAAAAATTAAAAAAAATTACATTTAAAAAGGGGAGAAGATTTAGGCCAGGCCAGCTTGATGGAATAGGAAAGTCTTAAGTGCGCGACGGAAGGTGCGCAGATCCGGGATCCTCCGTATCTCCGGGGGGAGCTCGTTCCAGATCGTAGGTGCCCCACAGAGAAGGCTCTCCCCCTAGGGGCCGCCAGTCGACATTGTTTGGCCAACAGCACCCGGAGGAGCCCCTCTCTATGGGAGCGTACTGGCCAGTGGGAGGCTATTGGTGGTAGCAGGCGGTCCCGTAGATAACCAGGTCCTAAGCCATGGAGCGCTTTAAAGGTGATAACCAGAACCTTGAAGCGCACTCGGAAGACCACCGGGAGCCAGTGCAGCTCGCGCAGGAGAGGTGTTACATGGGAACTCCACATTGGTCCCATAACCACCCGCGTGGCCGCACTCTGCGCCAGTTGGAGCCTCCGAGTGCACCTCAAGGGGAGCCCCATGTAGAGAGCGTTACAATAGTCCAGACGAGAGGTGAAGAGGGCGTGAGTGACTGTGTGTAGAGTCCCGATCTAGTAAGGGCGGATCAGGTGAACCTGATGAACCTGATGAAAAATCCTCTCGGTCACGGCTGTCAAATGCTCTTCTAAGGACAGCCGTGAATCCAGGAGGATGCCCAAGTTGCGAGCCCTTTCCGTGGGGGGCCAATGATTCGCCCCCAATAGTCAGCGATGGCACCAGCTGACTATATCGGGACGTTGGAAACCACAGCCACTCGGTCTTGGATGGGTTGAGTCTGAGCCTGTTCCTCCCCATCCAGATCCGTACGGCCTCCAGGCACCGGGACATCACTTCAAGGGCATCGTTGGGGTGGTCCGGGGTGGAGATGTACAGCTGGGTGTTGTCAGCGTACTTATGGTACTTCACCCCGAAACCACGGATGATCTCGCCCAGCGAGACCTGGAGCTGGAGCAGTTTGCAAAGGAAGAGTGGTCCAAAATTCCGGGTGAGAGGTGTAAGAAGCTTATTGATAGTTATCGGAAGCGACTGATTTCAGTTATTTATTCCAAAGGGTGTGCAACCAAATATTAAGTAAAGGGTGCCATTCAGGGTGGATTTAAATCACTAGTCAGTAAGGCTTGATTTATATCATAGTTTTCTACATAAAGACTAATTCTTACTGGTATAACTTTAATATGCAAGTAGATGAAGATTTTTAGAATAACAACTTTTCATATTAAGTTTTTTTTATCCCCAGTTTAATAGGTTAATCATTCATATTTGGACAACTTTTCTGTTGTACTTAGGAAGGAGAAAAATAATCATTACCTTAATAATAACAATTTAAATAGATTTATTCAACTGAAATAATAACATTATAGCATATGTTATTTGCTTAAACAAACATCCATGTTTGTTAACTAATTTGGCTAAACAATATATATATATATATTAAGAAACTTAGACTGTCAGCCCAGCCTACACATGAAAAATTTAAATACTATCCTCTGTAGCTCACTCGTCATCTTCATCTTCTTCTTTGTTCATAATCTGGAAAAGAAAAACAAGCTTTCCTGCTTTATCGGGTCTCAAACGATTTCTCAATTTAGAATGAATGAGTCCAAAGGAAGAGAATATTCTTTCGACGCCTACAGAAGAAACTACTGCTGTTAAAAGTGAAATCATTACTTGAACAGTCTCTAAATCCAAGTGCTTAAGTGACTTCCACCAGTTCACTAGTGTGATTTTCTTTAAAATATCTTCAGCAAACATATGTTTCTTGAATGGTTCCCCCTTAGCTTTGAAGTTTATTATGGTTGGCATTACAGATGGATGATTGCTGGATACCCATGTCATAGCTAACTCCTCTTCCTCAGCACTTACGTTTTGACCCTGATACTGGATATTGACAATACTTGCCAAAAAAATGAGCTGGAGACAGTACTTGTCCCATTCGTTTTTTTAATGCTTGTAATTTAATTCTGTCCATGTGTAGTTCTGTTTTTAAGTGTTCACTCAGTTCCTTCCAAATTTCAACAGCATCAGCAATAAAACAGCTATTTTTCTGTATTTTGTTTAAAGCTTCAGAGATGGGTTTCAGGATGCTCAGCATATGTTCAACATTTCTCTTAAACCCAATGTTGAGGATTTTGGCCGTGACAGTGCCATCTATTTTATCTCGATTTTCTTCACAAACTGTCATTAGAATAGGCCAGTTCTTGATATACTGCTCAAAACAGTCCACCACAAAGTTCCATCTAACATCTTGTGGGAGCGTTAGCTTGGTTCCAGCCATTCTTTTCAGAGCTGCTGCAGCAAAATGATTGTTACGGAAGTATTTAGCAATTTCAACAACATTAGTCTTTATTTCTGGAACACTTACGTCTTTGGCTAAGAGGTGCAGCAAATGAGCACTGCAACCATATGTTATTAGCTTTGTATTCCCTTCCTGCTGTTCTAAATTTCTTCTCATCTTGGATACATTTGCAGCATTGTCTGTGACCAAACTGCATTCTAGACATTTGAATTTTTGTTCACATGTTATTATAGCTTTTACTGCCACTTCTTGTAAGTATTCTGCTGTGTGTACATTTCCTGACGTATCAATTGTTTGTGCACGGAAGACTTTCCCTTCTTCTGTTGTTATACAAGCACGTACAATAGGATCATTGTGGACACTACTCCACCCATCAATACTTAGATTAACAATTCTACCCTCCAGAGCTGTTGCACATTGCTCCATTTCTCTGTCATACACTTTATCCAGCAGTTTCCCTGCAACATCTGCTCTGCTGGGTGGACTGTATCCTGGTCTCAGTGACTGAACCATATTAATGAAATGTGGGTTCTCAGTCAGACGGAAAGAAGAGTTCGTTGCATAAACAAAACTGGGCAATTTTTTCATCAATTAACTCTTTTTCTAATCTGCTAGTTTTTATCACAAACTTATCTATGGTGGTTCCAGGAGGGAAGGGTTTTTTCTTTCTTTTAGGTGATAGTGATATGTGGCTGTGGGTGTCTGATGATGATGATGCTAATGAAGCACTATCCTGGATGGATAACTGAAACTAGAACAGGAGGATGGTGATCTTGAAGATGGATAGTTTTCAGAATCCATGAATTCCCTTAAACAAAAAAGTCAATGCTGTTATTTTATTGTTTATACAATTTCTGCTTATTGTACACAGCACTGCCCCAAAAGGAATATTTGCTTTTCTTCATAACTGTACCAAATGACAGTAACATGCAGTAATGATAAGAAATATAATTTTGCTCAAACATGACAGTTCAAGGCAGTCTTTAGAAATATGATTCAATAAAAATGTTTACCAACCTGAAGATCCTGCCTGTTCAAATGTGTTTCTTTGGTCATCTTCATCACAGCACTTCTCATGATGTTGCCTCATTCGGGCCACCAGGTCTTGCATTTCTTTGTTGCAGTGTTTGCAGTTTGCACGCATGCCTGCCTTACCGATAGGTAAAGGAACTTCATTAAAATATTGCCAAACTGGGTCTCTTTTACGGCCTGCTGCCATTATAGGTTTTTCCCTCCAAGGAAAGAATGTGATAAACTTCAGGTCATACACACAAAAAGATCCAAAGACTTGTCTGTCTGTGGCGGTGCAGTATTGTGCTCAGAAAGTTTCACTTTTATTTTGTACTGCTTGTCTGCTTGCCCCTTCCTCCTCACACTTAGTTTCACTTTCTTCTTGTGCAGATCTATTCCACTCCAAACAATCAGAAAAATATTGTTTCTATTCTATTCTATTCACTGAACTTCTTGAAACTTAGCACTGAAGGGGTTGATTCTATATTCATAGGTTTGTAGAACAATAGGATTAAGGTCTTTTTCTCAACTCTGTTCATGTTATAACATTTTTGCTGTGAAGAAGAGGCATGTGATCTCTGCTGTAAAGTAGCAAAGTAATAAATAAAGTAATAAATAAAGTAAAAGCGGATCCAGCTAGACGATCAATGAAGGGCCCTCTTTGTTCATAGTATTGTAGAAGAGAAATTGTGCTTGCAAATGTATCCAGTTGAAATAAAAGGCAGACACATTCCTTCTTTGATGTAGAGTCAGCAAGGAGAGGCCCCTCAGTTGCCCCTCAGTTGTCACAGATAAAGACAGTCTGGTGATTTACACTTTGACGGTCAGAGGAACGGAGATGTCCATATTATTGTTTCAACAAGAGATAATCTGAATCTATGCTTCAGTAACTTCTAAGAAGAATTATAACTGTTTGGCAAAGATAGTAATTAAGGTATGTCATTTTGTGTAACAAATGTCTTGTGATAATAAGAAATTGCTGACTTTACAGAATCCTTTGATTGAAACTGTATAAATGCTTTGAGCTGAAAATCATAGTTCGGTCAGACGTCCTTTCTGGTAACGATACCAAGTCTGATCCTTTATTGCAATAAATAAATAAGCTGATTCTGTCTGCCCTAAAGGGATGTTTCTTTAATTCCTTATTCCACAACAATTTTGGCACCCGGCAGATGGGACTTTGAGAAGCAGAGATTTTTTTCTTCCTAGGCGAACTGCCCCAGCGAGAGCGGCCTTTCCCACCAAGGATTCAACAGCCGGTACTAAGACTCCTTTGAAGTCAACAGAATCCTTTGTTGAGAGATTGCCATATGCTCGCTGGCGAAGCAGCAGGACCCACAAGGGGGGCAGACAAGACCCAGTAATTCCGCGGACAGCCGAGGAAACGTCGCTTGTCAGGCAAGTAAACGGGGAATAGAAAGGTCCTGTTCATTTTGGAACAGACGAGGTGATCTGATCAATCTCCTGAGAGGGTAAAAAGGCTTTTTTCAACCCTCTAGATTAATAAGTGGCCAGCCTTAGGCGTAAGGTGGCCAGAAAGAAAAAGAAAAAAAAGAGAGACCCCCTTGGTTAATTAAGTATCAGGCAGAGTTTGCTAGGGTCTGTTTGATGAAATCTAAAGGAGAGAGGAGAAAGAAAATCTTTGTGCCAAAGATTTTTAACCAGGCTGAAAGAAGAAATTGTTTATTGTTCTTCCCACCCAGGGTTTAGCAGGTAATAAAACATACAGCCTGTCTAAATGGGAAGGTTCCGATGATTTGAATTGATCAACTTGATGTGATTTGTTTGACAATATTTTGTTGATGTGCATCTATAATGATAGTGTGTAGAATTGAATGTGATTGAATTAATTATGATATGTTTGGCTGGCCAGCAAATTGAATAGGCCTCATTGTGATTAAAACTGCTGCCTGAATTTTCCGCTGCTTTGAGAGTAAGCTAGTTCATTGAAATAATTTTAATGACTGGTTTGTATGGAGGACGCATTAAATGAAATTTTTTATGTGAAAGTGGGTTATACGAAAGGTCTGTTTGCAGTAAAAATTTGAAGCCTGTGTGTTGATAAGGTGAGAAATTAGAGAAATACTGAATGTGTTGCTTTGTTGTAAAAATGCTGAATGGAGGAGGGAAGTGCGGCTTGGTTGCGTGCTGTAAAACATTTTTTTCTCTACCCCCCCTTCCTTTGGAGGGGAGAAACAGGAAAAGAGATGCTTTTTGTTCCTTTAAAACTTTTTTTCTCCTTTCTCTCACCCCCCACCCCTCCTCCTCTTTCTGCAAAGCCTCTTTTATTAACATATTTATTTATTTATTTATTTATTTTTCACATTTGTATACCGCCCTACTCCCGAAGGACTCAGGGCGGTGAACAGCCATAATAAATACAAATACATATAGAAGTTAAAAACTATTAAAAACAGATTAAGTAATTTGGCTCAAAGATTAAAACATCCAAATTTATCTAAAAGAGGTCTAAAACCCGATTTAAAAGCCAATTTAAAAGCCAATTAAAAAGGGAGAGTTAGGCCAGACCAGCTTGTTGGAATAGAAATGTTTCCAGGGCACGGCGGAATATGCATAAGTCTTGGATGTTTCGTAACTCCGGGGGAAGTCCGTTCCAGATGGTAGATGCCCCCACAGAAAAGGCTCTCCCCCTGGGGGCCGTCAGTCGACATTGTTTGGCCGACGGCACCCTGAGGAGTCCCTCTCTATGGGAGCGAACTGGTCGGTGAGAGGCTATTGGTGGCAGGAGGCGGTCTCGTAAGTACCCTGGTCCTGAGCCATGGAGCGCTCTAAAGATAGTAACCAAAACCTTGAAGCGCACCCGGAAGATCACCGGGAGCCAGTGCAGCTCGCGCAGGAGGGGGGTTACTTACATGAGAGCACCACATTGCTCCCATCACCACCCGTGCGGCCGCATTCTGGACCAGTTGAAGCCTCCGGGTGCTTTTCAAGGGGAGCCCCATGTAGAGAGCATTACAGTAATCCAGGCGTGAGGTGACAAGGGCGTGAGTGACCGTGCGTAACGAGTCCCGATCCAGAAAGGGACGCAACTGGCGAATCAGGCGAACCTGATAAAAAGTCCTCCTGGCCACGGCCGTCATATGCTCTTCTAAAGACAGCCGCGAGTCCAGGAGGATGCCCAAGTTGCGAACCCCATCTGTGGGGGCCAACAACTCGCCCCCAATAGTTAGAGATAGCGCCAACTGACTATATCGGGACGACGGAAACCACAGCCACTCGGTCTTGGATGGGTTGAGTCTGAGTTTGTTCCTCCCCATCCAGATCCGTAAGGCCTCCAGGCACCGGGACATCACATCGAGGGCATCATTGGGGTGGTCTGGGGTGGAGATGTACAGCTGGGTGTCATCAGCGTACTGATGGTACTTCACCCCAAAACCACGGATGATCTCCCCCAGCCGCTTCACATAAATGTTGAATAGAAGGGGCGAGAGGACCGATCCTTGTGGCAGCCCACATATAAGGGGCCTTGGGGTCGACCTCTGCCCCCCTGTCAACACAGACTGCGACCGGTCAGAGAGAAAGGAGGAGAACCACTGTAGAACAGTGCCCCCCACCCCCACCCCTTCCAACCGGTGCAGCATGATATCATGATCGATGGTATCAAAAGCCGCTGAGAGGTCTAGTAGGACCAGGACAGAGGAGCAACCCCTGTCCCGAGCCCTCCAGAGATCATCAACCAATGCGACCAATGCTGTCTCTGTGCTGTACCCGGGCCTGAAGCCCGACTGGAACGGATCTAGATAATTCGATTCATCCAGGTACTGAGGCAGTTGTCGTGCAACCACACTCTCAACAACCTTCGCAACAATGCGAAGGTTGGAGACAGGATGATAATTTGCTAACACAGCTGGGTCCAGGGAGGGCTTCTTGAGGAGGGGCCTCAAGAATATGAAAGCTATGCAGATACATTTTGATTTTATTTTTATTTTTTTCTTTTCTGGAAATTTTTGGAGGTTTAAAACGCTTAATTAAACCTGTACTCAAGATCCTGTTGTTCCGCCAGGCTGGGTTAGCAACATAATTTTAAATTGGATGTTTACATTTTGCAGCTAAAGTTACTGCCCTTTTAGGAATTGTTACAGAGATGAGTTAGAAATTACAATATGTAGTAAGCGAAAGTCAGTGGCATTTTTGTCTAAAATGTTAGATTCTGCCTCGAGAGTATGCTTGTTTTGTTTGAATCCAGTTCAGTTTACAAGGAGATTTAGAAGGATGATTAGATATTGGTGCGGAGAAGGGGTTAATTTTTTTATAGATGGGAAGAGAAAGTAGTAGCAGGTAAGAGAAGACATTTAGGTAAGTTGGTTTGCACAGGCTTGTGACAGCGGTAATGTTTTGTAAGAAGAAGGAGTTAGAGAAAGTAGAATTGATGGAAGGGACATGTGTTTTTGGAAAGTTATGAAGGTTGGCAGAAAGAAATGTGGACGTGCTAAGCAGTAGAAGAGAAGTGTTTTTTCGTTGACAAGAGATCAGATTAGGTGAACAAAGCATTTGAATACACTTAATCAGTGAAGGGAGTGTTGGAAGATACGAGAAGCTCAATATTAAAAGTACAGGAAAATTCCCCTAAAAAAAATAAACAGAAATTCCGGCAAAGTTTCGGCCCCCACCTTTGTCAATGGGCCATTAAACTGCTGGAGCCATCTTATTTTCCACAACAAAGGAAAACAATTACAAGAGTTTGAAATGGGAGGGACATGAAAGAGGAAGCCTTGAAAATTTGAAACAAGCTTTGAACGAAGCTCCTGTATTAAGTTTACCATATTTGGAAAAGCCATTCAATCTCTTTGTAAACACACACACACACACACACACAAAATTGAATTGCACAAGGGGTGTTGGCTCAGAAAGTAGGAAATTGATCTTTGGGGAGCCCTCATTGTAAGCACCCCACATCAAGTCAGAACTATCCTTCAGTGGTGGTTATCTGATTCAAGATTCTAAACAAAAATGAAACAATTTTAATGCAGCAGACAGATTTGATTTTAACTACCGATCACAATTTGAATCAAGCACAGTTCTTAACCAACACCAGATCAATGGATCACCTTGGATGAGAACATTATGGTGTTGAAATAATTGGTTTACATACAAAAATAAGACCTGATTCGGAGGGACACCCCCGGAGACAAATTGCCTCAAAATAGGTCTGCTCAAACCTTTGAATTGTATTCATTAAATTAAGCTCTATGGACAGGGAGCCTGGATAGCTCAGTGGACAAATGCATTGTAATTTAACACCAGCTGTCTGCAATTACTGTAAATTCGAATCTCACCAGGCTCACCTGGTAACGATACCAAGTCTGATCCTTTATTGCAATAAATAAATAAGCTGATTCTGTCTGCCCTAAAGGGATGTTTCTTTAATTCCTTATTCCACAACAGCTGAGTCAAATTCAGTTTTGAGAACTGCAAAAGTAAACCAAGCATCTGTGATAATATCTTGTAGGCAGAGAAACTGCCCAATAATCTTACAAAAACCTCTGGAAGAGCATGACGTGAATGGATTAATGGAATTTATTTACCAAAAAAATTAAACATATACAGCCTTATTCTACATAATTAAAAAACTAATCTTTATTTCATGATGGAATAACCTTTGGATGGTAATATATTTTTCTCAAAAAGCATGTTGTTTAAAAAAATCCAATTTAAATAAAAAAAATCCGATTTAAATCAAAAAAATCTGATTTTTTTTAAAAAAAACCATTGATTTTTATCCACCCTGGTGCCAATGATTTTGTCCAGCCCATTTTTGGAGTTTTGTGTGACATTATGTCCAATTTGCTTTTTTTCCTGCTTTTTTTGGTTTTGTTCCAATACACACAAAGGGAATAAACATGTGTATAGCAAAACGTGTTACTGCAATACTTTTCTGTGAGAAATACTTCATTTTCTGGAAAAATTTCAGGGGTGCCAACATTTACGGCCATGACTGTAGCTAAATGTGATGTTTATATAGTAAACCAACCTATGACCCATTGGGTAATCCTTTCAGGTATATTTCCTCATTTTATTTATTTATCCAACCTTTGTATACCTCAAGATATCAAACATATCTAATATTCCTTCCTCCTTCACAACAACCCTGTTCCTACACAACGACCCTTTCACCACAACAACAACCCTGGGGAGTAAGTTGGCATGAAAGAGAGTGACTGACCCAAAGTCACCAGTTGTTTTTCATGCTAAGACATGATTAAAACTCAGTCTCCCTGTCAGACCTGCCCCAATCTGATTCCTTAGGAAAGAAAGACTCCATTTGGTTGAACCGAAAGGTTCTTTTACTAAAAGTTGTTGGCTAAAGTCAGGCTAGTTCTGGGTTTCTCATGCTCAAAAGATAAGAAAGATTTCCTCTCATCCCAGTCCTCCCCTTGTGACCAGTCCATCTTCAGCCAATCAGAACTTGCCGAAGAGTTTTGAGAACACACAAATGTTTTGGGGTAATCCACATTTTTTCTCAAGGTGCCTGGCCTTGTATACAAACTGGTCCCGAGCTTGTCTGATCTTTATCACCTGTCATTCCCCCATCCCTATTTCCCTTCAGATACACACACAGCTTTATTGCCCATCTATCCTCCCTCCCTCCTTCTAGTCTTCGATGGCAGGATGCCTGTGAGGTGGCAAACTTGGCACCTCACTTGTCTGGCAAACTTGACATTCTATCCCCCTTGGCAGAGATGTTGGTCCTGTGAAGAAAAAAAGGGGAGGGAGAGAAGCAAAAAGTATTCTAATTAGCAGATATTCAGTAAGGTTTATCTAGGTACTTGTTCATGGAATTTTTTAAGCACTCTTGGAGGCTTTAATATGTTTAATAATATCAACCCATTCAGTCTCTGAGAGAGGGAAGACTTTCCATGTTACCAAATACTAGATTTCCCCCTGATGCATATGGGAGTCCAAAATGTATTTGACTTCAAAGTGTTGCTCTCCCTCAATCTTAATGTGGTCGGGAGGTGGTTGTGACTCAGGACATAGGGAAGACGTAATCTCTGGTTTCAGTAGGCTGCAATGAAATAACAAGTATACACGTCTGAGCGTTTTTGGCAAAGTTCTATAGTCACTGAGTTAATAATCCTTTTTATGGAGAAAGGTCCAATGTATTTCAGCCCCAATTTTTTGGGACAGATGTCTAGATTTTAAGAATTTGACAAGATGGATGGATGAATGATATAGTCAACCTTCCTTACATTCAGTTGAGATGATCTCTCCAGCTGGATGAATGTGCAGAATAGAATGATTCTAGCTAGAAAATCCTGGAAGGACCTAGGCTAAGTCATGCAAGACCAGTGGTGGGATTCAAATTTTTTAACAACCGGTTCTGTGTGTGTGTCTTGGTGGGCATGGCTTGGTGGTCATGTGACTGGGCGTGGCCAACTCAACATCACTCACGTCGAGGGGCACCTCTTCCAGCCCTTCCCCTCCCAGTCACTCCTTGTTATATTCAGCCTCAACGTATCTATAGTTCTGAAAAAATGTTGTTTACCTTTTTTCGACTTTACTATCTGCATCTACATACTATAGATGTACTTTCATGGGCCACTGAAAGGAAATGGCTCACCTGCTTTGCCCAAGAGTGTGATAAGCAGGTCACAAAACAGGCTTTTGAGGGGCTGCCACAAAGAAGGGGGGAACTGCCGTCCCCCTCAGGCCACGCAAAGGACCCCCGGACAGCAGCGCAGGCTGCCAAGAGCCCTGGGCAGCGGAGGGAAAGCACCCAGCCTGGCCCTCAAAGTCTCAGGGCACTGGGACCCCACTGCTCAGTCCCACTTCCCCGAGGGGGCATCGGGCTGTGCTTACCTCCTCCTCAAGGCTGTTGCTGTTCTCGCTCTCCTTGGGCATGTTGCTTATGGTGTATGCAGGAGGGCAAAATGTGTGGGTCAGAGGGAGGCCCACTCCCTCTCCATGCAAGGAGACCTGGCTTTGTAACCAAAGTATCATCAGCAATAAGATGGGAGACCACCAGGAGAGGTCAGGAGGAGGGGACAAGGGGATGGCAAAAGGATAGCAGGTCTGTTGGTGGCCAAGTACATACAAGTACATACAAAAGTATGAAGGCTATTGCTTAACACATTGTAAGCCGCCCTGAGTCTCCGGAGAAGGGCGGCATATAAATCAAATCAAATTAAAAAGAAAAAAGTGCTAAGGCAGGACTTCCCTCAGAATCTGACTCCCTCTATTTATAATCCTTCCTTCCTCCCTTCCTCCCTTCCTCCCTTCCTTCCTTCCTTCCTTCCTTCCTTCCCTTCTTTTTTCCCTTTTCTTTTTGCTTCCCTCTTCATTTTCCTTTCTTCTTTCTTCCCCTCTTTCCTTGTTTTCCCTTCCTTGCTCTCTTTCTTTCTCTTTCTTTGTCTTTCCTGTCCCTTCTTGGATGCTCAAATGCAAAAGGGGAAACATTTCTCGATGCCTCCTTGCCTTGTGATCAAATGCCACTTTTGCTAGTAATTTGTGGCCAAAGACTGAGAACAAACCAAGCTCAGTTTATCCCGTGCTTGCATTTAGTGGAGAGTCTGCATACAAGAGCAAAACTGTCAAACTCTTGGCTGTGATAGTTGATCAGAGCTCCTCAGTTTTTTATGTACAACAGCTTTAGCATTTAGGAACAGAGCTAAGTTAGTTGCTTTTCTGTTAATACATAATCCTTAAAAGGGCTCTCCTGTAGGGAGCCTGCCATTGTCTAATTCAGACTGGAAATATAGCAAAGGAAAATATTTTCCCCTCTGCTTTATCCTGTTTTCCCCACTGGAAATGGTTGTTTACAACACCCAAGGAGGGGATACTTTCTTAAGAGCTCACAATTCAAAAATACCAACTTTAACTTGGATTGCCAACAAAGTTCTGTCTGTGACAAAACTGAACACAACATTGCTTTCTCTTTTGAACTGGAGCATCTCCAACCAAGTTGCCTGCCTGCCTGCCTTCCTTCCTTCCTTCCTTCCTTCCTTCCTTCCTTCCTTCCTTCCTTCCTTCCTTCCTTCCTCCCTCCCTCCCTCCCTCCCTCCCTCCCTCCCTCCCTCTCTCTCCCCCTTTTCTTTTTTTTTTAGCTGCCAAAGGCTCCCAACAGAGACTTCCCATTTTGACCCCCAACATTGCTTCAGCGTGGTTTTTAGCTCACATCTCCCAGAGTCGTGTGTGTGTGTGTGTGTGTGTGTGTGTGTGTGTGTGTGTGTGCGTGCGCCCCTTGCAGCCCAGCACCGTGAAAGAGGAAAAGATCGGGAGAGGCTGGGCTGAGAAAAACAAGCATTTTTAAAAAAGAGCTTTTATTAGCTTGCAGGCTGCAATGAGTAAGACACCTCTCCCTGCCCTCCCCCTCCCCCCATGAACACACACACACACACACTCAAAGAAACTTCTGGCTGCAAAGTGCAAACTAAAGAAAGCTCTTTTTTTTTATGCTTGTTTTTCTCAGCCCCAAGTCTGTCCCAACGTTTTCCTCTCCATTGTCACAGTGCCGGGCTGCAAGGGGGGAGACCTTAGGTGCGCGCGCACATCAGTGGTGGGTTGCTGTCGGTTCGGGAGAACCGGTAGCGATAATTTGTCATCGGTTGCCAAACCGGTAGTGACGGCTGGCTGGCCATGCCCCCGAACCGGTTGCTTGCTTTCTGCCATCTCGTCCTGCCCAGTCACTCCTCATCTCCCAGGCAGCAGAGCACACTGTGTGGCACTCGCGTATGTGCACAGTCTGCTCTGCGGCTTTACTTGCCTAAGCTGCCTTCCCATGCGGTGCCTGCCCTGCGCCACAACTGAGCTGCCTCCTCCTACCTACAAGTAAGCATGCAAGTTGCGCTAGCCCCCCACTCCACCCCGTCCCCGTCACTTGCCGTGTCCCCCCTACCATCCCTACTGGGCTCACATAGCTGGCTGAGCTGCCATGGTCTGGCCCAGTTCCATTCCAGGCTGTGCTGCCTGCAGCCTAGCTTGCCGCAGGCCCCCCCCCCCATTGTCCCCACTGGGCTCATGTGGCTGGCTAAACTGCCACGGCCTGGACTGGCTCCATTCCAGGCCACGCTGCCTGTGGCCATAAGTCATAAAAATCATCCTTTCTTGCAGAAACATGCTTAAAGGGAGCGATCAGAAACAAATGATACAAATGCAGTTCTAACACTCCAGAACACAGAAATCCCTATTTATTCCTTGAGACCATTCCACCTCAGAGAATAATAAGAAAGATAATGCCTTACATTATTAGCCATGCTAACCCTGAGAAAGACCACATGTCTTTGGTATAACCTTAAACCTGAACAATGCAGGCAACCGGCCATTAAAGCTTCATTCATTAAAAAATATGGAAGTGTTTTCCCTAATAAATCTAAAATATATGTGTTATATTTCTGAAAACATATTTTATTAATATGTACAGTAATACCATGTATAGAACAAATTACCTCAGGCAAAGCATTTTTTAAAAAAATTAATTATACCTAAAACATTTTAAAAGATTTAGTATTCAGCTATGGATTCTATACAATTCTGTGAGGAAAATCATTTGGACCTAGTGTTTTGGCATTCCTCAAACTATTAATTATTTGTTCTATTAATTCCATCTAAATCAACTCAGAAAACAGCTTTAATCAGAAAAAAAAAGTATTAGATAAAAGTTTAATTTCCCATTAAATCCTTACTTTATTAAGAAGTTTTAAAGTTATCTTGTGTCTGTCTTAATAAAAAGCAGATGATACATTTTCTACATAATAGTTTGCATTTCATTCATTCA
Organism: Arizona elegans; assembly: GCA_022577455.1. NCBI lineage: Eukaryota > Metazoa > Chordata > Lepidosauria > Squamata > Colubridae > Arizona > Arizona elegans. The sequence goes on along the minus strand of JAKOOJ010000007.1, from coordinate 36,879,744 downwards.
TTCATTCATCTAGAGAAGGATCAATCAAAATTTATTTACTGTCCAAGACTGAATAATAATAATAATAATAATAATAATAATAATAATAATAATAATAATAATAATAATAATTTTATTTCTATACTGCCCTTCTCCCGAAGGATTCAGGGCGGTGCACAGCCTATTTAAAAACAGAATAGACATCAATTTAAAATAATTTAAAAGTATTAAATAAATTTGGCTTAATTTAAAACCCCAAAAGTTTAAAACATCCAATTTAAAATTATGTTGCTAACCCAGCCTGGCGGAACAATAGGGTCTTGAGTGCGCAGCGAAATACCCGGAGGTCAGAAATCTTACGAATTTCGGGGGGCAGTTCATTCCACAGGGCTGCGGCTCCCACAGAGAAGGCCCTCCCCCTGGGTGTCGCCAGCCGACATGACTTGGCTGATGGCACCCTGAGGAGATCCTCTCTGTGGGAGCGGACTGGCCGGTGGGAGGCTATTGGTGGCAGAAGACGGTCTCGAAGGTACCCAGGTCCTGTGCCATGGAGCGCTTTAAAGGTGGTGACCAACACCTTGAATCGCACCCGGAAGACCACTGGAAGCCAGTGCAGCTCGCGCAGGAGGGGTGTCACGTGGGTGCAACGGGTTGCACCCATAACCACCCGCGCGGCCGCATTCTGGACCAGTTGGAGCCTTCGAGTGCTCTTCAAGGGGAGCCCCATGTAGAGAGCATTACAGTAGTCCAACCGGGAGGTAACAAGGGCGTGAGTGACTGTGCACAGGGCGTCCCGGTCCAGAAAGGGCTGCAACTGGCAAATTAGGCGGACCTGATAAAAGGCCCCCCTTGCCACGGCCATCATATGCTCTTCTAAAGACAGCCGTGCGTCCAGGAGGACACCCAGATTGCGAGCCCTCTCTGTGGGGGGCAAAGATTCACCCCCAATAGTCAGCGATGGCACCTGCTGACTATATCGGACGCCAGAAGCCACAACCACTCTGTCTTGGAAGGGTTGAGTCTGAGCCTGTTCCTCCCCATCCAGAACCGCACGGCCTCCAGGCAGCAAGACATCACATCAAGGGCATCGTTGGGATGGTCTGGGGTGGAGATGTACAGCTGAGTGTCGTCAGCGTACAGATGACACTTCACCCCAAAACCACGAATGATCTCACCCAGTGGCTTCACATAAATGTTGAACAGAAGGGGCGAGAGGACCGACCCTTGCGGCACTCCCCATGCGAGATGCCTCGAGGTCGACCTCTGTCCCCCTGCCAACACAAACTGCAAGCGGTCGGAGAGGAAGGAGGAGAACCACCGCAGAACGGTGCCCCCTATTCCTAACCCCCTCAACCGCTGCAGCATGATACCATGGTCGATGGTATCAAAAGCCGCTGAGAGATCTAATAGGACTAGGACAGAGGAACAACCCCTGTCCTGAGCCCTCCAGAGATCATCCACCAACACGACCAATGCCGTTTCTGTGCTGTACCCCTGCCTGAAGCCCGACTGGCACGGGTCCAGATAGATAGCTTCATCCAGGTGTCGGGGAAGCTGTCGTGCCACCACGCTCTCAACAACCTTTGCCACAAAACGAAGGTTGGAGACCGGACTGTAGTTGGCTAATTCAGCCGGGTCCAGGGAAGGCTTCTTGAGGAGGGGCCTCACTACCGCCTCTTTCAAGGCAGCAGGAAAGGCACCCTCACTCAGTGAAGCAGTTATAATCCCCTGGAGCCAGCCTTGTGTAACCTCCCGGGAGGCCAGTACCAACCAGGAGGGACACGGGTCCAATAAACACGTGGCGGCACTAATCTTACCCAGAACGCTGTCCACATCCTCGGGAGCCACAGGATCAAACTCCTCCCAGATAACATTCTCAAGATCTGCCCTCGTCTCCTCCCGTGGACTCATCCAATCGGAGTCCAAGCCATCCCGAATCCGAGCGACTTTATAGTGCAGGAATTGCACAAAATCCTCAGCACGACCCTGCAAGGGATCTTCCCGTACTCCCCCCCCGAAGAAGGGAGTGGGTCACCCTAAACAGGGCGGCTGGGCGGTTCTCTGCAGATGCGATAAGAGCGGAAAAATGGTTAGATTTTGCCGCTTTTATCGCCACTAGGTAGGTCTTGATATAAGACCTCACCTGTGTCCGGTCAGAATTGGATTGACTAGTCCTCCAAATGCTCTCTAGGCGTCTTTTCCGACGCTTCATCTCTCTCAGCTCCTCAGAGAATCAAGGAGCCAATTGAGATCGGCATCGGGTCAGAGGCCGCAAAGGCACGACGCGGTCCAAAGCTCCAGCAGCTGCCTTTTCCCAGGCGGCCACCAGCTCTTCAATCGAGTCGCGTGTCAGAGTCTCAGGAAACGGCCCAAGCTCCGTCAGGAACCTTTCGGGGTCCATCAGGCACCTGGGACGGAACCATCTGGTCGGTTCCGTCTCCCTGCGGTGGGGGAAAGCGGTAGGAAAGTCCAGGTGGAGGAGCAAATGATCTGTCCATGACAAGGGTTTGATGTCTAGATCCCCTCTACCAAGATCATTCAACCACTGACCAGAGATAAAAATCAAGTCCAGAGTGTGTTCCCCTATGTGAGTGGGGCCTTGAACTACCTGGGTCAGGTCCATGGCCGTCATGGAAGCCATGAACTCCCGAGCCACCTCTGATGCCTCACCCGCAGATGGAAGGTTGAAATCCCCCATGACAATAAGTCTGGGGGTATCAACCGCCACCCCGGCAATGACGTCGAGTAGCTCGGGCAGGGTCGCTGCCACGTGGCAGGGAGCCAGGTATGTGGTCAGCAAACCCATCTGCACCCCACGGCCCCACTTCACACAAAGGGACTCACATCCGGCTATCTGAGGAACAGTGGTCTCCCTCGGACAAAGACTTTCCCTAATAATCACCGCCACTCCCCCACCCCTCCCCTGGGCCCTTGGCTGATGAAATGCACGGAAACCTGGCGGGCACATTTCGACGAGGGGGACCCCCCCTTCTTGGCCCAACCAGGACTCCGTAATACCTGCCAGGTCCGCACCCCCCTCCGAAATAAGATCACAAATGATCTTATTTATGATCTTTATTAACCACCGACCTGGCATTACACAACATCAGCCGCAGACCCTGGGCCTGAAACTCTGCGCAACCCAGGACACGAGTTGCGCATTGGGGGCCGGAGTGCGCAATCGCTTGGAAACAGCACATGTGCACCCCCGACACTTGATGTGGCCCCCTGCGTCCGCCATACCTGCCCCTCCCACTTATCACATTGATGGAACTGCCCTTTTTTTCGCCACCCGGAGCCCCGATTAGATTACCCTTCTCGCCTCCTCTGCTGCACCCAACCAACCCACCACCCCGCACAGTAGCTATATGACCTCCCCCCCAGTCCATCTCTACAACCCCCTCCCCCCTTCCCAGGTCCCCTTAAAAACCCCTCCCCCCTCCCAGACCCTTTTAAAATACAAGATGAAAATTTGACTAAAAAACCCCACAACTTCCTCCTCGCTGCATGCCACCTCTCTGGGCTCCAAGACCCTTCATCGAGGTGGGCCCTCGATAGCATAGAGGGCCAAATCTGCGAGAGGGGGGAATCTCGCAGACCAAGAAGTTCAGTCCTAGAATACATCTGAGGGACTGTAATGATGATAAATAGGCTGACATAGTCCGGGAACCTCAAAAGAGGAAACTTCATCGGCTGATGACAAAGTCCAGGGAAAGGCGTAACAAGTGATGGAACAAAAGCCCTCCCCATTGCCCTCTCACTGCAATGGGGGAATCCGACAAGTCAAGGACCGCATGGACCGCTCTCTCACACCGGTCATGTTGGGAGAACTAAAACCCCAGTCCTGTTGCCAGCAGGCAAGTTCCATCAATCTGGTACATCATCCCTGGTAGCTCCTGGAGGGGGGGGGCAGAGCGGAACACCCAAGGCAAAACAGACAGTTCCATGTCAAAGACATGTCCAGATGGAGCAAATGACAAAGACCGGCCTTTCACACCCCCACCAACCGCATCCCCAAAGTAAAACCTGGGGAGGGGCGGTGGGAGGAAACTTGGGGAGACCCCCATCTGCCATGTTGACCCACTGTCCGGCGGCCCCAACTCCTCCGACCACCAGAGGGCCATACACAGCATTGATGGTATGGCACGGTCCAAGGGCGAGAAGAAAGCCAGGGGCACTCGGGACGGAGTCCAGCGGGAATCTAGCGAGTCCAGTGGCTGCTGCAGCGACGCAGAGATGTAATAGTCGCCGTAGCAACCTCGGCCGCCTCGGGGGGCGCCCAGCAACACTGCAAAAGCCTGGGGCAACCCCTCCCATTCAGCCACCGAGGCCACGGCCTCCTCGGCGCATCCCAAGCGCCGGCTCTCCCAGCGTTCTCCCGGCTGCCCAATTGCGCCGACCGCAGCTGCAGCCTCTCAGCTGATTCCACGCTGTCGCTGTTTCCCTCCGACGCTGGTAGTACTGGTGGCGCTCCCCGACATCCTCCCTAAGCCCGCAAATCATCGAGTCCAAGGCCCTAGATGTTCCGACAGCCAGGCGGGCCCTCAAACAGACACCAGGACCCCCGAATCCCCTCCAGGGAAGCCAGAAGCCTCCCCTCAAGGTAAGCTCACCAGCGTTTCGCAGCCATCTTGAGGCATGCGCAGAAGGAAGAAAAAAGAATACTGGATTAATACAAATTGAGACAATAGAAACTTAAATTTGTCTTCTAAATTTATCTTCTAAAAATACCTTTTTCCTTTTGTGGGATATATGCCTTAACTTTAGTTATGCTAAAGAATTATGAATGTTCCTTCAGATAAAAACAGGCTTGAAACCCATTTGCTTTTGAAATTATAGTAATTTAACCAATTAGCTGCCATTTAATTTTAATTAATAATTTTAATTTAATCTAATTTAATCTAATAAATTTAATTGGCTGCCATTTAAATTTTAGTTAATAATTAAAACTATTAGTTTCAAAGGAACAATATCTGAGATGTACGGTAGTAATATATTTCTGTGACATTTTAATATGAAGAATTAAAATCTATTTAGATGAGATAAACTTTTACATAAATAAGAAAGATATAAAATCCAACATACTGGATAGATTGCATAATGTGAGAAATAGTGTCTACAGAAAGATGGTATGATAGTCTACAGTGAAGTGGCAGTTTTCCAGGAAGAAGAGAACACGTTCTAAGAATTGGGGGTTGGGGAGGTGGAACATGAGTTGGATAAGAGATGAAAGTTTAGGATAACCACTCCCTAGAATCTCCCAGGGTATATCCATTGGGGTGAGAATAATAAAGATTTAATCTGGCAAGATACTATTAGTATAAGCAAATAAATAAATAAAGAACTGAACTTTGGCTGGACTATATGCATCTTACACAAATAAGCCTTCAGTGCTAATCAAATTGAAGATATAACTTCTTAAGTGAAAAACCAGGATGAAAAACATCCTTGAAATCTAAAGCAATGACTTTTTAAAATTTCATTAAAATTAAGCAATTTGTAACAACATACAATTATACCATATAACACCTATGTTAAAAATTATATATAAAAATTATGTAATAAATTATAAACATACATTAACATAAAATACTAAACCAAATAAAATACTATCCTATATTAATATCATTTCAATTGCTGCAGGTTCTCTGAACAACATTTTCCTGAAATGTCATCCTCAATAAAATGCTTTGTATAATCAGAAAAAATATTCTTCTATTAGGATAATTAGGATAATTGTTTAATCACTGAAAAATCTCTTTTTGTAATGTAATCTCAGAAATCTAAACATAAACATGTATATTTCCTGCTTCCATGTAAGTGGGAGAGGATTGGAATCTAATGGCTCTTCTGTTTTTTAAATGAAAGTCTGTTGATAAATTGAGTATCTCCTACTCGATTTTGACCAAACTGTAGAATTTTACTTTTCCATATTTTTGGAGATCCTGATTTTATTTTTGTGCTTCCAAATACATAGGCCTGGCCTATAATGAATTTGCTGAAGAGTTGTCATGGCAGTCTCAGAACCCCATTGTCATGTAATTGGGAGATATTGTTTCTTATTTTATTATAAAAGTTATATATGAAATACGCTCATTGAGTATATTACAAATTAGAGCACAGTTCTTAATTCTGAATTATCTTCCTCTTATAGTCATTGAAACACCCTATTTTCCAATTAAATGAAAAAACTCATTTTTTTTCAGTTAAGGGAGACATGCAACTCTAGATAAAATGAGATAGAAGGTAACAGATGGAGAAAAATATCAGCTGATATATTTTGATTATGGGAGAAAAGAATCCTTAAAGTTTAAAGCATCTGGATGCATACGGTATATTAATAACCTGGAAGATATTTGTCACAAAATGAGTTACAGGGGAATACAACTGTTCTTTCCCTCTGTGTAAAATCTTTTTATTTATGCCTTACTTGACTGACTAACTCTGGAAGTCTACAAGTCTTAAAAATTGTCAAGGTTGAGAAACCCTGCCTTAGATTTTCATTCTCAAATTAACTGCATATTTTCTATTTTCTCATTAGTCAATTATCCAATTAATTTCTACCGTGTTTCCCCGAAAATAAGACATGTCCGGATAATAAGCCCAATCGGGCTTTTCAGTGCATGCGATAATATAACCCCACCCACCCCCCAAAATAAGCCCCCTCACCAACTACTTACATGCATGTGCAGCCAGTCCTGCCATTTCCTCTGGTTGCTTGCTGTGCAACCAAAATGAGTTGAGAAGGCAAGGCCGGAGGGGTGAAGCGGGGACATGCCCTCCCCTCCCTGTTGTTCGCGCCGGCGAAGCAGCCCAATACATCCCACCCCACCCAATGACAACAGCAGCCTGGCTGCTTCCTTTCTCTGCTGTCTCTTTATCAAGAGGGGTGGCAGGTGGGGCAGGGGAGAAGCAAGACATGTGGAATGAGAAATTTGATTGAACTCGTGAGAAGGCTTTCTTTTACAGCGTGTTTCCCTGGACACAATGGTGAGAAAAGTGATGGAGCTTGAAAGGTAAGGCCTGCGTCCCACTTCTCACCCACCCCACCTGCCACCCCCAAATTGAATCCCTAAAGAGGGCTAAGTGAGGAGCAGGAGCCCTGTCATGCCTGGCAAAGGCGGGGGGGAGAAGAGATGGCAAGGGGAGGCACATCTTGCTCCATGCGTCTTGCTTCTCCCCCACCTCACCTGCCACCGCTCTCGATAAAGAGGCAGCGGGGAAGGGAAGCAGCTGTTCTCATTGGGGTGGGCTGGGACGTGTTGGGCCGTGAGACGCGCATCTTACCTTTCAAGCTCCATCGCTTTCCTTGCCATTGTGTCCAGGGAAACATGCTGTAAAAGAAAACCTCGTGAGTTCCAGAAGTTTGATTGAACTCATGAGAAGGCTTTCTTTTACAGCATGTTTCCCTGGACACAACAGCGAGGAACACGATGGAGCTGGAAAGGTAAGACACGCATCCTGCTTCTCACCCACCCTACCTGCCATTCCCAAATTGCATTTCTAAGGGGGCGGGTGGCTAAGCGAGGGGCAGGAGCCCTGTCATGCCTGGCGAGTGGGGGGAGAAGAGACAGCAAGGGGAGCCATGTCTCGCTCCACACATCTTGCTTTTCCCTGCCTCACCTGCCACCCCTCTCGATAAAGAGATGGCGGGGAAGGGAAGCAGCTGTTGCCATTGGGGTGGGGTAGGACATTTTGGGCTGCTCGGCCAGCGCGAAGAACAGGGAGGGGAGACAACAGCAGCGACGTTCACTGCCTTCTTCACCCCCCCCCAAAAAAATGAGACCCCCTTTATTTGGGAGGTCAATAGAAAATAAGACCCTGTCTTATTTTCAGGGAAATACGGTTCTTCCCAGCAAAATTCAAGCTAGATATGCTTAAAAAATGACACTGTCTACCAATTTTTTTCTGAGAGTTGATAAGAAAATGTAAGCAATAAAAGTACTTTATTAGAATAATATATACTGTGTATGTATTATATATAACAAAAAATATAAAAATCCTCAAAGAAGAACCTCAGTAACAAGATCCTAAGAAGGTGATCATGCCATCCAATTCAGAAGAAAATATTTGTGGTTCCTCTGAAGAGAAGACAAGTTCCAGAAACAGGAAGCAGGTAAGATACTGTCTTTCCTTTTTGTATAATTTTTATTTAAAACATTCTTTTAACTAAGAACTATTGTTGTTGTTGTTTTTTAAGGGATGTGGTGGCTCAGTAGCTAAGACACTGAGCTTGTCGATCGAAAGGTTGGCAGTTCAGCAGTTCTAATCCCTAGTGTCGCAGAACTGGGTGAGCTCCCGTTACTTGTCCCAGCTTCTGCCAACCTGGCAGTTTGAAAGTACATAAAAATGCAAGTAGAAAAATAGTGACCACCTTTGGTGGGAAGGTAACAGCCTTCCATGCGCCTTTGGCATTTAGTCATGCTGGCCACATGACCACAGAGATGTCTTCGGACAGCGCTGGCTCTTTGGCTTTAAAACGGAGATGACATTTTAAAACATTCCCTAGAGTCGGGAACGACTAGCACGTATGTGCGAGGGGAACCTTTACCTTTATTGTTTTTTTTGTCTAAGATTATTTGATTAATCGTTTTTGTTTTTACCTTGCCTGTCTGTTCATCCTTCAAACTCCACAACTGTTGCCTGGAATTTACTGAGGCAAAACACCATGTTGGGGTAGACTGCTATATGAGCCTTGTTGGGGTGCCAGGAGGGCGAGAGGAAGAAAGTGAGAAAAAAGGGGAGGAGGAAGAGGAGATAGCAGGAAGAAGTGCTGAGAAAACAATAAAAAAAAAAAAAAAAGACCAAACCAACTGAATGAGGACCCAGATTGTGGGGGCAATAAGCTGACTTTGTATAAATATACAAAAGTATGAAGGCTATTGCTTAACGCATTGTAAGCCGCCCTGAGTCTCCGGAGAAGGGCGGCATATAAATTAAAGCAAAAAAAAAAACAAAAAACCTTGGCATAGCACAATCCCTCTTTGCAAACAAACCTGAAGCATGCAGTCGCCTCAGCTTGCAAAGGCTTGGAGTAAGCAGTGAAAATCATTTAAGCACACACACAAACACAAACCATGAAAAACAGGTAGGTAGGATGTTGCCAAAACACACGAGGCATCCTCGAGCATCAAAACAAAAGCAAAAAACTCCAGTGCAACGGAGCCCAGCGGTCTTGGAAAAAGTGCAAACAGGAGAGGGATTCCCTTGGAGACGCAGCGATTAATGTGAAAGGTAGCTTCTCCCTGCCTCTATTTGCACTCCAAGAAAAAAACATCCCCCCACACACATACCTTGGGAGGGTCCCCCTCCAACAAAACTTTTGGAAAGCCCCTGGTTTCAAATTGGGCTGCTGTATGCTTGTCTTGCACACATGGAGAGGTGCACGAAGGGAACGCAAGCCCAGTTGGGGTGCGGGGAGAGGGAGAGGAGGAAAGTGTGGAAGAAGAGGAGGAGGAAGAAGAGGTAGCAGGAGGAAGAGGAAGCAGGACCAGGAAGAAGGGGAGGAGGCAGAAGGAGGAGGAAGAGGAGGAAGGACATGCAACTCAGCTGTTGCAAGCCAGTTGCAAGCGCAGCTGCCAGAGGACCTTTGAACTGGGCAAGAGGGCTTCGCATCTGCCGGCCATACTGTTTGAGGGAATGAACAAAGCCTTCAACTGAACAAAGCCTTCGCACCCACGTCCAGCCTGCCAGAGCTTGCTGTGCCAGGGGAGGAATGAGATCAGTAGAGAAGGAACCCAAATAATTTATGTTCTGGAGCAGCTTTCCTCTGGCATACAGTAAATGTGTAGGTATCCTAGGTCAAAATAAACATTTTATTGAATCCCCAAGTGAAAAGAAGCTGGCACAACTTTTCCATGCTATGGTAAACACAACTTTCTCCAAATCTGAGAATATAAGTGCTCCAAATGTGAAGTCTCCTTGCCTGTATTGTAAGTTTGAGGTTTTGTCACAGATTTCAATAATTTTCAAGTCTAGTAGCTTGTAGCTGTTGATTGAAAATAATGGCAAAGAGCCAGCCTATTCAACTTCAGTCCATTAGTTTAGAATTGTTGAAGTCTGATGTCAGCATTCCAAGTAATGCACCCATAGAAATGCCACTTTTGCTAGTAGTTTGTAGCCACTTAAAAGACTGAAAACAAACTAGACTCAGTTTACCTTGTGCTTGCATTTAGTGGGGGCGTCCACAGACAACAGTACAGCAAAACTATCAAAATGGTAGCTGTGATAGTTGATCAGAGCTCCTCAAATTTTTTTGTACAACAACTTTAGCATTTAGGAACAGAGCTAAATTAGTTGCTTTTCTATTAATACATAATCCTTAAAAGGGCTCTCCTGTAGGGACCCTGCCATGGTCTAATTCAGAGGTCCCCAATCTTTTTGGCACCAGGGATTGGTTTCATGGAAGACAATTTTTCCATGGACCTGTGTGTATGTGTGTATGTGTGTGTGCGAGAGAGAGAGACAGAGACACAGACTGTGACTGAGACAAGTGTATAGTTGGGAAAGAGGCACAAACAGAAGTGGTAAATTAAATGGTGGGCTACGCACGGAGCAAAATAAGTGTGGGATTGTTACTTAAGTCCTGCCACCAGATGATTTTGGTCCAGTCCAGAGGAAAATCAGAATAAACACACAGAGAAGACTTCACAAGAAAGGGCTGTCTTTTGCTCCCGGGGAAAATCAGAATAAAGACATGGAAAAGCCTTCACAGGAAAAGGCTTTTTTGTTCTGCTCTGGAAGAAAATTAGAAGACAGAGAAATCTTCAGTGGAAGAGGCTCTTTGCTTCTGTTCCAGAAGAAACCCCCAATCAAAGGCCCGGAGAAGTGGAAAGACTGTGAATGACCATCACCTGCACTTTCCAATGGTTCAGTACAGTGTTTCCTTTCCAGATTAGACCTATAAGTTTCTGCTTGTAAGAAAGTGGGAAGGAAAGTGGGGGAGAAGACGCAATTCTAAGCCTTCCAGCAAAACAAATTGAAGCCCAGCAGTCTTGGAAAAGGTGCAAATGAAAGGGATTCCCTTGAAGACACAGCACTTGCTTAAGAGAGGAAAGGTAGCTTCTCCCCTCCCCATTCCAAGCCAGGTTGGAGCATGCTTGGCTTGGCTTGCAAACTTGGAGAGCTTGCAGTTTTGAGTTCCATTACAGAAGTATAGGATTGACAGATGAGATTCAGCTCTTCTAGCAGATAGTTTTGTATACTTTTTAGCTCAGTGTTTCCCATTTTCAGTATGTATTTTTCTAAATTATATTTTATATTTTATTTCCCCATCTGATTCTGAATCTATAAAATAAATTGAAATGTATGAGGTTTACCAATGTGAATTAATTAAACTAGAAAACAGTAATGTATTTGCAAATGAGCATAGGAATCATAGATTTTTCTTAACCAGGCTCAATTCTCCTGAAGTTCCTAAAGAGTTGAAGAGCTAGGGAAGTGATGAAAATATCCTGGTTTGACTGTAGTTGTAAAACCTTCTTGGTAGGAGTTAACATAATATATTCTTTAACAGTGTGATCCTATTTTTGAATTATGCCAACTGTATTGGAATAGATTCATCTCCCAATCATGCCTGCCAAAGAACATAATGTTAAGCCAGAGAAACATTGCTATGGCCACAGAATAATATGTATTTCCCCACATTCTGTCAGCTTTGACCTTTAAAAGAAAAGGAAATTGTAAGTTATTAATTGAAGGCAGGAGAGGCAGCATAGATTTTTTATGAGCAAATAGGAAATTTAGCTGGACAAGACCAGTAAACCTAACTAGAAATTCTACATTTCATTTCTGGAAATTGTTTAATTATGGAACTGTACATATATTTGAAGGATCATATTGTTCAATAAAAGACTTGAGCACAGTAGCTTTTCATAGTATCTCTTCAAAGAATTGCAGAGGACAGTAGCTGCAGTACTCTATCGTGGGGTCACCAACCTTTTGGACCTCAGGGACCACTAAATTCATAATTTTAAATCCTGTGGACCACTAATATGATCTGCCTAATGACCGGCTGGATTGGTGCGGCTAGATGGTGATGTGATTGGTGGGCGTGGCCAACTTGATGTCACTCACATGGAGGGGTACCTCGCCAGCCTCTACTCGCCCCTCCCCTCCCAGCCACTCCTCGGCTGCCCGCCCGGGCTCCTTAGGGCCCCAACAAGAAGCAGTTGTTGCAGGTAAGCAGCCATCACTAGAAAGAGTTGGCAAAATAGTTCCGTTCAAATTGGATCTGATCAAGAAGAAGGCTCAGCAAAAGCACCTCATTGAGGACTATGAGCATAGGCTTTCCAAGCAGAGGGAAGACCTGCAGGAATGCAAGGCCAGGTCCCAGCGCCTGGAGTCTCAGCGAGCAAGATGGTCAGCCAGTTCCAGCCCATGATACAGTCCCACTGGAACGAGGCCCTCCGGCTCTTCGCCACCAGCGGCGCTTCCCCCCAGCCTACGCCCAAAGCCCTGCACCAGGAGGCTGAAGCAAACCTCAAATTGGAATTTCTGCCCCCCTCTGACCCATACAAAAAGATCCTGAAGGGGGAGAGACACAGTAACACAAGCATTCATTGTATGAATCCAGCTCAGGAGCCGTAGTTTGAAGACCCCTGATTTAGTGCAATATTAAAAAATGCAAATAACTTTTCTGCAGACCACCAAAATTTTCTCGTGAACCACCAGTGGTCCACGGACCACCAGTTGGTGACTGCTGCTCCATTGAAGCAAAATAGACAATGTAAACAGACTTGTTTTGGGTCAAAACTTTGAGGATTCCAAAAGAACATGCTCTTAGCTCCTTGTACCGCACAGCACGGAGACAGCAATAAAACACAGCTGGACACATCAACTGGAGAGTGAATCCTGGTTTAATGCTTTTCATCAGTTACGGAACAACGCCAAGCTACAAACTTTCAAAGTTGGCGCTGCGAGCATCCGCCTCGCAGCGCTTTATATCCTAGTGCCCCATCCCCCTCTTGATGAACATGTGGCTCAGCTGTGTTGGGGTGAGTTGCAGCGACATTTCCGGTTTTCTCATTCCGGGTTTCTCCACGTCCTAAACGCAATCCCTCCACCGACGCCCCTCCACCATTTCCCGTGCCGCTTATTTCCTGTGCCCCCTCTACGTTGTGGTTTTGTTGGGGATGTGTTACTCTTTCCGATCTGCCTTCCCGTCCCGGTTGTATGTCGGGCACGCCGGGCTCGACAGGCGGCTCCCCTTTCACCAGGGTCCCCTCTGGAAAACAGAAAGCAGAAGAGTTAGCATCGGTTGAGGGTTTCCAGGGATAACGCTTATGGAACCGGCGTATTAACCGATCGACTGCAGTATCCCTTGCAAGGACCCAGCTGGCTTCCTCAATTGGATATCCCTTCCATTGTACTAGGTATTTTAGTCTTCCCCTATGAAGTCGGGAATCTAATATATTTTCTATCTCATAGTGGTCACCACGAAGGAGTGGTGGTGGATCAGGCGTGGGTCTCACAGTGTCTACTGGTTTCAACAGGCTACTGTGGAATACTGGGTGAATTTTACCCAGAAGGGGCGGGAGTTTTAAAACCACGGTGACCGGGTTAATAATTTTGCTAATGGGGAAGGGGCCCAGATATTTGGGCCCTAGTTTGTGGTTAGGTACCCGAAGTTTAATGTATTTAGTGGAAAGATACACTAGATCCCCCTCTCTAAGAGGCTTTAATAGGGCCTGTTTCTTATCAGCTTGGGTTTTGTATTCGGCTGCAGCCTTGTCAAGTGCTGTTTTCACTTGGGGCCACAATGCTCGTATTTTATCTCCCCACTCACTAGGGGTTACCCCTGCTTGCACGGGTTTGAGCTCTGGAATAGTGACAAATTCTTGTCCCGTGATTATTTGAAACGGCGTGTAGCCTGTACTCTGGTGCACGGAGTTATTATATGCCACTTCGGCGAAGGGTAATAATGCGGTCCAATCAGTTTGTTGATAAGACACATAGCTCCTAATGTAACGTTCCACCATTGCATTGGTCCTCTCGGCTGCCCCATTAGCACTAGGGTGGAAAGCTGAGCTAAGTCCCTGGGAGGAGTCTATTAATTTAAGAAAATTGCGCCAAAACTGGGCCGTAAACTGTACCCCCCTATCCGAAATGATTCTACGGGGTACCCCATGCAACCGATATACATGTTGTACAAATAGCTTGGTTAGTTTTCGGGTGGACGGCAGACCGTGACAAGGTATGAAATGGGCTTGCTTGGAAAAAAGATCTATAACAGTCCAAATGACGTTACAACCGTGGCTTTGTGGCAGATCTACTATGAAGTCCATACCTATGTCTTCCCAGGGTCTTGTTGGATTGGCTACAGTTTGTAACAGACCGAGCGGCTTTCCAGGCCTGGGTTTTGCTTTAGCGCATGTTACACATTTATTTACATACTCTTCTATGTCTCGTCACATATGAGGCCACCAAAATTGGCGTCTTGCTAGATGTAAGGTTTTTAGGAATCCAAAATGTCCAGCCGCCTTGACATCATGGCATTGTCGGAGAACCTCGCCTCGTAGGGACACCGGAACATATAACTTGTCATCCTTCCATGCGCACCCATCTCTGAGTACCACTAGTTGGGGATGTTCCGCTAACCAGCTATCTGTTAGTCCAGCCTCTCGAAGCTTGGCCCTCCACCCTTGTGGTGGTTCTGTCCGAACTCTATTGCCAGCTGCTATAGTGTTATTGGGTATCATCGCTTGTACGATGTCGTCTCTTTGGCTATGGTATTGTAGCATTCGAGAAAACGCGTCTGCCAAAATTTTTTTTCCTGCTGGGACGTACTTTAATGCAAAGTTAAACCGTTGAAAATACTGGGCCCATATCACTTGTTTAGGGGACAGTTTACGGGGAGTTTGCAACGAGATTAGGTTTCGATGATCTGTCCGTACCTCGAAAGGGGATTTCGATCCTTCCAAAAGGTGTCTCCAGGTAAGGAGTGCCCATTGAACAGCAAAGGCCTCCTTTTCCCAGATAGCCCATCCCCGTTCAGCCGGTGTAAATTTTTTCGACGTGTATGCACATGGTTGTAATTGACCCTGCTCGTTCGGTTGTAGCAAAACAGCCCCCAAAGCCACACCGCTGGGGTCTGTTTGCACGATGAATGGCTTATCTTGGCTGGGGTGTTGCAGAATTGGTTCCTGAGCAAACAGGGTTTTCAACATCTCGAAAGCTTTTTGGCATTCCGACGTCCACACGATGGGTTGACTTGGTTTTATGGGTGAGCCGCATCCTTTTGTCCGTAGTAGGTTGGTAAGAGATAATGCTATATGAGCGAACGCCGGAATGAATTGGCAATAAAAATTGGCGAACCCAAGGAAACTTTGTACTTGTTTCCTTGTTCTCGGTGGCTGCCACTCCATCACCGCCATTACCTTTTTCAGGTCCATCCGTAGACCCCCCCCCCTTTGAAATTTGGTAGCCTAAATAGTCCAGTTCGGTGCAGTGGAACTCACACTTAGATACTTTGACAAACAATTTAGCAGCCAACAGTTTTTTAAGCACTTGACGAACCAGTCATATATGGTCCTCCATAGTGTCCATGTATATAAGTATATCATCTAAGTATACTAATACTCCTCGGTAGAGGTGTTCGTGCAGCACCTCATTTATAAGCTGCATGAAGACTGCCGGGGCGCCTTGTAACCCGAACGGCATGACTCTAAATTTATAGCTGCCAAGAGGACAATTAAAGGTCGTTTTCCACTCATCTCCCTCTTTAATACGTATTCGATAGTACGCCTCCCTTAGATCCAATTTTGTAAAGATACATCCAGTGGCCAGGGTGGCTAGCAGGTCTTTTATCAAGGGCAATGGATATACCGGCTCAACACTTACTGCGTTCAGGCCCCGGAAGTCAACGCAGAGGCATAGACCTCCATCTTTCTTCCCCCGGAACAAAACTGGGGCTGCCATGGGAGCTCGGCTGGGCGCTATAAATCCCCGGGCTAGATTACTATCAATATAGCATCGTAACTCTTCTATTTCTTTGGGAGTCATGGCATACATGCGGGGCTTAGGTAATTTGGCCCCAGGAACTAACTCTATGGCGCAATCGGTAGTCCGATGTGGAGGAAGGGTATCACACTGGTCCTCGCTAAAGACCTCAGCCAGGTCGGCATATATCTCAGGAATTCCGGGGGCCCCCGGGCTGTCCACCTGGGGTGGGGTTTGAGGATATACACCCTTGGTGTGATCCTTATCTTTCTCCCTGGCAGGTTCAGGTCCTAGTTCCAAACGTAGTTTTCTATATCCGTCCTCCCACCATATGGTAGGTTTCCATTTGTCCAACCAAGCTAACCCTAGTATAACAGGTTCTATTATACTGTCCACTACCACGAAACAGATATACTCCCAATGTTCCCCTATTTCAAGTTTTACAGGTTCCGTTATTCGTGTGGCCGGGGCACCCCCGAGGACAGAGCCGTCCGCCTGTTCAAACCGGATGGGGATTTTTAACAGTGCTAGTCGTAGCCCTAATTGTTTGGCTAGGGATGTCTGCATCAAGCATCTGGTACACCCTGAATCTATTAAAGCCCCTCGACTTAACGGTGTTAGTGCGAGGATTTTGGAGATTGATTTGAATGATGAAAGGTCAGATGGGGGCACTTACCATGGGGTCCTGGTTGTCATCCTCATCGCTGTCTCCCAGCGCCACCGGTAAGTCTCCAGGTCCAGGCACGCTCCCCGTGTCGCTCATCGGGCTATCCTTATCCAGTATCGGGGTCTGCGAAGCCACTCGGGAACATTCGGGAGTCACTCGCTGTTTTCCTTTATTACTGGATCTATCTGGCAACCTCCCTATGGATGGCTGGGGTGGGGGAAAAGGGCAGTCGGCTGCTCGGTGCCCCTCCTGGTTACACCGAAAACATCGGAAGGGCGCTCTTCGGGCGGAGCCCACAGGCCCAGGCATCGAGGCGGACCTCCCGGAATCCTGAGCCACAAGTGGTCTCTCCAGTGCTCTCCTTCCTTGGGTGCCCCCTGAACTCCCTCTAAACCTGAATTCCTTTAGCCCCAGATCCAAGTCAATAGTTAAACCATTCCGACAACCGAGGTGGCAGTCCGCGGTACACACAGGCCTGTCGGATCTCCCTATCTAGGTCAAGATGAAATTGGTGGACCAGCATCCACTCCGGCCAAGCCCTCAATCTGCCTGCAATTGCACGGAATTCCTTTACGTACTCCCTGGCCGGCCGGCCTCTCTGACGTAAAGCCACCAGTTCGCCCTCAGCTTGTTGCACCCGTGAATCGTCTTCAAAACGAACCCGAAGACCTTCTAGAAACAACCCTACATCTGTCAATTCTCGGGCATGGTCACTATGAAGGTCCGCCACCAAGTCCGCCGCTTCTCCCTTCAAGGCTGTCGTGACTGCGACCACCATGGACCACTGGGTGGGGTAGAACTGTCCATATAAATCAAAATAACTGAGGACTTGACTCAAGAAAATAGCTACCCTGTCAGAACTGCCATCAAATGTCCCCTGTAGGGGAGGTGGACCCCACATCGGTTGAGGTTGCCAGGGTCCCTGTCCTGGAGCCCCTGCATATCCAGGTCCCACGGGGGCCTGGGGTGGTGGTGGCTGGTTCATTCTCTGTTGTCCCAAGGGGCCCCGGCCCATATTGGTTGGTCGTCTATCGCCCGGGGCAGACAGCGTGGCTGGAGACCGCCTCCCTCCCTGCTCGGCAGCTGTCCCTACCTCCACCACCACCCCGGCGTGGGAATGGGCCATCGGCTGTGCCCGTTCTGGATTTCGTGCTCTATCTCCGGAACTCTTTAACTTTAGTTTAGGGCTGGCCAAACGAAACCGGGTTGACCCAGATGCCTCAGACCCCTGCCAAGTGGTAGCTCGAGACTCCACCCCTTCAGCCCAG
This sequence comes from Arizona elegans, assembly GCA_022577455.1. NCBI lineage: Eukaryota > Metazoa > Chordata > Lepidosauria > Squamata > Colubridae > Arizona > Arizona elegans. The sequence goes on along the minus strand of JAKOOJ010000007.1, from coordinate 36,861,891 downwards.
GGCTGCCACGACGGGGCATCTCTAAAGCTACTCTCCCCAAAACGGTCTCTTAAGACATCCAAAGTAGAAGAGCTGAGTCCCTTTGAGTAGCTCCACTCGCCCCCCTCCTCGTCATCTACCCAGTGTCTCTCTCTCCAGCGCCGAAAAGGGTCACCTGATGAAGCAAAGGTAGAAACCTTCCCCCCTGAGACAGCTACTGCCGGGCTTTGCCACCAGTTCTCGGGGGGGGGGGAGGAGGTGTGTCAGTAAGCTTCGTCTCGGCTTCATCTGTTTCTCCCTCGTCCCTGCCAGGGTTTGGGGTCCGTTTCTTCAGTCTCACCATGGGTTGCAGCTCGACCGGGGCCGCCGGCTGGACGGTCGCCCCCTCCGCCAGCATCTCTGCCAACGTCTCCACCAATACCTCCGCACCGGGGTCCGTTCCCTCCGCCATTCCAAATCTCCAAACGCACCTCCAGGAAGAAATTAGAACGAAGGGAGCGCCAACTTTCTCTCAGCTCCTTGTCCCGCACAGCACGGAGACAGCAATAAAACACAGCTGGACACATCAACTGGAGAGTGAATCCTGGTTTAATGCTTTTCATCAGTTACGGAACAATGCCAAGCTACAAACTTTCAAAGTTGGTGCTGCGAGCATCCACCTCGCAGCGCTTTATATCCTAGTGCCCCACCCCCCTCTTGATGAACATGTGGCTCAGCTGTGTTGGGGTGAGTTGCAGCGACATTTCCGGTTTTCTCATTCCGGGTTTCTCCACGTCCTAAACGCAATCCCTCCACCGACGCCCCTCCACCATTTCCCGTGCCGCTTATTTCCTGTGCCCCCTCTACGTTGTGGTTTTGTTGGGGATGTGTTACTCTTTCCGATCTGCCTTCTCATCCCGGTTGTATGTCGGGCATGCCGGGCTCGACACATGCTTTTCTGAAATTTGTTGCCTCATCACAACCCCACAAAACAAAGCACCTTAGTGAACCATATCAACCACAATCAACACAAGTCTAACAGAGCAATATTAAAAATGTTACAGTTATTTTCCAGGTTAAATTGTCTATTTCAATGACTCCATGAGTTAAGGGCTGACAGTTTCTAAAATCTAAAATACAAAGTTAAGCATAATATGTTTACTATTTATGTATAATTGTTTACATATTTGAAATAAGAAAGATGCAGACATCTAGGGTTCCTTCTAGTTGATGAAAAGCTTTTTTAAAAAGCTGGTGTTAATTACCCTGCCTCCAAAGATGAATCACTTATTATGCCAACTAGCCAATTAGGTGAAAGTTCCACAGGTGAATAAATATTCTGACCCTTGTAACCTTTCCAAATGTCATTGTTCTGTCTATTTCTGCCTAGTTCCAATAAAGATAAGCTCCACAAAACAGCTGCCTAAGAATCTGAAAATAAAATCACAATTACAAAGTAGGAAGGCTGTAAAATAATCCCTAAAGGCTCCCTCATAGGAATTTCAGCTGTGAGTAATGCTGTTAAAAAATGTTACGAATTGTAGTTGGGAATTTAACAGGCTGTCAGACACAGTGAACAACAACAACAACAACAACAACAACAACAACAACAACTGAAGGACAATGATGAAGATGCACTGAAGTTAGTATATCAGGAAGGCTTACTGACTACTGGAGAGACAAACTGACCTTCAAGACCAAATGAAAAACAGAATGGAGATATGGGAAGACAAAGCACCACATGGCCAGTACATTAAAAAAAATAGCAGGGAAAGCAGATAATAACAAGATCTGGCAATGGCTAAGAGAAAGAAAGTTGAAGAAAGAGACTGAGGGACTAATTCTGGCTGCACAAGACCAAGCCTTAAGAACAAATGTATACAAAGCCAGAATTGAGAAGACAGTAACAAACAGTAAGTGCCGCCTATGCAAAGAAGCTGAGGAAATAGTGGACCACCTGGTAAGCTGCTGCAAGAAGATTGCACAGACCAACTGCAAGCAGCATCATGACAAAGTAGTAGCAATGGTGCACTGGAAGATCTGCAAGAGATATCATTTGCCTGCAGGCAAAAAATGGTGGGACCATAAAATAGAGAAAGTCATAGAAAATGAAGTTAAATTGCTCTGGAACTTTAGAATTAAAAAAGATAGGCACCTGCCACATGACACCCCAGACATAACAATTGTCAATAAGAAAGACAAAAAAGTCTGGATAGTTGATGTGGCAGTGCCTGGAGACAGCAGGATAGAAGAGAAAGAATTGGAGAAGATAACAAAATACAAAGACCTACAAATAGAAATAGAACAACTGTGGCAAAGGCAAGCAAAGGTAGTACCACTAGGTAGTGCAATCCCAAAACAACTGGAGCACTACTTGAACACCATAGGCATTGACAAATTTGCCATCCATCAATTGCAGAAAGCAGCTTTACTTGGAACAGCTTCCATTCTGTGACAATATCTATAACACCAAACATGTATAACAAACATCCAGATCTGCCTGTTCCAGGTCCTTGGTAAAGACTCAATAGGTAGACCGAAATGCCAAACCTAATCTGAACATCTGGCTAACTCTGCAATGAATACTACTAATACTAATACTACAGTAATTCTTCAATTGGAAAAAAATCACAAAATATCGCAACCTGGCCATTGAAACTAAACGATTATGGATGAAACGTGTAACAGTGATACCCATTGTCATCGGGGCACTTGGTACCATGTCTAAGAATTTTATAAGATGCATCAACAAATTGCAGCAGCTTCCTACAATAACACTAACAGAACTGCAAAAAACTGTGCTACTCGGAACATCATATATTTTAAGAAGATAATTGGTTGATATCTAGGACGCTGGCAGCAACCCGTATCAACCTAATCACCAGTCAAGGGTATTTGCGATACATTTTTAAATGTTCAGTTGACTGAGTTTCATGTTTAATTAATAAAAGAGATGATGATGATGACCACGATGATGATGATGATGATGATTTACTTTATTCATTAAACATGAAACTCAGTCAACTGAACATTCAAAAATGCATCACAAATACCATTGACTGGTGCTAATGGTTGATACGGGTTGCTGCAAGCATCCTAGGTATCAACCAAGTACCTTCTTAAGATGTACGATGTTCCAAGTAGCACATTTTTTTTTTGCAGTTCCACTGTGTTATTGTAGGAAACTGCCACTTATTGATGTATCTTATAAAATTCTTGGACATGGTACTAAGTGCCCCAATGACAATGGGTATCACTGTTACATGTTTCATCCATAGACGTGTAGTTTCAATGGCCAGGTCGCAATATTTCATGATTTTTTCCAGTTCTTTTTCTTCAACTCTGGCATCTCCTGGTACTGCGATGTCAATAAATTGTATGTTTCAGTTTTCAACAACTGTGATATCTGGAGTGTTGTGTTCCAAGTGATGATCTCTCTGTATTCGAAAGTTCCACAAGATTTTCACCTTCTCATTTTCTTTTTTTCTTTTTTTTTTATTGAAAAAGTTTTACAAATATCAATTTTCCCCCATTTCCCCCCATCCCTCCCTAACACCCCCAAGCCCTCCCCTCTCCCCGTGACTTCCCCAAGATGAAATCCATCCACATTATATTATATCATACTTTACCACCCCTCTATTTTCCCCCCTGTGCACTATACATTTCTACATAACAATAAGCTATTTTGCCCCCTATAAACTATACATTTCTACACAACATTTAGCTAAAAGCTATCTGGTACTTCCTAGTTTGGTATTTATTCTGCGCATAATCTATCCATTTCTTCCACTCCCACACATAAATCTCTTGAGTCCGGTCTTTTAAGTATGCTGATATCTTCGCCATTTCTGCAAAACTGGCCATCTTCAAAGTCCATTCTTGAATTGTAGGCATATCATCCCTTTTCCAATATTGACCAATCAGTAACCTAGCTGCTGTCACCATATACAATAGCAACTTTGTTTCACCCACTGAAAAACCCTTAACTATACCCAGTAAAAACAATTGAGAAGAAAATTGAATTGTTTTCTTCAAGACATTTTGCATAACCCACCAAATTTTTATCCAAAAAGCCTTTGCTTTCTTGCATGTCCACCATATATGATAATATGTAGCATCTAAACAATCACAACTCCAACATTTCGGTTGAACATTAGGATACATACATGACAATTTCTTAGGATCTAAATGCCACCTATAAAACATTTTATAAAAATTTTCCCTCAAATTCTGCAACTGTGTAAATTTAACATTCTGAACCCATATTTTTCCCAAGTTTCCATCATAACTGGTTCTCCAAAAATTTTTGCCCATTTTATCATACAATCTTTAACCAATTCATTTTCTGAGTCTCTTTCTAACAAAACATTATAAACCCTCTTAATATGCATTGGGCCTTTGTCTTTTATCTGTCTAACCAATTCTTCTTCATGCAACATTAAACCAGTTTTTTGATCTTCTCTCCATCTCAATTGAAGTTGATTATACTGTAACCAAGTTAAATTGATCCCTTCTTCCAACAGCGTGTTCAATGTCTTTAGTTGCCATCTGCCCCATCATTAAAAAGTACTTCTTTGTATGAAAACCCCCCGAGTGACTTTATATTTATATTCCGTATAATGTGACCAAGATCCAACCACAACGGTATTTTATAATCCCATTTGAATCGGTGCTTCTTCCATACTCTCATCAAGGAGCTTCTAAGTATATGGCTATTAAATGCTTTATCCACCTTATTATCATAAAATAAATATGCATGCCAACCAAATTCAAGATCATAACTCTCAATATTCAATATTCCAGTCTTTGTCCTTCCAAACCAGTCACTTGCTTGTGTAAATGCTGCAGCTTCATAATAGAATCGCAGATTTGGAAGTTTAAGAACACCCCTTTCACGCACATCTTGCATAATTTTCAATTTAACTCTTGGCTTTTTCTCATTCCAAACAAACTTATTCACTCCTTTTTGCCATTCCGTCAAGTATTTATCACTTTTAAGCACCGGAATCATTTGAAACAAAAATAAAAATCTAGGTAGAACATTCATTTTAACTGCTGCTATTCTTCCAAGTAAAGACAGCTGCAGTTTTTTCCAGGTTTCCATATCCTTTTGTACCTTTCGCCACAATTATTATTATAATTATTATAATTATTTTGAAACAGTTTTATATTTGAATCTGCAACTTACACTCCTAGATATCTCACCTTTGATACTATTTCAAAGCCTGCCTTCCTTTCCAATTCCTTCTTTTGATCAACTGCCATATTTTTAACTATCATCTTGGTTTTTTTCTGATTCAGTCTAAATCCTGATACCATACCATAGTCTTTTATAATGTCTTTCATCTGGATTATTGATTCCATCGGCTGTGTTAGGGTAACAACCAGATCATCTGCAAATGCCCTTATTGTGTAATCCTCTTGCCTTATCACTATTCCCTTCAAAGTGCTCGAGTCCCGTATTGTATTCAACAAGACTTCTAATGTTAAAATAAATAACAATGGGGATAACGGACAACCTTGTCTTGTTCCTTTTTCAATATTGAAATCTGTTATCAAACTTCCATTAATAATAATCTGTGCCCTTTGTTCTTGATAAATTGCTGAAACCGCCTGTATAAATTGATCCCCAAAGTCCATCTTTTTTAAAGTCTTTAACAGAAAATTCCAATCCATTCTATCAAAGGCCTTCTCCGCATCTAAGAAAACCAGCACTGCAGGGATCTGTTTATTCTTCTCAAGATATTCCAATAAATCTATAACTTGCCTTACATTGTCCTTCATATATCTGCCTTCTATAAATCTCGCTTGGTCACAATGGATCACCTCTTGGATAACTGGCATCAACCTGTTGGCTAATACTTTTGCAAATATTTTATAGTCATTATTCAGAAGAGATATTGGTCTAAAATTCTCAGGTTTTTTAGGACCTATTTGCTCTTTCAGTATCAAAGAAATATAAGCTGTTTTCCATGATGGAGGTATTTTACCCCCTTGTTGTATGCTACAAAATAAGTCTTTAAGATGTTCAATCATTTCTGCTTGTAAGGTTTTATAGTACACCACAGTTAAACCATCCGTTCCTGGAGCTTTAGCTGTTTTCAGTTGTTTAATAGCAACAATAATCTCCTCAGCTGTTATTGGTAAACTCGTTCTTTCCTTTTGATCATTTGAAATTTGTATAACTCTCTTTTCTTCTAGATATTTATTTATAAGTTCATTCTGTATATCATCTTTAGCATATAGTTTGGTGTAATAATCTAAAAAGGCTTCTTTGATTAGTCTTTGTTGAAATACTTCCTTCCCTCTATACTCAATACTCCCAATAGTCCGAGTACTCTGCTGTTTCCTCAGTGTGTAAGCCAACCACCTTCCCGGTTTATTGGCATTACAAGATGTATTGTGTTTCGCAAATTGTAAGTTAGTTGCTGCTTGTTCCGCTATGAGCATATGGAATTGATCTTTCAAAAAAAAATTTTTATTGAAAAAGTTTTACAATTACATTTTCTCCCCAATTTCCCCCCCCCCCAACCCTCCCTCACCTCCCTAACCCTCCCTAACCCCCCCTAACCCACCCCTCCCCCCCGGACTTCCACAGAATATAATCCAAATCAACATCCCCTTTTTATAAAACTTGAACCCCTCCACCCCCTGTATATTTTTGACATCTTCACAAAATTCAAAGATTCTATCTCTATATAATACTTTCAATTAAAAGCTATCTGATAGTTCCTAGTTTGATATTTATTCTGCACATAATCTATCCATTTTTTCCACTCCCATACATAAGTCTCTTGTGAGCGATCTTTTAGATATGCTGAAATCTTCGCCATCTCTGCAAAGCTGGCCATCTTCAAAGTCCATTCCTCAATAGTAGGCATAACTTCATTTTTCCAATATTGACCTATCAATAATCTCGCTGCTGTTATCATATACAATATCAACTTTGTTTCACCCAATGTAAAACCCTTAACTATACCCAATAAAAACAATTGTGGAGAAAACTGAATTTTTTTCTTCAAAACATTCTGCATAACCCACCAAATTTTTATCCAAAAAGCCTTCACTTTCTTACAAGTCCACCACACATGATAATATGTGGCATCTAGGCAATCACATCTCCAACATTTTGGTTGAATATTAGGATACATACACGACAATTTCTTAGGATCTAAATGCCATCTATAAAACATTTTATAAAAAATTTCCCTCAAATTCTGCGACTGTGTAAATTTAACATTCTGAACCCATATTTTTTCCCATGTTTCCAACATCACTGGTTCTGCAAAATTTTGTGCCCATTTAATCATGCAATCTTTAACCAATTCAGTTTCTGAATCCCTTTCTAACAAAACATTATAAAGCCTTTTAATATGCATTGGACCTTTCTCTTTTATATGTCTAACCAATTCTTCCTCATGCATCATTATACCAATTTTTTGGTCCTCTTTCCATCTCAATTGAAGTTGATTATACTGTAACCAAATTAAATTAATCCCTTCTTCCAACAGTGTTTCTAAAGTCTTCAGTTGCCATCTGCCCGCATCTGCAAAAAGAACTTCTTTATATAAAACCCCCCCGAGTGACATTATATTTGTATTCCACATGATATGACCAAGATCCAGCCATAATGGTATTTTATAATCCCATTTGAGTCGGTGCTTCTTCCAAACTCTCATCAAAGAGTCTCTAAGTATGTGGCTTTTGAATACTTTATCCACTTTGTTCTCATAAAATAAGTAAGCATGCCAACCAAATTCAAGATCAAAATTTTCTATATTCAATATTCCAGTCTTTTTTCTTCCAAACCAATCGCTTGCTTGCATCAAAGCTGCTGCTTCATAATATAATTGTAGGTTTGGAAGTTTAAGACCTTCCCTTTCTGGAACATCTTGCATAATTTTCAGTTTCACTCTCGGTTTTTTCTTGTTCCAGACAAACTTATTCAGTCCTCTTTGCCATTCTTTCAGTTGTTTATCACTTTTAAGCACTGGAATCATTTGAAACAAAAAAAGAAATCTTGGCAAAATGTTCATCTTAACTGCTGCTATTCTTCCAAGTAGAGACAGCTGCAGTTTTTTCCAAGTCTCCATATCTTTCTGTACATCTCGCCACAACACCTCATAATTATTTTGAAACAATTTTATATTTGATTCTGCAACCTGAACTCCTAGATATTTAACCTTTGGTACTATCTCAAAACCTGCCCTGCTTTCAAGTTCGTGTTTTTGATCTTGTGTCATATTTTTAACTATCATCTTAGTTTTTTTCTGGTTCAGTCTAAATCCTGATACTGTACCATAGTCTTTTATAATGTCTTTCATCTGGATTATTGATTCCATCGGCTGTGTTAGGGTAACAACCAGATCATCTGCAAATGCCCTTATTGTGTAATCCTCTTGCCTTATCACTATTCCTTTCAAGGTGCTCGAGTCCCGTATTGTATTCAACAAGACTTCTAATGTTAAAATAAATAACAATGGGGATAACGGACAACCTTGTCTTGTTCCTTTTTCAATATTGAAATCTGTTATCAAACTTCCATTAATAATAATCTGTGCCCTTTGTTCTTGATAAATTGCTGAAACCGCCTGTATAAATTGATCCCCAAAGTCCATCTTCTTTAAAGTCTTTAACAGAAAATTCCAATCCACTCTATCAAAGGCCTTCTCCGCATCTAAGAAAACCAGCACTGCAGGGATCTGTTTATTCTTCTCAAGATATTCCAATAAATCTATAACTTGCCTTACATTATCCTTCATATATCTGCCTTCTATAAATCCCGCTTGGTCACAATGGATCACCTCTTGGATAACTGGCATCAACCTGTTGGCTAATACTTTTGCAAATATTTTATAGTCATTATTCAGAAGAGATATTGGTCTAAAATTCTCAGGTTTTTTAGGACCTATTTGCTCTTTCGGTATCAAAGAAATATAAGCTGTTTTCCATGATGGGGGTATTTTACCCCCTTGTTGTATGTTACAAAATAAGTCTTTAAGATGTTCAACCATTTCTGCTTGCAAAGTTTTATAATACACCGCAGTTAAATCATCCGTCCCAGGAGCTTTAACTGTTTTCAATTGTTTAATTGCGGCCATAATCTCCTCAACTGTTATAGGATAATCCATTCTCTCCTTTTGTTGACTGGTAATTTTTGTAACTCTTTTATTTTCTAGATATTTCTCTGTAAGTCCATTCTGTGTATCATCTTTGGCATATAGTTTGGTATAATAATCCACAAAAACTTCTTTAATTAATTTTTGTTGGGAAATTTCCTTCCCCCCAGTATCAATACAATCAATAATCCATGTACTCTGTTTCTTCCTTAATGTATAAGCCAGCCATCTGCCCGGTTTATTAGCGTTGCAAAATGTATTGTGTTTTGCAAATTGTAAATTTGTTGCTGTTTGCTCTGCCATAAGCATTTGAAATTGATCTTTCAAAAGTTTTATAGCTCCTCGTATTCTTTCATCTGTTGGGTTTTTTATAAGTAACTATTCTTTATTCTTTATTTCTGCTTCCATTTCATCTCTTTTCTTTTGTCGGTTTAATTTGTGTTTAGAGTTCATATGGATGAGTACCCCTCTCATATACGCTTTACTCGCATCCCACACAATTTCAATAGGAGTACCCTTATTCAGATTCATTTCAAAAAATTCTTTCATCTGCTTTTTAAGTTCTGTTATATTCTTTTCATATCTAAACAAATTTTCATTTAATCTCCATGATCTTCTCTCACTCTTTCCCATCTCAATTTCTATCCATACCGGGCTATGGTCAGTTAAAGTCCTTGGAAAAATCTTTGTTCTTTTTGTTTTGACAAGTAAATCAGTTGATAGTAAAATAAAATCAATCCTAGAAAAGGATCTGTGTCTATCTGAAAAAAAAGTAAAGTCCAATTCTTTTGGGTTATGTATTCTCCAAATATCTTTTAGTTCCAAATCTTCTTTCATATCGAAAAAATCTGTGGTAGTTTAACACATGACTTTGCCAAGCTCTTTTTATCTTTTTTAAGATCTATTACTCCATTCCAATCTCCCATAGTTAAAATAGATCTATAATCCCATTGCAATATTTTGGAATACAATATTTTATAAAAATTTTCTTGTTGTTGATTAGGAGCATAAATTCCAATCACCAGAATTGGACCATTATCTGTATAAAGTTCAACTGCTATATATCTTCCACAATCATCTGCTTCTATAATTTTAGCTGACAATCTTTTGTTTATATAAATCACCACACCATTCTTTTTTTCCAAATTTGAAGCTATAAGGTGTGTTCCTAGTTTTGGATTTATCAAATATTTTTGATCTTGCGTTCTAACATGAGTTTCTTGTAAGCAAATTATATCATTATTAAATTGTCTCAGGTATGTAAATAATTTCTTCCTTTTCTGTGGTGAGTTTAGTCCATTCACATTCCAAGATAAAAACTTAATCGTCATCTAGGCTTTTTTGAAGCGACGAGCAGAATTGCCGAATATCTCCCGAGCCTGTAGTCTTCGGCTTTGCTCCCCCCATGGCTTCACATTCTTGTATATTGCTCTTGACTCCTTTCTTATATTGTTGTGGCTTGGTCCTTTCCTGTTGTTGTTTTTCTTTGAGTTGCTTAGAAATTGCTCGAGTTACACACTGATCTTTAGCTTCAGCCATCCGGACTAGCTCCAAAGCCACATCTCTTGTAGTCTTAGGTGGGTCAATCACAATTTTCGAAGGAAGGTCCAGCAGGGGCTCCTCCAGAAAACCTCCTGTAGCTCCCTGCAGTCCCATTGCCTCTGATTCCCCCTGCTTAAGCTGCTCTTCCATCTCTTGCTGGAGTTGCTTCTCCTTGTCACTCTCCTTTATCTCCAACACAGTAGATGTACGTGGGGATGGTGAACTTTCTTTAAAAACATTAGAATAAAATTGTTCCGCCTTCTCAACAGTGTTTAATCGATATCTTTCTCCATTATACCTCAAAATTATGCCAGTTGGAGCATCCCACCGGAATGAAATTTGTTGTCTTTTTAATTCATTCACTAGAAATCCAAAATCTTTTCTATCTTTTAACATCTTAGGTGGTAGCTCTTTATAAACTCCAATCTGTGTTCCCTCCACTTGCACAGCAGAGAGGAAACACTTTTGCAGAATATCATTTCTCATTCTTCTATCTGTAAAATATATCACAACATCTCTAGGCAATTGTCTTTGTCTGGCCACCCACGAATTCACTCTGTAAATTTTATCCATTTTGCAAAAAATCTCTTCAGGGCTAATCTTTAACAGCACCGCTAAGGCATCAGCAGAAATCTGTCTCAAATCTTGTCTATCGTTCTCTTTAATGCCTCTCAGCTTTATAGCAAATTCCATGGACCTGAACTGCATCATTGTAATTTCATTCTCAAATCTCTGCATTTTATTATCAGCATCAAAAAGTTTATAGTCAGTTTCCTTCATTTTGACATCCATTTCTGATTTAAATTCTTCCACCTTAGCATCCATTTTGATAATTGCCTCAGACAATCCAGACACCACTGTCATTAATTTTTTAGTCACCTTATACTTTTCTTGCACCACCTCTTTAATTTCTTTAATCTCCTGCTTAATTTCCTTTTGTGACTTTTCAAATTTCTCATCCAGAGCCTGAGTAATAAAATTCTTTAAGCTTTCAAAGTCCATCTCTTTTTTCTGGCTCTGCTGGCTAGGAGGCTGCTGTTCTGGTTTATGTGTGGGGGATCCCCCCCCCCGGCTGCCTTCCCTTCCTGTTTAGTCTGCTTAGAAGCCATCCTGCCACGTAGGCTAGCTTTTCCAAAAAAGTAGATCCTTTTTCCCTTTCTTCCACCACAGAATCCTCTAAAAAAATCCCCCAGGTTTAGTCAAATTAGGGGTGAAATTAAAGTTGAAGCAAGATCAGGCTTGTTCTTTAGAAAAAAAAAAGATTTTTCCTTTCTTTTCCTCCACTTGTTACAGACAGCGCAACTTTGTAGCTGAAATAACTTGCTAATCCACTCTCGCTTTCAGCTCGTTAACACTGAAGCCGGGCGCCATTTTCAGGCGACTTTCACACACTCACTCTCCTGCTTTAAACTTGATCACAGGGCTAATAATACTTGCAGTTTTGGAGGTTCAAGTTGTTATTCCACCCTGGTTGTTTGAGTTCGTTTTATTTTAGATGAAAAAGGTTGCTCCTGCCGCCTTGCTCTGCGCTAGGCAGACTCGTCCCATGCTGTCCGGAGTCTCAGCGAGCTGGAAGGGAGCCGCGCCTGTTTCCTCCCCAGAAACAGCTGACTGGGGGCTCACAGGGGCTCAACCTGTCTCTCGCCCACTCTCTTCCACAAATCCTTTGGATTGGGGAACTTCCAAGCCGCTTCTCTGGATCGAAGCGGCTCTAACAGGCAGTGGGGCTGGCGGTCCAAAAACGGGACCGTCTTTCAGCAGCAGGAAGCAAACCGGAAGTCTCCGATCTTTCAAAAGTTTTATAACTCCTTGTAATTTTTCATCTGTTGGATTTTTTATAAGCAACTGCTCTTTTTTCTTTATCTCCCCTTCCAATTCTAATCTTTTTCTTTATCGATTTGATTTATGTTTAGAATTCATATAAATCAGTACCCCCCGCATATACGCCTTGCTCGCATCCCAAACAATTTCAATAGGGGTACCCTTATTCAAGTTCATTTCAAAAAATTCCTTCATTTATTTTTTAAGTTCATTTACATTCTTTTCATATCTAAACAAATTTTCATTTACTCTCCAAGATCTTCTCTCATTCTTTCCCATTTCTATTTCTATCCATACCGGGCTGTGGTCAGATAAAGTCCTTGGAAATATCTTTGTTTTCTTTGTTTTTGAGAGTAAATCGACTGTAAGTAAAATAAAATCAATCCTAGAGAAGGAGTCTATCTGAAAAAAAAGTAAAGTCCAGGTCTTTTGGGTTATGCACTCTCCATATATCTTTCAATTCCAAATCTTCTTTCATATTGAAAAAATCTGTGGTAGTTTAACACATGACTTTGCCAAGCTCTTTTTATTTTTTTTAAGATCTATTACTCCATTCCAATCTCCCATAATTAAAATAGATCTTTAATCCCATTGCAATATTTTGGAATACAATATTTTATAAAATTTTTCTTGTTGTTGATTAGGAGCATAAATTCCAATCACCAGAATTGGACCATTATCTGTATAAAGTTCAACTGCTATATATCTTCCACAATCATCTGCTTCTATAATTTTAGCTGGCAATCTTTTGTTTATATAAATCACCACTCCATTCTTTTTCTCCGAATTTGAGGCTATAAATTGTGCTCCTAATCTAGAATTTATCAAATATTTTTGATATTGTGTCCTAATATGAGTTTCTTGTAAACAAATAACATCATTATTAAATTGTCTCAAGTAATGAAATAATTTCTTTGTTTTCTGTGGTGAATTCAATCCGTTCACATTCCAAGATAGAAATTTAATTGTCGTTTGGATTCTCCTGAAGCGATAAGAGCATTTGCTGAAGTTTCTGTTCCAGACCAGAAGTCTTCGGCTTAGCTCCTCCCATGGCTTCAAGTTCTTGTGTTTTGCCCTTGACTCCCTTCTTGTCTTGTGGTGGCTTAGGCCTCTGCTGTTGTTGTTTTTCTAGAATTTGCTTATAGGCTGCTCGAGTTATACGCTGATCTTTAGCTTGACAGGACATCAAATCAAGATCCAACACTACTTCTCTTGTATCTTTAGGTGGTCCAGCTATAGCCTTTAAGGGAAGATCCAGCAACGGCTCATCCAGAAAGCCCCCTGTAGCTCCTTGTGATTCCATTGCCTCCATCTCCATCTGCTTCCGCTGTTCTTCAGTCTCTTGTTCAAATTGCTTCTCTTTATCACCCTCCTTTATATCTAACATTGATGATGTACATGGAGATGTTGAACCAGCTTTGAAAACATTAAAGTAAAATTCTTCTGCTTTTTCAACAGTATTTAATCAATATCTCTCTCCTTGAAACCTGAATATTATACCAGCGGGTGCATCCCATCTAAATGGAATTTCTTGTTTCTTTAATTCAGTCACCAAAAATCCAAAATCTTTTCTATCTCTTAACATCTTGGGCGGAAGCTCTTTATAAATCCCAATCTCCCTTCCATCCACTTGTTTAGTAGAAACAAAAGACTTTTGCAAAATATCATTTCTTATTCTTCTATCTGTAAAGTAAATCACCACATCTCTAGGTAGTTGTCTTTGCCTTGCCACCCAAGAGTTCACTCTGTAAACCTTGTCAATCTTACAAAAAATCTCTTCAGGACTAACCTTTAACATCACAGCCAGGGCATCTGCACAAACCCTTCTCAAATCTTCTCTGTTATTTTCCTTTATACCTCTCAGTCTCACAGCAAACTCCATAAATCTAAATTGCACCATTGTCACTTCATTTTCAATTCTTTGTGTTTTATTATCCACATTAGAAATTTTATAATCAGTTTCCTTCATTTTGGATTCTACTTCTAAATTAAGTTTTTCCACCTTTTTATCAACCTGGATAACTACTTCTGACAAGCCAGTCACAACTGTCAGGATGTCCTGTTTCACCTTGTCATACTTTTCTTGAACCACCTCTTTAATTTCCTGTTGGGATTTCTTAAACTTCTGATCCATAATTTTATCTTGTTTCATCAGAGCCGCGACAATAAATTCTTTCAGGTCATCAAAACCAGCCTCCTTTCCCAAACTTCCCAAGCGTTTAGGACTACGTGATGTATCAGCGGATTATGCGAGCAGATCCCAGTAAGGTGGCTTTCTGCAGCTGACCAATGGTGATCTTGTCAGTGCCAATTGTTTTTAAGTGCTTGCCTAGGTCTTTAGGCACAGCACCCATGTGCCGAGTACCACTGGAACCACCTGCCAGAGTCAGGTGGCAGAGTTTATGCCAGAGTCTCTGCAATTCAATTCTCAAGTCCTGATAGCTGGTGACTTTTTCAAGTTGTTTCTCATCGCCAGGTATGGCAATGTCGACGATCCACACTTTTTTCTTCTCCACAATGGTGATATCCAGGATATTGTGTTCCAAAACTTTGTCAGTCTGTATTCGGAAGTCCCACAGTAGTTTTGCATGCTCGTTTTCGACCACTTTTTCAGGCTTATGATCCCACCAGTTGTTTGCTACAGGCAGATGGTAGTTGTGACACAACTTCCAGTGGACCATCTGAGTAACTGTGTTGTGACGTTGTTTGTAGTCAGTCTGAGCTATTGTCTTGCAACCGCTCAGTATGTGATCAATGGTTTCATCCACTTCTTTGCAGAGTCTGCATTTGGGATCATCAGCAGATTTTTCTATTCTGGCTTTGATTACATTCGTTCTGATGGCTTGTTCCTGGGCTGCAAGAATCAGGCCTTCTCTTTCTTTCTTCTGTGTTCCGTTGGTCAGCCATAACCAGATTGTTGTTGTTGTTGTTATTGTTGTTGTTGTTGTTGTTGTTGTTGTTGTTGTTATTATTATTATTATTATTATTATTATTATTATTATTATTATTCAGTACAACCAATTCAAGTAACAAGAAGTCATATTCTAATTTGGAGAGTGGTCCAAGCCCTACAATGTGCCATCAGGTAAAAAGGGTTGAGCAGTGAAGATTAGTATGTGTCTTCAATAGAAGAAGTTATCTGGTATCTAAGTAGGTAATTTCTGCTGTACAAGGGCATATCTTGAAACTTTTCTCTTGAAAATGATGGGCTATTTTCTGATTTATGTTCCTTTGGCTTCTTTTTTCTCGTTTGTACTGCAAGCAGATCTTTTTGGACCTTCAACTGAATACTGTAGGTGTCAACCCTGAAGTGGTCTTGGCTGAGATTTCTATGGGTGCATTACTTAGAATGCTAACATCAGGCTTCAACAATTCTAGACTAATGGACTGAAGCTGAACAGGCTGGCTCTTTGCCATTATTTTCAATCAACAGCTACAAGCTACTAGAAAATTATTGAAATCTGTGACAAAACTTCAAACTTACAATACAGGCAAGGAGATTTCACATTTGGAGCACTTATAGCAAGTATACCTTCAGATTTGGAGAAAGTTGTGTTTACCATAGCATGGAAAAGTTATGCCAGCTTCTTTTCACTTGGGGATTCAATAAAATGTTTATTTTGACCTAGGGTGCCTACACATTTACTGTATGTCAGAGGACAGCTGCTCCAGAACATAAATTATTTGGGTTCCTTCTCTACTGATCTAAATGTTAAATGCATGTTGTCAAGAAAGATGAAAAAGTAATAAAGATGTTTCTCATCAATGTAAAGCAAATCTTTTTAAAGAATTTCTTCATTTGACAGGTCCACTATCTTTTGCTTAGAGCCTCACTGTGTCCTGCCATCAAAGGACTAGGGGGCAGGGATAGTGGGGGGGGACGACAAATGGGCAACCTGTATGCAAATTGTATGTAAATTCAGGAGGGGCAATGACAGCTGAGGAAAAGCAGAGCAATATGGCACCAGTTCATGATAGGTATCTTCATGGCTGTTTGCCCTAAGTGTGGAAATTTACCAGCCAAACACCTCAGTGTTCCCAAAACATCTCGGTGGCATCTCACTGGCTGGATTTGGACTGGTCATGGGAGAGGGATGGGAATGAAGGAAATAATTTTGTATTGATGCATGGTAATCCACCTGAATTTATTACAACCAGCATCTCTTAGTAAAAAATACCTTTCACTTCAACGAAATGGAGTTTTCTTCCCTAAGGGATCAGACTGGGGCAGGTCTGACATTAGGTGGAATCTGCAGTTGTGGTAATTCAGAGAGGACATCACTTTAACCATAGGGACCATGCACATGATGTTGGCTCAATGGAATGATCAGGAAGAGACCAGATGCCTGGGGGGAGGCTTCGTCCAGACCTCCTCCGGGACTGGATCTCTCTGAGTTGATAGAAGAAGAAGAAAGCTGTGGTGACCCACTGAAACCCAGGTGATCTGGGTGTTGGGAAGAAGGAAGATTGGGAAGAGAGACACATACAGATGACCTTCACCTGTGGGAGACACAGCAGCCATTAATGGGAATAGCAAGTGGAGCTGGAAAAACTGGAGGAAGAATAGGTGAACAAAGAGCATCACCAGGCCAACGGAATGATGGAGCAGCCATAAACTTCATGCGGGGTGCTTTTGAAAAGCTCAAGGCAAGTGAAATCCTCACTCAAGCTGTACAAACTGATGGCCAGTCACCTCCAGCCACCGTGACTAATGCATCAAGCCACTGGCAGTCTTGAAGCCAATTCCACAGCAGCAATGACCTCTGTGACCCCAGCACCTGGGTGGCACTCAATTCACCCCTCCCTCCCATGGGATTGGCACCAGCAGTAAGATCCCACCACTGGGCATGAAGTTTAAAGGGGATTTCTAGCAACTGGAGTTCTTCCTAGCCCAGGTTTGGACCTACATGCAGGGATATGGTCTGGAGATAACTACAGAAGACAGCAAAATGAGATTTGTCACTATGGACCTCGTAGGGGCCACAGCACAGGGATGATTATGCTCCACAACAGTAATGCTCCAGAGATGAGAAACTTCAATTGATTCATGATGGTACTCCACAAGCATTTCGAAGACCCCCTAGCCAACCCCAAAGCTAGAGATCACATCAAGACCATCAGCCAGAGATGGAGAGGGGTGGCTGAGTACACCCAGGAGTTTCATGACCTGGCTTGCAGGCTCACCGACTGGCTGCAAGACATCCTCATGGGCGGTTTCAAAGATGGGCTGTGTGATGAGGTTTAACAACACCTGCATCTCCAGGGGTGCTCCCCTAGCTTTCATGGCTGGTATATTCTGGCAGAGGAGGTGGCAGTCAACCTAGGCTGAAAAAGTATTGCCCAGGGAATTGGTGGGAAAAATCCTTCCCAGAAGAAGGAAGCAGCAAATGTGCAGCTAAACATACAGAGCCCTCAGCAATGCTCCGCTGCCTGCTTCAAGTACAGGAAAGAGGGGCATAGGGCTACTAAATGGAAATCCAATTGTTCTGCCAAAAAGGAGGAGGAGGAGGAGGAGGAGGAGGAGGAGGAGGAGGAGGAGGAGGAGGAGGAGATGAGGGAGGAGAAGCCTGCCAAGCTGCCACTGTGAACTTGTGAGACAGCTCTGGAAGGAGTGGAAGTTATAGAGTTCACTCCATCCCCCAAGGATGGCAAGAGAACTCCAACTAGCCCAGTACAGGGACTTGGGGGGAAAGGATATTTACTCCGATGATGATGCCCTGGTAAGTGGCCCAGACATTTACTCTGGTGACAGTCCCCATTGAACTGGTAGTCCAATCATCAGGACAAAAAGCCAACCTACTGGCTCAGGACTCAGGTTGCACCAAATGCCTGGTCAACCCTGCCCTGGTTGGAAAGCTGAAGGTGCTGGTGGCATTTTCTCAGCTGAAAGGCTCTGTATAACAGGGGTATCCCAGCAAAGTTTGTCACCGAGCCAACATAAATGTGGATGGGGGTACCCACAGAGACTCTGAGTTTTATCATAGCACCAGGCATGGAAAGACCCCTGGTGCTGGGATTTGCATGGCTATGGAAATGGAAACCTATGTAGAGGAGAGGGTTGCTTAAAATCCAGTGAGCTGAAGCGAAAGGAAAACTAGGAAGGGATTTATGGGGCCCAAAGCCAAGGCAGGCAGTGGGGGCTGCAATTCAGGAGTGAAAGAAGGCTGGCCCTTGGATTCCACAGGAGTACTAGGACTTGCGGGATGTGTTTAGCAATAAGAACTCAGACAAGCTCTCATCCCACCAGCCAACTGACTGCTCTATAGAAATCCTGCCAGGAACCAAATTGCCTAAGCCCAAGCTATATTCAATGACTCCTAGAGAACTGCAGGTCTTATAGGCATTTATAGACAAAAAGTTAAAATGGGGGTTCATCCAATCTGCCTGACCCAGGGTGGCTGCTCCAGTCCTGTTCAGAGGGGAAAAAAAGATGGGTCCCTTTTTCTATGCATAGACTATAAATGGCATGTGTGTTGAAAATGTCTACCCATTGCCCCTAATGAAGGTGTTAGTCCATCTAGCAAAGGGAAGATTTTTACTAAACTGGTCTTGCGAGACGCATATTACCAAGTCAGAATTGAAATGGGTGATAAGTGGAAAATAGCATTTAACTACCTTCTGGGATGTTCTCAATTCAGAGTTCTCCCTTTTGGACTGCCAGGGGACCCTGCTGTATTCATGCAGCTGATAAATGAACTGCTGCATGAGCACTTATACAAGATGGTGTTGGTTTACTTAGATGACATACTGATCTATATTAAAACCATGGCACCTGCCATCAAAGGACTAGGGGGGAGGGATGGGGCGGGGGGACAAATGGGCATGTTATGTGGGAATTTGGGAGGAAATTCCCACATAATTCATCTGAGGAAAAGTAGAGCAACATGGAACCAGTTCATGACAGGTATCTTCATGGCTGTTTGCCCTGAGTGTGAAAATTTACCAGCCCAAACACCTCAGCATTCCCAAAACATCTCGGTGGCATCACATTTGCTGGGTTTGGACTGGTCATGGTGGAGGGACAGGAATGAAGGAAATAGTTTTGTATCGATGCACAGGAAACTCAGATTCCACTTGATTCCAGCATCTCTTAATAAAAGTACTTTTCACTTCAATGAATTGGAGTCACGGGTTTTTCTTCCTTAAGGGATCAGTCTGGGGCTGGTCAGACATTAGGTGGAATCTGCCTGTGAAAGAAAATTTTACAAATGTGTTAGGGTTCCAAGTAACAGACCCAAAGCAATCAAAACTCAAAGGCTTAGACTTTCCCCAAAGTATGAATATATTAGGAATGTTGTATTGGCACAGCTGGTGAAAACCTGACTCTGAAGGACCTGGAGTTTTCCCCACCCAAATCAAAACCCCAAGTTCTTGCCCCCAGATCATAAATCCATCACATGACCCAATCAGTTTGCAGTCCCAGCTCTGGCTGGCTCTTGTCCACGCCCCTCCAACACCTGGTAAAGTGTCCTTGCTCCCACAGGAAAGAATGTTATTTTGGCTACACATTCTCCCAGCTATCTCCATCTCCCTCCTCATGTTCCCACAGCTCCAAACAGCCTGGCTGTGGCAACCCTGAAAATGCTCCCAAAATGGCTTCAAGGCTGACACTTAAGTTTGCAAGTAAACATTAGGTATTGAAGGACAGATATTTATACAGGTATTCAAATAAAAACGTTCATATAAGTATATCTAACAGGAAATTATCTTTGAATATAATTTAAGTAGAGACTGATATGTAGATTTTTGCCGGCTCAATTTCAGTAAATCATTAATCTGTAGAGTTTGAAGCAAGAAGTATCTAATCCAGACCTCTTTAATATTCAATGAAACCATTTAAATTGTCCACAAGAAATGGCTGTCCAGCTTCTTAAAAACTTCCAGAGATAGAGAATGCATAACTACAGTTTGCTGTTTGACTATTTTACAATTATTGTAAGATGATTTTTCCTTATAGTTAAATAAAATCTAAGTAGTATCAACCAGGGGTGAAATCTAAAATTTGTTACTACTGGTTCTGTGGGCGTGGCTTGGTGGGAGGTAATGTGACTGGGTGGGCATGGCCAATTTTTTTTTAACTTTTAAAAGCATTTTATCTACAACCTTAAGAGATTGCAGAAAAAAATGCTTTTAGAGGCCTCTGGCGATCAGGCAACTGAGCTGGGATTGCCAGAGGCTTTTAAAGGCATTTTTTTTTCTACAACCTCTTCGGCCGAAGAGATTGCAGAAAAAAAATGCTTTTAGAAGCCTCTGATGATCTCAGCTGAGCCACCTGATCATCAGAGGCTTTTTAAAATTATTTTTAAAAGCATTTTTTTGGCCAAAGAGGTTGTAGAAAAAATGCTTTTAAAAGTAAAAAAAACAACAACCTCTGATGATCGCGCAGCTCAGCTGGGCATGGGCGGGGGGGCAGGGATTTTTGCTACCAGTTCTCCGAACCACCCGCCACCATCGCTACTGGATCAGGCAATCCAGTCCGAACCGGGAGCATTTCACCCCTGGTATCAACCCATTTCTAGTTCTAATTTCTGTGGCCATGGAAAGTCCGCCCTTAAGGAGGCGGTGGTGAGACCCCTCCTCAAGAAGCCTTCCCTGGACCCGGCAATATTGGCTAATTATCGTCCAGTCTCCAACCTTTGTTTTGTAGTGAAGGTTGTTGAGAGTGTGGTTGCGGGACAGCTTCCCCAGTACCTGGATGAAGCGTCGTATCTGGATCCATTCCAGTCGGGTTTCAGACCTGGGTACAGCAGGGAAACGGCATTGGTCGCATTGGTTGATGTTCTCTGGAGGGCTCGGGACAGGGGTTGCTCCTCTGTCCTGGTCCTGTTAGATCTCTCAGAGGCTTTTGATACCATCTACCATGGTATCATGCTGCACCGGTTGGAAGAGTTGGAGGTGGGAGGCACCGTACTAAGGTGGTTCTCCTTTCTCTCCGACCAGTCGCAGTCTGTGTTGACGGGGGGGGGGGGCAGAGGTCGACCCTGAGGCCCCTTAAATGTGGGGTGCCACAGGGATCGGTCCTCTCGCCCCTTTTGTTCAACATTTATGTAAAGCCGCTGGGCGAGATCATCCGTGGTTTCGGGGTGAAGTACCATCAGTACGCTGATGACACCCAGCTGTACATCTCCACCCCGGACCACCCCAACGATGCCCTTGAAGTGATGTCCCAGTGCCTGGAGGCCGTACGGATCTGGATGGGGAGGAACAGGCTCAGACTCAACCCATCCAAGACCGAGTGGCTGTGGTTTCCGACGTCCCGATATAGTCAGCTAGTGCCATCGCTGACTATTGGGGGCGAATCATTGGCCCCCACGGATAGGGCTCGCAACTTGGGCATCCTCCTGGATTCACGGCTGTCTTTAGAAGAGCATTTGATGGCCGTGACCGGGAGAATTTTTCATCAGGTTCGCCTGATCCGCCAGTTGCGTCCCTTTCTAGATCGGGACTCCCTACGCACAGTCACTCATGCCCTCGTTACCTCTCGTCTGGACTACTGCAACGCTCTCTACATGGGGCTCCCCTTGAGGTGCACTCGAAGGCTCCAACTGGCGCAGAGTGTGGCCGCGCAGGTAGTAATGAGAGCGACGTGGGGTTCCCATGTAACACCTCTCCTGCGCGAGCTGCACTGGCTCCCGGTGGTCTTCCGGGTGCGCTTCAAGGTTCTGGTTATCACCTTTAAAGCGCTCCATGGCTTAGGACCTGGTTATTTACGGGACCGCCTGCTACCACCAATAGCCTCCCACCGGCCGGTACGCTCCCATAGAGAGGGGCTCCTCCAGGTGCCATCGGCCAAACAATGTCGGCTGTCGGCCCCTAGGGGGAGAGCCTTCTCTGTGGGGGCACCTACGATCTGGAACGAGCTCCCCCCGGAGATAATGGAGGATCCCGGATCTGCGCACCTTCCACCACGCGCTTAAGACTTTTCTATTTTATCAAGCTGGCCTGGCCTAAATCTTCCCCCTTTTAATGTGGAAATTTTAAATTTGTTTTAATTATAGGGTTATGGGTAAGATGTTTTAAATTGGGGAGCCATTTTGGGTTTAATTTTGTTTTAAATGTATTTTAATGTTTATATTGTATGTTTTTTAATCTGGCTGTTCACCGCCCCGAGTCCTTCGGGAGATGGGGCGGTATAAAAATTTAATAATAAATAAAATAAATAAAAAATGTTCCCTTTAGTTTCCCATTAGGTATTCTAACATGGCTATAAAGGTAATAATAAAAGTTTCCCCAGGTGTCTGACCCGAGGGAACAGTCCCCATCTCTTTCAAGGGAGCCAGTGTTGTCCGAAGACACTTCCATGGTCATGTGGCTAGCATGACTATATGCCATGGCACATAGAACGCTGTTACATTCCCACCAAAGTGATACCTATTAATCTACTCACATTTGCATGCTTTTGAATTGCTTGGTTGGCAGAAGAACATGGCTATATGTGTCCCCTAAATCAAAGTTCCCCAACCTTTCTGGCTTTATGGACCAGTTCAGGAGGGAGGAGGGATGGTTTTATATGAGCGACTGTCAAGTGTGCACATGCTGCTCCATTTGCATGTGCGATGAACATGTGTACCCATTGCTCACGCAAATGGAGCATGTGTGCATGCGCTCACCCACTACCTGAGCAAGTGGAGATGCGTTTGCATACATACATCACCTGACATTTCCACAGCCCAGTTGCAAACAGCTCATGGTCCACTAGTAGGCCGTGGCCCAGAGGTTGGGGACCTCTGTCCTAAATCATCTTATCTTCAGATAGAGTTGCAATTAATTCAGTTTTGGCTCACCAGATTAAGCATCCTATGCACTTGATTTTTAATGTCTATGTTATATTAATAAATGATTTTTTGTATATGACACTTTATTAAGTCATATACTTAGGGGGAAAATCTGAATCTTACCTGAACTTCTTTTAAATCAACATAAATATTTCCTTTGTTTTCTGTAGGGAAAATAGTATTTTAAAAAATAATTCATGTATTTGTTCATTCCTTATAAAATGAAATGAGAAGTAATCAAGAAATAAATCACTGTCTGGAGAACTTGTTGATTAAATATCTCTTCCTGAACAGCAGACACGAAAAAGAGAGAAGACTAATTATGAGCACAATAGTCTCTAAGCAAATGTCTTACTGTTTATAAAGAAGTACCACTATTAGTGGTAATTACTTCTTTCTGCTGCATTGTTTTTCAACTCATATTGAATATTATTTGTGTGCAAAAATAACCACTTAATTTCCTCTCAAGAAAATAGCTTATACACAAAGAAGATTTATTGAAAATATTAGTTGTAATAACTGTTCCATTGCTGAGGAAAACCAAATGGATTTAGCAGAGTATTTCCTACTCTATTTTCAATAGTACAAAACAATCTACAGCCCTTGCTATGTTTTAAAACCTGGCAGAAGCTGCATGAGTCACAGGACTGGTCCTGTCATTTGGCAGAATGTGATAACTGTCTGAAGCAGATGGTATAGTAAGCCATGGAAAAGAAGCAAGTTGTTGATGATGAAGATGCTCCTCTTGTTTTTTTACTTCCACAGATAGGAAAAGTTACCTATGAAAAATTTGACTTACTACCAAAATAATTTGTCTAGCTTTTGATATTATTCACTTTGATCAGGCTATGAGGAAGAGAAGGAATTGTTACGAAGTACACAATATCCTATATTGGTACTGTTGAGTTAATAACTTTGTGCATGAGTTTATATAAGGTACGTTTTGGTGGTTTTGATACTATAGGAAGCATTTAATGGATTAATTTAATCACTATGTGTTCTTCTTTTCCTCTGCTGGTTCCTTTTTGAAAAGTGCAAATCTACTTAAAGGCCAAAAAAGAAAAAAAGTCCCATTCCTAATACTTTTGGAATTATGGTTTAGATAAGTACAGCTGTTGCTATGGCTCAAAAATATCAACACTATTATAGCCCTTAGGAGAACGTAAGTTTCCCCTTCTAATTAATAATGTTCAGTTCAACATTGACAGTTGCCAAAGTGGCCTTATAGTGCATAGATAAACTCATAATGCTTATAAAAAATCTTTGTGAAAAAGGCATGGAAACATCTCAATATTACATGGGTCTTAAGCATATTGGGTTTTTTGATGGGTTGCCAGGCAGTATTTTCTTCCACCATTTTAAAAAATGGGATTTAACTAATAAAGAAGCATAAGCCATGGTTACCCTAGAATATATTATCTATAAAAACAGCTTTCAGAACTGTAGAGAAAAAAAGAATAAAGAGAACCAATCTTTTGTTCAACTTTACACAAATGTAATAACACAGAAAATGCCAAGTATTTAAAGGTCACATTGTAGGAACATAGGAAATCCCGAAGATCTGTGATTTCTGCCAAAAAGATTGTGCCTACTCGCTCATTGAGTAAATTTACTGCTTTCTTAGAAAATGATAGGTATTAAGTTGGCATCTTAATTGCTCTGGCACCTTGCATTGAAATCCCAGTAGAATTCTCTTTCTAAAATAATTAGAATTCTGTAAATCCATGGTGTTGAAGTAAGTAAAACCCCTAGGAACCTGCAGGTGACATTATTTTTCTTCTATTCCTTCATAAATACAATCTCAATGGCATACTGTGTACTTAGTATGTTCTGTACTTAATAATTAGTATTCTGCAAAATTCTTAGGTATTGATTGTCAATCAAAGGGTCATTGATCAACTGGGAGTCTAATCCCTAACATGCATACATATTGATGATTCAGTCCTATCCAAGGTGGAGAAAGATCCACAGTGATGTCTTTTCTTGCACTTAACTATACCATAAATACATTCCATCAACCTTTTTTTTATACTGCCATGTCCTAATGAATTGTCACATCCCCAACTCATCCCTGCATCATCCTAAAACCATTTGTCCTAGTGTTCAAATGCTAATTGTTGTTTTTTAATCAGGCAACTTGTAGCAGTTCAGCTGTCAGTAAACTCTGTTGCACTTCATTTAATCAGTGTTTTATTTATTTATTTATTTATTTATTTATTCGATTTCTATACCGCCCTACTCCCGAAGGACTCAGGGCGGTGCACAGCCAGACAATAAAAACACATCCATACAAAATTTAAAAGTAGAATAAAATCAAATTAAATAGTTTTGGCTCTGACAAATTTAAAACCCCGAACTGTTTAAAACCAATTTTAAAATTGAATATATAAAATATTAAAAGATATTTAAAAATTGAAAATCTTTTATGAAAGAGAGAGAAAATTAGGCCAGGCCCGCCTGGTGAAATAATAAGGTCTTTAAGGCATGGCGGAAGGTGCGGAGATCCGGGATCCTCCGTATCTCTGGGGGGAGCTCGTTCCAGATAGTAGGTGCCCCCACAAAGAAAGGCTCTCCACCTAGGGGCCGCCAGTCAACATTGTTTGGCTGACGGCACCCGGAGGAGCCCCTCTCTATGGGAGCATACCGGCCGGTGGGAGGCTATTGGTGGTAGTAGGCGGTCCCACAAGTACCCAGGTCCTAAGCCATGGAGCGCTTTAAAGGTGGTAACCAAAATCTTGAAGCGCACCCAGAAGACCACCGGGAGCCAGTGCAGCTCGCACAGGAGAGGTGTTACATGGGAACGCCATGTCACTCCCATTACCACCCGCGTGGCCGCACTCTGCGCCAGTTGGAGCCTCCGGGTGCTCCTCAAGGGGAGCCCCATGTAGAGAGCATTGCAATAGTCCAGGCGGGAGGTGACAAGGGCATGAGTCACCGTGTGTAACGAGTCCCGATCCAGAAAGGGACGCAACTGGCGAATGAGGCGAACCTGATGAAAAATCCTCCCGGTCACCACCGTCAAGTGCTCTTCTAAAGACAGCCATGAATCCAGGAGGACGCCCAAGTTGCGCGTCCTCTCCATGGGGGCCAAAATTCGCCCCCAATAGTCAGTGATGGCACCAACTGACTATATCGGGACGTCGGAAACCACAGCCACTCAGTCTTGGATGGGTTGAGCCTAATAAGCCTTAGATGGCCTTGCTACTTAGATGCAAACACAGCCATCTTCTTCTCTGATATGTGGACATTATCTTCTGCCTTTGGAAACAGGAGAATCGGATTCTTTCAAACTTAAATCAGACTAAACATCAGTTGATCAGAAATGACAGCAGGGAGGTGCTACCCAGTAAAGCGGAAGAGTGACTTCTGGCAATTCCCTAATGTTATTAAACCCTTATACCAAAGAAGAATAGTAACTGGGAAATAATAATTAGGATAATTCACCAATTCCTGTCCTTGATATGCCTTGTACATGCTAAATAAGACACCATCACCTAATGGCATTGTGCTTGCAGCAGGACAGGGCTTGCCAAGGGAATAGGGGTTGCTACCTTTCATGTTAATGTAATTTTATGCTAAAATGCAGTGAAGTGTATTTTAGCTCAATCCTAAATCACCAAGGGAATAAACGTCTAGAAAGTGCATTGCTAGCTAAATACTGAGAAGCTAAGGAAGTTATGTATCTTCTGGAGTATTTCTTCTACTGCAGATTTTTCCTGAGAGAAAGCAGTAGAAAGTGCAGACTATCATACACATCATGTTCTTGTACACATGACACAAATTACACAAACCTCTACAGTTGCATGATAATTTAAATGGTGAACAGCTATAGTTTTTAATTTTTTTCTTTTTACGACCCTGTAATCCTTTTTTATAGGTGTGAAGTTGGGGCAACTGAATGGAGCTGAGTGTTTACTTGCTGGATGCCCTTCATGACACCTATACGGAGTTCACAGCAGATGGTTTCTCTTTGCAGCCTAATAAATATCTATCACTGCCTAGGGTTGAACTCAGCCTCCGGAGTATGAGGCAAGGATCTTCATCACTCTAGCACTGCTCTAGCAATGGTTTTTAAGGATCCAATTTTGGACTGCTGAAATCAAGATACTTGTGTAAAACAACAGAATCTTGTGGGGAAAGGAGGGCAGGCAGTAAAGATATAGAAGCCTGGAAAATAGGTATTTGAATCGAACAATTTAAGAACTGCTGAAATACAACTTGTGCAACTTGAGCTACGTGTGCATGCACATGCACGCCGGCCCATCACTCACATGAGTTGAGCTGCACGTGCACATGTACATGCCGGCCCACTGCTCACGCAGCCTGGTTCCTCTCTCTCCCCCCAGCCGGGCCGCCAAGCTGCAAAGGTTGGGGACCGCTGTTTAGAATTTTTTTTAATTGTAAGTGGATTCTTGAAGGCTAGTCTTCCAGTATCTTCAGTGAATACAGTGTCATTTCAAGGAAGAACATTTTGTCCATAATCCAATTAAGAAAATGAAAACACCTTGTAGTTTCACCCAGAAGGCTGCACATGTCTTACCCTAAAAGAAGTGAAAGTAACTCAGGATCATTTTTTTAAAATAAGGCCTTGGGCAGCTCTGATCAGAAGCTTGCTTCATTCATTTCTGTTGCCTGCTAGCTGAATGGCTAGCAAATCAGAAGAAAGGTAATTTCATGACAGTTTAGTAATTCAGCACTGGGTAAAATTATAGAGTAATATAAAATAATTATTTCAGCATTTTGAATGCAGAAAAGACATGGAAAAAGAGGAAGAAGAAAACAAAAATCTTTTTCTTCCATTCTGATTATAGGAATAGGAATAGGAATAGGAATGGAATGGAATGGAATGGAATAGAATAGAATAGAATAGAATAGAATAACAGAGTTGGAAGAGACCTTGGAGGTCTTCTAGTCCAACCCCCTGCTCAGGCAGGAAACTTATACCATTTCAGACAAATGGTTGTCCAATCTCTTCTTAAAAACTTCCAATGTTAGAGCATTCACAACTTCTGGAGGCAAATTGTTCCACTTATTAATTGTTCTGTCAGAAAATGTCTTCTTAGTTCTAGGTTGCATCTTTCCTTGATTAGTTTTCACCCATTGCTTCTTGTCCTCCCCTCAGGTGCTTTGGAGAATAGCTTGACTCCCTCTTTTTTGTGGCAATCCCTGAGATATTGGAACACTGTTATCATGTCAACCCTAGTCCTTCTTTTCATTAAACTAGACATACCCAATTCCAGCAACATTCTTTATGTTTTAGCCTCCAGTCCCCTAATCATCTTTGTTGCTCTTTTCTGCACACTTTCTAGACCGGTGATGGCGAACCTTTTTGGCATTGTGTGCCAAAAGTCTGAGCGCGAGAGCGCTCTCGCGCGCCCACGTGCCGGCACCCATAATGCAATGCACGCCCCCATTTGTGCATGTGCACAGGACACACCCCCATGCTCCCCTGTGTATGCACCCTGTTGCGCATGCGCATCCCCAAACATGGCCCACCTTTTTTCCAAGAAGGCCGGTGTTCTTAACGGAGGACAACTAGGTACTGGCCCGTTCCATGGCGAGACAGCCGTTCCCTGGCCAGCGCATGGCGCTGCCAAGATGGCAGGGTCAAGTGCACTGCCGGGGAAGCTCTGAATGTGTGGCTTGCCTGGACTCCTTTC
Organism: Arizona elegans; assembly: GCA_022577455.1. NCBI lineage: Eukaryota > Metazoa > Chordata > Lepidosauria > Squamata > Colubridae > Arizona > Arizona elegans. The sequence continues at coordinate 36,833,016 of JAKOOJ010000007.1, read as the reverse complement.
TGCTGGGAGCTGCCGTTCCCTGGTTCGGTTCAGCACCCCCACCCGACCCCCACCACTGCACTGCCTGAAGTTGGGCCCGTCACCCGACCCCCATCACACCTGCTGCTGCACTGCCAGCCGAGCCAATGCCGGGGAAGGAGCAGCGGATGGGGCAGCCAGCCGCCCAGCCAGCAAATGCTGCTCTGTGCACCTGAGCTGGCTGGTCGCTTTTGCCCTTCCCCCTGCAGCCTGCAGCTCCGAGCAGGGAGGAGCCCAAGCAAGCCGCCGTGCGTTCGGAGCTTCCCTGTTGGAGCCGAGAGCACTTCTGCTGTATGCCGCCATCCCTTCTCCGGGGAAGAAGCGAGCTGCTGGAGGAGCAGGGAGCTGGTCAGGCGGCCTCCTCCGACCCAGCTGGCCTGCTCGCCATGATTGCTGGCGACAGTGGCAGCTTGCTTTCATGCCCCGAGCGCAGTGCACAAACTTTCCCCAATGCTTCCCAAACTTCGGTGCAGGGCTGAGGGTGGGCGGGCAGAGAGGGAGGAGCAGGCAGCTGCTATGCCTTGGGCAGTGGTGGGATTCTGCCGGTTCTAGGGGGTTCGGCCGAACCATTTGTTAAATTGCTGGCTCGCCCCACCCCTTGCCCCACCCCTCTGCACCACTGGGCGAGGGGTGGGCGAGCCAGCAATGTAACAAACAGTTCGGTGTTTTTTTATAATTTTATTGGCCTTGCAGGTGCTGCAGGGCTTCAAAGACAGCTGATCATTGTTAAAAGAAAATGAGTAGACTGATGCCTGCAAAAATAAATGGGTAGACCCAGTGGTGGGATTCTACTTCGGTAGAACCGGTTGTTAAGTAGTTAAGTAGTTAAGCCAGTGGTTGCCAAAGTGGGCGGTACCACCCCCTGGGGGGCGGTGGAGTGCCTTAGGAGGCGGTAAGAGGCAAGGGGGGTGGCAGGAGGGGCTAAATGGCAAGGAGGGTGGCCCCCACCCTTTGCCCTGTGCCTCGCAGCACTTACCTCCTTGCAAGCAAACAGCAAGAAAAAACAGCCCCTTCAGCTTCAGCATCGGTTAATTAGCACAAGTTGATCAGATCGGCCACCCGCCTCTCAGCTAATTTGCTCTCAGCTGTTTTGCCAGGGCTCTATTGCTCTCTGCAAAGAGTGCTCGAGCAGATTTTTTTTCCCCTAGCCTAGCTATGCTGAAAAAGCGAAACCGAAAGTAAAGCAGGGTCTTTGCTGCAACGTGACAAAATGAGGCAGAGAGAGATTTCTTTTTCCTCACCAAAAAAGGTAGGTGCAAACAATGGGAAATTTAGGGCAAAAGAGGAGAGTTCAAGATTTTAAAACACAAAAGAAAAAAAGCTCTACTTAACTAGGGAATTGTAATAATTGAGATACTATTAATTGTATATTGTGTTGAAAGCAGAAATGGTTAAGTTGTAGTTTGGAGGAATATATGGGGGAAATTATTTGGTTTATTATTATTGGTAAATATAATTAATTGATTTGTAAGAAATTGGATTGCATGAAAATAATTGGAATATTCATGTTCATATTGATTAATATACAAAAAAGATAGTTATATAACTAATTGATTTATATTAAAATGTTGAATTTGTATTAAACAACTGTAATATTACATAATTAACCAATGTGAGGATGGATATAAAAATAGATGACAGTGGGAAGGGGTATAATATAGAATAGAAGGAAAAATTGAATTTGATTAAGATTAGAGATGAGGATGAAGGGTAATATTGGTTTTTTAAAAAAATAGATGAGGAATAAATATGGCAAAAAGGAAATATAGAAATTGTAAATTTAATTGAAATGACTAAATACTGTTTAAATTTGTGAACCGGCCAAATACTCTGTTCAAAGAAAATACATTGTATGTTTGTATGTGTGTTTCTAATTATTGCTATTTATTCATATTTGTTCTCTTTTATTCTTTAAAGTTAAGATAAAGATTCATTCTTTATCTTAATATCGTTATATTTGTTTGGGGTTGGCTTTCTTCCCTTTCATCTTTTTTATTGTACAGCAATCTTTCTCCTCAAACCTACCACCCCTCTCTTTTCTTTCCTTCTTACTTTCTCTTTCCCCCCCTTCTTCTCCTCCCTACTTCCTCTTCCTTTCTCCTTCTCCTCCTCTCTTCCTCCCTCTCTTACCCTCACTCCTACTCTAATTTCCCTTCCCTTCCTTCATCCCTCTCTATTGCTGTATTCTTTTATGCATATGGACTACTCAGAGGGCTGAAAAAGTTATTTTTGACTGGTCCTCGCACTTTTGACCAGTCCTCGAATTTACAACATTTTATGTTTTTGCCCTATCTTGTCACCATGGTGAAGAGAAGCAGTTGTGAAATGAGTGACACGGTTGTTAAGAATGCTACAATGGGCATAAATGATGACCAGTCATAAGTGCGAAGACCGGTCAAAAGTGCGAGGACCTGTCAGAAATCACTTTTTTCAGCCCTCTGGGTAGTCCTTTTGTGCACATGGACTACTCAGAGGGCTGAAAAAGTTATTTTTCACTGGTCCTCGCACTTTTGACCAGATCTCGAATTTACGACTATCCTCACATTTTACATTTTTTGCCCTATCTTATCACCATGATGAAGAGAAGCAGTTGTGAAATGAGTGACACGGTTGTTAAGAATGCCACAACGGGCATAAATGTGAGGATGGTCATAAGTGTGAGGACTGGTCAAAAGTGCAAGGACCTGTCAGAAATGACTTTTTTCAGCCCTTTGAGTAGCCCCTATGCAGATAGCCACGCCCACCCGGTCACATGACCAGCTAGCTACGCCCACCCGGTCACATGACCAGCTAGCCACGCCCACCCGGTCACATGATCAGCTAGCTACGCCCACCCGGTCACATGACCAGCTAGCCACCCCCACCCGGTCACACGACCACCAAGCCATACCCCCAACTAAGCCACGCCCACAGAACCGGTTGTTAAAAAAATAGAATCCCACCACTGGCCTTGGGGCTCCGGGGAAAGGCGGCCGAAAGCTCCATGCGGAGGCCATCAATCATGAGTCCCAGGGTCTCCTGCTTCCAAGGGAATGGCTTGGCTACTTTGAAGCGAGCGGCTTGGAAGCTTCCTCGCTGAAAGAGGGGCAGACGGATGCTGTGCTTGTAGGGGGGAGCGGCACCACACACCTCCCTTTCCCCCTAGCTGACTCCGAATCCTGGCCCTGCCTCTCCTCAGCTATGAACTGAGTTGTTGTAGTCCACTTCTGCAAATGGCGAAAGTTCTACCCAGTTCATGTGCTGTTAATTTAGATAGCAACATAAATATTGCTCCACCCTGATATTGGTCCATTCGGCCACCCTGTTTGTGCTTGGATGGAACCCTGAACTAAACTCCTGGAAGGAACCTATCAGCTTAAAAGAGAGAGAGAGAGAGAGAGAAGAGAAGAGAAGAGAAGAGAAGAGAAGAGAAGAGAAGAGAAGAGAAGAGAAGAGAAGAGAAGAGAAGAGAAGAGAAGAGAAGAGAAGAGAAGAGAAGAGAAGAGAAGAGAAGAGAAGAGAAGAAAGAAAGAAAGAAAGGGGAGAGAAAGAAAGAAAGAGGGTGGGAAGGGAGAAAGAGAGAAAGAGAAGGAAAGCAAAAAAGAAGAAAGAAAGAAAGAAAGAAAGAAAGAAAGAAAGAAAGAAAGAAAGAAAGAAAGAAAGAAAAGGGAGAGAAAGAAGGAGGGAGGGGGAGGGAAGGGAAGGGAGAAAGAAAAAGGGAGGGAAGGAAGGAGGGAGGGAAGGGAGAAAAAGAAAGAAGGAAAGGAAGGAAGGAAGGGACGGAGGGAGGGAGGGAAGAGAGAAAGAGGGAAGGGAAAGTGAATGAGATGGATGAAGGGAGGGAGGGAGAGAGGGAAGAAGTGAAAAAGAAGAGGAAGGAAGGACCACAAACCCTGGCACTAGACACAGTTTCAGAGGATGCTTTGGAACAGCATAGCAATCCAGGGCTGGAAGGGACCTCAGAGGTCATCTAGTCCAACCCCTGCTCCAGCAGGAGACCTTATATCATCTTGGTTATTTTGGTGCCTCTAACACAGAGGAGAAATTCCCAGAAAAGGGACAGAGTTTACTAGGCAAGGCTGCCATGTAGAGGAAGGCAGAGATAGTCGTCGACTTACAACAATTGAGCTCAAAATTTTGGTTGCTAAGCAAGAGCATTCTTTTTTTTTTTATTGCAAAAGTTTTACAATTACATTTTCACCCCTTTCCCCCCCCTCAACCCACCCCAAACTTCCCAACCTCCCTAACCCTCCCTAACCCTCCCCTCCCCCCGGACTTCCAGACAATATACTCACATCAGGTAAAAAAAAAAACCCTTAATAGAAAACTTATATAAAACTTGAACCCCTCCCTCCCCCTTATAATTTTTTAACTTCATTACATTAAAATATTTCTATCTTGATATATCATTTTCAAATAAAAGCTATTTGATACTTCCTAGTTTGATATTTGTTCTGAACATAATCTATCCACTAGCAAGAGCATTCTTAAAGTGAGTTTTGACGCATCTTACTCAATCTATCTTCCAACAGTGGATGTCAATCACTGTGGGCCAGATTGAGAATTTGAGAGCAAAGGCCTCTCCGGATTACCGGTGATTGACACACTCATAAGGGAAGGGGAAGGGCATACTTACTGCATGTCCACCATTGAGCCTCAAATCTCTGTTGCTAAGAGAGACAGCTTTCACCCACTTTACGATCTTTCTTGCCACTGTTATTAAGCGAGTAGTTGTAGCTCTTAAGTAAGTCACATGGTCGTTAAGTGAATCCGGCTTCCCCGCGGACTTCATTGATCAGGTTGCAAAAGGGGATCACGTGACTCTGGGATGCTGAGACCATCATAAGTAAGAGTCAGTTGCCAAGCATATGAATTTGGATCACCTGAACATGGGGATGCTGCAATGGCCATTAAGTGTGAAAAACAGTCCTAAATCCCTTTTTCCAGTGCCATTGTAACTTGAACGGTCACTAAGTCAGTCACATAGTCACTAAGTGAATCTGGCTTCCCCAAATCTCAGTTGCTAAGAGAGACAGCTGTTCAGTGAGCTGTTCAGGGACTCCAAGTTCTTGTGGTCTGTCCCAGTGGTGAAATGTAAAATTTGTTACTACCGGTTCTGTGGGCATGGCTTGGTGGTGGTGGTGGGTAATGTGACTGGGTGGGCGTGGCCAACTTTATTTTTTTACTTTTAAAAGCATTTTTTCTACAACCTCTTCGACTGAAGAGGTTGTTTAAAAAATGCTTTTAAAAGGCTCTGATGATCCCAGCTGAGTTGCCTGATCATCAGAGGCTTTTTTTTCTTTTAAAAGCATTTTTTCTACAACCTCTTTGGCTGAAGAGGTTGTAAAAAATGCTTTTAAAAGCCTCTGACGATCCCAGATGAGCAGCACAATCATCAGAGGCTTTTTTTTTTACTTTTAAAAGCATTTTTTCATCTGAAGAAGTTGTAGAAAAAAATGCTTTTAAAAGTAAAAAAAAAACCTCTGATGATTGTGCGGCTCAGCTGGGCATGGGGTGTGGGGGGCACAGGGATTTTTGCTACCAGTTCTCCGAACCACCCGCTGCCATCGCTACCGAATTGGGTGATCCGGTCTGAACCGGGAGCATTTTACCCCTGGTCTGTCCCTACTTGAATGTGATCTTACTACCTTCCAAAAACTGCCTCCATGTCTATAATGCCCATCAAATGGCATAAGATTCATTTTTCCACACTGCCTACTTTCAATGTTGGTGAGTTTGTGGGACATGTAGGCACAGGGCTGCAGCTTCCCTTTGGCATCCCGTTGAAGTAGGACAGCCACCAGCACCATATCACTGGCATTGGCTTGGATGACGAATGGTTCATCTGGGTTTGATTGTTTAAGGATAGGCTGTGCTGCAGTGGTGGGTTCCTCCCGGTTTGGCCCAGTTCCCCTGAGCCGGTAGCGGTGATGATATGACGGTGCCTCCAAAAACAAATGAGTAAGACAGGTGCCTGCAAAAATAAATGGGTAGACCAATGCCTGCAAAAATACATGAGTAGACCGGTGCCTGCAAAAATAAATGGGTAGACCGGTACAGTTCTGCAAGCAGTTAAAAGCCTGGTAGACCAGTACCTCTGCTAAATCCTAAAGAATTGTCACATGACCATCAAGCCACGCCCACAAAATAAGCCACACCCACAGAACCGGTAGTAAAAATTTTAGAACCCACCCCTGCTCTGCCACAAACAATTGTTTGAGTTTCTCAAAAGCCACTAGCTTCACTGCCCCTCCCCGCCTTTAGCAGCTCTGTGATTCGCGGAGCAATCTGGGCAAATGATGAAATGAACTGTCTATAGAAGTTGGCAAAGCCCAAGAAACTTTGCAGCTATTTTCTAGTCTGGAGAGCTTCCCACTCCAGTATTGCTTTCACCTTCCCGGGATCTATATCTAGCGATAAGAGTTTCAAAAGTTTCAAAAGCGATTCAGTCTTGACACATGTATTATATGCAACTGACTTAGCTGTTACTTCACATTAGATTATTTTAATCATAGGTTCATCTATAAATTGTGGTTTACAAAATGGTTACAACAGTGTCTACAAGGGGAAAATGATTAAAGTAGTAATAATTGAGACATTATGACATAGGCTCACTCTTTTGATGCTATAGGCATGTCCAAAAGGGATAGGGCTTTTGGGGATTGATGCTTTGATGCTGTTTTTATCATACCTGCAAAAGGTGCCCTTGAATGGCTGGGTGCAGATGCTGTGCTATCTTCTAAACCAGAGATGCTTACAACAGTTTAACTTTAAATGATAATCATAATCATAACTACTTTATTGTCATTGTACGTGTATGCACAGTATACTCATTCAATGAAATTCACCTAACACCCAAAGATCAGGTCCAACACCCATAACAATCCCCAAACACACCCCCACCCACCACAAATTCCCCACCCCTAAACCACCCAAACATCCACACAACAGACCAAGTAATGCTGTCCAATAGTTCACTGATGGTGGCCCTTTAGTTCACTGTTGAGTACAATTATAGCTCTGTCTACAGATAAACTGTCTACTGTCGACCTCACCCCATTTCTAAGAGGTCTGTAAGGGGCATGCATAAGCACACTAACATGCCTACTGTCCCTGTCCTAATGTCCCCATTTATTCGTATCCATTTCATGTATTCATAATCATGTTTATATTTATATCTGTTATTGTATGCACGCTTGACAAATAAAAAAACAAAACATTATTTTCAGTAATGTCCAATTTATATTTAAAGTTACAAAATTAAATGCTGACATTGTGATTCAAAATTTAATAGGACTAGAATGTAGATTTTCTGCTGTCATTTTTCAAATCCAACATTAAATGATTCCTTTTAAAACTTGGCTAATACAAACTACTAATCTGAATTCTTTTGACTTGCACTAATTTTGGTTTAAGCATGGTTTATTCATATTGGCATAAATGAATCAGAAATTAACAAAAATAGAAAAATTCAAAGATGGCTGCAGAGGGGATGCATAAAAAATAAAGCTGGCAGCCACAATCATGTGATCAAAGCATCACCTCTTCTTTTACATCTAGATTTGCCCCTCCAGATATCTTTCGAACAATTACTTGGATTTATATGAGATTTTATGGCCCTTAAAATTGGTTTTAAAACACCTACTTCTTGGAATACCAATATGAACAAGCAGAGAAAGGCTTCTCAGGAGTGGTTCATGAAAATATCTTTGTTAGAGGGATATTCATATTTCCATTTAAAATGGATTCTGAAACCTTTTTGTTCTTAAGTCTAGTTTCTTTGGAAATATACCATTTTTCCCAAAATAAGACATCCCCTGATAATAAACCCAATTGGGCTTTTGAGCGCATGGCAATAAGGCCAAGCGCTTATTTCAGGGTTCAAAAAAATATAAGACAGGCTCTTACTTTCTGAGAAACACAGTAATATATTGGAGATTTTAACTGCTGTTGTTTTTAGACTGATGGTGGAATAGTATAATTAATTAAATGCTACCTTAATTCTGGGAGCCACCTGGAAACAACGTCTTCTGCAGAGCAGACTAAAATTAAATTAAGTAAATACAAATTGAAATCAAGTAGTAAAGTGAAATTGGTAACTGGGTCTCTGACAATAATTTTTTTTCAGCAACAACCTACATATTTTTATAGGAATTAATTAAATCTTTACCCACACTGACATAGAACAGCACCAACTTGATTGGTGCAATATAAGAATCATTGGCCATGCTATCACCCACCATGCATGTGAATTTATTGAAGCTTGGCACTCTATAAACAATTCCATCAACAGACATATCAACCTTAACCAGACTACGAACCTCAAAAAATTCAAATCAATCACACAACCAAACAGTGTTAGCACCAATCTTCAACCATCCCACAATCCCCACACAACCAGCACGTCACCTCCCAATGATCCTCACCTGATGTGACCTCCCCATCACAAGACCCATCACAAGACCCTCACCTGACATGACCCACATCTGATCCCTCACAAGACCCAGCACAAGACTTTCACCTGATGGGGACCCATACCTGACCCCTCACTAGACCCTCACCTGACACAATGCTACCATCACAAGACCTAGTAACTATACAAAGACTTTATAAGCAGAACACCAACACTGACATTACCTAAATTCCACTGAAGATGTTATCTAGCCTGATAATGAAACATTCAGAAACCAACCCACAAGAACGGAGAACAAACCTCCACTCTCATCCTACACCGGAGCTACAGATATTTGCCACTATTGCAAACTCCCCTTTGTGTTACCTGAACTTCACTAAAATGAAACTTCAGTTTATAAAACGATCAGACATGCCAAACTTAGTTCATGAACATGACTCTCAAACAATTATAACTAATGAGAAAATGTTAGATGGAAAGTAAAAGCTCACTTTTCTATTTATTTATTCATACAGTTTAGCTCTCTATCCATGGTTTCTGCTGAAGATACATATCAAGAATGATAGCAATAGCACCAGTGGTGGGTTGCTCCCGGTTCGCACCAGTTCGGGAGAACCGGTAGTAAAAATTTGTCATCTTCATAGAACCAGTGGCTGGCTGGCCATGCCCCCGAACCAGTCCCCTAGTCGCCACTCACTCGCCCCGGCCACCATGTTCACTGCCGCCATGTTGTTCACACACGCGCATCCCATTGCCTTGCAAGTCCAATGGGATGTGCATGTGTGAAGAACATGGCTGCGAGGGCAGTAGCTTTTTCCATGGCTGCAAAGCTTCCTGGGCCAGGGGGCCTCCTCCCCGCCTGCCAGCAGCTCCCAAATCTGCCACCATTGCAGCTGTGGTGGGGAGGGGAGGCACTGGCTTCGCCCTCCCTGCCACCACTGCCCTTCACAAGTTTATAGTTTTGCCATCTATTTAATTTCTAGGGGAGGTGGGGTCTTAGCTAATTTTTGTAGGCTTTTTTCTGTGTCCCATGCCTGTTGGATGTTGCAGGTCTCTGTAATTTTGTCCTTCCTTTGTTGTGGAAAATAGTGGCTTCAGCTTCTTAACGGCCCATTGACAAAGGTGGGGGCTGAAACTCTGCCTGAGTTTCTGCTTCTATTTTCTTTTAGGAGAATTTTCCTGCCCTTTTTAATATTTTTTAAAATTCTTTTCCTTTTCCTAGGAGAAGAGTGAATCATAACTTCCAACAGTACATAATATACTGCAATAGGGAATGAGAGGGGAGGGGAAGGGAGGGAGGGAGGGAGGGAAGGAAGGAAGGAAGGAAGGAAGGAAGGAAGGAAGGAAGGAGAGGGAGGGAGGGAGGGAGGGAGCTGGGAATGAGATGGAAGGAAGGAAGGAGCTGGAAATGGGAGGGAAAAGGGGAGGAAGGAAGGGAGAGAGGAAGGAGCTGGAAATGAGATGGATGGAAGGAGATGGGAATGAGAGGGGAGGGAGGGAGGAAGGAAGGAAGAATTGCATGTGGCCCCAAATAACTTTTAGGAAAGGAGGGAGGGAGGGAGAGAGAAAGGAAATATTCTAATACATTATTACTAGTATGTTTATTAAGAAGATACATTCAAATATTAAGAACTGAACACCTTTATTTTCTTTCTTTCTTTCTTTCTTTCTTTCTTTCTTTCTTTCTTTCTTTCTTTCTTTCTTTCTTTCTTTCTTTCTTTCTTTCTTTCTTTCTCAAGACCTGTTGGCCAAAATGGGGCATGGGGGGGGGTCCTCGTGCAGTCCTCCCATGCCCCATTTTGGCAGGGACGGTCTCCTGCAGCATTTGCTGGCAAAAAAAACGGGCCACAGAGGAGCCTCATCCAGTCCCCCCGTGGCCCATTTTTGGCCCCCATGGCCCCCTGCGGCACTCTGCCAGCCAATAACAGACCACAGTAAGGAGGTCACATGCCCCCCCCCCCCAATGGCCCAGTTTCAGCCAGCAGAGGAACCTCAGGCCAGTCCTTTGATATTTCCAGGCCAGCCCCATGGGCCAGATCATAACATCCCATAGGCCAGATCTGGCCAACAGATCTTGAGTTTGACATCCACTACTGTGGACAATTGAGCCAGTGAGAGAGCAGAGCAGAGCAGGGAGGGAGGGAAGAGAAGAGAAGAGAAGAGAGATGAGCTTGCTTTGGACCATCCAGGTGGTCCTGTTTGCTGGTGGAAGCAGCGTCCCAGCATGACAGACAAGCAAATAGGAACCATGTGGCTGCAGAGCAAAAAGCAGCAGCAGCTCAGCAGGGAGGAGAGCTAGCAGCAGCACAGGCAGCACAGTGAGCTAGAGCCTGACAGCAGTGCAGAAAGCAATGGGGAAAGAGACAGTGGAGCTGAGTGGTGGGTTGAGCAGACCAGACCAGACAGCAGAGTTCAGCTGACTGGAAAGCTGACCAGCAGGGTGAGAGAGCTGACCAGAGCAGGGATGAGGCTGAAAAGACTCAAACACCAAGAGACAGAAGGGACTTGGCAGAGAAAACAACAAGAGGCTGGAGCAATGAAGAACGGAAGTGAAGGCAACAAATTAAGCCTGAGGTTCCAATAGGCAGGAAGGGAAGAACTTGACAGAAAATAAAAATAAATAAAGGACAGAAAATACAAGATAAATAGGCAAATAATAAGGACAAGAGTAGAAAATTAGAAACCAAGGAAGAATAGCGTTAATAAAAATCAATCAAATAAATAAGGCAAATCTTAAATAATAAGATAGCGAGGAATTGGAGTTCAAAAACTTTTTTAAAATATAGAGAAAAAAAGGATAAATAAAACTAACATAATAGCAAGGAAGTTAAATAAATAACAAGGTAGATAAACCAATACAAAAAGGCAGAAAAAAGGATAGGGGAAAAAAAAGAAAGATACAAAACTTTTTACCCCTAAAAGAATCAGCAAAAAGAAACCTGATAAACCCTTGGAGGAAGACAAATGGAGGTATGTCACACATAGAAGAAAACACAATAATCAAAGAAAGAAGCAGAACATATCTAAAAAAGAAAACCCTGATGCCCAATCTAACTCAATCAGAAATAGCCTCATTAAAACTAAGCAACTGATTTCTCCCCCTAGTTGAAAATACCCACAACCTTCCCCTCAAAGAAAACATTCAAATGCTTAGAAAAGAGACATCATCAAATATCCCTTAAAAAGCCACATCAACAAACTCACCTGAGATAAACAGAAAAGCACCCCAGACTGCACCCCCTAAATAAGGAAGGTGAATGTTGGTGATAAGATATTCTATTCTCAAAGGAACAGAACCAGCCATCTGCAGGCCAGACATACAAACTATGGAGGTATGTTGTCTCCCTGGAGCAAAAATCAAAGATATGGCTGAGAACCTAATCAATATAATAAAACCCCAGATTACCATCCTTTTCTACCATTACATGTAGGGATGAATGACACAAAAAAGAACTTGAAAACAATATTAAGTGATTATGAGCAGCTAGGCAAAAAAGTTAAGGATTTAGGTGCACAAGTAATTTTTTCATCAATACTGTCAATGAAAGGTCAATATCTGGTAAGAGAACAAAGGATTCTGGAAGTGAACCACTGGCTAAAGGGTTGGTGTCACCAAAAAAACTTTGGATTCCTGGACCATGGTCTGCACTATCTCCATGATGGGCTTTTGGCAAGGGATGGGTGCACCTCACAAAGACTGAAAGAATGTTTTTTGGAAAACAACTGGCTCAACTTATCAGGAGGGCTTTAAACTAAAATTGAGGGGGGAGGGTGACCAATCTCCAGAACCTAATTCCAAGCAAAAACCCCTAAAAACAAATCAAATAACAAAGTAAAGAGGGATGGGAAAGAAGACAAATGCAAATACCAAATAGGAGACATAGGAAGCATACCCAGAGTCAGACATAAAGACCTCAAGTGCCTATATACAAATGCACAAAGTTTGAGGAACAAACAGGGTAAACCTGAACTATTAAAACATGAAGGAATTACAAAAACTTGATGGGATGAACCTCACGACTGGAACATAGTAATAGAAGGATACAAACTGTTGAGAAAAACCAGACCCCATAAAAGAGGAGATGGAGTTGCACTGTATGTAAAGGACCACTACATTGCTACAGAAATGCACGAAACCAAAGACAAAAACCACATAGAATGCATATGGGTCAATATAAAAGAAAAAAAGAATGACATTGCCATAGGTGTATAATACAGGCCGCCAAGCAGAAAAAATAGTACTTTTTGCCAACCAACTAACAAATATATGTAGGAAACACACTACAATAGTAATTACACTGATATCAATTGGAAAACTAATTCTGCACCAAGTGAGAAATCAAATAGGTTCCTAACCAACCTAGCTGACAACTTTGTTGTCCAAAAGGTAGAGGGGGGAACTAGAGGGACAGCCATACTGGACTTAATTCTTACAAACAGAGAAGAAGTAATAGAGGGAGTTGAAACCACATGAATCTTTTTTTTTTTTAACAAATTTTATTGGTTTTTTTCTTTTCTCTTCTCCCAGCTTCACCTACATCTTTCTTCTTTTTTTTTTTTGAACAGTGTTGGTCGTTTCTTATAATATACAGTCAAATTCAAATATATTTTACTCAATTACAATTTTTGTTAATATCATCTTCCCCCCTTTCCTTTTTTTTTTTGAATATACCTCAGTATTTCTATACTTACATACATAAACACCTTCTTCATTTATCCCTAAATTCTAACTTTACTATTTATCCTCTTTTATTCTTAAACAATTCATTCTTTTTCTTAATATATTTATATTTGTTTATTCAGAGCTGCCTTTTTTCCACTTCATCTTTTTTTTATTATACAGCAATCTTTCTCCTCAAACCTAACCTCTCCCTTTTCTCCTTCCAACTTTCTTTCCCCACCTTCTTCTTTTCTTCTCTACTTCCCCTTCCCTTCTCTTCCTCTCTTCCCCCCGTCTTCCCTTCTCTCCTACTCTGCTTTCCCTACCCTTCCTTCCTCCCTACTCTTCCATCCCTCTCTCTCCTTCCTCCTCTCTTCCAATTCCTTCATCTCTCTCTATTGCTGTATTCATTTTCAATTTAATGTTTTTCATTGTGGAATTCAGGCAACCCCGGTCCCTGATCTTTTTAAATATTAGCCATATATTTCATCTTGTTCTCTTTTTTCCTTCAAAACTTTACTCAAACAATTTTCTAATCTCTTATCTTATTTACTTTTATCAATATATTTTTTCTGCTTTGCTTCTTGCAAGTATAACATTTAAATCATTTTTATCATTTCAATTTCATTCAGTTTTACATTCAATTTCAATCATTAAATATATTTCTCAAAATAACAATATATTTCCACTTATTCAAATATATATTTATAAAGCGCATCTTAATCCTTTCTCATTTTACCCAATCCAATTAGTTCTTAAAATATTCTTAATTTGTCTTTTCTCTTTTTAATTGTGTTTCAAATATATAGTTTGAAATATTTCAAATATTACATTTTCCCCAACTGATTTATTCATATTGTTAAAACTTATCATTCTATAAACCTCCAATATTATTGAGCATGTGACATTTATTATAGTTTTTATTATTATTATTATTATTATTATTATTATTATTATTATTATTATTATTATTATTATTCGAATTTCTATACCGCCCTTCTCCTTTCGGACTCAGGGCGGTGAACAGCCAAAATAAAAGCATTTATATATAAAGTACGATTAAAAATAGATTTAAAATAATTAAATTTGGCCCATAGTTTAAAATTTATCAATTTAAAATCCATATCAAAATTTAAAACCAACCATAAAATCATAAAATCAAGAGAGACCGGCTAACTGAAAGAGATGAGTTTTTAGGGCCCGACGAAAAGTCCGGAGGTCGGTATCACTCGTATCTCTGGGGGTGGATTGTTCCAAAGGGTAGGTGCCACCACAGAGAAGGCTCTCCTCCTGGGGGTCGCCAGCCGGCATTGTCTAGCCAACGGCACCCTGAGGAGGCCTTCTCTCTGGGAGCGAACTGGCTGGTGGGAGGCTATTGGTGGCAGAAGGCGGTCCCGTAAGTACCCTGGCCCTAAGCCATGGAGCACTTTAAAGGTGATCACCAACACCTTGAAGCGCACCCGGAAGTCCACCGGAAGCCAATGCAGCTCACGCAGGAGAGGAGTCACATGGGAGCGCCCCGTCGCTCCCATAATCCCCTGCGCGGCCGCATTCTGCACCAGTTGGAGCCACCGGGTGTACCCCAAGGGGAGCCCCATGTAGAGAGCGTTACAATAGTCCAGACGAGAGGTGATGAGTGCTTGAGTGGCTGTGCATAGGGAGTCCCGATCCAGAAAGGGGCGCAACTGGCGTACCAGGTGAACCTGATAAAAAGTCCCCCTGGCCACGGCCGTCAAATGCCCTTCTAAAGACAGCCGTGCGTCCAGGAGGCCCTTTCCGTGGGGGCCAGTGATTCGCCCCCAATAACCAGCGATGGCGTCAGCTGGCTATACCGGGACGCCGGCAGCCACAGCCACTCGGTCCTGGAAGGGTTGAGTCGAAGCCTGTTTCTCCCCATCCAGACCCACACGGCCTCCAGGCACTGGGACATCACTTCCAAGGCATCATTGGGATGGTCTGGGGTGGAGATGTACAGCTGAGTATCATCAGCGTACTGATGGAACTCCACCCCAAAACCACGGATGATCTCACCCAGCGGCTTCACATAAATGTTGAACATTTATGGGGCGAGAGGACTGACCCTTGTGGCACCCCACAAACAAGGCGCCTCGAGGTCGACTGCTGCCCCCCCGTCAACATGGATTGCGACCGGTCGGAGAGATAGGAGGAGAACCACTGCAAAACGGTGCCCCCCACTCCTAGTCCCTCCAGCCGGCACAACATGATACCATGGTCGATGGTATCAAAAGCCGCTGTGAGGTCTAACAGATCCAGGATAGAGGAGTAACCCCTATCCCGAGCCCTCCAGAGATCATCCACCAACGCAACCAATGCCATTTCCGTGCTGTACCCAGGTCTTAAGCCGGACTGGAGCGGATCCAAATAGACAGCTTCATCCAGGTACTGTGGAAGCTGTCGCACCACCACACTCTCAACAACCTTTGCAATAAAGCGAAGGTTGGAGACTGGACGATAGTTAGCCAAAACAGCCGGATCCAGGGATGGCTTCTTGAGGAGAGGCTTCACCACCACCTCTTTCAAGGCGGCCGGCAGGACACCCTCACTCAAAGAAGCATTGATAATTCCCTGGAGCCAGCCTTGTGTAACCTCCCGGGAAGCCAGCACCAACCAGGAGGGACACGGGTCCAATACACATGTGGTGGCGTTCAGCCATCCCAAGATCCTGTCTACGTCCTCGGGAGCCACAGGATCAAACTGCTCCCAGATAACATTCTCAAGGCCTGCCTCAGTCATCTCATCTGAACTAACCCAGTCAGTGGCCAAGTCTTCCTGAATCTGAGTTATTTTATCATCCAGATACTGTACAAAATCCTCAGCTCGGCCCTGCAAGGGGTCCTCCCGCGCTCCCAGATGGAGAAGGGAGCAGGTCACCCTGAACAGGGTGGCTGGGTGGTTATCTGATGATGCGATAAGAGTGGCAAAATAGCTAGATTTTGCTGCTTTTATCGCCACTAGGTAGGTCTTAATATGAGACCTTACCAGTGTCAAGTCGGATTTGGAACGGCTGGCCCTCCAACCGCTCTCTAGGCATCTTTTCCAGCGCTTCATCTCTCTCAGCTCCTTGGAGAACCAAGGAGCTAAGTGAGTTCAGTGCCGGGTCAGAGGCCGCAAAGGCACGACCCGGTCCAAAGCCCCAGCAGCTGCACTATCCCAGGCGGCCACCAGGTCATCAGCCGAGTCATGAGCTAGAGTTTCAGGAAATGGCCCAAGCTCCATCTGGAACCTATCAGGATCCATCAGGTGCCTGGGGCGGAACCACCTGGTCGGCTCCGCCTCCCTGCGACGGGGTGCGGTGGTCAGAAAGTCAAGTCGAAGGAGTGAGTGGTCAGACCATGACAAAGGTTCAGTATCTATATCCCCTATATCAAGGCCACTCAACCACTGACCAGAGACAAAAACTAAGTCACAGTGGTCTCCCTCGGATCAAGACCCTCTCTTATAATGACTGCCACCCCCCCCGCCCCTGCCCTGAGCTCGGCTGATGAAATGCATGGAAGCCTGATGGGCACATCTCCACGAGGGGAACCCCCCCTTCATGGCCCAACCAGGTCTCCATAATACCTGCCAGGTCTGCTCCCCACTCCTGAATAAGATCACAAATGAGGGGGGCTTTATTTACTACAGACCTGGCATTACACAACATCAGCTGGAGACTCGGGCCCTGAGACTCTAAGCAGCCTGAGGAACGGGAAGAGCTAAGGGGACCGGGGCATGCAATCGCTCGGAGATAGCGAGCGTGTGCCCCCACCACATGATACGGCCCCCTGCTCCCGCCATACCTGCCCCTCCCACTCAGCGTATTGATGGAGAAGCCCTCAGTAGAGGGCATTCTAACAGTCCCCTTTCCCCCAGAGTCCGTACCCCATATGGCACCATTAACAGCCGGACTGGCCATCCCCCGTGGGTTCTCCCCCAAACCCACACAACCCCCCCACCCCTTACTTACACTAAGCCCCTCCACACCCAGCTCCACACCTCCCAGTTCGTGCCCCTGTGCCAAGCCTGACCTATCACCCTCCCTCCCCACCCCCCTCCCCAAACCCCTTAAAAATTTACACAAAGGCAATTTTTAAAAACCCCTCAGCCCCCTCTTTGCGGCATATATATATATATGGGATATATATGCATTGTTTCTACTTTTCTTTTCCTTTTTCATATCTGTTCATTATTAATATTTTGTATCTTAAAATCTTTGCCCTATATTTCCCATTGTTTCTTTCTCTTTCCTTTTTTATGTCTTTTCATTGTTAATCTCAGTATGCTTATTTTGTATTTTAAAATAATAAAATCTTTTATTTTGTCCTTTATTTCTTATTATTTTCCATCTCTTTTTCCTCTTTCTTATCTTTCCACTGTAAATCTCAGTGTAATCATTTAAGTTTTTTATATTTTTCCTGTTCCACTCTCTTTTCCTTTTTTGTTTCTTCTCTTTTTGTCCATACTTAATATTACAATTGTTTAATTTTCCATAGTCAGTCTCTTTGTCTTTGTCTTCTTCATTATCCATCTCTCTTTCTTTTTTCTCCTTAGTCATTTCCTTTTCATCTTCAGTGCATTCTAGCTCTGTCTTTGCCTCCTCAGAATTTGTTTTTCCGTGCAAATTTATAATCATTTCCTTTATTTCCAAACACATCATCTTTATCAATTCATTAAGTTCCTGCTCCATTTTATTCTTTCTGGGTTGAATTATTCCAGTTTTAAGTCGCATTAAGGGACTCTTTTATAATCATCAAAGTCTAGTTGAAAGGCAAAAAGGACAAGTACAAAAAATAGAAAGAAAGACACATAACTAAGGCAGAATATCAGCAGATATCCAGAATCTGCAAAGACGAAGTCAGGAAAGTAAAGGCTCAGAATGAACAAAGACTTGCAACAAAAGTCAAAGATAATACAAAAAGTTTCTTCCAACGTATAAATAACAAGAAAAAAAATCAAGGAAACAGTTGGTCCACTAAAGAGAGAAGACAGCAAGAAAGTAACAGGCAGCAGAGAGAAAGCAGAGCTGCTTAACTCATTCTTCGCATTGGTCTTCATGCAAAACGAAACTATAGTCCAACCTATCAAAAACATAACTGTAAAAAACAGACTAGAAGTCACAGTTATAATAACAGCAAAAAAAAAAAAAAGTAAGAGGACACCTGTTTAGGATATTGTTGTGTTAACCAACCAGCAGAGCATAGAGCACAGGGAAATGGTGCTGAGAGTGATGAATAAAATACATACAAACTGGTTTATCAAAGTTTTTACTTTGTAGTGAAAAACAATCTCATAGTCTTTAAACAATCCAAGTCTTAGCCATTCAAATCAGTCCAGTGATACAAAAGTCTTCTTACCATACAAAACAGCAGTAGATAAGAAATAGCAGCACATTCACGCTGGTAACAGATCACGATGGTAGCATATCCACCCACAATGATAGCATATCCACACACGATGGTAGCATATCCACACATGATGATAGCATATCATCAATGACTACATTTCAGCTCCCTTCTTAAATACAGTTACAACAGAGCTTATCCAATCAGGATACAATGACTCAACATTACAATGACTCAGCATTACAATGACTCAGCAGTACTTATTAAAGTCATAGAATACATATTCATGTTAAAGTCATAGAACACATATATTGTCCTGGACAACCTGTTAGGCTTACACCATATCCTAACATTCTCCCCTTTGGACAGGCTAATATATACCTGTTCACATTCTCAAGCCATAGCTTTCGCAACACGTCTTATGTTTGATTGCACCCTGCGCTTTGGTGAAATTATCGGCAATATTATTTTTGGACGTACAATATTCCAGCTGGACCATATCGCTTTGAATACTCTGACAGACATTTAGTAACGAATATCAGTATATTTAGACCTTGTCTTAACCGCTAAATTGGCCACCATTTTTATAGCAGCTTGATTATCTTCATAAATTATGATTGGATAATCTACCTTCAAGACGATGTCCATCATTAGTTGTTTATAATAAATCAGATCAGTACATACTAGTGACAAACATGAGAATTCTGCTTCCATAGTGGATAGACTAATATGTTTCTGCCGTATTGATTTCCATCTGATTAGACAGTTACCTAACATTATAGCACTATCAAATCAGTAGCAAAACTGGCATCAGCATATGCACCCAGTATTAGATCACGGCTAGGTTCTAAATATAATGCATAATGCATTGTCATCTTTAAATATCTCAATATCCGCTTTGCGGCCTGCCAATGCCGATCTGTTGGCTCTCCATTATATCTTGCTAATTGGTTTACGCTATATGACATATCAGGTCTCGACCAATTGCTGATATATGATAGACTTCCTATTAGGAATTGCTAGATCTCCTTATTAAATCCAGGATTTTGGATTTCTCCATGTTGAAAATCCTGTGCCATAGGCGTTTTAGCTGGCTTACATAGCTCCATACTATAGTGTTTCAACATCTGACTTATCTTGCTAGACTGAGACAGTTTATATCCTCTAGTTGTTTGACCAATATCAAGGCCCAAATAATGTCTAATATGACCTAAATTCCTGGTCTTAAATTTATCTTGCAACTTTCTAATAACCTCCATTGCTTCCTTATCAGTTTTAGTTAGTATTGCTATATCGTTAGTAAATAATAGCAAAAATGATATTAAACCATTATTCTCTCTTTTAAAGAGACATTTGTCTGCTACACCTTCCTGAAATCCAATATTATTAAGCTCTTTAACTATACACTGGTTCCATTCAAATTCTGATTGTCTTAAACCAAAAGGCTTCTTTTTAATTTCCAACAATCAGTTTGATTATTTGTTTTAACTCCTAACGGCTTTCTCATATAAATGGTATGTCGTAATGAAGCATGCAAGTATGCTGTCTCCACATCTATATGGTTAATTATATACTTATTCTTTGCCACCCGCACTAGCATTGTTGTTAATGTGCTAGCTCTTAAACTCGGAGCAAACACCTCATCAAAATCTTTTTCAGTTTGAGCAAAACCTTGAGCTACAAGGCAAGCTTTATGGGTTACAGTCCCATCTATACCTTTCTTTAATTTATACACCCATCTACAACCAATCAATTTCTCTCCAGGCGGTAATTTAACATTTTCCTAAACTCCTAATTCAGTTAATGAGTTTATTTCTTTACGCATTGCCTCCTTCCATGCATTCTGCTCCTTTTCAGGATACATCTTGATGTCCTCATAATTGGAAGGTTCTATGTTAACCTGACAAACCACGGTTGCTTTATACCTATCAGGTGGATGTCTTTCCCTATTAGATCTCCTAGGCAATACAGGACTCATTGCAGGTATCTCCTCCCCTAAACCTACTTCCTCTTCTTCATCCTTAATAGAGACCTCTACATAGTCTATATCCTCATCAGGGGTATCGTTAAACATTTGATGCTCAATACTAATATTATTGTCATCCTGTCTGTAATCTGCACGCTCAAGTTTCTCCCATCCTTCATGCTCTAGAAATTTTGCATTTGCACTACAGTAAACACTAGTAGTTCCTGGTGCCCAAAATCTAAAGGATCAATGATTTGAGTCAAAACCAACAAAAAACATTTTTCTGGCTCTCTGTTGTTCCTTCCTCCTCACATTAGATGGAATATGTACCCAAGCAGGGGCTCCAAATGTGTGCAAGTAACTAAGGTTTAGTTTCCTCCCATGCCATAATGTAAATGGTATTTCACCCGTAGATGAATGTACAACATTATTTAGTACATGGTTAGCACACATAACAGCCTCACCCCATAAGGTTTCAGGCAAACCAGAATCTGCCAACATTGTTCTTGTCATGGCTTGTAATGTTTGACCCCTTCTTTCAACATAAGTGTTGTGTTGTGGTCTATACGGTGCAGACCATTTATGCTGTATTCCTGCCTCTTGCAAAAATTTCTCTAATCTTTGGTTAGTGAATTCTGTGCCATTATCAGTTATTAAGCACATTACTTTAAACTTCTGTTTCCTTTCTACAAATCGCAGCCAGTTATTTATATGCTGGAATGTTTCACATTTCGTTTTCATTAGATAACAGAATCCGTATCTAGAGTAATGGTCTACTATGCTTAGGATATAGCAGGCTCCTCCTATACTGGGTTTTTTGGGTCCAATCAAATCTACAAACACTACCTCTAATGGCTTTTTGGTTTTAAAACCATTGATATGATTTGCTGGGGTTACCCTGCTTTTCTGTTGACTACAGGCGTTACAATTCAAACACTTACTACATGATTGTAGTTTTATCCCTTCAGATAACTGAACTGTTTTCTTTAACATCCTGAAATGTATATGCCCTAGTCTTCAATATAACAGATGAATACATTCATCATGTGGTTTATCATTCCTATAAACTGACTTAGAATTAGCCACTAATGCTGGGTTCTCACGTAAAATGAATAAATCATTTTCTAATATTGCAGTAACAACATTGCCATCTTTCTCAATTAAACACTTATCATTTTTAAATGTTACTGTAAACCCGACTTGCAATAAAGATTTAACAGATAGCAAATTAAATTTTAAACCAGGAATGTATAACATTGGCAACAGTTCATTACTAAATGACCAACGTGCAAAACCCTCTCCAGCTACCTTAACCTTCCAACCTTTGGCTAATTTAACATGTTGGTTACTCTTCTTCAATTCCACAAAAAAATTTCTATTCCTAGTAATAGATTGAGAAACACCACTATCAGCAACCCACCAATCCTGATTAACTTTAGTAGTTGAATTGGATATAGCTAAATTACAACCCTTCTTGGGTCTATTATTGTCCCCAACAGACATTTTCTTATTCTTACAATACTTAGCTATATGCCCTTTAGCCCCACAAGCAAAACATCGTTTTACAAAATAAGCAGTTGAATACATTTTTTTCTTCTTTTGGTTGTTTTACTCTCAATTGATCCCTTTCTTGTCTGGTAGGTTATTGGAGGAGTCCAGAAGACCTACCAGTTATGCCAGTCAATGTGAGTTCATCTCTGGTCAAAACCTCCAGTGAAGAAACATAGTCATCATAACTATCGTCCAAAGAAGAAAGGATTATATAAACTTGTTGTAGTTATGAGAAAACAAGTTCCTTTTCTTTCAGCTCCTGGAAAATTCTGGTCATGGATTCCAAATAAGCCATCATATCTCCTCCTTTAAGAAGTTGTTGTTTGAACAATTTCTGTGTGAGACATATATGAGCACCAACACTGTCATGAACAAATAGTCTCTTCAACTTGGTCCAACACCTAGCAGCAGATTCCTCACCACGAATATGGACAAGCTGCTGGTCATTCACTGTCAGTCCAATTATGCAAAGAGCTTGTTCATTGTCTCTGTTAAACTTGGCCAATTTCTTCGCATCTTCATCGTCATCAGGATCCCATGCTGTTACATCCGGTGGATTATTTACTACGTCCCACAGTCCTTCTCTACGCAAAAGTAGATTACATTTGGTAGACCAGGATACATAGTTTGTTCCATCCAACTTGGTTATCATGGAAATATTTGATAACTGTTCTTGTGCCATCTTCACTTGGATTATATATCACAAACACAGTTTTTTGTATTATTCACATTAACTCTCAGTTCACTATATAGCTCTATTTAGCTCTGAGCAATCCTAGTTAGTTCTGGTTGGTTCTGGGCCCATAACCAATGTTAAGGATATTGTTGTTGTGTTAACCAACAAGCAGAGCATAGAGCACAGGGAAATGGTGCTGAGAGCGATGAATAAAATACATACAAACTGGTTTATCAAAGTTTTTACTTTGTAGTGAAAAACAATCTCATAGTCTTTAAAAAAATCCAAGTCTTAGCCATTCAAATCAGTCCAGTGATACAAAAGTCTTCTTACCATACAAAACAGCAGTAGATAATAAATAGCAGTGTCAAGTTTCGAGGTCGTCTCAAATAAATTGCACTTCAACCTGCATTTACTCTAGTGCTGACAAGCAGCACATTCACCCTGGTAACAGATCATGATGGTAGCATATCCACCCACGATGGTAGCATATCCACCCACGATGGTAGCATATCATCAATGACTACATTTCAGCTCCCTTCTTAAATACAGTTACAACAGAGCTTATCCAATCAGGATACAATGACTCAGCATTACAATGACTCAGCATTACAATGACTCAGCAGTACTTATTAAAGTCATAGAATACATATTCATGTTAAAGTCATAGAACACATATATTGTCCATATATTGCCTGGACAACCTGTTAGGTTTACACCATATCCTAACAACACCTGTTTGATCTTGATGAATACAAATCCCTGGGACCTGATGGATTACATCCCAGAGTTCTAAAGGAACTGGCAGATGTCATCTCAGAACCACTATACCATATCTTTCAAAACTCCTGGAGCACCGGGGAACTACCAGTGGACTGGAAAAGAGCTGATGTGGTTCCCATCTTTAAAAAAAAAAAAAGGGGGGGGGGACAGGAAACTACAGACCAATCAGCCTAACATCAATACCTGAAAAGATACTGGAAGCGATAATAAAAAAACAGATCTGCCAACATCTAGAAATGGTAAAGTAATAACTAGAAGTCAGCATGGCATGGCTAGCATCATGATGAGACAAGGCATACCTTGGGAGTTCCGGTGGACAGTGTCGAATCCAGCTGTCGGGATGGTCCATTTGGACCAGAATCACCTCGAAGGGGTGAAGAATGAAGAGAACGCACTTTGCTGATCTCAAGGAGCCCACAAACTCCCTGATTGATCCAGAGAAGGCTCCCAAACCCGACGGAATGGAAAGATGGTGATTGTATGCTGGACCAAAGCTGGGGCAGCCACAGGAAGGAAGCATTAAAGAGAGAGACTGTCAGTGTCATCAGTCTGGTGAGAGATTTCCAACTTAGACTTTTTTTTTAATTAGAATTGAGTTAAGAGCCCCACTGGGAAGTAACTGGTGGAAGTGGGACTCCAAAAAGGAGGTGGATTTGGGTTTTTTTCCCACCTCCCCTGTAAAGTGGCGAGAGCTTTTTGAGCTGTCTTTGAAACAGGAAGTGAGGCTGGAGAAACTTTCAGAAAAAAGTAAAAATATCTTGTACTAAACACTGGACTGGATATCTCAAATATATTTTTTGTTTGTAGAAAAGTCTTGAATTCCACAATACTTGGATAAGCTGATTTGTCTTTTTTGCTACTATTTTAGTTTTCCCAAGACTAAACTGGATGTACTGTTTGAAAGAGAAAGGATAGGAGGAAGAGAGGGTAGCAGAGCCAGAGTGCCATCTACTGGCAGAAGTTGGAAGTGGAGATTAGGAGCTGCAGCTGTAGCTGCAGAGACAGCCTTGAGAGATTGTGTAAAGAAAGATATGAATTGACTACCAGAAATAATCTTGGTATTACACGTTGGTTAGACTGAAAACTTAAAACTGAGATAGAGAGCGTAAGACTGAAACTTGTTATTTTTAAACAGCTTAGCTCTTGAAATTCAAAGGGAAATATAAACAGTAAAAGACTTTATTTTTTTCTTTTTCTTTTTTTTTCTGGCTCTGTGAACTCTGTAAATACCTTCTTAGGCAATATAAAATAATTGTGTTTGGTGGGCCTATGTGGATTACAATTTATTGATATACTATCCTTTTTGATTGGATATTAAAGGATTAGGGTCTGAAGAACCTGAAGAAAACAACAAGCAGAAGAAAGGGGGGGGGGAGATCAAAAGATTGAAAATCTTGGAACCTTTGGATTTTTTGATTATAAGTGATTTGTGGCTTCACTTTTGGTTTTTTGGTTTTTTGTCTACTCCCTGTTTTCTCCCCCCCCCATTTTTATATTTGGATTATAATTGGATACTATATTCTCATTTCCTGGTGGATTACAAGTACTAAAAAGATTCAAGAGGAGGAAAACAGTGTCAGCACTGTTATATGAGCAATACTTAATATCAGAAGAGAAAATAAAACAATACTTAGAAAAAGTCAAAATACCTAAAATACCTGAAACAGTCAAAGCAGTCCTAGACGAATGTATATCTATGATGGAGTTAAAAGAAGCAATTAAGAGGCAAAAGAATGGGAAGACACCAGGACCAGATGGTCTACCAGCAGAACTATATAAAGAACTGCAAGAAACTTTGAGCAAACCAATGTTAGAAGTATTTAATGAACTTTTGTTACAGACAAAGGTACCGAATTCATGATGGAAGCATATACCGTAATTTTCTTTCTTTTTTTTCCTCATTAAAAGTTTTTTATTTTATAAACAAACAAACAAACAAACAAACAATACATAATCAATCATTCAATATATCTTCTGAATACATCTTTTGTATCTTTTTTTTACTCCTCCAATATTTATCATATCTTAATATTATCATTTTCTTTATTATGACATTTCTCCCACATTTCTTACTTCTCTATTAATACATTTATCTATCTTTTAGTTTTATTAAAAATTAAACAACAATTTTATCCCCAACAATCTTCAACCCCCCCTCCCCTCCCCCACCCCCAACTTCCCAGAGCAAAAACAGGGTGTAACATTAAACAAGCATAAGCTAAAATATACTAACTTACTACAAGATTCAAAACTCCCTCACACTCTTTAACTCCTCTTTTAAAAATTATTCATCAGCCTCCCCTTTTAAAATTCTAAATTAAACATTTTAAATCTTTCTTTAAAGCATATCTTTTTAAAAGAAAAGAAAAAATATTGTTTTAAGTTAAACCTTTTAAAATCTTTTAATACCTTTAATAAGACATTCTTCAAGATATAAGTTTCAAAACTTTTTTTAAAAAAAGGCTATCCATATAATCTTAAAAATACTAGTAATCCATTGAGTTAAATTATTTCTAACTCTTGAGTTCATTCTTCAAAATATCAATTTCAAAACTTTCAGAAAGTTATCAATTAAGTTTAAAGATAAGCATTTTAATACCTTGATAATTTTTTAAAAAAATCTATCCATTTTTAGTTAAACATTTTAACTTAAACTTAAAAAATATTAATTTCAGTAAACTTTTCAAATTTATTATTAAAATCTTCCCCCTAAAAAACTAATCTTCAATTCTTCCTTTCTTTCTATATTTTTTCCAGTCCTTCTTCAATAGTACTTTCTTCTTCAACATTGCTCCTCCCCCTGCTTTTATTTTTGAAAATTTTTGAATATAGATTTGAGGCTGATGCATCTTTGGAAATCGTTCTCTTCTAAAAGTTATCTCCTTCAATTTGAAACCTCCATTTTGACTCTTCCTGTTTATATAATCAGTCACTTCCTTCCTTGAAAATTGATTCTGTCTATCAAGCCAAAAATTGTCACGATAAAGTTTATAAGTCTGCAGGAAAGAGTCTATTTGTGCTTTTCAGTTAACTGCATAGAAGCTTCTGCCAAAACCTCTGTTTTCAGTGTGCTAACTTCCATCGTGATCCTGACAGCCTCTTTTTCCTGCTCGTAATTTTCTGAGTATAAGATGCACCAGAGTATAAGAGATACCTTAATTTGGAGGGAGGAAAACAAGAAAAAAAGAATTCTGCCTCTGCCTACCAGCATCAGGATCAGCGGCATCCTCACTTCCATTTGAATTTTGATAACACGTAGCACAGTTCTTTTTATCAGTTTAAAACAAATCCTATCTATTTAACTAGAGTGAATAGGATGGGGTGGGGGATAATTTTCATGGGGGCAGTAATCTCAGGAGGTTAAGGAGAAGTCTGCTGCTGTAGGGAGTGGGGATCTCCAGTCCTCACACAAGTTGTGAAGGCAGCCATCAGAACTGCTGGAGCTGCTTCCAGGCAGACCCTGGGAGAACTTGGAGCTCTCAGTGGCTAAAGGGGAAGAAGAAAACTCTGGGCACATTGAGAACACACACACTCCTGTTGCTGGAAGAAGGGGGAAAGGGCTGCTTTTCCTGCAGTCTCCCCCCCCCCCCTTGTGCCTATACTCCTCCCTTCTCAGCCACCTTCTCCTCCCAAATGGTCTCCATGCCCAGAGGGGCTCCATCCGCAGTCAAAATTGGTTCCCCCCTGCTCTCTTAAACTGAACTGCACTGAGCAGCTGTGGGGGGGGGGGGGGGAGTGGCATGAAGGAGAAATGTCTCAGCTCCCCACAGCCACTTGGCATTTTGATCACCCGGAATGGATCAGTGCTGCCTCTGCAGTGGCCAGCTGCTGCTTTCTCCCAGGATCATTTATCAACAAGTCAGAAAAGCAGTGCAGTTCAGTTTAAGAGAGCAAGGGGGGTGGGGAACCAACTTTGACCTTCTTCCAACAACAAGAGTGTGTGCTTTCTCAACGTGCCCAGAGTTTTCTTCCCCTTTAGCCACCAAGAAGGAGGAGGGCGCGCAGCTCTGGAAATTGCATTGGAGAATCAGAGAGAAAAACGCCGGAAAATGCGATGCATGGAGGCTTTGGGAAAAAGATCATTGCCTCCATGCATCACGTTTTTCAGTGTTTTTCTCCCCAATTCCCCGAAGCAATTCACAAAGCCACGCACCCTCCTCCTCCTTTTCTGCAGTCCCACTTTCTCTTCCCTCCTGACCAGATCCATCTCCCGGGCCAGGAGCAGAAGCTGACCGCCCTCAGCCTGGGTTGTCTGGAAAAGGGGCAGGCCAGGTGGCAAGCCACCTTGCCTTACACCTCTCATGCAGAAGCACCCACTTTGCAAAAGCATCGCCTCCATGCATTGTGTTTCTGGCGTTTTCCTCCCCGATTCCCTGATGCAATTCACAGAGCTGCATGCCCTCATAAAAATGTGGTGGCGGCAGGTTTCAGCTGGTTCCAAGCAGCACCCTAACCGTTTCTGCCACCCATCTCCCAGCATGCAGAGACCAAAAATGTGATGCTCATTTTTGGCAATGTGAGGATCCTCACCACCTGAAACCGCCAGAAAATGTGATCCACAGAGGCCAACAACCTCCCCAGGATTATAAGACGCACCCAGATTTTCACCCCCTTTTTGGGGGTAAAAAGATGTGTCTTATACTCCGAAAAATACGGTATTACCCTTATAATATATGCTTCCATCCAAGAAGCATATATTATAAGAAGATGCAGATTTACGACAAATAAAGATGCAGACTTACGACAAATAAAAAACTACAGACCAATATTCTTGTTAAAGGCGGATTATAAAATATTTGTATCAATAATTGCAGAAAGACTAAAACTATTTTTAAATCAATTCATACATGCAGATCAAAATGGTTTTTTACCTAAGAGAAAATTAAAGTTAATATGAGAATAATTTTAAACACCTTGGAGTACTATGAAGCAAATTCAGAGAAGCAAATGGGGTTGATCTTTCTACATGCACAGAAAGCGTTTGACAATGTGAATAGGCAATTTATGCTAGCACAGCTGAAAAAGATGGACTTTGGAGAGAGGTTTGTTAAAATGATTAAGTTGATATACCATAAGCGAACCGCAAAAGTAATGGTAAATGAAGATATGACTGAGAAAGCATTAAGAAAGGTACAAGACAAGGATGCCCTCTGTCTCCACTATTGTTTATATTGACGCTGAAAGTATTAAATAGAAATATTAGACAAGATACAGAGATAAAAGGCATGGAGATTAAAAGGGAACAATATAAATTGCAGGCGTTTGCAGATGATTTAGCTTTTATCTGGGAAGATCCATTAACAACAGGGCCTAAATTAATTTTTTTAAAAAGAAGACTATGGAGAAGTGGCAAGTCTGAAAACAAATAAAGAGGAAACTAAGATTTTAGTCAAAAATCTCACGATAAGCAAAAGAAATTAGTAAAGAGAGTAGATATTCAGATAGTAAAGAAAGTTAAATATTTAGGGATCCAGCTGACAGCAAAATGTGTAACAATTAAGGAGGATAATTATTATAAATTGCTGAAGTAAATCTGAGTAGATCTGGAAAAGTGGAAGAACCTGCAATTATCACTGGTAAGAAGAATAGCAACAATTAAAATGAATATGTTGCCAAGATTATTGTATTTATTTCAGACAATTCTGATAAAACTGGAAAATGAATATTTTGAGGAACTTAATAAAATAATATACAAGTATATTTGGCAAGGGATGATGCAAGAATTGGTTTGAAAATGATGCAAGATATAAGAAGTAGAGGAGGCTTTGGAATACCAAACGGAATTGTACTATCAAGTTGTAGTACTAGCATGGATGAAAGAGTCGACTGTATTGAGGAATATAAGATTATTGACTTTGGAAGGACATGATTTACAATTGGGAAATTGTATGGGAAAAATAAGATACATGGATATTTTCAGAGACATTATATAAGGAATGCACTAATGTTGCTGTGAGAGAAAATTAAAGAAGAACACTATTTGAGGATACCAGTTTGGCTTTCAACAATGGAAGCATTGATTCACCTAAATATTATTAATACGGGAAATATTATTAGAAATAAAGATATTTTGAATGATGAAGGGGGACTTAAAACAAAAGAAGAGATGAGTGAGCAAGGGATCAATATAACGTGGTATTCACAAGTGCAGATACAGGCTAGATACGAGAAAGATGCTAAATTACAGGGTTTTTACAAAGAATTAACAGAGTTAGATAAAATCTTAACAGGAACAGAAGAAAGGTTAATACAGAAACTGTATAGTTACCTATTGGGTATAAAATTGGAAGAGGAACAGGTAAAAGAGACAATGATAGCATGGGTAAGAAACTTTGATCATACGATAGAATTAGATAAATGGCAGAAATTGTGGGACAGGAATTATAAATTAACGATGTCAATTGCATATAAAGAAAATTTGTATAAGATGTTTTACAGATAGCATCTTGCACTGGTGAGGTTGACAAGGATGTTTAAAGATAAATCAGCTAAATGTTGGAAGTGCCACCAAATACCTGAATCTTATTATCATATGTGGTGGACATGTGGAGAAGAAGAGAAGTACTGGACAAAAATTAAGATATGGTTGGAAGAGATGATACAACAAAGAATTGAGTTAAAACCAGAAATATTTATGCTAGGAATTTTACCTGAAATCTATAATAAAGAGAATGTATATTTAATTATTCATGTATTAACCGCAGCTAGAATTGTATTTGCACAACATTGGAAAAGTGAAGAGATTCCCATTGACGAGAAGGTGATTAGGAAAATATTAGAATGTGCAGAAATGAACTGATTAACATTAGCAATTAAGGAGAAAGAACAAACTGAATATTATATTATATGGAATGCATTTTATCAATGGTTGGAGAATAAAAAAGGAGTTTGGAAATATAGAAGGCTAAAGAATAAATAGAAAATACATTAAGACAGAGATATAAATAAGATGAAAATTGTTAGTACATGTATGATGAGAACAATGATGTTTAATGTTAATATGGTATTATTACTAGAAGATGTTAAGAAGAAAATGGAGAATTTTATAATATTTAATTGTTTAATATATTATAACATTCAGTTTAGAGAAATAATGTTTTTTTTTATTGCAAAAGTTTTACAATTACATTTTCACCCCTTTTTCCCACCCTCAACCCACCCCAAACTTCCCAACCTCCCTAACCCACCCTAACCCTCCCCTCCCCCCCCGGACTTCCACACAATATACTCATATCAGGTAAAAGGAAAAACCTTCCTTTGTATAAAACTTATATAAAACTTGAACCCCTCCCTCCCCCTTATAAATTTTCATCTTCATTACATTAAAATATTTCTATCTTAATATAACATTTTCAAATAAAAGCTATTTGATACTTCCTAGTTTGATATTTGTTCTGAACATAATCTATCCACTTTTTCCATTCCCATTCATAAGTCTCTTGTGAACAATCTTTTAAATATGCTGAAATCTTCGCCATCTCTGCAAAACTGGCCATCTTCAAAGTCCATTCCTCGATCGTGGGCAATGCTTCATTTTTCCAGTATTTACCTATCAACAATCTTGCTGCTGTTATCATGTACAATATCAATTTTGTTTCACCCAATGTAAAACCCTTAACTATACCCAATAAAAACAATTGTGGAGAAAATTGAATTTTTTTCTTCAAAACATTCTGCATGACCCACCAAATTTTTATCCAAAAAGCCTTGACTTTCCTACAGATCCACCAAACATGATAATATGTAGCATCTAAACAATCACATCTCCAACATTTAGGCTGAACATTAGGGTACATACACGACAATTTTTTGGGATCTAAATGCCATCTATAAAACATTTTATAAAAATTTTCACTCAAATTCTGCGACTGTGTAAATTTAACGTTCTGAACCCAAATTTTTTCCCATGTTTCCAACATCACTGGTTCCTCAAAATTTTGTGCCCACTTAATCATACAATCTTTAACTAATTCAGTTTCTGAATCCCTTTCTAACAAAACATTATAAAGTCTTTTAATATGCATTGGACCTTTCTCTTTTATGTGTCTAACCAATTCTTCCTCATGCATCATAATACCAGTTTTTTGGTCCTCTTTCCATCTCAATTGTAGTTGATTATATTGTAACCAAGTTAAATTAATCCCTTCAGCCAACAATGTCTGTAATGTCTTCAGCTGCCATCTGCCCGCATCTGTAAAAAGAACCTCTTTGTATAACCCCCCCCCCGAATGACATTATATTTGTATTCCACAAAGTATGACCAAGATCCAGCCATAGCGGTATTTTATAATCCCATTTGAGTCGGTGCTTCTTCCAAACTCTCAACAAAGAATCTCTAAGTATATGGCTTTTAAATACTTTATCCACTTTGTTCTCATAAAATAAGTAGGCATGCCATCCAAATTCCAAATCAAAACTTTCTGCGTTCAATATTCCAGTCTTTTTTCCTCCAAACCAATCACTTGTTAAAGTCAAAGCTGCTGCATCATAATATAACTGTAGGTTTGGAAGTTTAAGACCTCCCCTTTCTGGAACATCTTGCATAATTTTCATTTTCACTCTCGTTCCAGACAAACTTATTCACTCCAGTTTGCCACAATTTCAATTGTTTATCACTATTAAGCACCGGAATCATTTGAAACAAAAAAAAAAGAAATCTTGGCAAAATATTCATCTTAATTGCTGCTATTCTTCCAAGTAGAGACAGCTGCAGTTTTTTCCAAGTCTCCATATCTTTCTGCACCTCTTGCCACAACACCTCATAGTTATTTTGAAACAATTTTGTGTTTGATTCTGCAACCTGAACTCCTAGATATTTTACCTTTGGTACAATCTCAAAACCTGCCCTTCTTTCAAGCTCGTGTTTACGATCTTGAGTCATATTTTTGACTATCATCTTTGTTTTTTTCTGGTTCAGTCTAAAACCTGAAACTTTACCATAGTCTTGTATAATGTCCTTCATCTGGATTATTGATTCCATTGGATGTGTTAGGGTAACAACCAGATCATCATGCCTTTATTCTGTAGTCCTCTTGCCTTATCATTATACCTTTCAAGATATTAGAGTCCCGCATTGTATTTAACAAGACTTCTAATGTTAAAATAAATAGAAGTGGGGACAACGGACATCCCTGTCTTGTTCCTTTTTCGATTTTAAACTCTGTTGTCAAACTTCCATTGATAATAATCTGTGCCTTTTGCTCTTGATAAATTGCTGAAACCGCCTGTATAAATTGGTCCCCAAAGTCCATCTTTTTAAAAGTCTTTAATAGAAAATTCCAATCCACTCTATCAAAGGCCTTCTCTGCATCCAAGAAAACCAGCACTGCAGGGATCTGTTTATTCTTCTCAAGATATTCCAATAAATCTATTACTTGCCTTACATTGTCCTTCATGTATCTACCCTCGATAAATCCCGCTTGATCATCATGAATCACCTTTTGAATTACTGGCATCAATCTGTTGGCTAATACTTTTGCATAAATTTTATAATCTGTATTCAGAAGAGATATTGGTCTGTAATTCTCCAGTTTTTTAGGACCTGCTTGCTCTTTTGGTATCAAAGAAATATAAGCTGTTGTCCATGATGGGGGTATTTTTCCCCCTTGTTGTATATTACAAAATAAGTCTCTGAGTTGTTCCACCATTTCTGCCTGCAAAGTTTTATAGTACACTGCAGTCAGACCATCCATTCCAGGAGCTTTAGCTGTTTTTAGTTGTTTAATTGCTGCTATTATCTCCTCCTCTGTTATAGGATAATTCATTCTTTCCTTTTGTTGGTCAGTAATTTTTGTAACTCTTTTATTATCTAAGTATTTTTCTATAAGTCCATTCTGCACATCATCTTTGGCATATAGTTTAGTATAATAGTCCACAAAAGCTTCTTTAATTAATTTTTGTTGAAAAATTTCTTTCCCTCCAATATCGATACTATCAATAGTCCGTATACTTTGTTTTTTCCTCAGTGTGTAGGCCAACCACCTGCCCGGTTTATTGGCATTGCAGAATGTATTGTGCTTCGCATATTGTAAATTTGTTGCAACTTGTTTCGCCATAAGCATTTGGAATTGATCTTTCAAAAGTTTTATAACACCACGTATTCTTTCATCTGTTGGGTTTTTAATAAGTAACTGTTCTTTATTCTTTATTTCTGCTTCCAATTCAAGTCTTTTCTTTTGTCGAATCAATCTGTGTTTAGAGTTCATATAAATAAGCACCCCTCTCATATAAGCCTTGCTTGCATCCCACACAATTTCCATTGGAGTGCCTTTATTCAGATTCATTTCAAAAAACTCTTTCAAGTACTTTTTAAGTTCTATTATATTTTTTTCATATCTGAACAAGTTTTCATTTAATCTCCAAGAACGTCTCTCAGTCTTACTTATCTCAATTTCTATCCATACTGGGCTATGGTCAGTCAAAGTTCTTGGCAAAATCTTTGTTCTTTTTGTCCTGACAAGTAAATCATCTGACAACAAAATGAAATCAATCCTAGAGAAGGATCTATGTCTATCAGAAAAAAAAGTATAATCCAGTTCTTTTGGATTGTGTATTCTCCAAATATCTTTTATTTCCAAGTCTTCTTTCATATCAAAAAAAGTCTGTGGTAGTCTAATCCTTGACTTCGCCAAAGTCTTTTTATCTAATTTAGAATCAATTACTCCATTCCAGTCTCCCGTAATTAAAATAGATCTATAATCCCATTGTAGTATTTTAGTATGTAGCATTTTGTAAAAGTGGTCCTGTTGTTGATTGGGAGCATAAATTCCAATCAAAAGAATTTGGCCATTTGCTGAAAGTAGTTCAATTGCTACAAACCTACCATCTTGATCTGCTTCTATAAGTTTGGCTGTTAATTTTTTATTTACATAAATAACCACACCATTCTTTTTTTAGTTAGTTGAAGATATAAAGTGTGTTCCTAATTTGGAATTTTTCAAATAGTTTTGATCTTGAACTGTAATATGCGTTTCTTGTAAACAAATTATATCATTATTAAATTGTTTCAAATATGCAAATACTTTCTTCCTTTTCTGTGCTGAGTTCAACCCATTCACATTCCAAGATAAGCATTTAATCATCATCATTATCTTTCTGGAGCAAAGAGCAGAATAACCGGATATCATCCGGAATCTTCGATCCTGCATTCCCCATGTCTCCAGTCTCTTGTGTAGTACTCTTAGCTCCCTTTTTATCTTGTCTTTCCTGTTGTTGTTTTTCTTTAAGTTGCTTGGATTTTGCTCGGGTTATACGCTGATCCTTAACTTCAGCCATCCAGACCGGCTCCAGAATTGGAGAAGATTCCAACAAAGGCTCATCCAAAAAACCTCCTTTGGCGCCCTTCAATTCCTCTGATTGCTGCTTAGACTGTTCTTGCGGTTCTTGTTGAAGTTGCTTCTTATCACTCTCCTTAATCTCCAGAACTGTAGATGTACGTGGAGATGGTGTTCTTTCTTTAAAGATGTTAGTGTAAAATTGCTCCGCCTTCTCCACAGTATTCAAACGATATCTCTCTCCCTTATATCTCAGAATTATACCAGTTGGAGCATCCCACCGAAATGGTATCTGATAGTTTTGCAATTCTTTAACAAGAAAGCCAAAGTCTTTTCTGGATTTCAACATTTTAGGTGGTAACTCTTTGTAGACTGTAATTTGCGAACCCCCCACTTACACAGAGGTATGAAAAGATTTTTGCAGGATATCATTTCTTATTGCTCTATCCGTAAAATATATGACCACATCTCTAGGCAATTGTCTTTGTCTGGCCACCCAGGAATTCACTCTGTAAATTTTGTCTATTTTGTAAAAAACCATATCAGGATTAATTTTTAGAATCACAGCCAAGGCCTCAGCACAGACCTGTCTCAAATCCTGTCTGTCCTCTTCTCTAATTCCTCGAAGCCGTATAGCGAATTCCATTGCCCTGAATTGCATCATAACAATTTCATTTTCAACTCTCTGCATTTTATCATCAACATCAAAAAATTTGTGATCATTATCTTTCATCTTAACATTGACTTCTGATTTAAATTCATCCACTTTTGAATCAACTTTAATAATAAATTCTGCCAGGCCAGACGCCACATCTGATATTTTTGTGGTCACCTTATTTTGATTCTGTTTCATTTCCTGCATAATTTCCTGTTGAGACTTTTGAAGTTTATCATCTATTTCCTGTTGGACTTTTTGAAATTTATCATCCAAAATTTTTGAAATAAATTCTTTTAAATCTCCCATATCAAAATCTTTTTTCTGAGTTTGTAACTGTTGAGCAGGAGAAATCTGCGTTTCATGTTTGCGTGTGGGGGATCCCCCCCCTGGTGGCTTGCCTTCCTGCTTCTTTGAGGCCATCCTGCCACGTAAGCTAGTTTTTCTGAAGAGGGAAGTTCCTTTTCCTCTCCCACCTCCACAAAGCCTTCTAAAAAGGTCCCCCAGATTTAATCAAATCAAAACTGTGGTGATGCAAAGTCAGGTATTAAAAAGAGAGAAATTTTTCTCTTGTTTCTGTTGTTGCAACCGAAGCAACTTTGTAGCAACTTATTAACTTTGTAACAAAGCAAGATGACTTCACCAATCCACACTCACTGATTCGTTCACTCTAATGCTGAGCGCCATATTTTTTCAAGTCACTTTCACTCATTCGCATTTTTTTTTCCTTCAGATTAAGAAATCAACAAAGTGCTAATACTTGCAGTTCCGAGTTTCAGGGTTCAAGTAGATTTCCGCTACTTGTTTAGGTTATTTCCTTTCTCTTTTGAAGTTTCCTGCAGCCAGCTTGTTCTGCGAAAGCAGAAACGTCCCACGCCGCCTGGAGTCTCAGCAGGTTGGAAGGGAGCCGCGCCTGTTTCCTCCCCAGAAACAATTTCCTGGGGGGTTACAGGGGCTCGACCTGTGCCCTGCTGCCTCTCCTCCAAGAATCCTGAGGATTTTGAAGTTTTCAAGCCGCTTCTCGATCGCGAAGCGGCTCTACAAGCGGCTGGGCTGGCGGTGCTTCAAAAGGCACCGTCGTCGCCGAAGACAGGGAAACCGGAAGTCCGAGAAATAATGTTAATATGAATGTGAATGATGTTGCAAATGATGAAAGAAGTTGCACAGAGCTGCTTGTACCCAGATGACACACTGCTTAAGGAAAGATGGAATGTTTGTCTTTGTAACTGAAAAATAAAAATGTGTTTATAAAAAAAGAAGTCAGCATGGGTTTGTTAAAAACAGATCATGCCAAACCAATCTTATTTCATTCTTCAACATAGTGACTAAGTTAGTAGACCAGTGAAATACTGTGGACTTAATGTACTTTGACTTCAGCAAGGAGTAAGCTGGAAAAAAGTGGGATAGATAGCATCACCATCAGATGGATTTGTAACTGGTTGGTAAACTGTATGTCAGGGTTCCAAGTAACATCCCCAGCGAAAGAAGACTCTGAGGCTAGAAGTTCCTAAGAGGTTCCATTTTAGGGCTTCCGGTCTGGCTTCCATCGCCGCCAGACGGTCCTTTGAGACCGCCAGCACCGCCGCCCGTAAAGAGCCGCCTTTACAGCTGGGAGGCGGCTCAAAAAACTCTGTTTCCTTAAGGAAATGTGAGGTGAGCTGGCGAGAGCAGGTAGAGCCCTCTGCGAAGTCCCCAGAGTTTTTTTTTTTACTCTTGGGGAGGAAGCAGGATGTGGCTCCCTATTCAGCTCGCCGCTGCTCCGGGCTTCGGGAGAACTCTGCGCTTTGCAGACCCAGGCGATGGGACCAGACCAAACAATGAAAACTAACAGACTTTTTGAACAAGGATGAAATCTGGACCTGGGACCCTAAATTGCAAGTACTTCTAACAACCCTAAGACTGACTTTAAAAGCAAAGAAGAGTGGAAAGGGGGGGGGGGAAAGAAAGTTTAAAATGGCGACTGGCTGAGGCTTGAGAAGAGCTGAAAGCGAAAGTCCTTCCATTTGACTAGTTTAATATGTTACAAAGTAACTGAGACAACAGTGCTGGCTAGAAGTGAAGAGAAAAATTCTTATTTCATGCTTCTTCCTTCTTAGAGACTTGATATTGATATTGTTTGGAGAGAAGTCTTTTTCTTTAAAGGGGAAAAAGGAAAAAAAGATCTGCTTGGGTGGCAGGATGGCGTTAAAACTCACAAAGCCAGAGAACCAAGCTGGGGGGTGGGCTCCCCCATTCATAAACCACATGAACAAGTTTTGAATTTGCAGATGCAGAGGAATGGCTTTAAAGATCTAACGCAATTGGTATTGGAGGAGATGGCAAGACATGATGAGATTGTGAACCAGAATCTTGAAAAATTTAGACAGGAAATTAAAGAGTTGGTTCAACAAAAGTATGATAAATTCAAGCAACATATGGTAAGCTTCTTAGACGCAATGATAAAGATGGATGAAAAGTTTAATTCGGAAATAGAGTCTAATATGAAGGAAGTTGATTACAAGATTCATAATTTGGATAATAAAATACAAAGAATTGAAAATGATTTAACAATGATTCAAGAAAATAGCTCAGAAGTAGAGCCAAAAATAAAGGAAGTTGACTACAAGACTTACAATGCAGATAATATAAAACAAAGGATTGAAAATGAAGTCATAATGATGTAATTCAGATTTATGGAATTTGCAGTCAGAATTAGGGGAATACAGGAATTTAAAAGAGAAGATTTGAGAAAGATGTCTGCTGAAGTTCTGGCTGGGATTTTAAAGGTTAGTCCTGAAGAGGTATACTGCAAGATTGATAAGGCCTACAGAGTTAATTTTGGGTGGCAAAGCAAAGGCAGCTGCCTAGAGATGTGGTGATCTACTTTACTGATAAAGAAATAAGAAATGATATTGTGCAAAAGTCTTTTAACTCCACTCTTGAAATGCATGGAAGGAAGATTTGGATATTTAAAGAGCTACCGCCCAAGATGTTAAAAGATAGAAAGGATTTTGGATTTTTGGTGACTGAGCTAAAGAAACAAAACATCCCATTTAGGTGGGATGCTCCAGTTGGTATAATATTGAGATATCAAGGAGAAAGATATCAACTAATACTGTTGAAAAAGCGGAAGAATTTTACTATAAGGTTTTTAAAATGGGTTCAACATCTCCATGTATAACACACGAGGGGAATAAGCAAAATCAACAAGCCTGAAATTCAGGCTAAGCAGATGGTGGTGGAGGTAATGAAAAAACAACAAGCTACAGAGGCCTTTGTGGATGAGCCGCTTCTGGATTCTCCTTCAGAGGTTATAGTTGGATTACCTATAAATACAAGAGAGGTGGCTTTGGATTCTAATGTGATGACTTATCAAGCTACAGACCAGCCTGGAAATCAAACAGTTGATATACAACTCATAGAAAGGAAACCAGGATGGAGATCTAAGCCACAAAAAGTTAAGAAAAGAAGAAGCAGGTCCTACAAAAATAAAATTTTTTAGACTAAACAACAGTGTAATGCCAGTTACTTAAGAGACGATTGAATATATGAAAATATAGTTGAGGCAAAGTTTTGGTTTATATTATCTTGAGGAAAGTGACAGATCTCTGCAGTGCTGTACTCTTGGGATGTGGAAGATGGCCTTAAATTGAGTGGATTGGAACTTTCTATTTTGGACTCTTTGACAAATGGATTACGTTTATGCTGAGCTACAAGGCAAGAGAATTATGGGATTGGGGCATGCAGAAGATCTGGTTGTTACCCTAACACGGTGGTTGGAATGAATAATCTAGATGAAAGACATTACAAAAGACACTATATGGAATACAAATATAAAGTCACTTGGGTGGTTTTTTGCTATATGAAAATACTTACTATTGATGGGGGCAGATGGTAATTGAAGATACTGAATATACTGTTGGAACTAGAATTTGATGTTACCCTAACATGGGTGATGAAATTAACAATCCAGTTGAAAGACATCACAGAAGATATTATATGGATTACAAGCTTAAAGTCATCTGAGAATTTTATTTATATATGGAAATATTTTTTACTGGTGTAGGCAAAAGAACAAAGATATCGAAAATATTATGTATGGTAGACCTGTAGGAAAGTGGGTGGAGATAGGTTAGCTTACTGATTGTCTAGTTTAGGCAAAGGGATGTTATGTTATATTAATATACGTAAAAGATTTGAATTAAGAGATATATGCATGGGGGAGAAGGAAATGGATAGATTATGAGCTGAAATTGCCAAATTAGGATTTGTTATATAATTTTACAGCTGAATGTTGCTTTGAAATGTATAGTATAAGGGGGATATAATAATATTGTTAGAAAGAAAGGGTCAGCATATGGGGGGTGGAGCAAAAAGGATGGTAAAGTATTATATAATCTGTTATTAATTTGGGTTTTATTCTGGAGAAGCCACAGGGGGAGGGGAGGGGGAGGGGGGGTTAGGGAGGAGGGGGGGAAAAGAGGGGGAAAAATCTTTATTTGAAAAACTTTTTCAATTAAAAAAAAAGAGGTTCCATTTTAGGTCCAGTAGTCTTAAATATATTCATAAACAACTTAGATGATTGTATAGAAGGGGAATTTACCAAATTTGCAGATGATACTAAGCTGGCAGGAATAGCCAACACCCTAGATGATAGGCTCAAGATCCAGATGGATCTTGACAGACTTGAACGCTGGGCCCTACCTAACAAAATGAAATTCAATGTAGAGAAAAGTAAAGTCTTACACTTAGGCAAGAAAAACCAAAAGTACACATATAGACTGGGTGAAGCCAGTCATAATAGCAGTAACTGTGAGAGGGAACTTGGAGTCTTAGTGGACAACCAGTTAAATATGAGCCAACAGTATGCGGCAGCAGCCAAAAAAGCCAATGCAATCCTAAATTGCATTAATAGAGGGATACAATCAAGATCAAGTGAAGTACTAATACCACTCTACAAAGCCTTAGTAAGACCACCTAGAATACTGTATCCAGTTTTGGTCACAACACTATAAAAAGATGTTGAGACTCTAGAAAGAGTGCAGAGGAGAGCAACCAAGATGATTAGGGGACTGGAGGCTAAAACATATGATGAATGGTTGCAGGAACTGGGCTTATGGCTAGCCTAGTGAAGAGAAGGACCAGGGGAGACATAATAACAGTGTTCCAATATGTGAAGGGCTGCCACATAGAGGAAGGGGTCAAGCTATTTTCTAAAGCACCTGTAGGCCAGACAAGGAATAATGGATGGAAACTGAACAAGGAGAGATTAAAACTGGAAATAAGGAGAAATTTTCTGACAGTGAGAGCAATCAACCAATGGAACATCTTTCCTTCAGAAATTGTGGGAGTTTCATCACTGGAAGCTTTCAAGAAGAGACTGGACTG
Source organism: Arizona elegans (assembly GCA_022577455.1). NCBI lineage: Eukaryota > Metazoa > Chordata > Lepidosauria > Squamata > Colubridae > Arizona > Arizona elegans. The sequence goes on along the minus strand of JAKOOJ010000007.1, from coordinate 36,792,333 downwards.
TCATCTGTCAGAAATGGTGTAGGGTCTCCTGCTTGGGCAGGGGGTTGGACCAGTGGTAGTATTCAAGTAATTTAACAACCAGTTCTTCCTAGTGACTGGTTGGGTGGGCGTGGCTAGGGGGTTCATGTGACTGAGTGGACGTGGCCAACTTGACAGCATTCATGGCAAGGTGGGGTGGTGCAGGCGGGTTGATGCTGCAGAGACTGGCCGATTTCCTACATACCATTCCGAGCCCCTTCCCCCATCCTTGGGCTAACAAAATAAAAGCCTATCTAAAGATCGCAACTACCTGCCAAGTGCATGCTGGCAAAAGGAAGCTAGGGTTGTCTGCACTGCGCTGGATCAGGATGGGGAGGTGGGGCCTACTCAGTCCGTATGTACTCAGCAGCACAACAGAGAATTTTTCTTCCAGCTTGCTGGTTTGGGCATTGGGAGCTTGAGGGATAGATTGTACACCCAGAAGTTGATGGCAGCCAGGAAGGCAGGCAAGTGGGCTGGGCTGCGGGTGCCACAGGGAAGGCAGTTGGGAAGGCAGGCAAGCGGGATGGGCTGCAAGGACCAAGGGGAAGGCAGCCAGGAAGGCAGGCAAGCGGGCTGAGCTGTGGAGACCATGGAGAAGGCAGCGGGGAAGGCAGGCAAGTGGGCTGGGCTGTGGGGACCAAGGGAAAGGTAGCAGGGAAGGCAGGCCAGTGGGCTGGGCTGTGGGGATCGCAGGGAAGGCAGTGGGGAAGGCAGGCAAGTGGGCTGGGCCCAGGGACTGCCAACCTCTATCCTCCTCAGCTCTCCCCCCTTCATCTCCAAACTATATCAAACTGAATTCATGTCAGAGTACCCAAGGATACAAACAATCCCACACCCCAATCAAATTGACATGCTGCTTCTCTCTGGTTCCCTCATTTGCCTCAACCATGTGGTCCAGCTGATCTCTGCCTGGTGATTCTTCCTTCACTTCTCAGTTTGACACAGTTTGGAGCTGAAGGGAGGAAAGCTGAGGAGGATAGAACATTCAGCCAAAACAACATAGCTAGACGATGAGTCAAGTACATTCCAATGGCTGGAGAGATGGCTACTGAGAGGTGAGGATAGGAACAGGACCTCTCCCCCCACTTCTGACCACCAGAGACGAGATTGACTGACCACAGGACGGAATCCCATAAGGCTTAACAAAAAGGCTGCAGCCACCTCGCAACCGCTCCCAGGCACCTCCCCCAAATCCCCAGAGAATACCGGGATTTAACAGAGGTGTTCAGCGAGGAGGATGCCAACGTACTGCCCCCTCACCATTCCACTGACTGCACAATTGAGTTTGTGCCGGGGGCTAAACTACCCAAGCCAAAGATGTACTCCATAACCCCAAAAGAGATGAAAGAGCTGAGGAAGTACATCGATGCCAACCTAGCCTGCAGATTCACCCAACCAGAGAAATCCAAGGTGGCATCCCTAGTCCTCTCTAAGGAAAAATAGGGCGTGTTGATGAGGCTGTGAGTGGATTTTAGGGAAATTAATGCCATATGCATGGAGAACACCTACCCACTCCCCCTTATGAAGGACATGTTGGCCCACCTGGCAAAGGGGAAAGTGTTCACCAAACTGGACCTACAAGAGGCGTACTACCAAGTGTGAATCAAAGGAGGAGATGAGTGAAAAACTGCCTTTAATTGCCCCCTCGGTTACTTTCAGTTCAGAGTGATGCCATTTGGGTTGCAGGGAGTGTGTGCCATCTTCACACAGCTGATAAATGAGGTGCTGCATGACCACCTGTACAAAGGGGTCCTCGTGTATATGATTGACATTCTCATCTTTACCAAAATCCTAGAGGAACATGTGAAGCTGGTGCTCCAGGTGTGCTGTGGTCTGCCAGCAGCCTGCGGAGCTGGCAGCAGAGTCGGACAGCAATGAGGCTGAGAAAGAACATGGGCCAGTCCTGGAGGCTGGGGAAGGCCTGGATGAGGGCTCTACATCAGAGGCAGAGATGGGGCCAGGGCCATTGGGGAGTGAGGTGCGGACTACAGAGCCTCCAGAGACTGATAGGAGTGAGGCAGAGGAACAGGAGGAGCCTGTACCTAATGCACACATGAGAAGAGCTGCCAGAAGAGCAGCTCAAGCAAAGAGGACAATTTGGGAGTAGGGCCAAGAGATGATTGGCCCCTCCCATAAGGCTTAAAACAGACCAGCAATGGCAACTGGGCTGTGCTGGAAAACAACATTGGTAGCTTCGTCTTCTTCTTCATCTATGTCTTGTATTTATTTTTGTATCTGTGACTTCTGAACATTTGCCAAGAAAGGCCTTTGGCAGTTTGCCTAATTGGACTAAGGTTTGCGATAGGACTGAGGAATTTGTGTTGGGAGGAATTTGCTTTAATTTGGTTGAATGACGCTGGCAATGAAGTAATTCTCAGCTGTTCGAATAAAGTTTGTTTGTTTTTTCACTGACTGATTTTCCTACTACTTACTTGGGCCTGCATCACAACAAGGTGTTAGAGAAGCTTCTGGTGGCCAAACTATATGCAAAGCTGTCAAAATCCGAGTTCCACAAGACCCACCTAGACTACCTGGGCTACCGAATGTCAAGCAAGGGAGTAGAGCTGGATCCAGGAAAATTAAAAGCAGTAAAAGATTGGCAACCCCCATGCATGCACAAGCAACTGCAAAGTTTCCTGGGGTTCACCAACTTTTACTGGCAATTCACCCCTGCCTTCGCCAAAATTGCCCAGCCTATCACTGAAGAGTTGAAGATGGGGAAGGGCCTGCAACATCCACAGCCAAGTCAACCCCTAAAATGGACCCTAGAATGCCAACACGCTTTCAAGCAGCTGAAAGGCTTATTTGTCAAAAAGACAACCCTCAAGCACCCTGACCCAGACCAGGCTTTTGTGATCCAAGGCAACACCAGCAATATGGCCATCGCAGCAGTCCTCCTCCAGAAAAACACAGAGGGCAACTTACAGCCCTGCGCGTACACCTCCAAAAAACTGATGGAGACTGAACAGAGATGGGCAGTGTGGGAGAAGGAAGCTTATGTGGTCTGATAGGCCCTACTTACCTGGAGACACTTCCTTGAGGGTGGTTCCATGTGTTTTGAAGTATGGACTGGTCACAAAAATCTAGAGGCACTAAAGACACCCTGCAAACCCTCCCCAAAGCAGATCTGGTGGGTGCAATACTTCAAATGATTCAATTTTGAACTGAAGTACATCCCAGGGGGGAAGAACTTCTTAGCCTTTGTCATGTAAACTACAATACCACAGGAAGCGGGAAAAGGTGGTTCATTCAATGATACCCCTTCCTCAACTGGCATCGCAAGCATTAACCTGGGGCAAGGCCACCTGAAGGAGAGCCACGGACAGGGACAGGAAAACCCAAAAGTTGAAAGACAAGCTGCCGGCTGACCCATGGCACAAGGACAAGCCAGGAATACTAACCCTCAAGGATAGACTAGACTGGAAGGGATCTAAGTTGTATGGGCCCAATAGCTTGTGGTTCCAGGTCCTTCAACAGTCACAACTCCAAACAAGCAGGGCATTTCGGCTACTTGAAGACCCTGCACATGGGCAGGAGACAATTCTGGTGGCTGAGGATGAAAAGAGACGTTGAGAACTATGTAAGGAGCTGTGCCATTTGCGCAGCAATGAAGACAAGGCCGGGGATACCCTCCGGGCTACTCCAGAAAGTGGCAGATCCATCTCAACCCTGGGAAGAGATAGCTATGGATTTCATTGTCAAACTCCCTGAGAGTGGGGGGAGTATGATCATTTGGACCATCGTAGACTTGTTCTCCAAACAGGCCTATTTCGTAGCTTGCCCAGGGCTCCTATCAGCATGGAAGCTGGCTAACCTATTCATCAAGCATATTTATAGGTTGCATGGAGTCCCCCACAGAATCATCTCCGATCAAGGGATCCAATTCAACACTAAGTTCTGGAGAGAGTTCATGAGGGCCCTTGGTTCCTCACAAGGGCTTAGTTCGGCGTTTCATCCAAGCACTAATGGGGCTGCAGAAAGGACCAATACCATGGTGGAGTAATACTTAAGGTGTTACATCAACTATCAGCATTCGGACTGGGCGGAGTTGCTGCCATTTGCTGAAGTGGCATCCAACAATACAGTGCACAGTAGCACTGGCCTAAACCCCTTCCAAGTGATCAGTGGTGTAGAGTTTGTCCCCATGCCAAAGCTCTCTAGGGAACCATCTTCTTCCATGTCACTAACTGAGTAAATAAAGATGCTGAAGAAAGCATGGGAAAATACAAAAAGGCCCGTAAGCCAGGCAGCGAAGGAATATAAAAAACAGGCTGACCAGCACTTGTCTCCCCAACTGGAGTTTAAGGTGGGGATAGAATTTACTTGTCCATGAAGTATCTGAAATTAAAACTTTTTAAAGAGATAAACAAAGGGGTAAACTGGAATACTTAGTGTACTGGAAAGGGTGAACTGCTGGAAAGTAAGTGCAGATAGATTGGTAAAGCAGTTCTATGACAAGTACCCTCAGAAACCCAAGTGGCCTCCCAGGGGAGGGAGAGGGGGCTAGTGGCATTGACTAACCCCACTGTGCTTTGTCTCTTGCAAAGATGTTCCTTCAATTGAGGGGGGTAGCATGTCAAGCCTGAATTTGATTGGGGTATGGGATTGTTTGTATCCTTGGGTACTCTGACTTGAATTCAGTTTGACAAAGTATGGAGCTGAAGGGGGAAGAGCCGAGGAGGATACAGCCTTCAGCCAAAATAACATAACTAGCCGATGAGTCAAGTACATTCCAAGTGCTGGTTGACCGGAGGAGGAGGAGAGAAGTCACCAAACAGCCAGCTCTCATCTTGGTTGGACAACCTGACAGTTTGTTTTGGAAAATTAAGAAACTATACCTATATTGGGTGGAAAGCACAGGAACCTTCCGTACTGGCTTTCCACCAGTAGTGCCAAGATGATGTGTCTAAATAAATTTGTTCTTTGTTGAAATGCAATGCCTCAGAGTTTTATTTGTAATGGGTGCATTACTTGGAACATGACACAGCAGCTATGCTGCAGGCGTGACTCTAGGCATCGTCCAAGGTGGGTGAGGCTCAATAAGGAATGAGTGGGAGGGGCAGGGAGGGGTGGGTGGAGAGGGGCAAGGCAGGGCAGGGCTGGCCAGTGGTGCAATTCGCTGGTTCTCTGAACTGCGCAAAAATTTAACAACCGGTTCGCCCGAACCAGTCCGAACCAGCTGAAGCCCACCTCTGGGTTGGACTAGATGACCTACAAGGTCCTTTCCAACTCTGTTAATCTGTTAATTAATATCCCCTACATAAATTGGTATTTAGAAATGTTTTTTGTGAAGCTCAGCTGTATTTATCACGTATTTATTAGATTTTTTAAAATCCTGCATTATTGCTGTTATAAGTAACTCAAAGCAGTAAACATACATAATACTCCTTCCTCCTCCTATTTTCCCCATCATAACAGTCCTGTGAAGTGGGTTGGGCTGAGAGAGAGCGATTGGCCCAAAGTCACCTAGTCAGCTTTCATACCTAAAGGGAGACTAGAACTCATGGTCTTCCTGGTTTCTAGGCCAGCATCTTAGCCACCACACCAAACTGGCTTTCATTAAATAGTATTAAAGCATATTAAAGTATATTCCAAGCCTTTCCCAACCTGGTAAGTATTGAGTTTTTTTCCCTCTTGGAATCTGAACCCAGTAGTTAACTTAATACCTTATCCCTGAAAGATTTTTTTATTTGGCCTAAGTATGTATTTCAGTAACATTCAAGCAATATAAATATTGTCAAGTAATACACAGCAAACTAACACTTTGTAGAATATATGAAAGCCTTGGAAAACGTATTCAAATGCCATGATGTGTATGTACTATACTTAGAAAAATCAGAGCCATGCTTTATTGCATTAGGATATTATTTTTGTTATATTACTTTTGTTGCAATAGGAACTATTTTTTGTGAGGCTTGGTGAAAAAAAGTATAAAAATAATTTATCTTCATGAATGATACGTCCTTGAGTAAATTACCTTTAGCTCCACCCTCTGAAAGGTTGTATAAAAATGTATTTTAGAACAGCCTTCTCTGGCTTTAAAGAAACAAAAAATACCTGCATTTGAAAAGAATTCCTCCTTTTTCTAAACAAAGAATGGAAGAATGAATATTAAAAATGAAAAGATTGCCATAATTTACAAGAATATTATATAGTAAATTGGAATTAACATGCAGGCAAAAATGTAGGACCTTATTTCTGGAAAACGAGCATCAACTTTACCATTAAACTACCAATGAGTCATGTCCATTTATTTCGAAATAACAGTAACAGAGCAGACCTTGACTGTTGATTTATTACATCTGGGTAAATAATAAACAGGCTTTCAAACTGCTTACATACTGTACATACTTGTCTTTCCTGGAACAGAAAGATAAAGATGGTTGTGTAAACAGCTGATAAGTCAGTTAAGCATTTTTATGGCAAAAAGCCTACTTTATCTTTTTCAAATCCAAACACAGATTTTTAATAAGAATATACCAGCATTGTCTGAATATTTTCCTTATCCATATAATTTACTTTTCAATAATGAGGCAGAATTATTTATATATGTAGGCTAACAGAAACATTCTCCATGTAAAGTAAATAGCATACAATTTGCCAAAGAAGATATATTAATATTAAAGCATGGGCCCATATATGCTAAGGGGACCTGAATCTAGCAAACTAACAGTGGCATATTTTGCTGTTATTGATAATGCACCATCATGAAGCAAATTCAGTTATGACCACATAGAAGCTATATCTATGAAATCCTGTGTAAAGATACTTTCCCTTATATTGTTATGTTTTGTGGGTTGATTTGATGCCCTTCCATGGGCATATCAGATATGAGACGGCCTGAAGTAGCTTATTTTTAAGTTCTGGAATTCAGTATGGGGAATCTCTATATGAGGAACACATCAGTGCAGCTCTTTAATTTGTCTTAGATTTCTGTCTGTCCATAGTTATTAAAATTAAGAGTTTTTGTTCTGCTCTAGGCACAAATCCAGCTGGGTGACCTTGGGCCAAGTACTCTCTCTCAGCCCCAGGAAGCAGGCACTAGCAAACTATTTCCAAAATCTTGCCAAGAAAATTTCAGGCATTTGCTGAGGTAGTCATCAGGAGTCAAAGTGACTCAATGACGCATGCACACACACAGACAATCCTATACTCCACTGCAGATCAATGGAAAATGAAAACAATCTTGCTAGGAATTTATTTCTTCCAAAAAATATAAGCTGACATGAGTGGGCTGGTAACTGAAATTATCTGAAATCAAGATTCAGAAATGATCCTAGTGTATGAAAGATACAGGATACAGAGGTTATCAATCTTTTTTTTTTTCACTTCAAGAGTTCGATCTTTAAAATGTTAATATAGGTGCTGTGACTTTGCCACAGCCGGTCCCTAATCCTAACATTTGGAAGAAGCCCGATTTAGTGGCTTATTAGCTAGACCATATGGCTTCACTTCACTTCCCCAAAAGCCGCTCAGCGGATTAATAAAAAAAAAAAAAAGATCACAGGAATATTTTCACAGGAATACATTAACAGGAAGGTTTCTGTGTGCATGTGTTTGTGTATCTGTATTTTTGTGTATGTATGTGCATGTTCTCTTGAAAATCCTATCATCCTTTAAAGGATGATCAAAAATCTGAATTTGATCAATCTTTCTGTGTGTCAGCTGGATTTCCAGCATAGGTTTCTGAAGCTTGCTTGCTCTCGGCTGCCATAGAAACAGGGAGGGGGGCATGGGCATTTGGGTTGGGGACGTTTGTGGGTAGTAATCCCATGAAAACTGGAAGGAAGGTTTGCACTCATGAATTATAGTGCTGCTGAGTGGAGTTGTTTATACTCTGTCAAGGCCAACTGTCCCGAGACTCCAGACGCGAGAAATACCTGCAGAGGAGCATTCCCATAACATCATACTGGACGTTGATTGGACTCTCAGTGCTGGACCCTGGTGGGAGGGATTTGGGGTGACTTTCAATGTGTAACATTTGTGCATTTTGAATCAGATCTTGCCTTGCTTTCACTGCTATCATTTCAAATTTAGTAAAAGTACCTCTTCTCTAATCCAATGGAGTTGGAGGTTTTCTTTCTTGAGTTTTCAATGGGGGCAGGCCTGACATTAGGCAAGATCTGCTTTATCAGCCAACCTGGAGACCCTAGTTTACTGTGGAGCACTCAATGTCAACCTACAGGAGGAATCGGGTAGAGTCCAGAGCCCCAGTGTTGTGGCCCATCACCTGCCAGTGGAGCTGGCAGCAGACTCGGATGATGAGGAGGTTGGGGAGGAACTTGGGCCAGTTTTGGAATCTGGGGAAGGCTCTGATGGATGCTCTGCATTGGGTGCAGAGATAGAGGCAAGCCCATCCAACATTTACCAGCCACTGGAGAGGCAGCTGCCTATGGAGGCTGAGATAAGTGGGGGAGGAAGAACAGCTGGGGTCTGTTCCAGATGGGCGCATGCACAGAGCTGTTAGGAGAGAACAACTGAGGACAAGGAGTCGACTTGGGAAGCAAGGCACACATGGACACTGAATAGCCCCTCTCTGACTGGGGAATAAATAGAAGGAAAGGGGAGTGGTTGTCGTAGGAGACAACAGTTCGGATTCTGAAGATTTGGTTCATCATGTTTTGTGCCTCAGAGACTGCTTGCCAGAACTTAATTTGCAGCTTTACAGCTGGGAGCTCATTGCCTGGCAATTATAGTAAGGAACTGATAAGGTCTGTTACTGCAGTTAACTCTTTGAAGGACTATTGCCTGGGCTTCTTGGTGTGTGAATGTCATTAATTCACAGGAGATAAGAGGGTTTTTTGGTACAAGGAGTCTTGTTTCTTGTTTCTGTCAAGGCTGGGTCAGCCTCCTATCTTCAACAATACTGTACTAACATGGAGCAGCTTTGTGCAGAGAACGCTCAGCTCACCCAACAGGTGGCCTTGCTGGCAGCACAGGTGGCTCAGCTTCAAGCTCACACTGCTTCACCTCCTCAGAGGAAATGCCCAGTGGCGATGCCTGATAAATTCGATGGCAACCAAGCTATGTCTCCAGCATTTTTGGGACAATGCCAGCTCTTTATCAGCCTGGGAGCTGAAGACTTCCCCATTGACTGGGATAAAGTGGGGTTTATGATTAGCCTTCTCTCTGGTGTAGTGGCACGCTGGTCCAGGCTAGCCCTTTGCTGGATAATTTCCGGGGTTTTTTTGACCATTTTAGGCTGGGGACCCCATTAAGACTCAGACCGCTACCTGACGCCTGAAAACCTTGAATCAGGACTGGCACCCTCTACAGGAGTATATAAGTGAGTTTAGGGTGCTTAGCCAAGATTTGGCCTGGAACGAAGCTGCCTTAATGGATGCTTTCCAAGATGGGTTGTCGGAGGAGTTGCAGGATGAGCTGGTCAATGTCAACATTTCTCTGAACCTCAATGCTCTGGTCCATCTTTGTCTCCAGATGCTTGGTTGCAGAGACGGGGGAGTCGCCGTGCTTCCCAGGAGACCCGGGTAGTCCCGGTCTTGTGTGAGACCCTGGCTCTGTCGGAGGAGCCCATGGAATTAGGTGCAGCCAGACCCCACCTGTCAGTGACCATGAAGAACAGACAGCACTCAGGGGGGTTATGTTTATATTGCAGGGACCCTGGCAACATGGCCACCTCTTGCCCCAACAAGTGACGAGGGGCATTGGCTACTGGGCCTGCCCCAAAGCCACAGAACATCCTGTTGGGAATCGACCCAAGCCTGACCTTTGGCTGTTGTTGTGCAACGCCAGATCCGTGGTAAATAAGGCCCCCCTCATTTATGATCTTATTCAGGAGGGGGGAGCGGATGTGGCGGGTATTACGGAGACCTGGTTGGTCCCAGAAGAGGGGGTGCCCCTGGTTGAAATGTGCCCACCAGGTTTCCAGGCATTTCATCAGCCGAGGGCCCAGGGTAGGGGCGAGGTGGTGGTGGTTATTATTAAAGAAAGTCTATGTCCGAGGGAGACCATTGTACCTCAGATAGCGGGATGTGAGTCCCTCCTTGTGAAGTGGGGTTGTGGGGTGCAGATGGGCCTGCCTATCAGGTACTTGGCTCCCTGCTGCGTGGCAGCGGCCCTGCCCGAGCTACCTGATGTGATAGCCGGGGTGGCGGTTGATACCCCCAGGCTTATGGTTATGGGGGACATCAACCTGCCATCTGTCGGCAAAATGTCTATGGCGGCTCGGGAGTTCTTGGCTTCCATGACGGCCTTGGACCTGACCCAATTAGTTCAAGGCCCTACATACTCTGGACTTGATTTTTGTCTCTGGTCAGTGGCAGAGTGATCTGGAAAGAGATCAAGTCATCAAGCCCTTGTCATGGTTTGATCACTCCCTCCTTCACATGGACTTTCAAACCACTACACCCCACCGCAGGGAGACGGAACCGACTAGGTGGTTCCGTCCCAGGCGCCTGATGGACCAGGATAGGTTCCTGACAGAGCTTGGGCCATTCCCTGAGGCTCTGGCTCACGGCGCGACTGAAGAGCTGGTGGCCACCTGGGATAGGGCGGCCGCCAGAGCTCTGGATCATGTCGTGCCTTTGCGGCCTCTGACCCGGTGCCGATCTCAACTGGCTCCCTGGTTTTCCGAGGAGCTGAGAGAGATGAAGCACTGGAAAAGATGCCTGGAGAGTGATTGGAGGGCCAGTCGCTCCAAATCTGACCGAAACTGGTGAGGTCTCATATTAAGACCTACCTAGTGGCGATAAAAGCAGCAAAATTTAATTATTTTTCCGCTCTTATCGGGTCTGCAGAGAACCGCCCAGTGGCCCTCTTTAGGGTTACCCACTCCCTCCTTCATCTGGGAGCGAGGGAAGACCCCTTGTGCAATTCCTGCAAGACAAAGTCACTCAGATTCGGGAAGGTCTGGACCCTGATTGGGTAGAGCCAGATGGACTGATGGAGGGGAATCTTGAGAATGTTATCTGGGAGGGGTTTGACCCTGTGACTCCCGAGGACGTGGACAGGATTCTGGGTAGGCTTAGCGCTGCCACATGTTTATTGGATCCGTGTCCCTCCTGGTTGGTGCTGGCTTCCCGGGAGGTTACATGAGGCTGGCTCCAGGGGATTATTAATGCTTCTTTGAGTGAGGGTTACTTCCCCCCCCCCTTTAAAAGAGGCGGTGGTGAGGCCTCTCCTCAAGAAGCCTTCCCTGGACCCAGCTGTATTAGTGAATTATTGCCCAGTCTCCAACCTTCGCTTCGTTGCAAAGGTTGTTGAGAGTGTGGTGGCACAACAACTCCCCCAGTACCTGGATGAAGCCGATTATCTAGACCCATTCCAGTTGGCTTCAGGCCAGGGCACAGCACTGAAACTCCATTGGTCGCATTGGTCGATGATCTCTGGAGGGCTCAGGACAGGGGTTGCTCCTCTGTCCTGGTCCTATTAGATCTCTCAGTGGCTTTTGATACCATCGACCATGGTATCATGCTGCGACAATTGGAGGGGTTGGGAGTGGGGGGCACCATGTTGCAGTGGTTCTCCTCCTTCCTCTCCGACCGTGCGCAGTTTGTGTTGGCAGGGGGGCAGAGGTCGACCCCGAGGTGCCTTGTATGTGGGGTGCCGCAAGGGTCAGTCCTCTTGCCCCTTCTGTTCAACATTTATGTGAAGCCGCTGGGCGAGATCATCCATGGTTTCGGGGTGAGATTCCATCAGTATGCTGATGATACTCAGCTGTACATCTCCACCCCGAACCACCCCAATGATGTCCTTGATGTGATGTCCCGGTGCCTGGAGGCCCTGCGGATCTGGATGGGGAGAAACAGGCTCAAACTCAACCCCTCCAAGACTGAGTGGCTGTGGCTTCCGGCAGCCCGGTACAGTCAGTTGGCACCATCGCTGACTATTGGGGGTGAAACCTTGGCCCCCACAGAGAGGGCTCGCAACCTGGGTGTTCTCCTGGATGCATGGCTGTTTTTGGAAGATCATATGATGGCCGTGGCCAGGGGAGCTTTTTACTGGATTCGCCTGGTACACCAGTTGCGTCCCTTTCTGGACCAGGATGCCGTGCACACAGTCACTCATGCCCTCGTCACGTCACGTCTGGATTACTGCAACACTCTCTACATGGGGCTCCCCTTGAAGAGCACTGAGAGGCTCCAGCTAGTCCAGATAGCGGCCGTGCGGGTGGTTATGGCTGCGACTCAGCGTACACATGTAACACCCCTCCTGCGTGAGCTGCACTGGCTTCTGTTGGTCTTCTGAGTGCGATTCAAGGTGTTGGTTACCACCTTTAAAGCGCTCCATGGCTTAGGACCAGGGTATATACGAGACCACCTTCTGCCAGCAACAACCTCCCACCGGCCAATACGCTTCCACAGAGAGGAGCTCCTTAGGGTGCCGTCGGCCAAACAATGCCGACTGGTGACACCCAGGGGGAGAGCCTTCTCTGTGGGGGCACCAGCCCTATGGAATGAGCTGCCCCTAGAGCTTCGTCTTAGCCCCGACCTGCGCACTTTTCGCCACGCCCATAAGACTCTTCTGTTTCAGCAAGCCAGACTGGCCTAATATGATATGAATTTTAAATGGGTGTATGTGTGTTTTTAATTTGATGGCCAAATTTTATATATCTGATTTTAATTGGTTTTAAATCTTATAAATTCATGTATTTTAATATGGCTGTACACCGCCATGAGTCCCTTGGGAGAAGGGCAGTATAGAAATTTAATAAAACTAAACTAAACTAAAACTAAACTAGATGCCAGGTTGAGCATGCACCAGTACAGAGCCACGCCCATCAGACGTTGCCCCCGGACTCCCATGGCACTTTATCCTGGTGGCACAAATGTTCCTGTCCAATAGTCCACAGGGGATTCCGGTAATGCCCTTGTAGACTCCAGGGCCACCATGAACTTTATGGATGTGGCGTTTGTGGTCAAATGCACTGTTCTTTACTGCCCGGTGGACCCACCTCTGCTCATGGAGACAATTGATGGCTGGGTGCTTCTGTCTGGGCCAAGCAAGGTCGCCATACAACCCTTGCACCTGGCCATCCAGTTTTACATCACCTCCAGCCTTCATTTCCCTGTGGTCTTGAGCTTGGTGTGACTCTGGATGCATGATCCACAAATCTACTGGTCCCAGAATCTAATCACCTTCCCGAGTTTGCAATGCGTAGACCACACCCACCAAGTCTGCACGGGCCAGTTGCTGAGTCTGCGTGGGATGTCCTTGCCTTCCGACCTGGCAGACTTTGCAGATGTCTTTAGCGAGCAAGAGGAGGACCATTTGCCCCTGCAGGGGCCATATGACTGCTCCATCGATTTGCTTCCTGATGCACCACTCCTAGTGGGGTGTTTGTACTCTATGTCTGCCCCTGAGTTGGCCATGTTGCAGGACTTCCTGGACAATAATCTGTCTTGGGGTTTTCATCGTCTCTAGTGTCTGCACTGGTGTTGTTTGTGAAGAAGACTGGAGACTTGAGGCTCTGTTGTGACTATCGCAAATTGAATGCCATCACCGTATGCAATTGGTATTTTCTGCCCCTTATTTCTGAACTATTGGAATAGCTCTGAGAGGCTACCATTTTCAAAAAACTGGACCTGCACAGAGCCTATAATCTAGTTCGTATTTATTAGTTGCATTTCTATGCCGCCCAACTCCCTAGGGACTCTAGGTATTCAGCCCGGGGATGAATGGAAGATGGCGTTTGGCACCAGGTATGGATACTTCAAGTATACAGTCATGCGTTTTAGGCTGACCAATGCCCCCCCCACAGTGCCCCTCACTTGGCTCCTTCAGAAAAAGATCCTGTTTCAATGGAGTACCCCCGAGCAACAAGCTTTCCAGGCCTTGAAGCAAGAATTCATGCAAGAATTGAAACATCCGGACCCCCACTGTCCATTTGTAGTGGAAGCAGATGTGTCCGATGTTGCTGTTGGAGCACTGTTACTCCAGGCTCACATGCCTGGCAGTACCCTCTTCCCTTGCGTGTATTGCTCGCAGAAACTAAATTCCTCCGAACTCAACTACACCATCTGGGAGAAGGAGCTACTGGCCATTAAGGTGGTGTTTGAGAGTTGGAGACATCATTTGGAGGGGGCCCGACATCAATTTGAAGTCTGACAGACTACAAAAACCTTGAGTTCCTGCAGACTGCCCAGAAATTGAACCAATACCAGATTTGGTGGTCCCTCTTCTTTGCCAGGTTCAATTTCCATGTTACCTACATCCCATGCAGTCGCAACCAAAGGACGGCCACCCTCTCATGGAAACTGGATTACTCCTGCCCAGGTTCTGCCCGTAGAATCCTTCTTTATGGTTCAGGAGCCAGTGGACCTATAGGCTCAGATACAGGAAGCACAATGGCACAATACTTGGGTGAAGCAATGGTGGGAAGAGGTGGGGCCTGCCTCTCCATGGATGTTCACTGAGGAACTGTTGAGGTATTGAGACAGGCTATATGTACCAGTGGGGCCGCTCCAGGGACTTATCCTCTCACAATGCCATGACAATCCTGTGGCAGGGCACTTTGGCCTCTTCAAGACCTTGAACCTGGTTTCCCATACCTTCTGATGGCCCTGATTACCACATGACGTCCAAGCCATCAGAGCCTTTCCCAGACTCCAGAACTAGCCCAAGTTCCTCCCCAATCTCCTCATCGTCTGAGTCTGCCACTAGCTCTGCTGGCAGCTGGCAGGCCACAACACCGCAGGGCCCTTCACTGCAGGGCCCTTCTCCTGGGCCTGATGAGCCAGGTGTGGCTGTGACAGGAATTGGTCTTGGAAGGCCTGCACCAAAGTAGGTGCATGCATGGAAGTCTCATCCTCCCATGTGAAATCCTCCAGCCCATAACCTTTCTGCTCAATCAGGTATTGGAACTGTCCTTTCAGCCACCAGGAGTCCCAAATGCTGGCAACCTCATACTAAGGTGGCCAATCTCCATCACATGGGTCTGGTGGGGGGACAGTCTGGTTGGTGGAGCAGACAGGCTGGCCATTCTGGAACAAGGAGGGATTGATGAAAGACCAGATGGATTCGCAGCATGCATGGCAATGTCAGGCAATAGGCGACCAAGTTGATGACTGCTTCAATGGGGAAAGGGCCAAGTATGGTGGTCTAACTTCTTGACCAGCCGGTCTAACAGAAGGTGCCTGGTGGATATCCATACCCAATCCCCCACAGCCAATGCCTGCATCTCTTGTTGGCGTCTCTCACCAAGACCAGTCCATGACATTCTTATAATCAGCCTTGGCTTTCTCCAGATACTGTCCCACCAATTGATGGACAGCCTGTAACTCGACCAGATAGTTGTTAGCCACCGGAACCGGTGAGTTGAGTTGCATGAGGGGAAAGAACCAAGGATGATATCCCACATTGGCCATGAAAGGTGTCATCTGCATGGAGGTGTGCTGCAAGTTGTTGAATGCAAACTCTGCCACTGCCAGATAATCTGCCCACTTGTCCTGCTTCTGGTTCATGAAGCAGCGCAGGTATTGCTCTAGGATCTTGATCACTTTCTCTGTCCCACCATCAGTTTCTGGATGATGCACTGATGTCAGGCAGAGTATGGGGGCGAATTGGAATCTGAAGCAGCCAGAGTGAGATATGTCGCCATGGCCCTGGAGGAAGCTGCAGCAGAGTGGATGGTAACTCTTCACAATGACAATGCCCCGCAACTAAGGAACTATTACCAATTTATGGCAGCACTTCGTTGGTGGTTTGAAGGGCCTCTAGCCGAACGTATGGCTAGAACCCAAATGAAGACCATTACTCAGGGGTGGAAATCAGTGGCAGGAGTTCCATGAGCTGGCCTCCCATCTGGCCACCTGGCCTCAGGAAGTCCTGATGGAATGTTACAAGGATGGGCTCAATGATGAAATCTATCACATTGCATCTCCCAAGGGGCTCCTCAAAACCTCCAATATTGATATGTGTTGGCAGATGAGGTGGAGATAAACCTGGCCAGGGACTGGCACCATGGTAACCACAACTGGGGCAAGCCTTCCCCTCCTGCTCATAAAGATTCCCCAAAAACTGCCAAAGATAGGCCAGCATCCAAACTGAGGTCCCCAGTATGCTTCAAGTGTGGGGAGGAGGGATACCAAGCAGCTGATTGCAGCTGATTGCCATTCTGCCAAACCAAGCCCCAAACCTGTGGCCTCTGGGGGCAAGAAGCCTGAGAAGCAGCCACTGAGGCACCATGAAACAGCCTTGAAGGAGGTGGAGTTTGTTGAGTTTGCCTCTCCTGACCAGGAGGAGCTGGGAACTCCGACCCCTCCGAAGGAGAGTGAGACCTACTCTGATGATGACCCCCAGGTAAGTCAGCATGTGATCCCTGTGACCATTCTGGTGGAACTAAATGTTTTTCATCAGAGAAGAAGGGTTTCTTCATCTTCTTCATCAGGTGAAGATGTTAGCCTGTTTGGACTCAGGGTGCACCAGATGTGTGATTAGCCCCGAGAAATTGGGGCTGAGACAGAGGAGACTGAGGGTACCCATAGCCTTCTGTCAACTGGATGGATCAGTGGCAGCCTCCCCCCCCCAGCTCATTTCATAACCAAGCCTGTGGAAATGAAGATGGGGAGCCCCAAAGAGATATTGAGTTTTGTTGTAGCACCTGGAATGGTGGGGCCCTTCTTGCTTGGATTAACCTGGCTCCACGAATGGAACCCTCTTGTGAACTGGAGGAGGGAGATCCTAAGAATCTGGTCTCAACTGGTGGGGAGAGAGAGAGAGAAACCCTCAAAAGAGCCAAGATTACAAGGGAATTGGGGGCTGCAGTGCAGGAGCACACAGGAGATGAGAAAATCCCAAAGGAATACTGGGACTTAAGGGAGGCATTCAGTGAGTGGGACTCTGATGTGCTCCTGTCCCATTGCCTCACAGACTGCAGCGTAGAAATCCTCCCTGGGGCAAAACTCCCCAAGCCTAAAATCTACTCGATGATTTTACCCTAACTCCACGCGAGTTAGATGAGCTGTGTACTTTATTGACAAGAATTTGAAGCAGGGATTCATCCAACCAGCCAGACCATAAGTGGCTGCTCTGGTGTTGTTTTGTGAAAAAAAGGATGAGTCTCTTCATCTCTGTGTGGATTATAAAGGGTTAAATGTTGTGTGTATAGAAAATGTTTACCCACTGCCGCTGATGAAGGACATGATAGCACCTTTAGCCCAAGGGAAAATCTTTACTAAACTGGACTTGATGGAAGCTTACTACAGAGTTCGCATTAAGGAGGGAAATGAATGGAAAACTGCCTTTAATTGCCCTTTCAGTTGCTTCCAGTTCAGAGTGCTCCCATTTGTGTTACAAGGGGCACCTGCTGTTTTCATGCAATTCAGGGGTGAAATCTAAATTTTTTTGCTACCGGTTCTGTGGGCGTGGCTTAATTAGTGGGCGGTCACTAATTAAGCCACGCCCACAGAACCGGCATGACTGGTGGTCAGGTGACTGGGTGGGCGTGGCTTGGTGATCAGGTGGGCGTGGCCAAGTCAACGTCACTTCTTTGCCCTTTTTTAACCTACAAAACACAACACAACACAACTGGCTTACCCACAATGTAAAAGCAGCTGTGCTAGACCCAAAATGGCCCTGGCAACAAGCAGGAACCTCACACAGCCACAAAAAGCCCAAAAAACCAACTTTCACACTTTACACACACACAACACAACACAACTGGCTCACCCAATGTAAAAGCAGCTGTGCTAGACCCAAAATGGCCCCTGCAACAAGCAGGAACCTCACACAGCCACAAAAAGCCCAAAAAACCAACTTTCACACTTTACACACATACAACACAACACAACACAACTGGCTCACCCACAATGAAAAAGCAGGGGCAAAATGGCCCCTGCAACAAGCAGGAAACTCACACAGCCACAGAAAGTCCAAAAAACCAACTTTCACACTTTACACACACAAAATTCCACATGCAGCTTTGTGAGATTTTGTGTGTTTGTGTAGTTAGAGTGAAACACTACAAAAACACACAAAATCTCAGAAAGCTGCACAAATATTATTTTATTTTATTTTTATTTTTATATAAAAGCAGCTAAATTTAAAACTTCCTAAACTTTAAATGGCTAGGTCTAAAAAAAGAACAACTAAAAAAAAGCCCAATTAACTTTTTTTTAAAAGCTCCCAAAGGGAAAAAAAATTACCCAATTGAGGCAGGCAGGCAGGCAGGCAGGCAGATAGAGCTGCTCACCGATGATCTTGATTGCAGGCAGGGAGATTCAGTTGCTTGCTGATGCAATGGATTGCAGGGATTACAGCAAGCGAAGCAAGGCAGGCATGCGATAAAATGTATTTTTGTAAGATAAAAAACATAAAATTGACACATTAGAGAAAGCACAGGATTTTTTTGATCAACACTTCATATTAGAAAAAGAACAGGAAAGTAGATCAGAACCAGACAACAAGACCCAGGAACATGTTGCCGTAATTCGAGGATCAGACTCAATAATGAATTCAGACTTTTTATATTCAAATAGAAGATTGTTTATTTACAGAAGGCATTCTATATTCACAGAGTGATTGCAGATAGAAGCAAGGAGAATGAGTGTGCATCATCTTATATACCAGAGAGGCGGGATTAGAAGTGGGGAGTGGTTAGTGAGGAATACATTAGAAAGGGGAAAATAAGTTGACTCTTGACATTCCATGGATATATGTTTTTTTCATTCAAGAATGAGGCATTTACACATGACAAATCCCCCTCTAAATGCCGATTTGACACACAACAATAATTACATTCAGAATTAGAATAATATTGAACACACAATTTTGAGGTTAAATATTTATGTTGTTTGGATTGTAAAGGTTTAGTCAATATATCAGCTATTTGTTCTGTAGTATCACAATGAATAGCTTTGATGAATCCATTTTCAGATAATTGTCTTACATGTTTGTATTTGATATCTATATGTCTAGACCTTTGGCCAATAGCGTCTGCTCTTGATATTTCTATTGCGGCCTTATTATCTCCATATATAGTGAAAGGCTGTGATGGACTCTTCCAAACATTAGTCAATAAATCATTGAACCAAATGAGATTGTTAGATGCTTTTGACAGACAAATATACTCTGCTTCAGTGGTTGAAGTAGCTACTAAATCCTGTTTCCCAGTATACCAGTAGACTGGGCAGTTATTAAGGAAGAATACATAACCGGAAGTGCTCTTCCTACTCTTAGTGTCACCTGCCCAGTCAGCGTCAGCATAACAAGTGAGGATAGGCTCTCTAACATTGTTTGGTTCTAATAACAGACAGAAATCTAAACTGTGTTTCAAATATCTCAACACTCTCTTAACTGCTTCCCAATGGTAAATTAGAGGTTTACTGACATATCTAGACAACAGATTAAGGGGTAGAGCAATATCAGGTCTGGTCCAATTAGCAATATACAAAAGAGAACCGATAACTGATCTATAAAGCATATTGTCATTAAATTCAGGGGATGATTCATTCATATTTCTTATGAAATCAGTTTGCATTGGGGTGTCACAAGGTTTTGCATTATTCATATTACATTTGTTCAAGAACTCAATTATTTTATCCTTTTGTGATAAGCTAAATCCTTTCTTGGTCTTACTAATGTGTACTCCAAGATATTTGTTTACTTTCCCCAATGACTTTAATGAGAAGTGTTCTCCTAGTTTTGTTACAAAAATATCTCTCTTGTCTTTGTGTTTGCCAATATACAATATACAATACAATATACAAAATGTCATCCACATAAATTAATACAAATTCTAATGATTCACCTTCTCTTCTAACAAAAAACCAATTATCTGCCGTTGTGGCATTGAAGTTCATGGTTTTGAGTACGTTGACCAAACATTCATACCAACGTTTGCCGGATTGCTTTAATCCATACAAACTTTTGTTCAGTAACCATGTGTTCTATTTGTGTTTTTGCTGTGTGGAGCTCTTACATATATTTCTTTATCAAGTTTCGCATGTAGATATGCAGTTTGTATATCATATTGAAAAACTTCAAGATTAATTGCTGAGGCTATCACTAAAGCTGTCTTAACACTTTCAGTTCTCACTGTGGGAGAATATGTGTCGGTATAATCCTCAGGGTATCTTTGAGCAAAACCCTGTGCTACTAATCTTGCTTTATATAATGTGTTACCCTCTTCTAAATTTTTAATCTTAAATATCCATCTAGTGCCTATAATTGTTTTATCCTTTGGGACTGGTGCTGGAGTGAATACGTTAAGTTCTCGTAAACTGTCCATTTCCTTGGCCATGGCTAGTTCCCATTTGTTTCTTTCTTCCAAAGGGAGTTTTAATACATCTTCATATGTGTTTGGTGTTGGTGTTTCATTATGTATGTGCATTACGTAATCTTTAAATCATTCAGGTATTTGATTTCTGTTACATCTAATTGTTCTTTCTGGTCTATCATTGTTATCATGTAAATATCTTGCCTCCTTTTGTGTTAATGAATCTATTTTGATTTTGGGACGGTTTCCTATCCACGTTTTGGTATTGTCTTTTTGTGTATTACAAGTTCGTTCTTCTTGTTTTGTTTTACCTTGTGTTTTAATATTAGGCCTTGTTATTGGGAGTATTTCATTGAGATGTATTTTTGACCAATTGGTTTGTTCGTGAAATACAGCAGTCCTAGAGATTATGAATTTGTTATTATTGTCAATAAATCTATATCCTTTTGTACCTGTTTCATAACCCATGAATCTAAGCTTTCTGGACACATTATCTCCCTTACGCCTTAATTGTTTCGGTATATGTACATCTGCTGTAACTCCAAACACATGCATGTGGACTATCTTAGGTTTTTTACTATACATCAGTTCGTATGGTATTTTGTTTATGACGCTAGACCAAAGTCGGTTGAGTGTATAATTGGAATATATAATATATATATTATAATAGAGCCTCTGACCAGAAATGCTTACCTAACCCTGCATCCTCTAAAGTACACCTAATCATGGTTTGTAGTGTCGAGTTTCGACGTTCTACTACTTCATTTTGAAAAGCAGAGAAAGGACTAGAGGTGAAATGTAACATTCCCTTTGATTTTAGCCAATGAGAGAATTCCCTTGACATGAATTCAGACCCTCTGTCTGTCATGATTTGTTTTTTTTTTGTTTTTTTTTTTTTAAATTTGATTTATATGCCACCCTTCTCCGGAGACTCAGGGCGGCTTACAATGTGCTCAGCAATAGCCTTCATCCTTTTGTATATTTATACAAAGTCAGCTTATTGCCCCCACAACTGGGTCCTCATTTCACCTACCTTAGAAAGGATGGAAGGCTGAGTCAACCTTGAGCCTTGGCGAGATTCGAACCCTGCAGTAATTGCAGGCAGCTGGTCTTAATAACCAGCTTAATAACAGGGTGCCTTAAACCCCTGTACTACCAAGGCTCTTTTTAATTTGTATGTGATGTTGTGTCTCCACACGTTTATAAAATTCTTTAAATTTTTGAAATGTTTCATCTTTATGCCTTAAGGTGTAGACAAAGCCATAACGACTGAAGTTGTCTACAATAGTGAGGAAATATTGTTTTTTGTATGTAATTGATGGAGTTAATGGGCCAGCTAGATCCATATGCACTAGGTTAAAAATATGATTTGTTGATCTTGTTGCCTTTTTGGGTCTGGGCTTGGTTCTCAGTTTTGAAGATTTACATACTGAACATTCCAGTAATTTTTACAGTCTTTTATTTTAACACCTTCAGCATGTTCAATCATTTTTTGTATTACAGGAAAACTGGCATGTCCTAATTTTCTATGTATGTGCACATTCATCATGAATTGGCTTTCCAATTATGGGTTTTCTGTTTGTGTATGTGTTGTTGTCAGATGTAGTTTCATCATCATGTTCTGATTCATGTTCTTCATTGTCACTATCTATATCATTTTCTGTTTCTGTGCTAGTGTTAGTTTCTACATTTGAATTAATGTTGTGTAACCATTTTTCTTCTGTAATTAAGTATGGTAGGTCTCCTTTGGTAATTATATTACCTATGTTTATTTTGTTTTTCTCTAGAGTTACTTTTCCCTTTGAGAATATTATATTTATGTTAGAGTCCCTGCTTAGCTTTATTGCACTGAGGATGTTGTGAGGTATTTTGGGTATTAATAGTACCCCCTCTATTTTTCCTAGACCGGGTAATTCTACATTTCCTCTTCCAATAACTTGGACTTCCTCTTGGTTTGCTACTTTAATTACAAATTTATCTTCGACGAAGGAAGATAATATTTTCTTATCATGTGTTGTGTGATTTGTTGCTCCGGAATCAATGAGCCAAGCATTATCCTTTGAGTCTTGATTTTTGATTATTGTGTGTTTATCTATTCCGTACAATGATCCGGACTTCCTGTCCCTTGAGTTGTCTCTGCCCCCTCTATGTTCTCTAAAGTTTGGTGAATTTCTGTGTCTATATCTGTCAATGGATGATTGTCTATCGTGATATCTGTTTCTTGTGTCATGTCTTTGTCTCTCTCTAGGAGGTTTTGGACAGTCTCTCCTATAATGTTCTTTAGACCCACAGTTATAACACTCTATTGTGTCCTGATGCCTGTCTTGGAATACTATCCTTTTGATCTGCCTATGCTCTTTATGTGCACTGTAGCGGCTTCTTCTCAAATTATCTTCAGCGATTAATCTGTTTGATAAACTCTCTATAGATAGATAGCCTAAGTTAATTGTATCTAAATGTGATATGAAGTTATCCCATGATGAGTCTAATGAATTAGTAATAACACTTTTCATTGTCTGGTCAGATATTATTTCTCCCCTTAAATGAAGTTCTGCTCTAGTTGTGTTTAGTAATAGTAAATGTTCACTTATAGTAGTCCCAGGTTTTATCCTGGCTGAGAAAAAGTTTTTAGACATTCTAGTTGTGGTTGCCACACTTTCACTATGAAACAGTTTAAACATACAATGAATTATTTCTGAGACAGTTAGGTTATGCTTAATACTATAATAAATAGCAGGTGAGATACTAGAGATTAGTAAATAAAATGCTCTGTGATGTAGGCAGTCCAATTTTAGTGTCCATGGTTTTTTATGAGGGTTAGTTATGAAAAACAATAAATTTTCTTTTAAGAAGACAACCTGGAGT
Source organism: Arizona elegans (assembly GCA_022577455.1). Taxonomy (NCBI): domain Eukaryota; kingdom Metazoa; phylum Chordata; class Lepidosauria; order Squamata; family Colubridae; genus Arizona; species Arizona elegans. The sequence goes on along the minus strand of JAKOOJ010000007.1, from coordinate 36,769,271 downwards.
TGCTGACTCCATTCCTGTAATTTAAAACCGTCTATTCTCAATTTTGGAAAATCATTAGGCAAATTTCCAATGTTATTTGTTGCATTACTTACAGCTGCAGGCTGTCCATGGTCCTGTATGTGTTGATAATTGCAGAATGGTGTAGGGATACTCGCGACTAGTCTCAATGGTTCCCTCTGTTCTTTATTACCTCTATGTTCGTCTGGGCGTATTTGCGCATGCGCATAGATCATTTCGTTCCTGAAGCTGCCGGGGGAGGTTCTCGCTGCTGCAGCTCCCTCGCAGTGCTCTTCTTCCGAAGATTCGCTCTCTGGCTCGGCTTTAGGTGTCCAGGTGTGGATCGGGGTTTGCTTCTTCTCATCGTAGTCATCTCGGTTGAGGTCTCTGGCTCCCGGAAGCGTCTGTGGTGTGGGCGAGTACTTGCAAGGCTCTCTGGGTTCGGGCATTAGCGTTCTCGTCGGTCGTGCCGGAGTGGATAGATGTTGAGACACTTGCGTGCTTGCTTCTGTATCTTTGCTTTTGGATTGTGCAGTTTGTCTTTTCTTTGTTATTTGGTTGACTGTCTTTGGTACTTTCGTTGATTTCTTTGAGATTTTTAGATTCGGGCTGAAGGCTGCGAAGAGTGTTTTCATAGCTGTTTCGATTTGTAGTTCGGTTGATGTTTCTTCGGTGTCTGTATCGGATTCTTCTGATGAGTAGAATTTTTCTTCTTTATTTCTTAAGCTGTGTAGAGTTTTTCGCGCCAGCCATTTTGAACTCTGCTTTCTGATTGGTTCTGGGTCAGTCATTTTGGCGGGCTGACAAATCCAAGATGGCTGCCATTCAAAATTTTGCGCGGGGTCGCTAGTCTTTCTTTTAGTTATATTTTCATCTATGGATAATTCGCTTACCATTTTGTGGTCTTTTGGTTCTGGCATGTTGATGTGGTTTTCTCTCGCTGCTCCGCTATCTTTTATGATGTCTTGGAGGTTCGCGATGAGATTTTTGTCGTCTCTTTGGCTTTTCAGCAGTCTTAGTATTTCTAATCTGAGCGTGTTGTTTTCTTTCTCGCTCGGTTCTTGGTCGCTGGGTTCATCGATTACCTCTTCGTCGTCCGAAGTGAGGTTTTGAGATTCTTTTGTCATCTTTATTGTAGATTCATCGATCATTTCTTGATCTGTTTCCATTTTTTTGTTGTGTGCCCTGGTGTTGGGTCTTTCTCTTTTGTTTCTGGAGTTTTCTTTCTTTGGCATGTCTGTTTCTTATTGAGTCAGCCAACCATCCTCTGCTACCGATTGTTGCCATAATTCGAGGATCAGACTCAATAATGAATTCAGACATTTTATATTCAAATAGAAGATTGTTTATTTACAGAAGGCATTCTATATTCACAGAGTGATTGCAGATAGAAGCAAGGAGAATGAGTGTGCATCATTTTATATACCAGAGAGGCGGGATTAGAAGTGGGGAGTGGTTAGTGAGGAATACATTAGAAAGGGGAAAATAAGTTAACTCTTGACATTCCATGGATATATGTTTCTTTCATTCAAGAATGAGGCATTTACACATGACAGAACATCACGCAGATGAAATGGAAAGAGAACAAGAAGAAAAGAGAAGAATGGAAAGAGAGAAGATTGAAAGAGAGGGAGCGAGGGAAAAAACACAAATCATAACAAGAAACACAAGAAGTCTCAGGACAACGAACAGATAAAAAAGAAGAATGGAACAGGAATTAAGGCTGATTTCAATTAACATAAACAGATTAAACATACCAACTAAAAGAACACATACATTCAAAAAACTACAGAAATTAAATATGGATATCATAAATCTGCAAGAAGTCCATATTAAAAAGCAACATCAAAAACTATTAGAAAATAAACGATTAGGAACATTATTCACTTCATTAGCAGAACAAAAAAAGAGGGGGATAGCAATATACATTAAAAAACACATACAAGCAAAACAAATATATACAGATGAAAATGGAAGATTTTGATGATAGACATTAAGATGGAAACAAAAAATATATTATTAGTATCAATTTACGCACCAAATGGGAACCAAAATGAATGTTTCAAAAAAGATACATAACATAATTAAAGATTTAGAATATGAAAATATATGCATCGTAGGAGATTATAATGCAATTACCAACAAAGAAAAGGACTATCAGAACAGCAAAAAAAATAAAACCAGGAAGAAAACACTCCCAGATACATTTAAGGACATGGTACAGGAACTGCAATTGCAAGATGTTTGGAGGGAGATGAATAAAAGTAAGAAACAATACACATTTTACTCCAACCCACACCAGTCATGGTCCAGAATCGATATGTAATGGATGACCACAGAGCTCAGAAAATATATAAAAGAAATTGAAACAGCAACAAATACATGGGCAGATCATAACCCAATAATAGTTAACATGGAAAGGTCACCGAAAACAAAAGAGATAGATGATGGACAAAGAAATTATAAAAGACAAAGTGTATGTAAAAATGATTGAGAAAGAAATGAATATATTCTTCCAAATCAATATGAAAGAACATCACTTCAAAATTTATGGGACACAACTAAAGCCTATATAAGAGGCTTAACAATTGCCTACAAAGCAAAGAAAAATAGAGACAAACAACAAAGAAGAGATAATTTATTAACAGAACTCACAAAATATGAATTAGACTTACAAAAAGAACCCCAAAGTAAAATGATTAAAGAAAGAATAAATCTCTTAAAACACAAAATAAACCTAACCACAACAATAGAAATAGCTAGGAAACTCAAACTGACAAAACAAAATCAATTTGAACATGCAAACAAAACAGGATGCTGGCTGGCCTATAAACTAAAAAAAGAAAAGGAGAAAAGAAACATACACCAATTACAGGACAAGGAAGGGCAAATGTATCATAGAAATGAGGATAAAAAACAAATCGCAAGAAACTTTTTTCAGAATCTATACAAACAAGAAGAAATCTGAGAAGAAGATATTAAAGGTTACCTAAGTAAAATTAACATCCAGAAACTAAAAGAAACCCAAAGAGAGTTATTGAACAGACCGATTACAATGTCAGAACTGACAGAAGCAAGGAAAAAACAGAAAAACAATAAAACACCAGGACCAGACGGCATACCATCTGAATTCTATAAAATATATCAATATCCAATGGAAGATATTCTATTACAGGTTTTTAATGATGTATTTCTGGAAGCTAAAATTCCCCAATCATGGACTGAAACAACTATTACATTCATACCTAAGAATGTAAGAATCAGATCTTACACAAATTAAAAACTATAGACCAGTATTTTCTAATCTTCTTATTGTCTTCTTCCTTTATTCCCAATTTCCTTTTTTGTTCTCTAACCATTGGTAAAATTCTTCCCATATCATATAATAATCAGTTTGTTCTTTCTCCCTAATTGCTAGTGTAGAGCTGGTTTTGTTTTCATCTGTGCCAAAATGATGTACTCAATAAAACAGTTCTTTGAGAAAGTTGAACATCTCAGAGTGCTGAATTGGTTGGGTTCATTAGTCGGAACCTTAATATAATTATTCAAATTGGTTGAACATTTTTAAGAAATTGGGAAAAACCATCAAGGTTTCCTAAAAATACAGTTATTTTCCCTGCATTTTTCTTATGCGTATGTATTAATATTGTAAATCAATTTCTTTTGATAATTGCTAGATCTGTTATTATAAAAAACCAGAAAAATAAAATACAGATTGTATTAGATCATTTCTATTTTAAGGTTGAGAAACTGAAATTTGAAAAAACAAACAGCTTTGCAAAACTAATGAAAAATACATTTATTGACTAGATATATTATCAATGTTTTTGTAATACATTCCCTGCAACTGTACAAATGTAATTTTAGACATAAATACTGAATATGGATATATTAAAATGTATTTCTACATGCCAAGACCTGTATGTTAGTATGTACACTCCCAAGTATACTTATCTTGTTCTTTCATTATTTTTTGTCACTTATTCAGAGCAGAATAACTAGATTCTATAACAGCTTTGTTCCATACAGTATCAACATTGTTAACTCTGAATAACTCTTTTTGTTAACTCTTTTTTCTGCTATGTATTCAAAATGGACTACAATTGATATAGGTTTTAGTGTCTTTTTTGTATAACTTACCATTTTTGGTGCTGGTGCTGTTATATTATTATTCTTGGGATGGTGACATTGTTTGGTGGGTTGCATTTCTTCTTTCGAGAGTGAGGGATCTGAATTTCATTTTAATGTGTTCCATTTTGTATACATGTAAATGACAAGAAACATTATCTTATATTTTATCTAGTTTTATTTTTAATTTGGTTGTAGTGATGGAGAGTTAGTTTATAATTTTCTTTTTTGTTAAAACAAAAAGTAAAGGGAGAAGTGTGTAGTTGGGTAGAAACTTGAGCCTACCCCACAACATAATGACTAAACTATTCAGGACCTCTTTGACAATGTTCTGGTTCCTTTCCCCATTTTATCATAACATAGCATAGGTTTGAGTGAGTATTTGGCCCAAAGTCATTGGCAGAACTTGAAGAGTGACTTCAGCTTTTGCATCTCAGATTCTGGTCTATTACTATGCCATTCTAGATTTCATGCTAAAATAAATGTCACTATGATAAACAAAGAAGGGCCTTCTCTGTGGTGGCTCCCTCTCTCTGGAATATCATTCCCCCAGAGATTAGAATAGCTCCCACCCTAATTCTCTTAGACACAAAGAGTAAAAAACCCAAACATTTGGGACTAGTGGGAACTGTTGTAATATTAACAGCATGTAATTAGTATTTTCTAAAACTGCTGAGTAGAAAAGACAAAAATACTCACCTGTCTGAGGATGACTGATGAATTTGTCCTATGCTGTTACCTCTACCTGCAGCCTTTACAATGCCAGCTTTTTTATTATTATTATTTTTTGAGTGCACATACTTTCAAATAATAATTGGACTGCTACTTCACAACATTTTTTCCCAAATAATGGCTATTGGAAACTAGAAACATTCTTAAAAAACTTGAAAATAAATATAATGCTGGAAGCTACTTATTTCCTGAGTAGTTATCGTCTTCCCAGAGTCTACTTGAAATACTCTTCTTTAAATTAAAAATATGAGCTAATGCAGAGAACTTGGAGAACATTATGTTCCCATTTCCCGATATACTGTAGATCTAGGCTTAATTTTAAAATGTAGATATCAAAATATTGCCACTACTATTTTGTAATAATAATTGACAAATACTACTAGTAGTATTTGTCAATTACTCAAATTACTCAAATACTGGGAAACAAGTAAAAACAAGTGCTTCACTTTCAAATCCCTGACATTTGAAACTATTGAAGGTCCTGTTTTTAATATTTTCCTCCTCTAAAAGAAGGATGTGATAACATTTCAATGACAGAAATATTCTTGAGGTCAACCAAGATTGTCTAGTTGCTGCCACCTATTGTAGAGGAAGTTTCCTCTCTACCAACAAGATATATACATTCAAGTTAGCAGACAGATTTGAAAACAATACCCAGAATATCTAGTTTTGTTAAACTAGATTGTTAATGAAGAAAAGGGTTTTCTGGCTGGAAGCATTACAAAAACATCAGCCTAGTTGTGTGGGAGAGGACAGCTTCAAGGACATAATAAATAGTCAGAAGTGTAAGCCAGGGTAGGCATTTTTATGTTCTACTGATTAAGTATGAGATTTTTTTCGAGTTACTATGATTTAAGTGTGTGTTGATTTTGAGTATTATTAATTTGACTTATTCCTTCTGCTATTCATCATAATCTTTTCAGAATTCTGACATTTTCTTCCACTTCAGAAAGCTCTAATATGGTATTCCATCCTAGCAACTAAGTGAACATTTATAAATATTTGCAGGTAGGAAAAGTACTTCCTAGTGAATCTTGGAAATAATTGAAGTCCCATTTCTTTTGTTGTTCAGGGTTCTAGATCTAAAGCACTAAAGATATTCATAAGACAAATTAATGTTTGGTTAACTTTTTGTGTATGGGATAGAAATTATTATACAATGAGGTACAATTAAGTTCTTAAGAAAGGGAAGCATTTGCATACACTTCACTGAAGGGAAAAAAGTAGGTTGTGTTCCTTTGTATTACTTATATTTGAATTAAAAGAATCAAGTGGCCACAGGTTGATTGTTCCTGGATACCAAAGATGGGTAACACGCCTGACCTTCACATGTTTTATTTAGAATCAAATATTTTCCTTGAAAATTTGTTGCTGAATATGGTTAAGAACGGGGTAAGTCCATATGTGGTGGACGTGTACAGAAGCTAAAAGATATTGGACTAAAATCCACACATGGATGGAAAAAATGACACAAAACACATAGACTTTAAACCAGAGATTTTTTTATTGGGGATTGTACCTGAAATATACAATAGAGAATTGAGATATTTGATTGTGAATGTATTAACAGCAGCTAGAATTGTGTTTGCTAAAATTGGAAAAATGAGAAAATGCCAATGCAAGATGAAGTTATTAAGAAAATAATGGGGGACTTCCGGTTTGTCTCGCCGCCAGCGAAGACGGTCTCCTCTTGAGGACCGCCAGCCCCGCCGTTTGTAGAGCCACTTCGACATCGAGAAGCGGCTTGAAACTCCAAAATCCTAAGGATTGTAGGAGCAGAGAAGGCAAGGCACCGGTTGAGCCCCTGTGAGCCCCCAGAGATTTATTGCTGGGGAGGAAACAGGCGCAGCTCCCTTTCAACTTGCCAGACTCCGGACGGCGTGGGACGATTCTGCTGAACTCCGCAGAACAAGCTGGCTGCTGCAAACATTTTATCTGAATGAAACCAACCTTAACAAGCAGCAGAAGTATCAACTTGAACCCCCAAACTTGAGAATCACAAGTATTGATGTTTTTGGTGACTTTTTAAACTAAGAGAAAGTGCGAGTGACACTGATTTGAAAAAAAAAAAATGGCGCCCAGCAATTGAGTTAACGAGCTTGTGAAAGTGATTCTGTGAAGCTTCTTTGATCTGTTACAAAGTAACTCTGCCTGTAACACAAAGGAACAGGAGAAGTGGAAAAACTTTTTTATTAAAATCTGAGTTGGCCTCAGCCTAGCTTCTACCTGATTAAATCTGGGGGACTTTTTTAGAAGCCTTTGTGGAGGTGAAAAAAGAAAAAGGATTTTCCTTTTTAGAAAAACTAAATCACGTGGCAGAATGGCTTCAAAGAAGCAGGAAGGAAAGGCAGCGGGGGGGGGGATCCCCCACACACAAACATGAAATACAGTTTCAACAGACTGAGAAAAAAGATTTTGATCTTGAAAATATAAAAGAATTTATTTCTAAAGTTTTGGATGATAAATTTCAAAAATCCCAACAGGAAATAGATGAAAAACTTCAAAAATCTCAACAGGAAATTATGCAGGAAATTAATGAAATTAAAGATATGGTGAAACAGGATTATGGCAAGGTGACTAAAAAAATATGTGGCGTCTGGCCTTGCAGAATTTATTATTAAAGTTGATTCTAAAGTGGATGAACTTAAATCAGAAGTCAATGTTAAGATGAAAGATAATGACTATAAAATTTCTGATGTTGATGAGAAAATGCAAAGAGTTGAAAACGAAGTTGTTATGATGCAATTCAGGTCAATGGAATTTGCCATAAGGCTTCGAGGAATTAAAGAGGGTGACAGGCAAGACCTGAGACAGATTTGTGCTGAGGCTTTGGCAGTGCTTTTAAAAATTAATCCTGATGTGGTTTTTTACAAAATAGATAAAATTTACAGAGTGAATTCCTGGGTGGCCAGACAAAGACAATTGCCTAGAGATGTGATCATATACTTCACGGACAGAACAATAAGAAATGATATCCTGCAACAATCTTTTCTTACTTCTATGCAAGTGGGGGGTTCACAAATAGGAGTTTATAAAGAACTACTACTAAAATGTTGAAAGCAAGAAAAGATTTTGGCTTTCTTGTAAAAGAATTGCAAAAGCAAGAAATACCATTTCGGTGGGATGCCCCAACTAGCATAATTCTGAAATACAAGGGTGAAAGACATCGTTTGAATACCGTGGAGAAGGCGGAGTATTTCTATACTACCATTTTTAAAGAAAGAACACCATCTCCACGTTCTTCCACAGTTTTGGATATTAAGGAGAGTGACAAGAAGCAATCTCAACAAGAACTGCAAGAACAGGTTAAGCAGGTGGAGCTAGAGAAATTGCAGGGTGCTGAAGGAGGTTTCTTGGATGAGCCTTTGCTGGAATCTTCTCCAATCCTGGATTTGGTTCAGATGGCCGAAGTTAAGGATCAGCGTATAACTCGTGCAAAATCCAAACAACTTAAAGAAAAGCAACAACAGGAAAGACAAGAAAAGGAAGCTATGAGTGCCATACAAGATACTGGAGCCATGGGGGGGGGCGAGACCGAAGATTCGGAAAGATATTCAGTTATTCTGCTTGATGCTTCAGGAAAAGAAAGATGACAATTAAGTGTTTATCTTGGAACGTGAATGGGTTGAATTCAGCACAGAAAAGGAAGAAATTATTTACATATTTGAGACAATTTAATAATGACATAATTTGTTTACAGGAAACGCATATTACAACTCAAGATCAAAAATACTTGATAAATTCTAAATTAGGAACACATTTTATATCTTCAACTTTGCAAAAAAAGAATGGTGTGGTTATTTATGTAAACAAAAGATTAACAGCTAAAATTATAGAAGCAGATAAAAATGGTAGGTTTGTAGCCATCGAATTGCTTACAGCAAATGGCCAAATTCTTTTGATTGGAATTTATGCTCCTAATCAACAACAGGACCATTTCTATAAAATGTTACATACTAAAATATTGCAATGGGACTATAGATCTATTCTAATTATGGGAGATTGGAATGGAGTAATTGATTCGAAATTAGATAAAAAGAGTTTGGCGAAATCTAGGATCAGATTACCACAGACTTTTTTTGACATGAAAGAAGATTTGGAATTAAAAGATATTAGGAGAATGCATAATCCAAAAGAACTGGATTATACTTTTTTTCCGATAGACATAGATCTTTCTCTAGGATTGACTTTATTTTGTTGTCAGATGATTTACTTGTTAAGACAAAAAGAACAAAGATTTTTCCAAGAACTCTGACTGACCATAGTCCAGTATGGATAGAAATTGAAATGGGTAAGATTGAGCGACGCTCTTGGAGATTGAATGAAAACTTGTTCAGATATGAAAAAAATATAATAGAACTTAAAAAGCATTTGAAAGAATTTTTTGAAATGAACCTGAATAAAGGTACCCCAATTGAAATTGTATGGGACGCGAGCAAAGCTTATATGAGAGGGGTGCTTATTTATATGAACTCTAAACATAGACTGATTCGACAAAAGAAAAGATCTGAATTGGAAGTAGAAATAAAGAATAAAGAACAGCTACTTATTAAAAACCCAACAGATGAGAGAATACGTGGTGTTATAAAACTTTTGAAAGACCAATTTCAAATGCTTATGGCGAAACAAGTTGCAACAAATTTACAATATGCGAAGCATAATACATTTTGTAATGCCAATAAACCGGGCAGATGGTTGGCCTATACATTAAGGAAAAAGCAGAGTATATGGACTATTGATAGTATTGATATTGGAGGGAAAGAAATTTTTCAACAAAAATTAATTAAAGAAGCTTTTGTGGACTATTATACTAAACTATATGCCAAAGATGATGTGCAGAATGGACTTATAGAAAAATACTTAGATAATAAAAGAGTTACAAAAATTACTGACCAACAAAAGGAAAGAATGAATTATCTTATAACAGAAGAGGAGATAATGGCAGCAATTAAACAATTAAAAACAGCTAAAGCTCCTGGAACGGATGGTTTGACTGCAGTGTATTATAAAACTTTGCAAGCAGAAATGGTGGAACAACTTAGAGATCTATTTTGTAATATTCAACAAGGGGGTAAAATACCCCCATCATGGACAACAGCTTATATTTCTTTGATACCAAAAGAGCAAGCAGGTCCTAAAAAACCGGAGAATTATAGACCAATATCTCTTCTGAATACGGATTATAAAATTTACGCAAAAGTACTAGCCAACAGGTTGATGCCAGTAATTCAAAAGGTGATTCATGAAGATCAAGCGGGATTTATCGAGGGTAGATACATGAAGGACAATGTAAGGCAAGTAATAGATTTATTGGAATATCTTGAGAAGAATAAACAGATCCCTGCAGTGCTGGTCTTCTTGGATGCAGAGAAGGCCTTTGATAGAGTGGATTGGAATTTTCTACTAAAGACTTTAAAAAAGATGGACTTTGGGGATCAATTTATACAGGCGGTTTCAGCAATTTACCAAGAGCAAAAGGCACAGATTATTATTAATGGAAGTTTGACAACAGAGTTTAAAATTGAAAAAGGAACAAGACAGGGATGTCCGTTGTCCCCACTGTTGTTTATTTTAACATTAGAAGTCTTGTTAAACACAATACAGGATTCTAATATCTTGAAAGGTATAATGATAAGGCAAGAGGATTACAGAATAAAGGCATTTGCAGATGATTTGATTGTTACCCTGACACAGCCAATGGAATCAATAATCCAGATGAAGGACATTATACAAGATTATGGTAAAGTTTCAGGTTTTAGATTGAACCAGAAAAAAACTAAGATGATAGTTAAAAATATGACACAAGTTCGTAAACACGAGCTTCAAAGGAGGGCAGGTTTTGAGACTGTACCAAAGGTAAAATATCTAGGAGTTCAGGTTGCAGAATCAAATATCAAATTGTTTCAAAATAATTATGAGGTGTTGTGGCGAGAGGTGCAGAAAGATATGGAGACTTGGAAAAAACTGCAGCTGTCTTTACTTGGAAGAATAGCAGCAGTTAAGATGAACATTTTGCCAAGATTTCTTTTTTTGTTTCAAATGATTCCGGTGCTTAAAAGTGATAAACAACTAAAAGTGTGGCAAACTGGAGTGAATAAGTTTGTCTGGAACGAGAAAAAACCGAGAGTGAAATTGAAAATTATGCAAGATGTTCCAGAAAGGGGAGGCCTTAAACTTCCAAATCTACAGTTATATTATGAAGCAGCAGCTTTGACTCTAGCAAGTGATTGGTTTGGAAGGAAAAAGACTGGAATAATGAATATAGAAAGTTTTGATCTTGAATTTGGATGGCATGCCTACTTATTTTATGACAACAAAGTGGATAAAGTATTTAAAAGCCATATACTTAGAGACTCTTTGATGAGAGTTTGGAAGAAGCACCGACTCAAATGGGATTATAAAATACCGCTATGGCTGGATCTTGGTCATATTATGTGGAATACAAATATAATGTCACTCGGGGGGGGTTTATACAAAGAGGTTCTTTTTACAGATGCGGGCAGATGGCAGTTGAAGACACTACAGACACTGTTGGACGAAGGGATTAACTTAACTTGGTTACAATATAATCAACTACAATTGAGATGGAAAGAGGACCAAAAAATTGGTGTTATGTTGCATGAGGAAGAATTGGTTAGACATATAAAAGAGAAAGGTCCAATGCATATTAAAAGACTTTATAATGTTTTGTTAGAAAGGGATTCAGAAACTGAATTGGTTAAAGATTGTATGATTAAGTGGGCACAAAATTTTGAGGAGCCAGTGATGTTGGAAACATGGGAAAAAATTTGGGTTCAGAATGTTAAATTCACACAGTCGCAGAATTTGAGGGAAAATTTCTATAAAATGTTTTACAGATGGCATTTAGACCCCAAAAAATTGTCGTGTACGTACCGTAATGTTCAGCCAAAATGTTGGAGATGTGACTGTTTAGATGCTACATATTATCATGTTTGGTGGACCTGTAGGAAAGTTAAGGCTTTTTGGATAAAAATTTGGTGGGTCATGCAGAATGTTTTGAAGAAAAAAATTCAATTTTCTCCACAATTGTTTTTATTGGGTATAGTTAAGGGTTTTACATTGGGTGAAACAAAATTGATATTATACATGATAACAGCAGTGAGATTGTTGATAGGTAAATACTGGAAAAATGAAGCTTTGCCCACGATCGAGGAATGGACTTTGAAGATGGCCAGTTTTGCAGAGATGGCGAAGATTTCAGCATATTTAAAAGACTGTTCACAAGAGACTTATGAATGGGAATGGAAAAAGTGGATAGATTATGTTCAGAACAAATATCAAACTAGGAAGTATCAAATAGCTTTTATTTGAAAATGATATATTGAGATAGAAACATTTTAATATAATGAAGTTAAAAAATTATAAGGGGGAGGGAGGGGTTCAAGTTATATATAAGTTTTATATTAAAGGTTTTTTTTTTACCTGATGTGAGTATATTGGAAGTCTGGGGGGAGGGGAGGGTTAGGGAGGGTTAGGGAGGTTGGGAAGTTTGGGGTGGGTTGAGGGGGGGGAAGGGGTGAAAATGTAATTGTAAAACTTTTGCAATAAAAAAAAAGAAAATAATGGAATGTGCAGAAATGAATAAATTGACATTTGAAATTAGAGAACAAGAAGATAAACAATATTATAAGATATGGGATTTATTTTTCCAATGGATAGATAAAAAGACATGGAAATGAAATATGGTGGAGACTTTTCCAATGCAAGAAATGTAGAATTATATAAAATACAATATAAAGAAGTACTGTTATTGGAATGATTTAGGAGACTGAAGGGCATAATACAAATTAACTTAAATCTTAGATTATTCTGTATGAAAAGAGGGAAGAAACAGTCATAGTTAAACATATGATTAATGAGGATAATAATACTTGGATATATACGAATAGAGTGAAGATGCACAAAAGACTTGTAACCAACCGACACACTGTTTGTATTTACATTGAAGATGGTTTTTTATTTGTTTTTTATATATTTGTTTAAAAAATAAAAATTTTGTCAAAAAAAAAAAAAAGAATGGGGTAAGTAGAAAATTAATGACAATCTATGAACTTTTATTTATTTCATTTGTATCCTGACTTTATTATTTTTACAAATAACTCAAGGCAGAGAACAGATTTAAAATACCTTTCTCCTCTTATTTTCCCCACAACAATAACACTGTCAGATGAATTGGGTGGAGATTGGCCCAAAGTCACTCAGATGGCTTTTTTCATTAAGGAAGGACTAGAATTCATAGTCTTCCACTTTCTAATCTGGTGCTTTAAACACTAAACCAAACTGGATGCTTAGTGGATGATTTCAGTACTGAGTTAGGAATAAAATAAAGATGTGTGGTGATGTCCTTGATTGTTTAAGCTATTTATGAATAAATGTATAAGGAAAGGTTGTGGTAATATTACAGGTCTTGGGGTTGGGGACATGAATGTATGTATACTGAGATGGTACCATGTTGTCTAAGAACCTGTTTTATTTCAGCAGAAGTTAGAAGGTTTGCTGAAATGAAAAGTATGGAGCTGTAGAATGTTGGAAAACAAGAAAAGTGAACCATACATAAATGTGGAAAACTAAGCAAGAAGATGAATTTGTATGCTTATTAAACAATTATGATATATTAAGATATGCAAATGGTGGTAGAAAGATAACATTTATACAGCTAGAAATAGAATTTCAATAAATAGAAATGCATTTATACAACTTTCACCAGCAGAGAATCCTACATGTGCTCATTCCACAGGTATTTATTAAAATTTAAGGGAACACCTCCTCACACACAAAATTCCATAATTTTTTAGTTAAACAGGAGAATGTCAAGGTCAATTGCCTCATATGAGACAATTAAATGCTAGCATTAGACTTAGCATTAAAAGCAAATACAGATACAATTTATGAATATGGTTGATTTGATCTTGACTACTCCTGTGACTGTATGCTGTTTATCCACTCAGGTGGAGCCATTCAATTTTATTTCTTATTAATTAATACTTATTATTTTTAATAATGAAACCTTATTTATTTATATATTTACTCATTACGTCTTACATTAAAAATATTATTTTATTCATTTCAATCTTAATCCTAATAGAAGTCCAAACCATGGGAGGGTCATAGAGAGTAATAATTAAGGGTGCAATCCAATAAGCATAAGCACAGCTGAATCATAATCAAATCATATATGCCTTAAATCTTTCTTGCTGAGATCAGTGGAACCTAAAAGTATTTAAGTGTGATAAATGTTGAGCCAATATATTTTATACATGAATGGCATGATTGAAATTCTTATTATAGAAGACCTGCACACAAACAATATTCAGTTTTTATTAACAGCATGTATTGGTCAAATTAACACCCTTAACTGTTACATCTTTGTAAAATGACATTTTCCCGACTCCTGCCACAAAATCCAGAAAAATAATTAATTTCTTTGCAGTTTGTAATAATTGCAGGGCATTGCAGATTGAAATATTTGAAAACAAAATAAAAGGGAAAAGATAATAACTGAAGAAAATACTGGGGAATAGATCCAGTTTCTACATTGTTAATTTGGCCCTTTCTCTATAAAATATTTCATCACATTCACTCATGACAATGATCTATTATGAGACAAAGTGATATCATTGGCAGATATGATTAATATTTCAACATATCCTGCAATAAAGTGTGACAATTTCTCTTGTCTTATTGCTCTTTATCTTTTATCTTCTTTGCTGACATTTACTAAAAAAATCCAATTTATCTGAGAAGCAAGCACTGAAGCAGTTTTTGAAAATCACACTGATTTATTTCCAAATGAAATCTCTCTACTGTAGCACCAAGTTTTATTTGCTCACACTTATTAGCAGGAGGCAGGGGTGGTGTCCAGTCAACATGACACATCTATATATTATATATGCGTTTAGTAGAAATGGGCAGATTATAATACAATTTTCAGTGATGTATCATTAATGAAGTATTGGTGGGTCAATACTTCACAAGCGTACCTCACAAGCGAATGTTTTGGAGTATGTACAGAAGCTAGTGTTCTTCAGAAAAGTAAACAATCCTGATTACTGATCTATTAATTGTAAGAAAGCTACGTCTTCACTTGGGAAAGGTACCTTCTCTTGAAACTCAGTCAAAGCTCAATATCTCTTCAAAGATCTGCCCATGTTCATGTTCAGTGTGTTTTCCAGGAAATGGAAGAACATTGTGGAGAGAGAGAGAGAGAGAGAGAGAGAGAGAGAGAGAGAGAGAGAGAGAGAGAGAGGGAGGGAGAGAGACACTGTATACAGTAGAAGAGATTGTACTGGGAGAAGTTTGATGAAATGTTAGGAATGCTTTCCCTTTTTCTACTGTTTAAAATAGAGAATATCCGGTTGCAGAACCATTTTAGGCTTTGCAGCATAAATCCTTTGCCCTAAAAATTTTACTTCCTTTAATCCTTGTTAATCCTTTGCTTGTTTGTTACAAAAACAGAAGGCGCATTCATGCAATTCAATTTGTATGATCTAAAAGAGTATCTGCTTCAATTTCCTATGACCAATATTAGCTACTCTTGAAATAATTGTTTCTTTAAATTTGTTTCCCTCTGGAATGCATCACCTTTGACTCGCACACAGAAATTTACTATTTAATTAATGGACTCAAACTACCCCTTTCATGTTCTTACTAATTGCAAACTAAGCATCACAATATATTGAACTTTTTTTTTATTGAAAACTTTTACAGAAAAAAAAGATTTCCCCCCCAATCTCCCCACCCTTTCCCTCCCCTCATCCCACCCCCCCAGACTTCCCAGAGCAAAATACAAGGTATTTCAGTTAACAATCATAAGCTAAATTAATCTATCTATCCTTAGACTACTAAATCCCCCCCTGAAACCTTAACTCCACTATAGATAACATAATACTTCTAATACTTAACATTCATTCATAAACTATTTGATATTTTCTTGTCTGATACTTATTTTGAATATAATCAATCCATCTTCTCCATTCCGATACGTATCTTTCTTGTTTATAGTCCTTCAAATACACTGAGATTTTTGCCATTTCTGCTAAATTTGTTACTTTCAGTATCCACTCTTCAATAGTAGACAAAGAGTCCTTCTTCCAGTATTGCGCTACCAACAGCCTAGCTGCTGATATTAAGTTCAAGATCAATTTAGTCTCTAATACTGTACAATCCGTCATTATACCCAGTAGAAACAATTGAGGAGTAAATTTCAACCTTTTTTTCAGAATGTTCTGCATCACCCACCAAATTTTTATCCAAAATGCCTTGATTTTCTTACAGGTCCACCATGTATGATAATAGGTTGCATCATCACATTCACATCTCCAACATTTAGCTTGCAAATTCGAATACATACATGATAATTTTTTAGGATCTAAGTGCCATCTGTAAAACATTTTATAAAAATTCTCTCTCAAATTTTGTGCTTGCGTAAATTTAACATTTCTAACCCAAATCTTTTCTCATATTTCCATCATCACTGGTTCCTGGAAATTTTGTGCCCATTTTATCATACAATCCTTAACCAATTCCGTTTCTGAATCTATTTCCAATAAAGCGTTATACAACCTTTTAATATGCATCTGACTTTGCTCTCTAATCTGTTTCACCAAATTTTCCTCATTTTGCATGACACCAATTTTTTGATCTTCCCTCCATCTAGCTTGAAGCTGACCATACTGAAACCAAGTATAAATTATCCCTTCTTTTTTTAATACATCTAAGGATTTCAATTGCAACTTACCCCTTTCCAAAAAAAGAAGCTCTTTATAAGTAATCACCTCTGTTTTTTGTTCTAGACTTTAATTTTCTATTGCATGTCTGGGATTTGCCCATATGGGTATCTTATAATTTAGTTTATATTGATACTTTTTCCAAACCCTCAGCATTTCTAAGTATATGACCCTTAAACGCTTTATCCGCTTTTTTTTTCATATAACAGATAAGCATGCCATCCATATAACAAATCATAACCTTCTATATTTAACATTCTCTCTTCAGTTAAATTAAACCAATCACTAATTTCTGATAAAACAGCTGCTTCATAGTACAATGTTAAATTAGACATTTTAAGACCTCTTCTCTCACGTACATCCTGTATAATTTTCAGTTTCACTCTTGGTTTCTTCCCGCCCCAAATAAAAGTATTAACCCCTTTCTGCCATTCCCTCAAATTTCCATCTTTCTTAAGTACTGATATCTTTTGAAACAAAAATAAGAACCTAGGTAATACATTCATTTTTATTGCTGCTATCCTTCCCAATAGAGATAGTTGTAGCTTTTTCCAATTTTCCATTTCCTTCTGCACTTTTTGCCAAAGAACTTCATAATTATTTTTAAATAATTTCGTGTTTGAGGCTGCAATATATACTCCTAGATACTTAACCTTTTTAACTATTTCAAACCCCGTTATTCTCCCTAAATCTTCTCTTTGAGATATGGACATATTTTTAGTTATCATCTTTGTCTTGTGTTGATTTACTTTAAATCCAGATACTTTGCCATATTGACCTATTATGTCCAACATATGTGGAGCCACTTCTATAGGTTGAGATAAAGTAACAACCAGGTCATCTGCAAATGCTCTTAATCTATAATCCTGCTGTCTAATTACAATTCCTTTTATTTTATCAGAGTTATCGTATCTTATTCAACAAAACTTCTAAAGTTAAAATAAACAACAATGGAGACAAAGGACAACCCTGCCTAGTACCTTTCTCAATTTTAAAAACATCTGTTAAGCCTCCATTAACTATTATTTGTGCTGTTTGTTCCTGATATAGTGCTCTAATTGAATGTATAAAATACTCTCCAAAATGCATTTTTTCTATTATCTTAAACAAAAATTGCCAATTCAATCGATCAAATGCTTTCTCTGCATCCAAAAATATGAACGCTGCAGGGACCTGGTTGTTTTTTTCCAAATATTCCAATAAGTTTATAATTTGTCTAACATGATATTTCATTTGCCTCCCTTTTATAAAACCTGATTGATCATTATGAATTGTTTGTTGCATAACTGGCATTAGCCTATTCGCTAATATCTTGGCAAAAACCTTATAATCAGTGTTCAAAAGTGATATTGGCCTAAAATTTTCAGGTTTGGTACAGTTTTGATCTTCCTTCGGGATCAGCGAAACAAAAGCTGTTCTCCAAGAGGGTGGAACTCTTCCCCCTAATTGAATTTTGCAAAATAAAGCTCTAAGCGGTTCTACCATTTCAGACAGTAAATTCTTATAATAAACAGCTGTTAATCCATCTGTTCCCGGAGCTTCCCCTATTTTTAACTGCTTAATTGCTGCAATAATCTCCTCAGAAGTTATTGGCTGATTCAATCCTTCCCTCTGTTCTAATGTTAATTCAGGAATATTCTCTTCCTTTAAGTATCTGTCTATATCTATGCCTTGTATTGAGTCACTAGCATATAACTTTGTATAAAATTCTAAAAAAGCCTTTTTGATCATATTCTGTTGGTAAACTTCCTTACCTCTAAATTCTATTTTACCAATGACTCGTGAGTTCTGTTTTTTCCTCAGCACATAGGCCAACCACCTACCTAGTTTATTAGCATTACAAAATGTATTATGTTTACCATATTGTAAACTAGTTGCCACCTGATCAGCCATTAACATATTAAATTGCTCTCGTAATATATTTATTGTTTCTTTTACTTTCTTGTCTCCTGGATTGAGAATAAGAAATTGTTCTTTCTTTTTTATTTCTTCCTCTATCTCTTTCCGCTTCTTTTGTTGTTTTAATCTATGTTTATTATTCATATGTATTAAAGTTCCCCTCATATAAGCCTTACTAGCATCCCAAACCATTTCCATAGAAGTACCCTTATGCATATTTATTTATTTATTTATTTATTTATTATATTTCTATACCGCCTTTCTCCCGTAGGACTCAAGGCGGTGTACAGTCAAGAAAAATATAGACACACAAACATCATAAAATTGCTAATTAAAATTATTACTTAGTTTGGTCAATTAAATAAAACCCAGAATTAGATAACATTTTTTAAAAAAATCATTGACATGTTCCTATGTTTAGCCCCGCCTGTTGGAACATCAGGGTCTTGAGGGCATGGCGGAAAGCACGGAGATCAGGGATATTCCGTATCTCCGGGGGCAGTTCATTCCAAAGGGTTGGAGCCCCCACAGAGAAGGCCCTCCCCCTGGGAGTCGCCAGTCGACATAATTTGACTGACGATACCCTGAGTAGTCCCTCCCTGTGAGAACGAACTGGTCGGTGGGAGGCTATTGGTGGCAAAAGACGGTCTCATAGGTACCTGGGTCCTAAGCCATGGAGCACTTTAAAGGTGATAACTAACACCTTGAATCGCACCCGGAAGACCATCGGGAGCCAGTGCAGCTCGCGTAGGAGAGGTGTTACATGGGCGTAACGAGCTGCGCCCATAATCACCTGCGCGGCTATGTTCTGGACCAGTTGGAGCCTCCGGGTGCTTTTCAAGGGGAGCCCCATGTAGAGAGCATTACAGTAGTCCATACGGGAGGTAACTAGGGCATGAGTGACCGTGCGCAAGGCGTCCCGATCCAGAAAGGGATGCAACTGGCGGATCAGGCGAACCTGATAAAAGGCACCCCTGGCCACGGCTGTCAAATGATCTTCTAAAGATAACCGTGAATCCAGGAGGACACCCAAGTTGCGGGCCCTCTCTGTGGGGAGCAAGATCTCATCCCCTATTGTCAGTGATGGTACTAGCTGACTATACTGGGACGCCAGAAGCCACAGCCACTCGGTCTTGGAGGGGTTGAGTCTGAGCTTGTTTCTCCCCATCCAGATCCGCACGGCCTCCAGGCAACGGGACATCACAGCAAGGGCATCATTGGGGTGGTCTGGGGTGGAGATGTATAGCTGTGTGTCATCAGCATACTGATGCACCCCAAAACCACAGATGATCTCGCCTAGCGGTTTTACATAAATGTTGAACAGAAGGGGTGAGAGGACTGACCCTTGCGGCACCCCACAAATAAGGTGCCTCGAGGTTGACCTCTGCCCCCCTGCCAACACAAACTGCGAACGGTCAGAGAGGAAGGAGGAGAACCACCGAAGCACGGTGCCCCCTATTCCTAACCCCTCCAGCCGGTGCAGTAAGATACCATGGTCGATGGTATCAAAAGCCGCTGAGAGATCTAATAGGACCAGGATAGAGGAGCAACCTCTGTCCCGAGCCCTCCAGAGATCATCCACCAATGCGACCAATGCCGTTTCCGTGCTGTATCGTGACCTGAAGCCCAACTGGAATGGATCCAGATAGACAACTTCATCCAGGTATCGGGGTAGTTGTTGCGCCACCACACTCTCAACAACCTTCGCAACAAAGCGAAGATTGGAGACTGGACGATAATTTGATAATATAGCCGGGTCCAGGGAAGGCTTCTTGAGGAGGGGCTTCACAACCGCCTCTTTCAAGGTGGCGGGAAAGACACCCTCACTCAGAGAAGCATTTATAATCCCCTGGAGCCAGCCTCGTGTAACCTCCCGGGAGGCCAGTACCAACCAGGAGGGACACGGGTCCAATAAACATGTGGCAGCGTTAAGCTTGCCCAGAATCCTGTCCATGTCCTCAGGAGCCACAGAGTCAAACTCTTCCCAGATAACGCTCTCAAGACCTGCCCTTGTCTCCTCCCCTGGATCTACCCAATCAGAGTCCAGGCCTTCCCGAATCTGAGCGACTTTATCATGCAGGAATTGTACAAAATCCTCAGCTCAACCCTTTAAGGGATCATCCCGCACCCCCACCTGAAGTAGGGAGCAGGTCACCCTAAACAGCGCAGCTGGGCGGTTCTCTGAAGATGCAATAAGAGCGGAGAAGTAGCTAGACTTCGCTGCTCTTATCGCCACTAGGTAGGTCTTAATATAAGATCTCACCTGTGTTCGGTCAGATTCAGATCGGCTTGTCCTCCAATCGCTCTCCAGGCATCTTTTCCGACGCTATATTTTTTGCTATATATTAATAGCAAAAAATTCTTTCATTTGTTTTTTATGCTCATTCTCATTTTCTTCATATCTAAATAAATTTTCATTTAGCCTCCAGAACCTCCTTTCTCCCCTCTCCTGTTCCAATTCCACCCAAACCGGGCTATGATCAGTTAGAGTTCTTGGACATATCTTCATCTTCTTCACCCTAGAAATAAAATCATTTGTGATTAGTATAAAATCAATCCTGGAGAAGGATCGATGTCTATCAGAAAAAAAAGTAAAGTCTCTCTCCTCCACATTGCGTTCTCTCCAAATATCTCTCAGTTCTATATCTTCCATCATATCAAAAAAGGATTTAGGTAATTTCGCACATGTTTGATAAACTTTTTTTATCTTTCTATGTATCTATTACTTCATTCCAGTCACCCATTAATATAAAAGATTTATAATCCCATTGTATTATTTTAGTGTGTAAAAATTTATAAAACTTGTCTTGTTAGGTTAGGGGCATATATTCCAATTAAAAACATTTTTCCAGACTGTGTTAATAATTCAATTGCAATATATCTTCCTTGAACATCTGCCTCAATTAAATTAGCTGATAGTCCTTTCTTTACATATATGACTAACCTATTTTTCTTCTCTGGCGCTGATGCCACAAAGTGTGTACCTAACCTAATACCTTCTGTTTTTTGAACTTCTTGAGGTAAATCTTGAGGTTGTTGCGCTTTTAATTGTTGTTCTTGACGTTTATAAGTTGCTCGGGTCAATCGTTGTTCCCTTGGCTCTCCCTTCTTAGATGGTTCCAGAGTTGGGGGTAGACCCCCAAGATCCAGGTCTTCTTCCATGGTAATTCCTCCAGCTGCAACCTCAGCATAAGTTTGTATCTGCTTTCCATCTTTTTCTTGTTGTAGCATCTCCATTTTCTTTCTAGCCCCCCCCCCCCCATGAGGGTGGGTATCCAGCCTTTAGAACATTAACATAAAAATCTTTTGCCTTCCAAACTGTGTTTAACCGGTATCTTTCTCCACTATAAGTCTCTATTAAACCAGTTGGAACATCCCATCTTTACGGCACTTGTTGATTTCTCAGTTCATTTACCAAAAAGCCAAAATCCTTTCTGCTTCTTAACATTTTTGGGGGGATCTCTTTCGAAACCACCACTTCTTGCCCAGCCACTTGAACCTTATTCTTGTAGGAAGCTTGTAAGATGTCATTTCTAATCCTCCTGGTTGTAAAATAAATCACCACATCTCTTGGCAGTTGTCTTTGTCTTGCCAGCCAGGAGTTAACCCTGTAGATTTTATCAATTCGACTTGCCACATCTTCTGGTCTTTCTTTAATTATCTCTGCAATAGCTTCAGCACAAATGTCCTTTAGATTTTCCTTACTATTTTCTTTCAGGCCTCTCAATCTCAAGGCAAATTCCATGGATCTGTATTGTAACATTACCAATTCATCATCCACCCTCTCTGTTTTAGTCATAATATCTCCCACTTTGTTTTCCAAATTCAAATTGGCTTCGTTAATTTCTTCCACTCTCTCTTCCACCTGAATAACAAGTTTTGACAATCCTGATACTGCAAAAACAATATCATCTCTTATTTCATCATGCTTTATTGCAACAACTTCTTTAATTGACTTTATATCCTCCTCAACTTTCTTTAATTTCCCTCCCACAATTACTGTTAGGTTATTCATTGCTGCAGCTTGATTATTATTTTTTTATTGTAAAAGTTTTACAATTACATTTTCACCCCATTTTCACCCCCCTAACCCTCCCCAAACTCCCCAACCCACCCTCCCCAACCCCCCCTGACCCTCCCCTCCCCCCGGACTTCCATAGAATATCATTATCCCCTATACAAAAACCTTGAACCTTGAACCCCCCCAACCCCCATGTCATTTTTCATCTTCACATAGTTCGACTAATTCTATCTTAATATAATATAATACTATCAATAAAAAGCTATTTGATACTTCTTAGTTTGGTATTTGTTCTGCACATAATCTATCCACTTTTTCCATCCACATTCATAAGTCTCTTGTGAGCGATCTTTTAAGTATGCTGAAATCTTCGCCATCTCCGCGAAGCTGGCCATCTTCAAAATCCATTCTTCTACGGTGGGCAGAGCCTCATTTTTCCAATATTTACCTATCAACAATCTCGCTGCTGTAATCATATACAAAATCAACTTTGTTTCATCCACTGTAAAACCCTCAACTATACCCAATAAAAGCAATTGTGGAGAAAATTGGATTTTTTTTCTTTAAAACATTCTGCATGACCCACCAAATTTTTATCCAAAAAGCCTTAACTTTCTTACAAGTCCACCAAATATGATAATATGTAGCATCTAAACAATCACACCTCCAACATTTTGGCTGAACATTAGGGTACATACACGACAATTTCTTAGGATCTAAATGCCATCTATAAAACATTTTGTAAAAATTTTCCCTCAAATTCTGTGACTGTGTAAATTTAACGTTCTGAACCCAAATTTTTTCCCATGTTTCCAACATCACTGGTTCTTCAAAATTTTGTGCCCACTTAATCATACAATCTTTAACTAATTCAGTTTCCGAATCCCTTTCTAACAAAACATTATAAAGCCTTTTAATATGCATTGGACCTTTCTCTTTTATATGTCTAACCAATTCTTCCTCATGCAACATAATACCAGTTCTTTGGTCCTCTTTCCATCTCAATTGCAATTGATTATATTGTAACCAAGTTAAATTAATCCCTTCAGCCAACAGTGTCTGTAATGTCTTCAGCTGCCATCTGCCCGCATCTGTAAAAAGAACCTCTTTGTATAAAACCCCCCCGAGTGACATTATATTTGTATTCCACAAAATATGACCAAGATCCAGCCATAGCGGTATTTTATAATCCCATTTGAGTCGGTGCTTCTTCCAAACTCTCAACAAAGAGTCTCTAAGTATATGGCTTTTAAATACTTTATCCACTTTGCTGTCATAAAATAAATAAGCATGCCATCCAGATTCCAAATCAAAACTTTCTGCGTTTAGTATTCCAGTCTTTTTTCCTCCAAACCAATCACTTGTTAAAGTCAAAGCTGCTGCATCATAATATAACTGTAGGTTTGGAAGTTTAAGACCTCCCCTTTCTGGAACATCTTGCATAATTTTCAATTTTACTCTTGGTTTTTTCTCGTTCCAGACAAACTTGTTCACTCCAGTTTGCCATACTTTTAGTTGTTTATCATTTTTAAGCACCGGAATCATTTGAAACAAAAAAAGAAATCTTGGCAAAATGTTCATCTTAACTGCTGCTATTCTTCCAAGTAAAGACAGCTGCAGTTTTTTCCAAGTCTCCATGTCTTTTTGCACCTCTCGCCACAACACCTCATAATTATTTTGAAACAATTTCATATTTGATTCTGCAACCTGAACTCCTAGATATTTTACCTTTGGTACAATCTCAAAACCTGCCCTCCTTTCAAGCTCGTGTTTACGATCTTGTGTCATATTTTTGACTATCATCTTAGTTTTTTTCTGGTTCAGACTAAAACCTGAAACTTTACCATAGTCTTGTATAATGTCCTTCATCTGGATTATTGATTCCATTGGCTGTGTTAGGGTAACAACCAGATCATCTGCAAATGCCTTTATTCTGTAATCCTCTTGCCTTATCATTATACCTTTCAAGATATTAGAGTCCCTTATTGTATTTAGCAAGACTTCTAGTGTTAAAATAAACAACAATGGGGACAACGGACATCCCTGTCTTGTTCCTTTTTCGATTTTAAACTCTGATGTCAGACTTCCATTAATAATAATCTGTGCCTTTTGCTCTTGGTAGATTGCTGAAACCGCCTGTATAAATTGGTCTCCAGCTTGATTATTCATGGCTTCTTTCATAAATTCTTTGAGATCATTAAGAGCAGCCTCCTGACTCTGTGAATCAGCCGGAAGTTGTGCTTTCTGTGTCACCACTGACACAACTGGAGAACCTCCTCCTCCTTTAGCAACTCCTGGCTTAACTTGTTTAAAAGCCATCTTTTTTTTTAAAAAAAAGGATCTTTTTTCTTTTCAAAGCCACAGAGTCCCTTGAACAATTTTCAAAAGCTTGTAATTTATAGTCTCTAGTTTATCAAGCAAAATAGTCTTTTCTCCACAAGCTCTCAATTCCCAGCAGCTTTAATCCACTCTCACAGAAAGTTCTCAATAAGCACTTTCATTTCTGACTTTCACTTTCACACCCATAACAAAGGCTCCAGCTCAAAGAAATTCAATTTGAAACAAAGTAAGTCCGGAGTTAAGCACTGTTACTTTCTCCTGTTCTCCTGTTTCCACTCTGCCTGCGCTTGTAATCAATCAAACTCACTTTTGACAGCAGGATTGGTCGTGGCATCTAACTCTGTTTAAATAGAGTTGTCCTGGATTCGGAGTTTCTTAGTGGGCTGACTGGGGAGCTCTCACCCTCCAAGCCTCTGGAGTTATTCCAGAGGACTTTTGGGGAGCTCTACTCACACCCACCGGCTCTCCTCTCATTCTTCTCCTGATGGAGAGGCTTTTCAGCCGCCAGACAGCCAATTAGCGCTGTCAAGGCGGCTTTTACGAAGTCACGGGGCTGGCGGTCTAAGGAGACCGTCCACGAAGCCTGCGATGCCAACCGGAAGTCCTCAATATATTGAACTTTTAATGAAAAAAAATTCTAGTGGTTTACTATTCTGAATGGGGAGAAGTAAAACCAAATTTGGAGGCACATATAGTTAAGTAAGCTTATGAACAGAAAATGTCTCATTGTACCTCCTCTGCTCTGCTCCTCTCTTCCCAAAATATATTTTAACATATTAATTTCAGATTGAAGAAAAATGGCATCTAGGAGCCGAAATTACCTTAGAACTGATCATCTAGAAATTATTGTTAGCCTAGTGATGCTACCATAGTGAAAGTAGAGATGATCACTCAAAACACCCTGCTTTTGAATTCCTTCCTGTGGTGCTGCCTTAATAAGGCTACTTCAGCTCATTATATGACATTGTTTCTGCAGGTTTTTGACACTGGGTTTTCGGCGGATTTTTTGTACAAAAAGATACAATAGCAGATTCATTCTATTGCACCCGGCGGTGGTGGGGGGGGGAGAGATGATATAACAAAGTTTAATAACTTTAATTCAAAATACATGGATGTTAAGCATATATTAACCCATTATTTCCCATTTCCAACTATCTGTGTCATATACAGAACTTAGTGAACAGAGGATGATTCCTGTGAATACAACAATGTTAACCTTTAGCTTTTTATGGGTATATGTTTCCTTGTGCTAGGTTACAGGAACACTATCTACTTTTTAGTCTTTTTTTTAAATTTCTGCAGTTCCATAGCTCATGATCCAATATGAATTGATGCAGATTCAAACATTGTCAAATAGCATAAGGATCCACCAAGCACAAAGCAGAACAAGAGTGGGAAAAATAAAGAGTGTTTTCAAAATGTGAAAAAAGAAGGCAATTACTATTATTAAGAGGAAGAAAAACAGAAAGAGACTTATGCTATCCACAGGGTATTGTGATTTATTTTGTACTGATGGAACTTTGTATGATAGTGTCCAAAATATCAATGACTAGATAATACTAGGTATTTCTTCCCTGGAATTATTCACACATGTTATACGTATGTAGCCATATATATATAAGCATACAGACACCCTTTTCTAAGTAGTTTTATTACATCAAGTTACAATATAGGATTTGTTCTTCAAATTACTTTATTTGTTCTTAAAGTCACAGCCTTTAGTTTTTTTTCTATAAGTAATAATAATATAACCTAAAATCAGACATAAAGATTCAAATAACAAAGGAATCTCAGCACATCAACACACATAACAATAATTTTCTTTGTTGGCCTGGTTAATATTTCAGTAATTCAGACTACACAATGCAATTATATCACTATCTTCACTTATCATTGAGAAATTTGTAGCATCCAATAGCCATGGCAACCACATCATCAGCACCACAAAATGAAAGAACAAAAATGACAGAAAAGTTGATGTGTGCTGGTACTTCCCCCTGGCTGCCATAAGAGAATTTCCTAGCTATCACACTTAATAGACATGCTGATAGAGAATTATGAAAATTGCATTTGAATGCACTCTGTAGCAAGATGTGAGCTTTTTCATTTGGCATTGGGCCAAAGAAACAAAATAAAGATGATGATTATTAAGTTGGGCGAATGAGGACGCAGCAAGCCAGGCAGTGAGTGACAACAGCTCTTTATTATAGGATGAGAACCCAGCAACTGACCTAGGGAAACAGCTCCCTTTATATACTTTGCAGCTGTGGTGGTCAGCCAATCAGCTGATGGTCAGTTAGTTCAAACTTCCCGCCAAGAAAACCTATTTACATAACACTCCTCACCTCCCAGAAGTCACTTTAGGTGTTATTTACATACAAAGTCTCTCAGGTGACCAGGGCGTGTGCGTATCCTGGTCGACCTGCGCAGTTCAGTTGGAGGGGTGGCGTCGAGTAGGTTGGAGGGACTCCCTGTCTCTCCCTGCTCCACCAATGGAACCTCCGAGATCTCTTTGTGGGCGGCGACTTCTCCAGCTGATGGAATCTCTTTGCTGGGGCGGCTCCGGACGCCAGGATCGTCAGCTAAGTACTCCGCTGCACTTGGGCTTGACGTAGTTTGTGGTTCTGGCTGGTAGTCAGGGAGAGGTTCGTTGAAGTTTTCCTCGGCGTCTGTGATGCTTCACCTTCTCAGTTGATCTATGTGTGGGTGCCAAACTCTCCCATCCCCCATGTCCACTCTGTACGATTTGGGCCCTGTGATTTCTGTGATTGTTCCTGCTTCCCAGAGTGGGCCCTTCCTGTAGTTCCTGGTGTGGACTGGAGTCCCTATTGTGAACTCCCTGAGCTTCCTCTCCCCCCTTTTGAAAACCTCGGGGGAATAGTTGGGATTTAGCCTATCCAGTACCCCTTGGAGCTTCCTTCCCATTAATAGCTCTGCCGGGCTTCGGCCTGTGTCTGTACAAGGTGTGGAGTGCTGGGCTGTTAGGAATCGATCTATTCTTTCTTGCCAGTCCCCGGGGCCTAAGCGTGAGAGGGCCGTTCTTACAAATCTCTCAGCCTGACCATTACTAGCTGGATGGAACGGGGCCGAGAGAAAGTGTCTGACCCCTAAATCCGCTAAATACCCCTCGAATTGTGTGGCTGTGTAACCCATATGTGGCGAACAACTGTCTCAGTTCCCTAATAACCGCGTCGGTGGTAGTGGCCCTCATGAGCTTAATCTCTAGCCACTTTGAAAAGGCATCTACTATGACCATAAAGGTCTGTCCGTGAAATGGCCCAGCGAAGTCTATGTGGATCCTGGACCAGGGCCCCTTGGGTCTTTCCCACTCCCTCACCGTTGCTGTTGGTGGATCTGGCCTAGACTCTTGGCAGGGCTGGCATCTCCCCACCCACTCAGTAATGTCTATATCCATGTTGGGCCACCAGACGTAGCTCCTGGCTAGTCCCTTCATCCGTACAATCCCAGGGTGCCCCACATGCAACAGTGTTAAGACTTTTTTCCTTAGGCACAAGGGAACAATAACCCGGTTGCCCCATAGCAGACACTCCCCTTGCATGGTTAGCTCGTCCCGTTTGCTCGCGTGCTGTTTAAATTCCCCGCCCCCAGTCTTTTCCAGCCACCCCCTTGTCACCCAACTTGCAACCGTCCGGATCACGTGGTCTTTGGTTGAGGCTCTCGCTACTTCTGCTGATGTAATGGGCCCCGAGTCCAAAACGTCTCTCAGCAGGATGGGGATGCTGGGTGTGGGGTCTTCCAGCTTGTCTTGTAATGGGCAATGGCTGAGTGCGTCGGCGTTGCCCATGTCCACCCCTGGTCGATGTACGAGGCGACATGAGTATGCTGCGAGGAAGATAGCCCAGTGTGTCATCCTGGGCGATAGGGCTGCCGGTGTTGGTCGGTTTCCTGCGATGAGACCCAGGAGTGGCCAGTGGTTGGTGATCAGGTCAAAGTCCCTCTCGAATAGGTACTCGTGGAACTTTTTTACTCCTGAGACGGTGGCGAGGGCCTCCTTGTCAAGCTGACTGTAATTTCTCTCCGCACTTGACAGAGTTTGGGAGTAGTAGGTGATGGGTGCCTCTAGCCCATTCGGGAGTCTATGGCTCAGGACGGCTCCCACGCCGAAAGGAGATGCATCACAAGCTAAAACAAGGGGAAGCGTAGAGTTGTATTGTATCAAGAAACTCTCGGCTGACAACAATTTCTTAATGTTCGCAAATGCATTGTCCTCGGCCTTCCCCCATGTCCAGGTTGACTTCTTGGCTAACAGTCTGTGTAGGGGTTCAGCCACTGTTGCCTTGTCCTTTAAGAAAATTGCGTAGAAATTAAGCAGCCCCAGGAACGCCTGCAGTTCCGCCTTGTCTTTAGGTGTGGGGGCCTCTTGGATCGCCCTAATTTTACTTTCGGTGGGGTGTATGCCGGTGCCATCTACTCGGTACCCCAGGAACTCTATGGAGGGGACTGCGATCATGCATTGGTTGCGTTTGACCCAAAGTCCTGCATTTCTGAATTTTTGTAAAACCATTCTCAGCCTTCTCTCCAGTTGTTGTTCGTCTTCCGCTGTGATGAGTACATCATCGAAATAGGGGACCACCCAGGGGATCCCTTGCAGCAGCCGCTCCATGGTACTTTGAAAAAGTCCAGGGGCTATGCTAACTCCAAACTGTAGGCAGGTGCATTTGAAGGCCCATTATGAGTTACGATAGTCTGTGCTTCCGCGGTAGCGCCATCTACTGGCAGCTGCTGATACGCCTGCGTAAGATCTAGTTTAGCAAAGATCTTGCCGGGGCCTAGGGAATGCAGCAGATGGTGTATAATCGGGACCGGATAAGCGCTCTGTTGCAGAGCCTTATTAATTGTACATTGATAATCGGTGCATATGCTCACTGAGCCATCCGGTTTCACAGGTGTCACAATTGGGGTTTCCCATTTGGCGTGGTCAATGGCACAAGCACCCCTTGCTTGATTAATTTGTCCAGCTCGACGTCTATCTTGGGTTTCATCAGGTCGTCTCTCAGGGTGCTCTGGATGTTCCTCACTCCGGTGAATCCCAAGCCCAGGGCTCAAAACCAGTCATGCCCAGGAGGCTTGGGAGCTTGTCACTGACAATGGTGAGGGGGAGTCTCTCACTGAACTCCCCGTATCACACTTGGAACTCGCCTATTCCTTCGACGGGGATGCGGTTCCCTTGGTACTCCTTTAGCCGGCGTCACTGTGGTTGGAGCTGCCGCTTGTGTGCGCTGGGGATTGCTTTCTTGAGGTTGGCCCATGACATGATGGATATGGGGAATCCCATGTCGATCTCCATCTGGCACTCACGTCCCTTGATCTCGACTGTGGTGTAGGACTTTTCTCCGGGAGAGGTGCAGGTGTGGCTGATGCGGATGGTGTAGGCCTCGATGTCTTCAATTTTCGCGCCCCTCTGGCTTCCGCCATCTTTATTGGGCCTCCAGCATGGTGCAGTCTCAGATTGGCTGGTTTGGCCTCGTGGTTTGTAGCCTTGTGCTTGCTTGGCTCTGCAGACTCGAGCGATGTGCCCCTTCTCGCAGAACCGGCAGATCGCATCCTGGAACTTACAGTTGTGTCAGGGGTGGGGGCCTCCGCAGCTGGCGCAGTCATCCCTGGGTCCCCGTCAGTCCGGCCTGGACTGCTCTGTGCGGTAGACTTCCTCCTCAGACTCCCCTTCACTCTCAGTGCTAACGGCTTCACGGTGCACAGTTGCCGACCTTTGCACTGTCCCCATGGATGGTCCCTTGCAGTCTCTCGGTGGCCTTTACGGATGACTCTTGTGCTCTTGCTTCATCTAGGGCGATGTTCAGGGACAGGTTCGATCTTGCAAGTAGCCTCTGTTGTAGCCGGCCGTCCTTCACTCCATAAATTAGTTGCTCTAGGACCATCTCATCTAGGTCTCGGTACTCGCACTGGTTTGTGGCCTTACGCAGGGCAGCGACGTACTCGCTGATCAACTCGCCGTCCTGCTGCAGCCTTTGCTGGAACTCCTACCGCTGGACGTACTTGGAAGGCATTGGGGCATAGTGGTCTTTCAGCAGGGTCTGCAGCGTTGCCCATGATACGGTGTGGACTGAATTCAGCTCCGACAAGGCTTCGGCTGTGTCGAACAACCATGGTCCGCAGTGGCTCAGGAACAGGGCCTTCTTCCGCACGTCCGGTAGCCCTTGCTGGTCGTTGGCCACCATGAAGCACTCGAACCGGAACATGTAGGATCCCCACTTCTCCTCCTTGGGGTTGAAAGGCACTGGCGGGGTGTAGGCAGACATCGTTTGTGATTCTCTGGTGCTCCGCTCGCTCACCTGGCTGGATTCTGGATTCGGGAGTTCCGCTTCTCTCTCGGAACGTGGTTTCAGCTCTTTTCGGTTGTGGCTTCAGCTCTTCCCTTGGCTTCTGGCCTCAAGATCCCATCTTTGTCACCAATGTTAAGTTGGGCGAATGAGGACACAGCAAGCCAGGCAATGAGTGACAACAGCTCTTTATTGTAGGATGAGAACCCAGTGACTGACCTAGCGAAACAGCTCCCTTTATATACCTTGCAGCTGTGGTGGTCAGCCAATCAGCTGATGGTCAGTTAGTTCAAACTTCCCACCAAACAAACCTATTTACACAACAACAAAGGTGCTGGGGCTTATAACTGGAGGGGGCGAATCAGCATACAGGGAAGAAATCCAGAAGGTATCCACATGGTGTTAAAAAAAACAACCTATATCTAAATACTAGCAAGACAAAGGAGATGGTGCTGGATTTCCAGAAGCAGAGAGAAGAACCTACCCCACTGTATATCAAGGGGGCCATGTGGAGAAGGTTTCCTCTTTTAAATTCTTGGGAGTGCTCATTAGTTAATATCTCACCTGGAAAAACAACACATCCCTGGTGGTTAGTAAGGCTCAACAGAGACTTCGTTTCCTTAGAGTCCTGCGGAAAAATCAGGTGGAACAACAGCTGATGAGTTCTTTCTATTAGTTCATGATAGAAAATGTCCTCACATACTGTATAAAAGTATGGTACGCTGGTTTAACAGCTACGGACAGGAAGGCACTATTATCTATCTGCTGCTATTATTAAGAAAGTTTTCATAAAATTTAACCAGACCAGCTTTCTGTAAGATAACATCATTATTCCATATTCCTCACTCTGCAATGATAAAGAACAGATCTTATCTTTCTTTTGGGTCACATCTCTTCAGGTATTTAAAATATTCTATTCTATTCACCTTTTGTCATCTTTTCTTAAAAAAAAAATAATAATCAGATTTTATAATTTCCAGGCAGAGGCCAGTTAGCTACTAATTATATGAGTTACGGAACAAAACATCTGAAACACAGGTGGTTGGGGAAAGCTTATCTGTTCCATCACAGAAACACTTTGGAGAGTTTCACACCAAAGAGGAATAAGTGTTGATTGAGTGACTGTAATTTTAATATGATTTAGCAGTGAATGTTTTGTTACCTAGTTCCATACTTAAAAATCAGTCCTAGGTTGTATTATAATTTATTTAGTGAACAAATCATATTTGCCACTGAAAATATATTATGAAATTCAGATGCCACTGAAAATATGTTATGAAATAAAAGCAATTCTGGCTTACAGCCATTATCTAACATTAATATTGAAAGAGCTGTTCTGTCTAGTCATCACAAACAACTTGTACTAAGGTTGACAGTTTACAAATGTATGAATGGATCATTTCTGCTGTTCTATAAAATCTCTAGAAACATCCCAGAAATTGAATGAAGTATTTTTGGCTGACAGTTACCTTAATGGCAGATCACTCAAGGAAAGCAATCCTGACAATGGGCAAAAAAACTACATCACTCTAAATAATGTTTATAGCTAAATAGCTGTAAATACCGATAGTTACCAACTGTTATATACATGGTAATTAGGGTTTAAGTTATGTTTAACTACTAATATAGGTCTATGGCTACCAGTAAAAAAACAGATAAAGCTTGTCAAACCATAAATAAATCAGTTGCACATATTGTAATGTAGGAAGTTGGCACCCACCCCTTTCCTAGAAGAATGAAATATTTTGGGAAATATTAGGAAGGCAGAATATTATGTTTCCCTGTATGAGAAATGGAGAAGCATGTTTTAAAGACAAAGCAGCTCCCATCTTCCTGCCCCCCCCCGGTCAATGGACCATCATCTGCAACACAATAGGACCCATCTAGCAACTCACCACATGGCACCTGGGAAGATTACATCAGCCAGCAAGGCTAGCTAAGACCCCCATCCCCTAGGAGTCTGACAACCAATCAGGATACTCTTTCAGGGCCCCAGGAAGTTCAAAGCCAGAGAGGGCATAAAACCCGGGACTCACTGCATCTCACCCTTTTCTGTTCAGGAACTCAAACCATGTGATACTGTCCACCATTAAACCATCTTTCCAAGCAGTCTCCATGTTTCCAGTGTCTTTTTCCCCACTTGGAGCTGAATCCAGAAGGATATTTCTTCTAACAGTAACAAACAGCATAAACATATTATCACAAATGTAACACAAATATGCTTTTGGTAACTCTAGATACCAAATGATATATGGATAAAATGCTGGCCTAAAAACCAGAGCAATGTGAGTTCTGCTCCTGCCTTAGGCATGAAAACAGTTTCGGCCAGTCACTCTCTCAGTCTAACTCACCTCACAGGCTCGCTGTTGTGGGGAAAATAGGAGGAAGGAATATTATATATATATATTTGTCACTTCAATATTCCAAGATGGTAGCAATAGAGGAAGCATAGTTATATCGCAGGAAGTTAGAAAAAGAGAAAAGTTGCTATTATACTAGGAGGAGAGGTAGAGAGGAAAGATAAATCATACAATAAACCATAGACAAAGGGGAAAAAAGCAGAGAAAGGAAAAGGAGAGGAAAGATTGGAGGAAAACAATTCACAGTGAACTTGGCCTGTTGAGAGAAGCCCAGTTGAACCTGAGAGGCCTACCCAAGAGCCTGGAGGCCCATTGAAGTGAGGTGAGCAGAGAGGCAAAACAAAACAGCAGAGAACAAGGAGGAGAGCTGGTGAGCGAGTGGGGCCCAGCTGTGGAACAGGGAGGAAAATCATCCATGGGGCAGAGAGGAGAGCCGACTGAGGGCAATGCAATGACCGGCAGAGAAGGAAAAGGCAAGCCAGTGAGACAGAGGAGGAGGGAGGAGGAGGAGGAGGAGAATAGGCTGTGGAGAGGAGAGGAGATGAGTCCACCGTAGGCCATCCAGGAAGTCCTGTTTGCTGGGAGAAGCAGCGCAAATGGGAGCCATGTGGCTGGGGAGCCAGGAGCAGTGGCAGCGTGGCAGACGGGAGAGCCAGCAGCGAGAGGCAGCACAACAAAGCAGATCCTGAGATGGAAACCAACAGGAGAGCATCGGTGCAACCGGAGGGTGTCGGTGTTGGTGGAGCATTTCAGCAAAGGAGATCAGCAGTCCGGTGACTGAAAACAGCATGGGAGACCAACAGGCGAGGGGGGGGGAGGGAAATGCCATGAACTGAGAAATGCAGGGAGAGCTAAATACCCGGTAGTGGCAGGAGAAAAACAAGTAGGAAGGGAGGATAAAAAGACAACACAGGACACAAGGCAAAAAAAAAAAAAAAAAAAAAATCAAAGGCAAGTAGACCATAGCAAGTAAGGAATATATAAAGGCAGAGAAGAAAGAGATAAATTAAGCCCACCAGAAGGTAGGAAGGGAAAGGATCATAAGAAGGAAGGGAGGAAAGGGACAATCATAGAACATTCCAGGACAGGCTAAGAATGAACCTTGCACTTAAGCCCACTCAACACTGAAAAATTTAAAATTGGATAATGTAAATGACCTGGTAGAACTTCAAATTTTCAAACTAGACAATTTTGAACTATAGAACTTTAAATCCTTAAACCAGATATTCTTTAACTGCTAGAACCTTACACTTTTAGCTACACTTTTCCTTAAATTATCTGTTAGAATATATATATTCCAAACTGGACATTTTTCCCTTTTAAAAATCTGTGGTAAAACCTTCTACACTTCCACTTTAATTTTTTTAAAATCCACTCATGGAAGAAGAAATTTATACTATTGTGATCTGCAGAACATGTTCTATGTATATACTTATACCCATCGAATACCCAAACTATGTATGTACCAAATGTAAACTAATAAAGTTACTAGAAGAAAAAGTAAAGGGTCTAGAGCAGTGGTTCTCAACCTTCCTAATGCCACGACCCTTTAATACAGTTCCTCATGTTGTGGTGACCCCCAACCAGGGGTGGGTTCTAATTTTTTTTACTACTGGTTCTGTGGGCGTGGCTTATTTTGTGGGCGTGGCTTGGAGGTCATGTGACTGGGTGGGCGTGGCTAGCTGGTCATGTGACCGGGTGGCCATGGCTATGTATATAGGGATAACTCAGAGGGCTGAAAAAGGTCATTTCTGACAGGTCCTCGCACTTTTGACTGGTCCTCATAATTATGACCATCCTCACATTTATGCCCATGCAGCATTCTTTTTTTTATTTAAAAAGTTTTACAAATACATTTTCTCCCCAGTTTCCCCCCCCCAGGCCCTCCTTAGCCCACCCCTCCTCCCAAGACTTCCTCAGGATGAAATCCCAATCAAAATCACATTTTATAAGACTTAAACCCCTCCACCCCCAGTGTGTTATTTATATCTTCATAAAATTCAGCTAATCTGTCCCTGCATAATACATTCAGCTAAAAGCTATCTGATATTTCCTAGTTTGATATTTATTCTGCACATAATCTATCCACTTCTTCCACTCCCATACATAAGTCTCTTGAGTCTGATCTTTTAGATACGCTGAGATCTTCACCATCTCTGCAAAACTGGCCATCTTCAAAGTCCATTCTTCTATAGTGGGCATAACATCATTTTTCCAATATTGACCTATCAATAATCTCGCTGATGTCACCATGTACAATATCAACTTTGTTTCACCCAATGTAAAACCCTTAACTATACCCAATAAAAACAGTTGTGGGGAAAACTGAAGTTTTTTCTTCAAAACATTTTGCATAACCCACCAAATTTTTATCCAAAAAGCCTTCACTTTCTTGCAGGTCCACCATATATGATAATATGTAGCATCTAAACAATCACATCTCCAACATTTTGATTGAACATTAGGATACATACACAACAGTTTCTTAGGATCTAAATGCCACCTATAAAACATTTTATAAAAATTTTCCCTCAAATTCTGCGACTGTGTAAATTTAACATTCTGGACCCATATTTTTTCCCATGTTTCCAACATCACTGGTTCTGCAAAATTTTGGGCCCACTTTATCATACAATCTTTAACCAATTCATTTTCCGAATCTCTTTCTAACAAAACATTATAAACCCTCTTAATATGCATTGGACCTTTCTCTTTTATATGTCTAACCAATTCTTCTTCATGCATCATTATGCCAAGTTTTTGATCTTCTTTCCATCTCAATTGGAGTAGATTGTACTGTAGCCACTTTAAATTAATCCCTTCTTCCAACAGTGTTTCTAATGTCTTTAGTTGCCATCTGCCCCCATCAATAAAAAGAACTTTGTATAAAAACCCCCCGAGTGACATTATATTTGTATTCCACATAATATGACCAAGATCCAGCCATAATGGTATTTT
Organism: Arizona elegans; assembly: GCA_022577455.1. Classification (NCBI taxonomy): domain Eukaryota; kingdom Metazoa; phylum Chordata; class Lepidosauria; order Squamata; family Colubridae; genus Arizona; species Arizona elegans. The sequence continues at coordinate 36,732,790 of JAKOOJ010000007.1, read as the reverse complement.
GTAATCCCATTTGAGCCGGTGCTTCTTCCAGACTCTCATCAAAGAGTTCCTAAGTATGTGGCTTTTAAATACTTTATCCACTTTGTTCTCATAGAATAAATATGCATGCTAACCAAATTCAAGATCATAACTTTCTATATTCAATATTCCAGTCTTTATCCTTCCAAACCAGTCACTTCCTTGCGTCAAAGCCGCTGCTTCATAGTACAATTGTAGGTTTGGAAGTTTAAGGCCGCCCCTTTCTGGAACATCTTGCATAATTTTCAGTTTAACTCTCGGCTTTTTCTCATTCCAGAGGAACTTATTCACTCCTCTTTGCCATTCTCTCAATTGTTTATCACTTTTAAGCACCGGTATCATTTGAAACAAAAAAAGAAATCTGGGCAAAACATTCATGTTAACTGCTGCTATTCTTCCAAGTAACGACAGCTGCAGTTTTTTCCAAGTCTCCATATCCTTTTGTACCTCTCGCCACAACACCTCATAATTATTTTGAAATAATTTTATATTTGAATCTGCAACTTGAACTCCTAAATATTTAACCTTTGATACTATTTCAAAGCCTGCCTTGCTTTCAAGTTCCTGCTTTCGATCTTGTGTCATATTTTTAACTATCATCTTAGTTTTTTTCTGATTCAGTCTAAATCCTGATACCATACCATATTCTTCTATAATGTCTTTCATCTGAATTATTGATTCCATCGGCTGTGTTAGGGTAACAACCAGATCATCTGCAAATGCCCTAGTCCTATAATCTTCTTGCCTAATAACTATTCCATGTAAAGAATTTGAGTCCCGTATTGTATTCAGCAAGACTTCTAGTGTTAAAATAAATAACAATGGGGATAGTGGACTGTCACTGCGTTATTTTATTTCCCAGCTGAGCTTCATTATTTTTGGACTAATAGACTTACTGTAGTTTGCCAAGTTCCTTATCAGTACTTTACTACGCATGTCCGCATTCCTTCACTTGCTTCACACATTTTTTCCTTTGTTCTCTTGCCAGAGGTCTGGCTGGACTGGCAGGAGATCTCGCTTGCCAAAATGTAACAATTACTTTTCTTAGTTAGTGAGGTGTTTTATTTTCTTTATAACAAATAAATGAGTTTTATTAGAAACTTTCCTTCGCGTTTTCTTTATCAGAATATTGCAACTTGGAATAAGCCACGATCCATCTCCTCTAAACCAGGGTGATTTTTCCCAGAGCCAAACATGGGATTAATTGATGCCCTGACATTTGGTAGCAGAGGATGATTTATGGCTTTTTTCCTTGTTTTGTTATTTCTGATAAGAGCGCATAGGCAATTAGTTTTTAGCTACTGAGGTACGCTAATTATTTTGCTAAGATGCCGAAACAGAAGAAAAAAGGCAAAATGAAACTAAGACCACTCTTCGTAAATGATTTGATTGATTTTTCCAACGAAGAGGTGGCAGACAGGAGATTTTCAGATTTCCAGCCCCTTGCTAAAGCCACACGCCTGGAACAAGAAAAAGCCGTGGGAACAGAAATGGAGGGAGATAAGACAGAAGCTGCTTTTGAAGATAACGTACTGGAACTGAGGTCAGTGACATCTTCTTCTGATTATGCCAGCTCTCAACCTGTCTCCCCAGAACCTTCTGAATTTGTAACGCTCGATGCAAGGCCAAAGCACACTGCCGAGCAAAATTACTCCCACGCAGAGAGAGAAACAATTCATTATTCTCCTCGAAGCTCTAAGCTCACCCTGGATGAGCTGGCTATGAAAACCTATCGTGACCGTATAAAACTCTATGAACAGCAGCTATCCCAGGCAAAAATGGCTATATCTATGTTTGAGCAAGATAAGGGAGACAACAAGATTTTCAAAAAGCGCCATATTGTCTTCTTCCTCAGAGCCAAAGACACTCCCCCTGGTGGATTCTGTGTCAGGCCAATTAAGACAGAGGGCCCTGCATACGTCACATGAAAGTCTCCCTGATCAAGTTACATATAAACCTGCCACGCAATCATTCCTTGTAAGTGCAAAGCTGCCCGAAGCTAAAGGTGCAGCACCATCTGCTGGCAAAAGTAATTTACTACAGGAAGCTGAAATGCCACAAGTGTTTCCACAGGCCCGAACTCAAACACCCCCTGGTGGTGATGGTGCCTTTTTAGATGGAACACAGGCACGCTTTATGCAGCAAAGGCAAATGACTGCATCTCCAGCAGGTCATGCCAATATTGCAGATCAAGCACAAATGGTAACTGGAATACAGCAGATTCCAGTGCATCAGCCACAGCAGCTACAAATGCCTGCATATGTGCCCCAGCCACAAGTGCAAATAGGGCCACCTCCTGGTCCACCTCCAATGGCACAACCAAGACCATTTTTAGGTCCACAACAGGCACAGCAAATACCACAGGCATTTCTGCCAGCACAGCCAGCATACCAAGTGCAGGCTCCTTACCAGGCATTTTCTGTCTCTCCACTAACTGGTGAGTCAAAACTAAAAATGTCAGGACACAATTACAAAGCCTGGGTCAGTGAGATTACACTATTGCTTCTTAGAGAAGGCACGCACTGTATGGTATTTAACCCTCCTGCACAACCATGGGATTTTGCAGTACGAGATTTAGAGATAAGGGCTCGCACGACATTATTGATGTCCATGGATACTGAACTGCAGGTCACTTTTCCACCAAATACAACAGCCCGACAAATTTGGGCTGAATTGGAAAATTGCTACAGGCCTGTCTCAATTGAATCTTCATGTTTACTCATGTCTGAACTCCACGGTTCGAGATTGAAACCCGGTGAACAAATTGGAGGACATTTGACCAAACTGAAAGGACTGAGAACAGAATTGAGAGAAAGAGGCCACAACATTGAAGATATTCAAATGATCAGCATCATTATTAACTCTTTGAATTATGAATGGAAAGATGCTGTTACAAAGATTAACCAAGTCCCAATTGCTCAACGCACAGTGGACAATGTCTGTAGACTTTTAATTGAAGAAGAGGCATTCATGTTGGCCATGCCACATTTGAGAGGACCACCCGCATCAAGAGCTCCAGCTAGGCGCCCCTTCCGAGGAAGGACCTACGCTCCAAGGATGCCAAGATGCAACACCTGCAACCGTGTGGGACATGCCACCCGGGATTGTCCCCAACGAGTTCCAGCTCCCATCACGTACCAGCCCAGAGGAACAGATTCCAGAGGCAGAGGCAGAGGCGGAAGACAAGGTCATCGTGGTCCCCGGCGTGATCCACAAACTCCACTCGCCACATTGGCTTTAACCAATGATCCACAACCTCAACCAGAGTATGACAGATGATTCCTGTGGACTTTGGACAGTGGTGCAGCATTGCATGTTACCTACAGAAAGGAACTTTTCACAGAGATGCACAAACCTGAACCTGAACTACGTGAACTTTATTCTTTTTCCAATCATCCTTGTCAGGTCAAAGGAAAAGGAACTGTTTATGTTGAAGAGCTTGATGCATTCATTCCTGATGTTTATTACTTACCAACAGCAACCAGTAATTTGCTTAGTCAGTGTCACTTGTCTAGAATGTTCCAAGTTCCAAGTTCACCACCTTGAAAAAGCAAGTTACATAGTTAAAGATGGAGATATTGTTGCTGAAACCATATTAATTGGTAGTGTTTATTACTTAAAGCCAAAGCCTAAACCACAAACACAGGCAAGTATGCAAACTCCAAAAAGGGAAAGCCCAGGCCCAGATAGAGATGCTCCAGAGAGAGATCCTGTTGCTATTCCAAAGGCTCCTAAAGCCAACAAAAATAGAATTGGTAAACAGGTTGCTCAGAGCAAGCCTGAGGTTCCGCATAAAAATGTTAATGTTGAGAATTCACTAACAGGTAAACCTTTGCATTCTAGGTGTATCCATAAGTGGCATAGAAGATTGGGGCATGCCAGTTTCTGTGTTCTTAGGAAGATGCCGGAGTTCGCAAAAGGTTTGGATCTAAAGGGGTGTAAGGTGTTTCTGGATTGTGCTGTCTGCAAAAAGGCCAAATCCAAAGCAGCAGCCATTCCCAAACACGCTACATGCCTGTCAACATGCATTTTTGATTTGGTTCACATTGACATAGTTGGTCCATTCCCGCCATCATTTGGTGGTAGAAAATATTTTCTAACAATTGTTGATAATTACTCTAGATATGGATATGTATATCCTATGAAAGAAAAATCAGAGACTTTTCAGATCTTTAAAGACTTTGCAACCCTTGTTTCTACCCAACACCAAGTTCGCATCGCCAGAATCCAGAGTGATCGTGGTGCCGAATTCATGTCTCAGCTTTTCCAGGACTGGATGCGTAAGAATGGAATTGTTCATCAGACTTCGGCCCCTTACACACCGGCTCATAATGGAGTCGTAGAACGAAGACAAGGGGTACTGCAAACCATGATGCGTTGTCTCCTAGAAGACGCCAACCTTGGTAAGATATACTGGGGTGAAGCTATCAAGTATGCAAATTACATTGTAAACTGTACTTGGAGCAGTGTAACAAATCAGACTCCTTTCTTCATGATGTATGGCTACAAGCCTGATCTTAAAAACATCCATATTTTTGGTTCATACGCTATGGTGAACATTCCCTTAGCTCAAAGAAGAAAAGGAGGTCCAACAGCAAAGAGACTGAGATTTATGGGTATTGATGATAATTCAAAGTGGAGCAAATTTATTGACTCTAAACATGCAATTGTGATTTCCCAATCTGCTAATTTTGAGGAAGATATTGACTGGTCCAGGATTCATTCCAATGATCCTGGAGTTTATTTTCCTAGAGATGATACTGCTGATGCTACGCAGATTGATGATCAAGATTCCACTGATTCTTCTCAACCTGATGTTCCGTCTTTGCAAGCCGTGGATGCTGATGCTAGCGACGAAAGTGAGGACGAGGACGAAGCAGAAGAAGATTGGACAGTTGTTCCGAGACGTTCCAAGAGGGTCACAAAAGGAATCCCTCCACAACGATATTCTTGGCAACTGACAAAAGCACCCTTGCCTTTGATTTGCAATGTTACACTTCCACCTGATAATTTCACACAAATCAAGCAGCTCCCTGATTCAGAGCAAGACAAATGGTATGAAGCAATGCAGGTTGAAATGGACAGTCTAAACAAACTTAAAGTATTTACACCTGCAAAACCTCCAGCAAACAAAAAGGTCATTGGCACTCGATGGGTCTACAGAATCAAAAAGAAACCAAATGATGAGTCATTGTACAAGGCCAGACTTGTAGCTCAGGGTTTCGCTCAACGTTATCCTGAGGACTACACAAATACTTACTCACCGACTGTCAGAACTGAGAGTGTAAAAATTGCTTTAGCAACTGCAACTATCCTTGGTTTAGAAGTTTTCCAGTTTGATGTTGACACGGCTTATCTACATGCAGACCTAGATGAAGAGATCTACATGAGAAGTCCTCCAGGATTCCGACAGCAAGAAGGGGATACCTGGTTCCTAAACAAAAGTCTTTATGGTCTGAAACAATCTGGTTTAATGTGGTACTTATGTCTTATTGACAAACTAAATTCAATGGGCTTTATTAAGTCCGAAACTGATGAGTGCGTGTTCACAAAAAGATCTAACAATGCATATGAGATAGTTCTTGTTTATGTTGATGATATTGTTTATATTGGTCCAAATAAGCAAATGAGTGAAATTTTTGCCAAAGCTTTGCAGAGATACTTCACATTGAAATCATTAGGTCACATTAGCACTTATTTAGGTGTTCAGATTGAAAAAACAGAGAAGGGGTTTAGTCTTTCACAAGAAGATAAAATTGAATAAATTTTGCATCATTGTAACATGAAAGATGCTAACACAACAAAGAAACCCATGCAAACAGATTTTCACAACTTGACACAAGAAGCAAGTCCTGAGTTCGAGGATCAAACACTTTATCGTTCAGTCATTGGGTCACTGTTATACATTAGTAGTTGGACCAGACCCAACATTGCACTTAGTGTTAATCTCTTATCACGACACGTAGGTAAGGCAAAACAGTTTCATTGGACATGTATTAAGAAGTTATTGAGATACCTAAAATACACTAAACATTTGAAGTTATTGTTAGAACCAACACATACTGATTATGCAGAATTATGTTGTTATGCAGATTCTGATTGGGCAAGTGATAAGAAATCACGTAAAAGTACTTCAGGTTATATGATGTTCTTAAATGGATGTCCTGTTTATTGGCAAGTACGTAAACAGAATTTTGTTTCTTGTTCATCTACTGAAGCTGAATATGCTTGTGTTTCAGATGCATGTAATTCTCTAACTTGGTTTGATGCTTTAGTCACAGTTATCTGGACACACCCGATCCGACCGATCACCATGATGGAAGACAATGAATCGGTGGTTTATATTTCTGAATCTCATTTTACAGGTTCTAGGTCCAGACACATTGACATTCGTTACCAAAACATAAAACATTTAGTGAAAAAAGGTTTTGTTAAAATGCAATATGTATCTACACATGATCAAATTGCTGATATGCTCAACAAACCACTCCCAGCAGCTCAACACGAGTATCTGCGTGAGAAGATGTGCCTTATTTGATGATGTACTGATATTCGCTCAACTGGCAAAAGAAGGGGAATGTCACTGCGTTATTTTATTTCCCAGCTGAGCTTCATTATTTTTGGACTAATAGACTTACTGTAGTTTGCCAAGTTCCTTATCAGTACTTTACTACGCATGTCCGCATTCCTTCACTTGCTTCACACATTTTTTCCTTTGTTCTCTTGCCAGAGGTCCGGCTGGACTGGCAGGAGATCTCGCTTGCCAAAATGTAACAATTACTTTTCTTAGTTAGTGAGGTGTTTTATTTTCTTTATAACAAATAAATGAGTTTTATTAGAAACTTTCCTTCGCGTTTTCTTTATCAGAATATTGCAACTTGGAATAAGCCACGATCCATCTCCTCTAAACCAGGGTGATTTTTCCCAGAGCCAAACATGGGATTAATTGATGCCCTGACACGGAGAACCTTGTCTTGTTTCTTTTTCAATACTAAAATTTGTAGTCAAACTTCCATTAATAATAATTTGTGCCATTTGTTGTTGATAAATTGCTGAAACCGCCTGTATAAACTGATCCCCAAAGTCCATTTTTCTTAAAGTCTTTAATAGAAAGTTCCAATCCACTCTATCAAAGGCCTTCTCCGCATCCAAAAACACCAGCACTGCAGAGATCTGTTTAGTCTTCTCAAGATATTCCAATAAATCTATTATCTGCCTTACATTATCCTTCATGTATCTGCCTTCTATAAATCCTGCTTGATCATGATGAATCACCTCTTGAATAACTGGCATTAACCTGTTGGCTAATACTTTTGCAAAAATTTTGTAGTCATTATTCAGAAGAGATATTGGTCTAAAATTCTCAGGTTTTTAGGACCTGCTTGCTCTTTCGGTATCAATGAAATATAAGCTGCTTTCCATGAAGGAGGTATTTTACCCCCTTGTTGTATACTACAAAATAAATCTTTAAGGTGTTCAATCATTTCTGCTTGTAAAGTTTTATAATACACCGCAGTTAAACCATCCGTCCCTGATGCTTTAGCTGTTTTCAGTTGTTTAATTGCGGCAGTAATCTCCTCAACTGATATAGGTTGGCTCATTCTTTCCTTTTGATCACTAGAAATTTTCATAACTCTTCTTTCTTCTAAATATTTACCTATAAATCCAATTTTTATATCATCTTTAGCATATAATTTGGTATAATAATCTAAGAAAGCTTCTTCAATTAATTTTTGTTGAAAAATTTCCTTCCCTCCGCTCTCAATGCTGCCAATAACCCATGTACTCTGTTATTTCCACAATGTGTAAGCCAACCATCTGCCCGGTTTATTAGCGTTACAAAATGTATTATGTTTCGCAAATTGTAAGTTAATTGCTGTTTGTTCTGCCATAAGCATATGAAATTGATCTTTCAAGAGTTTTATAGCTCCTCGTATTCTTTCATCTGTTGGATTTTTTATAAGTAACTGTTCTTTTTTCTTTATCTCTGCTTCCATTTCAAGTCTTTTCTTTTGTCGGTTTAATTTATGTTTAGAATTCATATAAATGAGTACCCCTCTCATATATGCCTTACTCGCATCCCACACAATTTCAATAGGGGTACCCTTATTCAAATTCATTTCAAAAAATTCTTTCATTTGCTTTTTGAGTTCATTTACATTCTTTTCATATCTAAACAATTTTTCATTTACTCTCCATGATCTTCTCTCAGTCTTTCCCATTTCAATTTCTATCCATACCGGGCTATGGTCAGTTAGAGTCCTTGGAAAAATCTTTGTTTTTTTTGTTTTAACAAGTAGATCAGATGATAATAAAATAAAATCAATCCTAGAGAAGGATCTATGCCTGTCTGAAAAAAAAGTAAAGTCCAAATCTTTTGGGTTATGTATTCTCCAAATATCTTTCAATTCCAAATCTTCTTTCATATCAAAAAAAGTCTGCGGTAGTCTAATCCTTGACTGTGCCAAACTCTTTTTATCTATTTTGGGATCAATTACTCCATTCCAATCACCCATAATTAAAATAGATCTGTAGTCCCATTGCAATATTTTAGAATGCAATGTTTTATAAAAATTTTCTTGTTGTTGATTAGGAGCATAAATTCCAATCACCAAAATTGGACCATTTTCTGTATAAAGTTCAATTGCTATAAACCTCCCACAATCATCTGCTTCTATAATTTTAGCTGACAGTCTTTTATTTACATAAATCACTATGCCATTCTTTTTTTCTAAATTCAAAGCTATAAATTGTGTTCCTAATCTAGAATTTACTAAGTATTTTTGATCTTGTATTCAAATATAAGTTTCTTGTAGGCAAATAATATCATTGTTAAATTGTCTCAAATAATTAAATAATTTCTTTCTTTTCCGTGGTGAATTTAATCCGTTGACATTCCAAGATAGAAACTTAATTGTCATCTGGAGCCTCTTGAAGCAATAAGAACATTTGCTGAAGGCTTTCTTCCAAGTTGATGGTCTTCGGCTTAGCTCCTCCCATGGCTTCACATGCTTGTTTATTGCCCTTAGCTCCCTTCTTGTCTTGCTGTGGCTTGGACCTTCCCTGTTGTTGTTTTTCTTTGATTTGCTTATAAGCTGCTCGAGTTATAAGCTGATCTTTAGCTTCACACATCTGGGCTAGGTCCAAAGCCACTTCTCTTGTATTTTTAGGTGACCCAGTTACAGTTTCCAGAGGGAGATCTAACAGGGGCTCATCCAGAAATCCCCCTGTAGCTCCCTGCATTTCCATTGCCTCCCGCTCCATCTGTTTACACTGCTCTTCAGTCTCTTGTTCAAACTGCTTCTCCTTATCAATCTCCTTTGTCTCCAACACTGAAGATGTACATGGGGATGTTGAACCTGTTTTAAAGACTGTAGAATAAAATTCTTCCGCTTTCTCAACAGTATTTAATCGATATCTTTCTCCTTCAAACCTCAATATTATGCCAGTTGGAGCATCCCACCTGAATGGGATTTGCTGTTTTTTTAGTTCAGTCACTAAAAATCCAAAATCCTTTCTGTCTTTTAACATCTTAGGCGGCAACTCTTTATAAACTCCAATTTCCTTTCCATCCACTTGCACAGGAGACACAAAGGACCTTTGCAAAATATCATTTCTTATGCTTCTATCTGTAAAATATATCACCACATCTCTAGGCAATTGTCTTTGTTTAGCCACCCAAGAATTCACTCTATAGACTTTGTCCATCTTGCAAAAAATCTCTTCAGGGCTAATCTTTAACATCACAGCTAAAGCATCAGCACAGATCCTTCTCAGGTCTTCTCAGGTCTTCTCTCTTATACCTCTAAGTCTTATAGCAAATTCCATAGACCTGAATTGCATCATTGTGATCTCATTTTCAATCCTTTGCATTTATTGTCAGCATTAAAGATTTTATGGTCAGCCTCCTTCATTTTAATGTCTACTTCTAATCTAAGTTCCTCCACTTTTTTATCAGTTTGCACAACTGCATCTGACAGGCCAGTCACCACTGTCATTAACTTTTTGGTCACCTTATCATATTTTTCTTGAACCACCTCTTTGATTTCTTTAATCTCCTGCTTAATTTCCTGTTGAGATTTTTTGAATTTTTCATCCATGTTCTCATCTTGCCTCATCAAAGCCTGAGCAATAAACTCTTTTAAATTTTCAAGATCAATCTCCTTTTTCTGGCTCTGCTGACTAGGAGGCTGTTATTGCGGCTTGTGCGTGGGGGATCCCCCCCCCCGCCACCTTCGCTTCTTGCTTGGTCTGTTTTGAGGCCATTCTGCCACGTAATCTAACTTTTTCAAAGAAGGAAGTCTTTTTTTTCCTTTCTTCCTCCACAAAATCCTCTAAAAAATTCCCCCAGGTTTGGTCAAGTTAGGGATAAAATTAAATCAGAATCAGGCTTACTTAGAGAAAATTTCCCTTTCTCTTCACTTGTTTCAAACAGTATTACTTTGTAGCGTATTGAAATGACTATGCAAATCCACTTTCGCTTTCAGCTTTCCCTAGTGCTGAAGCCGGGCGCCATTTTCAGGAAACTTTCAATCTCTGACTTAAATTTAAACACAGGGCTAGCACAAATACTTGCTGTTTTGAAGTTCAAGTCCCGATTTCACCCTGTTCGTTTGGGAAATTTTCTTTGTTTTCGCTTGTAAGGTTGGTCCTGCCATCTAGTTCTATGGAGTGTAGAATTGCCTTCGAAGTTCGGAGCCTCGGCGAGCTGGATAGGGAGCCTCGCCTGTTTCCTCCCCAGAAGCAAGAAAAAGCAGTCTGGGGGCTTCACAGGGGCTCTGCCTGTTCTCGCCGGCTCTTCTCTCGATTCCTTTAGGATTTGGAGTTTTCCAAGCTGCTTCTCCTTTCTCGAAGCGGCTCTTTACAGGTGACGGGGCTGGCGGTCCGAAAAGAGACCATCTGGCAGCGACGGGAACCAAACCGGAAGTCCCCATGCAGCATTCTTAACAACCATGTCACTCATTTCACAACTGCTTCTCTTCACCATGGTGACAAGATAGGGCAAAAACGTAAAATGTGAGGACAGTCGTAAGTTTGAGGACTGGTCAAAAGTGCGAGGACCAGTCAAAAATAACTTTTTCAGCCCTCTGAGTAGTCCATATGCACAAAAGGACTACCCAGAGGGCTGAAAAAAGTGATTTCTGACAGGTCCTCACACTTTTGACCGGTCTTCACACTTATGACTGGTCATCATTTATGCCCATTGTAGCATTCTTAACAACCGTGTCACTCATTTCACAACTGCTTCTCTTCACCATGGTGACAAGATAGGACAAAAACGTAAAATGTGAGGACAGTCGTAAGTTTGAGGACTGGTCAAAAGTGTGAGGACCAGTCAGAAATAACCTTTCAGCCCTCTGAGTAGTCCATATGCATAAAAGGATACAGCAATAGAGAGGGATGAAGGAAGGGAAGGGAAATTAGAGTAGGAGTGAGGATAAGAGAGGGAGGAAGAGAGGAGGAGAAGGAGAAAAGAAGAGGAAGTAGGGAGGAGAAGAAGAGGGTGAGGAAGAGAAAGTAAGAAAGAAAGAAAAGAGAGAGGTGGTAGGTTTGAGGAGAAAGATTGCTGTACAATAAAAAAGATGAAAGGGAAGAAAGCCAACCCCAAACAAATATAAAGATATTAAGATAAAGAATGAATTGTTAAACTTTAAAGAATAAAAGAGAACAAATATGAATAAATAACAAAATTAGAAACACACATACAAACATACAATGTATTTTCTTTGAACAGAGTATTTGGCCGGTTCACAAATTTAAACAGTGTTTAGTCATTTCAATTAAATTTACAATTTCTATATTTCCTTTTTGCCATATTTATTCCTTATCTATTTTTGTAAAAAACCAATATTACCCTTCATCCTCATCTCTGATCTTAATCAAATTCAATTTTTCCCTTCTATTCTATATTATACCCCTTCCCATTGTCATCTATTTTTACATCCATCCTCACATTGGTTAATTATGTAATATTAGTTGTTTAATATAAATTCAACATTTTAATATAAATCAATTAGTTATATAACTACCTTTTTTGTATATTAATCAATATGAACATGAATATTCCAATTATTTCCATGCCATCCAATTTCTTACAAATCAATTAATTATATTTACCAATAATAATAAACCAAATAATTTCCCCCATATATTCCTCCAAACCACAACTTAACCATTTCTGCTTTCAACACAATATACAATTAATAGTATCTCAATTATTACAATTCCCTAGCTAAATAGAGCTTTTTTTTCTTTTGTGTTTTAAAATCTTGAACTCTCCTCTTTTTCCCTAAATTTCCCATTGTTTGCACATACCTTTTTTGGTGAGGAAAAAGAAAAGAAATCTGCCTGCCTAATTTTCCAACGTTGCAGCAACAGCAAAGCAGTTTCAGTTTCGTTTTTCAGCATAGCTAGGGCAAAAAAATCTGCTCCAGCAAGCAGCAAGCCCTGAGCAAAACAGCTGAGAGCAAATCAGCTGAGGGTCAGGAGCCGATCTAATCAAGGGCTAATTAGCCTATGCTGAAGCTCCGTGGGCCAATAAAATTACAAAAAAACACCGAACCATTTGTTAAATTTCTGGCTCGCCCGCCCCTCACCCACCACTATTTATTGGCAATAAATAGTGGTGCGGAGGGGCGGGGTGAGCCAGCAATTTAACAAAGCCCCGCGGCAAGAATTAAAACAGTTTTTTTTCCTCTAGCCATCAGCTGGGACTCAGGAGGCAGCAACAGATTGGGAGTGGGCGGGGTAAGCGGACGGCTGGAGATCCAACAGAGCAGAAATGAATAGAACATAATGACATCAGAGTCTTAGATTTTAAAAGAGCTGATTTTAATAAACTCAGAGAGACCTTGGGAAAGATTCCTTGGATGAAAATCCTAACGGGGAAAACAACTCAAGAATCTTGGGAAACTCTGAAAAGTACTACCGTAAAAGCTCACCACAATACCACTGAGAAAGAAAAACAAGAAATCCAAGAAGAAACCAGGATAGCTGCACAAAGATCTCTCTGACAAATTGAAAGACAAGAAGGACAAGTACAAAAAATGGTAAGAGAGACGCACAACTAAGACAGAATATCAGCAGATAGCCAGAATCTACAAAGACGAAGTCAGGAAAGCAAAGGCTCAGAGTGAACAAAGACTTGAAAAAAAGTCAAAGATAATAAAAAAAGTTTCTTCCAACACATAAATAACAAGAAAAAAATCAAGGAAATAGTTGGTCCACTAAAGAGAGAAGACAGCAAGGAAGTAACAGGCAACAGAGAGAAAGCAGAGCTGCTTAACTCATTCTTTGCATTGGTCTTCATACAAAAAGAAACTATAGCCCAACCTACCAAAAACATAACTGTAAAAGACAGACTAGAAATAAAAGTTAAAATAAGCAAAAAAAAATAATAATAAGAGAACACCTGTCTGATCTTGTTGAACACAAATCACTGGGACCTGATGGATTACATCCCAGAGTTCTAAAGGAGCTGGCAGAGGTCATCTCAGAACCACTACACCACATCTTTCAAAAATCCTAGAGCACTGGGAACTACTAGTGGACTGGAAAAGAGATGATATGGTTCCCAACTTCAAAAAAGGGGAAAAAACTGCCCCAGGAAACTACAGACCAATTAGCCTAACATCAATACCTGGGAAGATACTGGAAAAGATAATTTTAAAAAAGAGATCTGCCAACATCTAGAAACAAATAAAGTAACAACTAGCAGTCAGCACAGGTTTGTTAAAAACAGATCATGCCAAACCAATCTTATTTCATTCTTCAACATAGTGACTAAATTAGTAGACCAGCAAAATACTGTGGACATAATATACTTAGACTTCACCAAGGCATTCGACAAAGTAGACCACAACCTACTTCTTGGTAAGCTTGAAAAAAGAGGGATAAGAGCTGATTGCTGGTTGGCAGTGTAGCTTCCCATTTATTAATGCTGGGAAACGTCAAGCTGTCTTTCCTTGGTTAGGGATATGGAGTAGCCCAAGAATCCATGGCTACCGTGACATGGAGCTGATCCAATTTACCAAGTATAGCCTTTCATCCACATACGAAAGGCTATACAGTAAACTTAATATTTGTTTTGGCCAAATGCAACTTGATCTGAAAATAGCCCTTTGCTGAGGACAGATTAGTCTCTGTTTACTATGGAATATGGAACAGCAAGTCCATTTCACAGTGGGAATGATACATTAGATTGAACCTGCTAAGAATCCACAGGCTTTTTCCCTGCATGCAGATTGACTGCTACTCTTTAGTTTACTAATGTGCTGACAGATGAAGCAGCATAGCTGATCACTAGAGCACTATTATATCTCCTCTTGAGTATGAGGTCATGTGGTGATTCGGGCGGCAAAAAGAAAAAGTATTTTATTTTTCTGATTGTCATCCTGTAGCCTTCTTAAAGTGACCTGCTCCTTTATAGGGAAGGGTGTTTACCAAGATAGTATGAAGAATTTTAGCATTTAAAAAACCACTCAGATTCAAAAGAAGTTGGATTCTACCTGGATAATAGAAGATGGGCTTCATCATGTGATGTAATATGGGAACATTTCAAGTCTGTCAAGGTGCAATTCCTTGCTATAGAATAGAATAGAATAGAATAGAATAGAATAGAATAGAATAGAATAGAATAGAATAGAATTTTTTTATTGGCCAAGTATGATTGGACACACAAGGAATTTGTCTTGGTGCATACGCTCTCAGTGTACATAAAAGAAAAGATACGTTCATCAAGTATCATAAGGTACAACACTTAATGATAGTCATAGGGTACAAATAAGCAATCAAGAAACAATATCAATATAAATCGTAAGGATACAAGCAACAAAGTTACAGTCATACAGTCATAAGTGGAAGGAGATGGGTAATGGGAACGATGAGAAGATTAAAAGTAGTGCAGATTTAGTAAATAGTTTGATAGTATTGAGGGAATTATTTGTTTAGCAGAATGATGGCATTCGGGAAAAAAACTGTACTTGTGTCTAGTTGTTCTGGTGTGCAGTGCTCTATAGCGTCATTTTGAGGGTAGGAGTTGAAACAGTTTATGTCCAGGATGTGAGGGGTCTGTAAATATTTTTACAGCCCTTTTTTTGACTCATGCAGTATACAGGTCCTCAATGGAAGGCAGGTTGGTAGCAATTGTTTTTTTCTGCAGTTATAATTATCCTCTGAAGTCTGTGTCTGTCTTGTTGGGTTATAGACAGTTATAGAGTTGCAGATGACAGACTCAATAATTCCTCTGTAGTACTGTATCAGTAGCTCCTTGGACAGTTTGAGCGTTCTGAGTTGGTGTAGAAAGAACATTCTTTGTTATGCTTTTTTGATGACGTTTTTGATGTTAGCTGTCCATTTTATATCTTGCGATATGGTAGAACCTAGAAATTTGAAACAGTATCTCTACTGTTGATACTGTGTTGTATAGTATTGCAAGAGGTGGAGGTATGGAAGGGTTTCTCCTAAAGTCTACCACCATTTCTACCGTTTTGAGTGTGTTCAGTTCCAGATTGTTCCAATCACACCACGAGGCTAGTTGTTCAACCTCCCATCTGTATGCGGATTCATCATTATCTCGAATGAGACCGATCACTGTTGTGTCATCTGCGAACTTCAGTAGTTTAACAGATGGATCATTAGAGGTGCAGTTATTGGTACACAGAGAGAAGAGAAGTGGGGAGAGCACACAGCCTTGGGGGGCTCCTGTGCTAATTGTACAGATATCTGATGTGATTCTGCTTAGCTTCACCTGCGGCTTCCTGTTTATTAGGAAGCTTATGATCCACTTACAAGTGTGTTCAGGTACCTGTAGCTGGTTTAATTTAGTTAGAAGTGTGTCTGGAATGATGGTATTGAATGCTGAACTAAAGTCTACAAAGAGGACCCTTGCATAGGTCTTTGGAGATCCAAGATGTTGTAGGATGTAGTGCAGAGCCATATTAATAGCATCATCTGTTGATCTATTTGCTCAGTATGCAAATTGCAAGGGGTCTAACAGCGGATCCGTGATGATTGTCAAGTGGGACAGCACTAGCCTTTCAAAGGTTTTCATGACTACAGATGTTAGAGTAACTGATGTAGTCATTCAGTTCCTTGATGGTGGGCTTCTTTGGCACTGGGATGATAGTAGAGCGTTTGAAGCAAGAAGGAACATAGCACATCTCTAGCAATTTATTGAAGGTTCGGGTGAAGATGGGGGCCAATTGGTCAGCACAGACTTAATTTTTCTTCATTTTTTTTAAAAAAAATACTCCTTCCTGGTTATCTATCTTGACATAGTTGGCATCATTTATGGTTTTTTATTTTTATTTATATATTAGGGATTTTGATTTGCTCAGGGTGCCTGTCCTGTACAATGCAATTTTTGTGAACTGATTTCCACAGAGCTTCTATTCCTTCTTTTCCAAATTGATACTTCTGCACATTGCATTACTCATATTATTGATCCAAATTTCTTAGGCATTTGTTTATTGTTATTTTCTTTTTTGGTGATGTTGAAAAGACATCTCTTATTTGCCCTTTAGAATCAAAGGGGGGGGGGTTTATGAGGGGCACATGGATTTTGTAACTTGTTTACTAACATAGTTACTTTGTATTTTTATTTGACTTTTAAAATAATGTTCAGGCTCATTACAGACTGGAATAAAAGAAAACATTTATCCTATGGTTTGTATGGATTGATTAAATAGCTTCTAACATTCCTAAACTGAAAATATAAATTACAGAAGGATGGCAGGAGATTATCTCCTGATAAGAAAAAGTTTCTTAGTGTCAACTGGCATCTGGTTATCTAACTTCAAACAAGCTTTGTAGTTGATTAACTACAGTAAGGAGTGTTACTCTTATCTTGTCCAACCAACTTTCCTCTTTCATTTTTCTTTGTTGTATTAACTATAAAAAAGAATGTAAGATGGGTCTCAAGATTCTTCCTTTTCATAGGGAGATCCCACTTTATCCAGGTACTCTAGTAAACTGCTTTTAAATGATCTTCTGACTTGGTTGCTTATTGGGAAGTAACTGAGGCAGAACCTAGGGCCAGATTCAGTTTTCAGGGCAGTGTAAAGTTAAAAGCATAAAAACACAACAATTATACTAAAAATGCAGTACATCAGTAACAGAGCCTAATATAAGTTAAAAGTTAAAAGGCAGAGGGAGGACCTTAAAGCATCAAACACACCTTGGATGGCATGCTGCTCTATGACAGCCATCCAAGTTGGCAATTCAAATTCTTTCAAAAGGCCAAGAGAGAGGGGGGCTGCTTCACCTCTAGGAGGAAGATATTCCATATGACAGGAACAATGGCAGAGAAGGCCTTCTTTCTCGACTCCACCAGTTGAAACTATTTAACTGATGGGGTACCTAACATACCTTCTCTACCTGTATAGGAATGGGCTGATGTGATGGGGATAATATTCAGGTAACCAGGCTCCACCCATTTAGGACTTTAAAGGTAATAACAAATATCTTGAATTAGATCCAGGAGCAAACAGGCACCCAATACACTCATGAAGAAAATTGGCACCCAAGGTTGGTGAAGCTGCTACATTATGCACCAGCTGAAACCTCCAATGCTCTTCAAGGGTAACCCCTTGTAGAATATATTGAAATAGCCTATACATAAGTGACTAAGAGGATGGACCCTCTGATTTAGAAAATGGTATAACTGGCATGTAAAACAAAGTTAGGCCACAACTGCCACCTGCTCTTCAAGCAGGATTTGTGAATCCAGGAGAAACCCCCTATTGCACACTGGGTCTGTCAGTGCAACCCCATCCAAGACCCTGCATCCAAGTAGCCCTGCAATTTTACAGGGAATCAGTATGATGGATTGTCCTCTGTATTTGTGTTCGCCTTCTGTTTCTGTTGCTTACGGGTTTTTATACTTGTTAATAGTAGGAGTTGTCCATGTAGATGTATCCTTTGTTTCTTTTTTTAAAATCTATTTTTTAATATAACAATTCCATATTCAATTAAACAGTGTGTCACCCGGATACAAATATCTTTGTAAAATGATAATCAAAATTTACAACAATATTCATTATATTAGCATTAATTCTATAATATTAAAATGATAATATTAAACATAATAATCATAATATTTGCTTCTCTCTCTTAATATATCTTCTTTATTTCACTCATTTTTTTCTTTGTTTTCCTGTTTCTAACTTCCATTTTTGTTATCTAACCATTGATAAAATAAGTCCCATGCCATATAATATTCAGTTTGTTCTTTCTCCTTAATTGCAAGTGTTAATCTATTAATTTCTGCACATTCTAATATTTTCCTAATCTCATTTGCATCTGTGGGGATCTCTTTACTTTTCCAATTTTGTGCAAATACAATTTTAGTTGCAGCTAATATATGAATAATTAAATATGCATTTCCCTTACTATATTTTTTGGGTAAAATCCCCAACAAGAATATTTCTGGATTTAAATCAATATGCTGGTTTATCATTTTTTTCAGCCATGTAAATATTTTTGTCCAATATTTTTTTGCTTTTGAGCATGTCCACCACATATGATAATATGACCCAGGTATCTGGTGGCATTTCCAGCATTTAGCCGACTTATCTTTAAACATCTTTGCCAACCTCGCTGGTGCAAAATGCAATCTATAAAACATCTTATATACATTTTTTTTGTATGCAGTTGACATAGTTAATTTATAGTTCCTGTCCCACAGTTTCTGCCATTTATCTAACTGTATTGTATAACCAAGATGTTTTGCCCACACTATCATTGTCTCCTTCACTTGTTCTTCTTCCATTTTAATGCCTAATAAGTGGCTGTATGTTTTCTTTATCAATTTTTCTTCTGTCCCTGTTAATACCTTGTCTAATTCTGTTAGTTCTTTATAAAAAACCATATAGTTTAACATCGTTCTCATCTCTAGAATGTATCTATCTTCTGCGCATGCCCCAAGATGGCGCTGTCCGGGTGAGATCCGTCCGATGATGGGACAATTTCTGGTCATTTGGGGGTCTGGGGAGCTGACTTGACCATCTACAGCCCCAGCCCCAGTTGTGGGAGCCTCTGCCCAGCCTGTTGAGGGCTTTTTCGCCCTCCGGAGCATTGCGGCTGGACGGAGCCGACGCGAGAGGCGCTGCGGGAGGACGGCGGCCTGGGTGCGGCAGTTTTCTTCTGCGGCGGAGGCCGCGGAGGCCGGGGCGGCCCCGGCCCCAGTTGTGGAGCCTCTGCCCAGCTTGCTGAGGGCTTTTTGCCCTCCGGAATATTGCGGCTGGGGGGAGCCGACGCGGGAGGCGCCGCGGGAGGATGGCAGCCTTCTTCTGCGCCAGAGGCCGCGGAGGCCGGAGCGGCAGCGGCTGTGGACGCGGCGGCGGCATGGAGCGGGCCCTTCCCTCCCAGGCCCTGGATGCTGTTCCGGTGGTCCTGGGATGTGTTGAGGGGCCGGTTTCCGGACGGCGTCGACGATGGCAGCTGAGGCGGCAATGGCGGCTGTGGCTCGATGGCAAGATGATGGCGGCGGCGGCCTGGTGCTTAGCAGTGAAGAAGGGGGAAGATATGGACGCTCTGTTTCTGGCCTTACCATCTATACCATGGAATAGACCATCTGACCTGGGGGCTGGAGTCTGGAAGCGGGAGATACAATCAGGGGGATTTATGAAGTTCTGGGGGCCGGAGAGGCTGGAGTGCGGCCAAAAAAACTGGTCATCTGGTCGCCTCGATTGATCTCCCCCCCCATGCCTTTGACTTGGTCTTCAGCTCCCCGCTTCCAGTTTGTACCCAGCTGTATGTTATCCCTCCCTTTTGAATATCTTCTCTCCCTCGGGTTTAACATCATCATGCCTCTATGGTTTGGCTCCTTTTTCATCTTGTGCCCCAAGCTGGAGGGTGTTTGGGCAATTGTCATGCAGGAGCTGAGGGAGTTGTTGCCTTTCACCAACGGAGGAATAGACCATCTAACTTTCCTAAGCCCTTTCCATCTGGGCTAGCCACCGTGAGAGGGTGGCTTGGATTTTTACCTCCAATTTTGATGAACTGACACGGGACTCCTCCCACTGCAGTGAGAGGGCAGTGGAGTCCAGCCTACTGGCTTTTAGGTCCCTCTTGCTGCAATATCTTAGACTATTCATCAAACTCCTGACCAGACTTTCTACCTCTCATCTATGTATGGCTTATACCTCGGCAGACCTGCTTGCGCTGCGAGATGCCCCCCTCTCGCGGCGATGGCCCTCCAAAGCCTACCTTAAGGACGGGCTTTGGAGCCCTGAGAGGTGGCATGTTTCAAAGCGGGGATTAAGGGTTTTTTTAACTAGGGTTTTTAATAATTTTTTAAGGGGAACCGGGAGGATGACCAAAGGGGATGGGGGGGGGTAATCCACCAAGGTCAGAGCCGAGCCCGGCACGGGGTAACGGTTTGGAGGACACTGGACGAGGGAATGGGGAGGGGGCGGAGGGCTATCCCAATGAGGGTAATACCATCAGCACGGTGGTTGGGAGGGGCAGATATGGCGGGAGCAGGGGGCCACATGATGTGTTGGGGACGCGCACTTGCTGTTTGAGAGCAATTGTGCGCCCCGGCCCCCAAAGCTCCCCTCGGATACTAGGTGGCTTAGATACTCGGGACCTGGGCCTGCGGCTGATGCTGTGCAATGCTAGGTCTGTGGTAAATAAGGCCCCCCTCATTCACGATCTTATCCAGGAGGGGGGAGCGGACCTGGCAGGTATTACGGAGACCTGGTTGGGACCGGAGGGAGGAGTCCCTCTGGTCGAGATGTGCCCACCAAGTTTCAGAGCATACCATCAACCGAGAGCCCAGGGGAGGGGCGGGGGGGTGGCGGTTATTATTAAAGAAGGTTTTGGTTCGAGGGAGACCACTGTGCCTCAGATTGCTGGATGTGAATCCCTCTTCGTGAGATGGGGTCTTGGGGTTCAGATGGGCTTGCTGCTTGTGTACCTGGCTCCCTGCCGCATGGCAGCAGCCCTGCCTGAGCTACTCGACGTGATAGCCACGGTGGCAGTTGATACACCAAGGCTTATGGTCATGGGTGATTTCAACTTGCCATCCGTTGGTGAAACGTCTGGGATGGCTCGGGAGTTCATGGCTTCCATGACGGCCATGGACCTGACCCAGTTAGTTCATGGCCCCACTCACGGGGGGGGGGGGAGACACACTCTAGACTTGATTTTCATCTCTGGCCAGTGGTTGAGTGATCTTGTTATAGGGGATATAGACATGGAACCCTTGTCATGGTCAGATCACTCACTCCTTCGTCTGGATCTTCGAACCACTACACCCCGCCGCAGGGAGGCAGAAGCAATTAGATGGGTCCGCCCCAGGCACCTGATGGATCCTGATAGGTTCCAGACGGAGCTTGGGCCAATTCCTGATGATCTGGCACACGACTCGGCCGAGGACCTGGTAGCTGCCTGGGATCGGGCGGCTGGTGGGGCCTTGGATCGAGTCGTGCCTTTGCGGCCTCTGACCCGGTGTCGATCCCTCGCGGCTCCTTGGTTTACCGAGGAGCTGAGGGAGATGAAAAGCCGGAAAAGACGCCTAGAGAGCGGTTGGAGGGCCAGTCGCACTGAATCTGACCGAACACTGGTAAGGTCGCATATTAAGACCTACCTAGTGGCGATAAAGATGGCAAAGTTTAATTTTCCGCCTCTATTGTGTCATCAGGGAAACGTCCGGCAGCCCTGTTCAGGGTAACCCGCTCCCTGCTCCATCTGGGAGCGCGGGAGGATCCCTTGGAAGGCAGGGCGGAGGATTTTGGACAATACCTGTATGACAAAATCGCTCAGATCCGGGGGGACTTGGACTCTGACTGGGTAGATCAGGGCAGGGTGACGAGGAATAGTCTTGAGAATGTTATCTGGGAGGAGTTTGATGCTGTGACTCCCGATGATGTGGACAGGATTTTTGGGAGACTTAGTGCGGCCACATGTTTACTGGACCCGTGTCCCTCCTGGTTGGTACTGGCCTCCCGGGAGGTTACACGAGGCTGGCTCCAGGGTGTTATCAACGCTTCGTTGAGTGAGGGTCACTTCCCCACGGCCTTGAAAGAGGCGATGGTGACGCCTCTCCTCAAGAAGCCGTCCCTGGATCCGGCAATATTGGCTAACTACCGTCCTGTCTCCAACCTTCACTTTCTGGCGAAGGTTGTTGAGAGTGTGGTCGCGCGACAGTTTCCGCAATTCCTGGAGGAAACATCCTATCTGGATCCGTTCCAGTCTGGTTTCAGGCCTGGGCACAGCACGGAAACGGCATTGGTCGCGTTGGTTGATGATCTCTGGAGGGCTCGGGACAGGGGTTGCTCCTCTGTTCTGGTCCTGTTAGACCTCTCAGCGGCTTTTGATACCATCGACCATGGTATCATGCTGCACCGGTTGGAAGAGTTGGGGATGGGGGGCACCGTGTTATGGTGGTTCTCCTCCTTTCTCTCCGACCGGTCGCAGTTCATGTTGGCAGGGGGGCAGAGGTCGACTTCGAGGCCTCTTATATGTGGAGTGCCTCAGGGGTCGGTCCTCTCGCCCCTCCTGTTCAACATTTATGTGAAGCCGCTGGGCGAAATCATCCGTGGCTTTGAGGTGAGATACCATCAGTACGCTGATGACACTCAGCTGTACATCTCCACCCCAGGCCACCCCAATGATGCCCTTGAAGTGATGTCCCAGTGCCTGGAGGCTGTACGGATCTGGATGGGGAGGAACAGGCTCAAGCTCAACCCTTCCAAGACTGAGTGGCTGTGGTTCCCGGCATCCCAATATAGTCAGTTGACTCCATCACTGACTATTGGGGGCGAGTCTTTGGCCCCCACAGAGAGGGCTCGCAATCTGGGAGTCCTCCTGGATACGCAGCTGTCCTTGGAGGAATATCTGACGGCTGTAACCAGGGGGACCTTTTATCAGGTTCCCCTGATCCGCCAGTTGCAGCCCTTTCTTGATCGGGATTCCCTGTGCACAGTCACTCATGCCCTCGTGACCTCTCGCCTTGATTACTGTAACGCTGTCTACATGGGGCTTCCCTTGAAGAGCACCTGGAGGCTCCAACTGGTCCAGAACGCAACAGCGCGGGTAGTGACGGGAGCAGCATGGTGCTCCCATGTAACACCGCTCCTGTGCGAGCTGCACTGGCTCCCAGTGGTCTTCCGGGTGCGCTTCAAGGTGTTGGTTCTCACCTTTAAAGTGCTCCATGGCATAGGGCCTAGCTATCTTCGAGACCGCCTGCTGCCACCGACGACCTCCCATCGACCCGTGCGCTCCCACAGAGAAGGCCTCCTTGGGGTGCCATCAGCCAAACAATGCAGGCTGGTGACCCCCAGGGGGAGGGCCTTCTCTGTGGGGGCACCTACCCTCTGGAATCAGTTGCCCCCAGAGATAAGGAGAATCCATGACCTCAGTGCCTTCCGCCGTGCCCTTAAAGCTTTCTTTTTCCAACAAGCCGGGCTGGCCTAACTCTTTTTAAGTGTTTCTAATTGTTTTTGTTTTTGTTTATTGTTTTAATTAATGGGGCCAAATTTATATATATTTTTAACTGTATTTTAATATTTGTATTTGATGTTTTTATTTGGCTGTTCACCGCCCTGAGTCCTCAGGGAGAAGGGCGGTATACAAGTTCAAAAATAAAACAAAATAAATAAATATCTGTACTTGTGAATACCATGCCATATCAATCCCTTGATCGCTCAATTCTTGTTTAGTTTTGAGTTCCCCTTTTTCATTCAAAATATCTTTGTACCTAACAATATTTTCCATGTTAATAATGTTTGGGTGAATCAGTGCTGGTATCCTCAAGTAATGTTGTTCTCTAATTTTCTCCCACACTAACAATAATGCATTCCTAATGTAATGTCTTTGAACGTAACCATGTATTTTATTTTTCCCATACCACAAGAAGGCATGCCAGCCCAATTGCAAATCATGACCCTCCAAATTCACTAGTCTTGTATGCCTTAATACAATCCATTCTTTCACCCATGTGAGTACCGCAGCCTGATAATACAATTCCCAATTCGGTAGCCCAAAGCTTCCTCTATTTCTCAAATCCTGCAGCATTTTTAGGCTCATTCTTGCTTTTTTCCCTTGCCAGATATATCTTAATATTACTTTATTGAGTTCCTCGAAATATTTTTTCCCCAAGTTTATTGGAATTGTTTGAAATAGGTATAATAATCTTGGTAATATATTCATTTTTATTGTAGCTATTCTTCCTATCAATGATAATTGCAGATTTTTCTATTTCTCCAAATCTGCTTTAATTTGTTGCATCAGGTTATAATAATTATCTTCCTTAATAGTTACACATCTTGCTGTCAGATAGATCCCTAAGTATTATACTTTCTTAGTAATCTGGATATCTATTCCTTAACTCTTTTTTCTGCATGTCTATAAAATTTTTAACTAATATCTTAGTTTTCTCTTTATTTATTTTCAATCCTGCCACTTCGCCATATTCCTCTATTTTTTTTTATTAATTTAGGTCCTGTTTCTTGTGGATTTTCCAGAATGAAGACTAAACTGTCTGCAAATGCCTGTAGTTTATATTTTTCCTTTTTTTTATTTCCATACCTTTTATATCTATGTCTTGTCTAATATTTCTGTTTAATACTTCCAGTGTCAATATGAATAATAGGGGACTAGGAGAATCCTTATCTTGTACCTTTTTTAATGTTAACCTTCTCTGTTATATCTCCATTTACCATCACCTTGCTTGATGCTTGTTTATAATATATCACCTTAATCATGGTAATAAATCTCTCCCAAAAATCCATATCTTTTAATTGTGCTAGCATAAATTGCCAGTTCACACTGTCAAATGCTTTCTGTGAATTTAGAAAAATCAACACCATTTGCTTCCCTGGATGTGCTTCGTATACTCCAGTGTATTTAAAATTATTCTTATATTGTCTTTAATTTGTCTCTTAGGTAAAAATCCATTTTGATCTGAATGTATAAATTGATTTAAGAACCTTTTTAGTCTTTCTGCAATTATTGAGGCACATATTTTATAGTCAGCATTCAATAAGGATATTGGTCTATAGTTTTTTATCTGTTGTAAATCTGAATCTTCTTTCGGTATGAGAGTGATATATGCTTCCGTCCATGAATTTGGTACTTTTGCTTCTAACAATACTTCATTGAACACTTCCAACATTGGTATATTTAGAATATTTTGTAAGTCTTTATAGAGTTCTGCTGGTAAACCATCTGGGCCATTTTGCCATTCTTTTGTCTCTTAATTGCTTCTCTTAGTTCCATCATTGTTATACGTTCATCTAACATAGTTTTCACTGTTTCAGGTATTTTAGGTAATTCCACTTTTTCTAGATATTGTTTTATTTTATCTTTTGAAACTGTCTCTTGATCATACAATTTTTCATAGTAATTTTGGATCACTTTCTTTTTAATCATCATTTTGATAGTGAAGGTTTCCTTCCTCATCCATTAATTAGTGTATCAGAGTTTCCCCCCCCTCCTTTTTCAATTTGTATGCCAGCCATCTTCCTGGTTTATTTGCGTTTTCAAATAAATTTTGTTTATTGTTTTTAATTTTTTGTGCTAATTCTTCTTTATCTAATAAATTCAGCTTATGTTTTATTAATTCCATTTGGTTTTTTAAGTTCTTTTTTTGTGGTTCCTTTTGTAGTTCTTTCTCTAGCCTCTTATATTCTTCTTCTAATATCTTTTGGTTTTGTTTCTTCTTATTTTTCTTTCCCATATAAATTATAGCTAAATGTCTAATATATGCCTTAGCTGTCCCATACATACATTTTGTAATGAGGTCTCTTCTTTTCTATTCTCTTTAAAGAAAAAAGTCTAGTTTTTTTCCCATGAATTGAATAAATTCCTTATCTTTTAATATTGATTGAAATCCATCTTAATTTTCTTTTTTGTCCTTTCTATTTGACTTTTATTGGATTGTGGTCTACCCAATTACTTTTTTCTATGTTTATTTCTTGTACATTAAATTTTAGTTCAGCTGACATCCATATCATATCTATTCTTGACCAAAACATATGCCTATTTGAATAGAATGAATATTGATTTTCCTTAGGATATATCTCTTGCCCTACATCTTGGATACCTAGTTCTTCCACCATTTTAAAGAAAGCCTTTGGAAGTGTTTTCCTAGCTTTTTTATTTATTTTTCTAGTTTTATAGTCCAGTTCTGCATCTACAATTGCATTAAAGTCTCCTACTACACATATATTTTCATATTCCAATTCTATTATTTTCTTATGGAGTTTACCATAAAAGTCATCTTGATTGCTATTTGGTGCATAAATTGCTACCAAGAGTATCTGTTTGTAATTCATTGTTATCTCCACCATCCAGGGTTGGGTTCTACTTACCTTTACTACTGGTTTGCAACGGGATCGCGAGCACATGCTCGCTACGCTCACAAGCGCGCCTTGCTTCTGCGCATACGCAGATTGCTGATGACAACATCCAAGGTGGTGGGCGGGGCCTCCCATCGTTTTTACTACCATTCTTGCGAACTGGTCCAAACCGGGGGCAACCCACCACTGCCACCATCAAAATCTTCCCTTCTTCAACCATAAAAATTTGCTTAACATTTGTTTCTTTTATGTAGCCACTCTTCTCTTCTTATGTTGTGATAAAGAGGTGTATAGTTTCCCAATTTTGGGCTATTCTAATAGTTTATTGTATTGTTTTTTAATATGAACCTCTTGCAGGCAAATTATATCCAACTTTAATTTTTCTAGTTTACTAAAAATTCTTTTCCTTTTAATAGAAGAATTCAGTCCATTTATATTAATTGACAGTAATTTTATTTCTTCTTCCATGGTTTTACTTATAGATGGGTTTTGTTATTCTAGTCACTCTTGTCTCTCTCTGTTCTTTTGCCTTTGCTCCTCTCTTTGCTCTTTCCTCTAACTCTCT
The DNA here is from genome assembly GCA_022577455.1 of Arizona elegans. Lineage (NCBI taxonomy): Eukaryota > Metazoa > Chordata > Lepidosauria > Squamata > Colubridae > Arizona > Arizona elegans. Next base: position 36,705,901 of record JAKOOJ010000007.1, on the reverse strand, counting down.
TTCATCTTCTTTTTGTTGCATTTCTCTCTCTCCTATGGCTTCCTCTTGTTGTCTATCCTCTTTTTCCTCTCTTACTCTCATTTCCTCTTATGATTCAAAATAGTGAACATGAAATTGTTCTGCTTTTTCTATGGAATCCAATCTATGTCTTTGCTCCATCCAGGTCACCAGTATTCCAGGGATGAAATGCTACCAGTTTGGGGCGGTTCTCCCAAACCGATAGTGAAAATGCTATTGGTTCACCCAAACCAGTAGTAAAAAAATGCTTTAAAAAGTAAAAAAAAAGTTCTGACAATCAGCTGTAATAATCAGTTGTGCTGTGTGATCCTTGGAACTATTTTTTTACTTTTTAAAGCATTTTTACTACCTATTGGGGGTCTGTTTTTGCTCCCAGGAGGCTTCCCTGAGGCCTGCTAGGCCAAAAATGGGGGATGGGGGTCTGCTTTTTCTCCAAGGAGGCCTGCTAGGCCAAAAACGGGGGTGGGGGTGGGATCCGTTTTTGCTCCAAGGAGGTTTCCTTGAGGCCTGCTAGGCCAAAAATGGGTGGTGGGGGTGCGACAAAAGAAAGAAAGAAAGAAAGAAAGAAAGAAAGAAAGAAAGAAAGAAAGAAAGAAAGAGGAAGGGGAGAAAGAAAGAAAAAGAAGGGAAGAAAAAGAAAGGGAGGGAGAGAGGGAGGGAAAAAGGAGAGGAAGGAAGGAAGCTTCAGAGGATACCTTGAAAGAGCACAGCAATCCAGGACTGGAAGAGACCTGGAGGTCATCTAGTCCAACCCTCTACTCCAGCAGGACATAGTTAAAGTGAGTTTCTGTCTTTTGAACCCCCCCAGTCACATGACTACATAGCCATGCCCACTCAGTCACATGACCCACCAAGCCACATCCACCAAGCCAAGCCCACAGAACCGGTAGGAAAAAAAATTAGATTTCACCACTGCAGTATTCCCTCCGGTATCAGCCATCTAAAATTTATTCCTTTCTTAATGAGCTGTCTTGTCAGAAATTGATATTCCTTTCTTATTTCTCTTACCCTTCTGGGGATCTGTTTTAAGACTACTATTTCTTTTCTTTGTATTTTAAAGGGTCATCTCTCACTCTTTGTAGTATCTCTGCTTTTATTGCCTTTTTAGTGAATCTCACATGTACCTCTCTGGGGAGTCTGTTTCTTGTCACATATGTGGTGTAGATTCTAAATATTTCATCCATCTCAGCAAGCACCTTTTTTTGATCACCTCTAAAGCATTTGCCAGCAGCTCTGCCATTATCTCCACCAGGTTTTTCCCCTTTTCTTCCTCAATATTCTGAAACTGCAAGTAATAATCAGCCTTATCCATCTCAAGTGATATTATTGTTCTCTCATGACTTTTGTCTACTAGGGTAAGTCTCTAATCAACCTCTTCCATTCTTTTCTCTGTTTGTTCAGCTTTTTCTTATACTTTCTGAATGCATTGTTCATTTTTAATAATTATTTGTTGAAGATTCTGTATTTTATCCTCGACTTTTCCTATTCTTTCCTTTATGTCTTCATGCATGGCTTGAATCATAGCTTTCATCTTTGACTGCATCATATTCATTTTCTCTAACGTCCAATGACCTTTGACCTGCTGGACTAGATGCTGATGCTGAGGATGGTGTAGATGTAGTTTTCTTCATTTTGAGATGTTTTAATGAATTTAAAACAATTATTGAAAATAATAACTATGATACCCCAACAGCCCCAGTATTGACCACCAACTTCAGTGTCTCCTTCCAATTTCCCCTTTTACAAAGCTATTCAGGAGTCAGAATATTCAATGTTACAGTATCCCTTTTTCTTTCTTCCTTCTTCTTATTCTCAATCTCCAAACAATGTCACTTTTTTTTTTGTAATCCCAGAGGAACATAATTATAATTCACAAAAAAGAAGAAATGAGACTGTTAATTGTAATCCAAGAAGAAAGTGAAAATATACATTGTAATCCAAAAATTATTAGACTGTTAGTCCCTTCATTCTTCAAAAAGTATTCTCTTCTTCTCTTGTTAAGTTTGTAATCCACATAGACCCACCAAGCTCCAGAATTCAACCACCAACTGTCTTATATCTTCAGAAGGAGAGTTCACAGAGGGGAAAATAAAAGAGAAGGAAAATATTTGCTGTTCTCAGCTTCTGTTCACTTTATCTGTTTAGCTTCTGCTTAAGTTCCAAGAGCTGCACAGTTTTAAAAAGTCTCAGTATTCTACTCTCTGTCTCAGCTATATAACATGAAGAGTTTACTAGTGCAAGTGTTATTTGTTTTAACAACCAGTCTTTATCTTCTTCAGCCTCTCAAGGTTATATTTTCTTTTTTTTTCTCACTTGCACCTCTCAACATTTCCTTCTACCTGTAGGTGTCACTGTTGCTCTACTTCTCTCCCTTTTTATTTTATATTGTATTATCCAGTCCAAGTTTTTTTTAAGTTCTCTAAGTCCAAATTTTATAGTCCCCAAAAGCTTCCAAGTTAGTCAATATTATATTTGAAGTTCCCAGCCCACCTTCCTAGTTTCAAAGTTCTTTCACTCTTTTAAGAAGTTCTCTTGTTTTTCTTTCTGATTTTAAAAATGGCTCTCAGGCTTGCTCACCACTTTTCTTGGGAGATGGAAGGAAAACAATTCCACCTCCTCCTTTGTGGGCTCCACTTTCACCCAGCTAATTTCCAGGGTGCTCATTTCTCAATAGAAGTTAGAAGTCAGAAGTTAGAAATCTCTCACCCAGATTGTTCACACTGTTCCTCAGGCTTTCATGCTTTCTTCATCGGTTGGCTGTCACAGCTTCAGTCAGGCATGCAATGGCCATCTTTTTCTTCCTGCTGGATTGAGAGTCTTCTCCAGATTGATCAGGAAGTTTGCAGACTCCCTGAGATCAATGGAGTGTGCACTCTTACTTCATCACCTGTCCAAGGTGATTTAGGTCCATCAGAACCTCCTTGGAGTTCAAATTTTGGAGCAATCCCATGGAGCCCCATGGGGATGTGTCGTGTTGCTGTATCATCATCCCTGCCCTTCGTATCATTTGTTTCTGAAAGGTAATAACAACCAGATGAAAGAACTAGATGAAAACTTCCTGTTTTCATCTGAAGCTTGTAATCTATTTATAGATTAAGGCCACACAGAAACGCAGAGTCAAAAATGGAGCTTCAAAGTACAAACTGACACCATCCACAACATTGCTTCCTGCAAAGGCCCACATGCCTTTGCTCTTCCTTTATGCCTTATGGGAGGGGCCAATCATTTCCAAGCCTTATTCCCAGGTCATCCCTTTTGTTTTAACTGTTCTTGCCTTCTGGCAGCTTTGCGCATGTGTGCATTAGGAACAGGCTCCCTCTGTTCCTCTGTCTCTCTGATGTCCTACTCTGGAGGCTCCAGAGTCCGCACTTACTTCCCAGATGGCCCTGGCCCCATCTCTACCTCCTATGCAGAGCCCTCATCCGAGCCTTCCCCAGACTCCAGGACTGGCCCATGTTCCTCCCTACTCTCCTCACTGTCCGACTCTGCTGCCAGCTCCACAGGTTCCTGGTGGACCACAACAGCCATCTCCAATGTGGGTTGCTCCTTGCCCTTCCTACCTCCACCACCCCAAGGTATGGCGAGCCCTGGATCAGGACTCAACATGCTATTTAAAAAAAGAATTCTAACATCCAATTTTAAATCAACTATTTTTCTAGAAGAATTAGTTATATGAATTGGCTGCATCATCATTTGACATCAGGCTTGAAAATACTTGCCAACAAGTACAACATAAGTTGTTACTCAGAAGTTACTGTTTCAGCTACTTGCCTCTTTAGAAGTCATTCCACCTGGCTAGGTTTGAAACAGTGAGAGAAATTACAGATTCTTTCCTTTTTCATAATAATAATTTTATTAAATGTTATAATTAAATGGAGATAAACTAATGCAAATTAAAAAATAAAAGCAAAAAAGGAAAGTGCAAGAAAAAAAATAGAAAAGAAAAAAGAAAAGAAAAAAGAAAAGAAATATATATAAAAAACTTTCTTCTTCATCAAAACAAGAATTAAGAATTTTAGTAACTTAAAACCTTCGCTTAAAATACAACAAATGATATCTTCTTCCCATATATCATTTCTTACCTATAAACCAAACCTTAAAACCTTGTCATTCAGTTCTGGTCAGAAGCTCAGTAAGAATTATGAAATATAACATCATATCTACCGTATTTTTCGGAGTATAAGACACACTTTCCCCCCCTAAAAGGCTGAAAATTTGGGTGTGTCTTATACTCCAAATGTAGCTTTTTTGAAGCTTTTTTCCAGCCCTAACAAGGCCCTAGTGAGTGAAGTGATTTTCCACGCATTGCCTGCTCCCTCCGATTCTCAGCTGTGCTTTAGAAGCTTTTTTTCAGCCCTAACGATGCGCTAGCAAGTGAAGCGATCTCCGTGCTTTGCCTGCTTTTCTCATTGCTACTCCCTCTCAGCTGTGCTTTAGAAGCTGTTTTTCAGCCCTAACGAGGCGCTAGCGAGTGAAGCGATCTTCTGAGCTTTGCCTGCTTTTCTCATTCTCTTTTCTCATTCTCTTTTCTCTCTCCAAAGATCAGCTGTGCTTTAGAAGCTGTTTTTTAACCCCAAGCTAGGGGTAAAAAGCACACATGTGCGCTCAAAACCAGCAAACTAATGTGCTGAAGCTGATCAGACTAAGGACGCTAGCCAGATGAATACCTGGTAGGCAGATTTTTCCCCCTATTTTCCTCCCCAAAAGCTAAGCTGAGTCTTATACTCTGATGCGTCTGATACTCCGAAAAATACGGTATTTTAAAACATGATTAAAAAAACACACAATTTAATATTCTTTCCCTTAACTTTTAACAATCTTGCTCTTTATTTTTCCAGAACTTGATTTATTTTCATTTTTTTTGTCCCCTCTCACAAAATCCTTCAAAAACCTAACAAGTCTCTTTTGTAAATCCAATATAGGAAAATTCAAGTCATTCTCTTGGTTTCTTAATTTTTAATTATTAAAACATCAACCAGTTTCATTTGTATATCCACTATATGTTTTTCCTTATCATGCTTGTAGTTTATACTTTTAAAATCCATATTCAAATCAATTTCAGTCTCATCTGGTAGAACCTGTTCCTTTTTCATAGCATCATTTAAACAAAAAATACCTATATAATAGCAGGCATTGTTAAAATTAATTTCAGAATCACTGTTCACAAATATCCTTTAATACATTTAATATTAAATTACTTTGTTCCATTCTACTGTAAGTGTACTCATTCTTTAACTGTAATCTTTATTTCCTTCTGGTTCATTCTAAAGTCCAACCTTCAAGGACCAATCTTGTTTTTGTAGAAATCAGAAAAGCCATTTCCCCCAGGAAAGAGTCTTATAATAAATTACAAATTCTTATTTTCTTAGTCTGGTTCCTTAATCCATCAATCACTTTTTGAAATCAACACAATAAGCACCTTTTGTTGTTTATTTATTTTTTTAAAACAATTCTAAGTTCATACATACACACACACACACACACACACAATTAGTCCTTCCTTTCTTCCTTCCTTCCTTCCTTCCTTCCTTCCTTCCTTCCTTCCTTCCTTCCTTCCCTCCCTCCCTCCCTCCCTCCCTCCCTCCCTCCTTCCTTCCTTCTTTCCTTCCTTCTCCCAGAATTTCAAAGGAGCAGACATAGCATGTCTCTCCACTTAACTTTATAACACCCTAGAGCAGGGGTGTCAAACTCAATTTCATTGAGGACCACATCAGGGTTGAGTTGACCTTGGGGTGTGTGTGTGGCCAGGGTGGACATGGCCAGCTCAATGTCACTCATATCGGGGGCACCTGTGGTGGCCCAAGTGCTCTGTCAGCAAAAATGGAGCTTGGGCAGCCCATGTGCAGCCCTCCCGAGCTCCATTTTCACAGGCAAAGGGCTGCAGGAGGCTGTCACAGCCAAAAATAGAGTTCTGTTTTTGCTGGTAGAAGCACTTTGGGCTGGTCCTTCACTGTTTCCAGGGTGGTCCATGGGCCAGATATAAGCACCCAATGGGCCGGATCTGTCCCATGGGCCTTGAGTTTGACACCCCTGCCCTAAAGGGAACAAATACTGAAATATTGTGATCAACCCACTAGTGAGCTCTATAAAAGGCCAGTTGAAATTTGATCATAATCTCCCTAGTCATGGGAAAAGAAAGATTTTGTTGAAAATGGAGCAATATTTATCTGCTTGTCAGATCAAACTCAGATGGTTATGTGATCCACGGATTGCAGTCATGTGGATTGATTTGATTGATTATGTGCCATCAAGTTATTTTCAAATGACCACATTTTGAAATGGATAGAAAAAGATAGAGAATACTTCTATTTGAAGATGTTCAACTTTTTGCACCCTCCAGGACATTCCTGAAAACTTACTATAGAAGGATGCTTTGGCCACCCAAAACAATGAGATAAAAAACAGGAAAACAAAGGATAAAAAGGGGGAAATGATTTCTTCTTCCTTTTTTCTTCTTGATTCCATCTAATAGGTATAATGAAACAAATTGTCAGCTGGATCTCCAGCATGGGTTTTCCCTTTGATGCTTGCTTGCTATCGGCTGCCATTGTAACAGGGAGGGGGGCCATGGCATTGGGTTTGAGAAGTATGCTGGTGTGATGAAAGCCCATGTGAACTAAAAGGGAGCTTTGCTCTCCAGTTGTTTACACCCAGTCAAGGCCAACTGTCCCAGAACTCCAGATGGACAAAAACACCTGAAGATGTGCCCCACATGACACTATGTGGGATGTGGATTGGACAGTCAGCCTAGGTTCCTGGGGAGAGGGATTTGGGGAAACTTTCAATATGTAACTTTCATGCCTTTTGGCTCAGATCTTGTTTTTCTTTTGCTGCTATCATTTCAAACTCAGTAAAAGTATCTCTTCTCTACTTCAATGGAGTCAGGGGTTTTCTTTCTTGGGTTTTGAACGGAGGCAGGCCTGATATAAATAATCAATACATTTTTATGAATCAAGAACAACAACTGAAGTCAGAAGAAAAAATGAAAAAGAAATATTTCCTTTTTAGTATCTAAGCCTTTTATAAACAACAATCTTGAGGCTTCTTAAAGACTAAATAATTTATTATTAATAAGTGTTTTTGGATCATGATCTTGAAGAATGTCTTTTTATCTAATTATAACCTATTAAAGCTTACATGGTAATCAGTTCACTAATCTAAGTTGCCAAAAAATTCTTGGTTGCTTTAAAATATTTAAAATAGATGTTCAGCTATGGTTTTTCAGGGCTTAAATATAATGAAATCTTCTGAGATATACATATGTACAACCATTCAGTAATTTGCTATTCTCCCATGAGGTTGCAGGGAATGCTTAAAATTTAAGCATCTGGGTTCAGGAGATCATGGCATAGCTGTGGAGTTGCAGAGAAGGAATCTTCAATCAGATCCACCATGGTGTTCCTTATGTTCCTGAGGGGGTACTATGGTATAATTTATGGAGCTGTGAATGGTGCAGTGATTAGAATGCAGTATTACAGGCTAACTCTGCCCACTGTCAGGAATTTAATACTGACTGGCTCAAGGTTGACTCAGCCTTACATCTTCCAAGATCAGTAGATGAGGACCCAAATTTTTGCAGGGAAATATGCTGATTCTGTAAACTCATAATAGCAAACCACTATGAAGTGTTATATAAGTGCTATTGCTATTATGTGATCAAGGGATAATGTCTGCAGCTACAAATATTCATAGACCAAAAACTCTTAAAATTAACAAAAGAAAAACCCTTGGTATAATTTTAACTACATTATTCCTATTTATTGCTTAAAAGATAGGGTTTCTATATGTACATCAAAGCTAGATCTTTTTCTTTCTTGAATGCCTTTTTCTTATTAAGTCAAGCTCTTTCCCTTTTTTAATTCTACTACAGGACTGAGGTTGTTTTGACACAGTATTTCTCAAGATGAGAAATACATTCTATTAACAAAGTGCACAATAGCCGCTACTGATTTATTGTATGGTTCTGACTGATGAAATAATTGGTGCTAAACAGGGAGTTTGGTTGAAGATAATCCTAATGTTTTAAAATTAGTAGGCATAGAAAAGGATTAGAAGCTGAAAGATGACTATTATACCTTTTTAAATAATATTATTAAGATTACTATGGTTATTAGCATTGAGTAATAAAATATTGAATAATTAAATGATGGATTATATACATGGTGCAGTAAATATTATAATTGTTAACAACTTTGATTGTAATACAGATATTGTTATAATAATGATGTGAGTAGGAAGAGATGAAAGATAGAAATAGAATACTTACTAATATAAGATTTGTATCATTAAGATATGAGATCGAGGGACTTCCAGTGACATCATTTTGTAGCGGGCCGGGATCGGAGAGGACTCCTGGCTCGAGCTGCTTTTCCTCAGCCGGCGAACGGCTTTTGGTGCTGGCGGTGACCACGAGGAGGTCAGTGAAGGTGTGGTGAGCTGAGATACGCGAGGAAGTGGTGATCCCGCGTGTCGGTAGCAGATACCTCGACCCTAGCGACTGGGGAGAGGGAGCCATTAATGGCTGCCCCCAGACTATGACTAAGCCGTTTTGGAAGGGAAGTCCACGTTGCAATGAGCGGCAGGAGAGGTCAATTTTATTGTTATTATTTGGTAGCAAAAAGAATGATACCCAGAACCCACACTGTTCATGTATTTAATATTATATTATATTAATTAATTAATTAATTAATTAATTAATTAATTAATTAATTTATTAAATTTATATACCGCCCTATTCCTAAGGGACTCAGGGCGGTGAACAGCGAACGATAAAAATACATTTAATACAAACGTTAATTAAAAAAAAAACCAATTAAAATATACTAAACACTCTGGTCCTAGATAATTCAAGACATCCCAGTTTAAAATAAAATCAAAAAGCAATATAAAGGGAAAGTTAGGCCAGGCCGGCCTGCTGAAACACGAATGTTTTGAGGGCACGGCGGAAAGTGCGCAGATCCAGAATCTTCTGTATCTCTGGGGGGAGCTCGTTCCAGATGGTGGGTGCCCTCACAGAAAAGGCTCTCCCCCTGGGGGCCACCAGTCGACATTGTTTGGCTGACGGCACCCTGAGAAGCCTCTCTCTATGGGAGCATACTGGGCGGTGAGAGGCTATTGGTGGCAGAAGACGGTCTCGTAAGTACCCCGGTCCTAAGCCATGGAGCGCTCTAAAGGTGGTAACTAAGACCTTGAAGCGCACCCGGAAGACCACAGGGAGCCAGTGCAGCTTGCGCAGGAGGGGAGCCACATGGGAGCGCCATGCTGCTCCCATAACTACCCGCGCGGCCTCATTCTGGACCAGCTGGAGTCTCAAGGGGAGCCCCATGTAGAGAGCATTACAATAGTCCAGGTGTGAAGTGACGAGGGCATGAGTGACCGTATTTAACAAGTCCCGATCCAGAAAGGGACTCAACTGGCGAATCAGGCGAACCTGATAAAAAGACCTCCCAGCCACAGCCGTCAAGTGTTCTTCTAAAGACAGCCGTGAGTCCAAGAGGACGCCTAAGTTGCAAACCCTCTCCGTGGGGGGCAATGACTCATCCCCAATAGTCAGTGATGGCACCAATTGACTATATCGGAACGTCGGAAACCACAGCCACTCGGTCTTGGATGGGTTGAGCCTGAGTCTGTTCCTCCCCATCCAGATCCGTACAGCCTCCAGGCACTGGGACATCACTTTAAGGGCATCATTGGGGTGGTTCGGGTTGGTGATGTATAGCTGAGTATCATCAGCATACTGATGATACTTCACCCCAGAACCACGGATGATCTCACCCAGCGGCTTCACATAAATGTTGAACAGAAGGGGTGAGAGAACCGACCCCTGTGGCACCCCACATACAAGGGGCCTCGGGGTCGACCTCTGCCCCCCTGTCAACACAGACTGCGACTGATCAGAGAGAAAGGAGGAGAACCACCGCAACACGGTGCCCCCCACCCCTAACTCTTCCAACCGGTGCAGCATGATACCATGGTCGATGGTATCAAAAGCTGCTGAGAGGTCTAATAGGACCAGGATAGAGGAGCAACCCCTGTCCCGGGCCCTCCAGAGATCATCTACCAATGCGACCAATGCCGTTTCCGTGCTGTATCCAGGCCTGAAGCCCAACTGGAACGGATCTAGATAAGCCGATTCATCCAAGTACTGAGGAAGCTGTCGCGCTACCACACTCTCAACAACCTTTGCAACAAAGCGAAGGTTGGAGACTGGACGGTAATTAGCCAACACTGCTGGGTCCAGGGAAGGCTTCTTGAGAAGAGGCCTCACCACTGCCTCCTTCAAGGTGGCAGGGAAGACACCCTCTCTCAAGGAAGCATTTATAATCCCCTGGAGCCAGCCTCGTGTAACCTCCCAAGCGGCCAGCACTAGCTAGGAGGGACACGGGTCCAATAAACATGTAGCCGCGCTCAGTCTGCCCAGTATCTTGTCCACGTTTTCTGGAGTCACAGAATCAAACTCTTCCCAGGTAATATTTTCAAGACATGCCTCCCTCCTCCCTCCCGAACCTACCCAGTCAGAGTCCAAATTTTCCCGAATCTGAGCGATTTTGTCATACAGATATTGTACAAAGACCTTGGCTCTACCCTCCAAGGGGTCCTCCCGCGCTTCCTGGTGGAGCAGGGAGCGGGTCACCATAAACAGGGTGGCCAGGCGATTATCTGATGATGCAATAAGAGCGGAAAAATAGTTACACTTTGCCACTTTTATTGCCACCACGTAGGTCTTAATATGAGACCAGTGTTCGATCATATTCAGAACGGCTGGCCCTCCAACTGCTCTCCAGGCGTCTTTTCCGGCGTTTCATCTCCCTCAGCTCCTCGGTGAACCAGGGAGCCAGGTGAGATCGACGCCGGGTCAGAGGCCGCAAAGGCACGACCTGGTCCAAAGCTCCAGTGGCCGCCCTATCCCAGGCAGCCACTAGATCTTCAGTCGAGCCGTGTGCCAGAGCCTCAGGAAATGGCCCAAGCTCCGTCTGGAACCTATCCGGGTCCATCAGGTGCCTGGGGCGGAACCCCTGCGGCGGGGTGTGGCGGTTCAAAGGTCAAAGCGAAGGAGGGAGTGATCTGACCATGACAAGGGCTCGATCGCTATATCCCCTATCTCGAGACCACTCAGCCACTGACCAGAGACAAAAACTAGGTCCAGCGTGTTTCCCCCCGTGTGAGTAGGGCCATGAACTAATTGGGTCAGGTCCATGGCCATCATGGAAGCCATGAACTCCTGAGCCACCTCAGACGCCTCACCGACGGATGGCAGGTTGAAGTCCCCCATGACCATAAGTCTAGGGGTATCAATCGCCACCGCAGCTATAACGTTGAGTAGTTCAGGCAAGGCCGCTGCCACGTGGCAGGGAGCCAGGTACGTAACCAGCAGGCCCATCTGCACCCCATGACCCCACTTCACAAGGAGGGACTCACATCCGGCCGTCTGAGGAACAGTGGCCTCCCTAGGACTAAGACCCTCTTTAATGATAACTGCCACCCCCTCGCCCCTTCCCTGTGACCTTGGCTGATGAAATGCCCGGAAACCTGGTGGGCACATCTCTACGAGAGGGACTCCCCCCTCCTGGCCCAACCAGGTCTCCGTAATACCCACCAGGTCCGCTCCCCCCTCCTGAACAAGATCACAAATGTGGGGGGCTTTATTTACCACGGACCTGGCATTGCATAGCATCAGCCGAAGGCCCAGGGCCTGAGGGTCTGTGCCACCTGGGGAACGAGAAGAGCATTGGCGGCCAGAGCGTGCCACCGCTTGAAGACAGCGAGCGTGCACTCCCGCAACTTGATGTGGCCCCCTACTCCCGCCATATCTGCCCCTCCCACCTACAGTACTGATGTAATGTCTATCAACAGCACAAGCTCTAACCCTCTCCTTGGCCCCAGATTCTGCATCTCCTCCGCCGTGCTCTTCAGATGGACTAGACCCCGTCCCTCGCGGGTTAATCCCTGAACCCATACAACCCACCCCCCTCCCGGGAGGCCCCCCAGCCTCATTTTTTTTTATTGAAAAAGTTTTCAAATACAAGTTTTTCCCCCTTTCCCCCCCCCTCTTCCCTAACCCCCCCTCACCACCCATCCCCCCCTGTGACTTCTTCACAACAATAGGCTATTTCATAACTAATTACATACATAATATCTTTCCTTTCCCTTACTCCCTCCTCAGAATTCTGACCCTTAGCATATTATTCTTATAACTCCCATTTTTACGATAATCTGCCCTTTTTCTCCTCCCCTAAACTTATAGTGTATTATTACAATTTAACATTTAATCTTTTATATATATTAATATAACATTTTAAAGCGGCCTTCTCCCTACATCCAAATTTAACGTTTATTCAGTTCTATCTAATTCCTCCACTCCCCTAAATATATGACTTAAGGATCCTTTTTCTTAGACTAATCAATCAGTAAACTAACCTATTTCAACCCTTCAATTCCTACAAAATCATGCAATACAATTCTAAATATAACCCACTGCCCACTTTACTAAAATATACACATATCTATATATGCATTCCATTTTATTTATAATCCATATAATATCTTCTTTGATGTCTTTCCACTGGATCGTTAAATCCATCACCCATAATAGGGTAAAATAACATGCTGGTGCAACAGTTTGTTCAAAATCTTCAATCATCTTCTGCCCCCATCAGTAGTAGATATCCTCGTATATATATAAAAGTAAAAACAACCACCCGAGTGACATTATAATTATATCCATATAGTTATAGTTGTGGTATTCATCAGGATTGTTGATTCCCATCATCCTAATGGGTAACAACCAGATCTTCTGCATGCCCAGCGTGACTCTCTTGCCTTGTAACTCAAAATAATCATAATATATTCACCAGTAAAAGAAATCCAGAGTAGATAATTCAAATCCAACAAGGTAAGGCTCTTTTCACATCCCAAAATCACGGCATTACAGAGATCTGCCACAATCCTCAGGATAGTATTAAACAATTGTTCGCCTCCACTATCTTTTCAGATGTTCATTCATTTTTTAAAGTCCCTGGCTTCACTGTTGCTTGGTTTAGAAATTGCTGTTTCTATGAGATCTATTTCTTTTCTTTTTCTTTTGCGGGTTGAATTTCCATCCTCGTTTCGTGCCTACCAATTGTGTATCGGCTGATCGATTTTCATTCTGCTTTGTGAGTTGATCTTGTTGGGTTAGTTTTATCATCTCATCTTTCTTCTCCATCACTTGTATATCAACTGGTTGATTTGCGCACTTGTCTGTGACTTGATGGTTCATCACATTGGAGTCGGATGACACTGCTCTCTTATTTATAGACAGTCCAGCTGGGGTATCCAGAGAGTCCAAAGACAACTTATCCACCACAGCCTCTGTAATTTGATATTTTCTTTTTGTTTCCAACTCCTTTTGCTTATCCTGTATTATGCCTAAAGATGTTAAATTCATTTTTAAAATTTTTTGATAAAATTCTTCCGCTTTTTCAACAGTGTTCAGTTGATATCTTACTCCTTGGTGTCTCAATATTAAACCAACTGGGGCATTCCACCTAAATAGGATATTTCTTTTTTTTAACTCAGTCACTAGAAAGCCAAATTTCTTCCTCTCCATTAACATCTTAGTCGGGAGCTCCTTAAAAATCCAAATCTTTCTTCCATGAAATTGCAAAGTAGAATTAAAAGAGTTCTGCACAATATTATTCCTAATTTCTTTATCTGTAAAATAGATCACCACATCTCTAGGCAATTGCCTTTGCTTTGCCAACCAGGAGTTTATTCTGTAAATTCTATCAATCCTGCAATACACTTCATCAGGTTGAACCTTTAAAATCCCAGCCAGAATTTCAGAAGATATTTTCCTTAAGTCATCTCTATTATTTTCCTGCAAACCTCTCAATCTAATTGCATATTCTGTAAAATTATATTGAATCATTAAAACTTCTCTTTCAATCCTCTGTTGCACATTTTCTTCATTACCAGTCTTTTGGTCAACCTCCAATTTAGGTTTGTCTTCTGAGCTATTATCCTGAATGTTTACCAAATCCTTTTTAATTTTTTGAATCTTGTCATCCAAATTCTCCTCAGTTTCCTTCATTTTAGACTCTAATAATTTAGTCTTTGCATCCACCCGAATCAGAAAGTCTGATAGACCATTAGCTGTTTTTAAAATCTTTCGATTCAAAAAGTCAAACTTTGATTTCACCAGTTCAGCAATTTCTTTAATTTCCTGCTTAAATTTTTCGAGTTGCTGGTTCACAATCTCATCCCTTCTTACAATCTCTTCAAGAAGAAATTCTATTATATTAAAATCAGGTTTCTGACACTGGAGAGTTAAAACTTGTTGGTGTAATTTATTAATGGGGGAGATTCCCCCCCCCCCCCCCCGTTTGTCTAGCTGTGTGAGTCCCGGTGCCATTTCCCACACAGACAAGATTTAGTGGAAAAGAGAGAAAAAAAAAAGCTTGTTTCCAACCAAGATCAATATCAGATCCCCAAGAAAAAAAAAAGAAAAAAAAAGCAAGAGTGAGAGTGAGGTTTTGCCTCAATTACGGCCAGAAGTATTCATTCCGCTACTTTGTAATAGAAAACGGAAGGACTTTCCCTTTCAGCCTCTCTTCAAGCCGCAGCAGTCGCAGCAGCAATCGCCATTTTAAAAATCTTTTTTCCTTTCACTTCTTAAACAACTTCAATAACTTTTCCAATAAAAAGAATACTTGCGCTTCAGGATCAGAGGTCCAACTGACGTCTTCTTGAGTTAATTTAACAAATTTACAGGCTTGCTTTTGCCCCTTAGCTCTGCATGTAGCAGAGATCTCCCAGAGCCCGGAGCATTGGCTGGGGATACGGGGAGTCTCTTCCGCTCCGTCCCAAAAGTAAAAAAAAAACTTTTGGGATTAGGCAGAGGACTCAACCCACCCCAGCCTGCTCTATCTCCGTTTCCTCATGGAAACGGAGTTTTTTCGAGCCGCCATTCTGCTATAAAGGCAGCTCTTTACAGGCAGTGGGTGGGACGATCCCAAAGGAGCGTCCAGCGGGGACAAACAGCAAACCGGAAGTCTCCCCAGCCTCATTATTTACATTGGAAACCACCCTCCTCCCAGATCCCCTTAAAATAGAATTTGAAATAGAATTCTACGAGAGGGACTCCCCCCTCCTGGCCCAACCAGGTCTCCGTAATACCCACCAGGTCCGCTCCCCCCTCCTGAACAAGATCACAAATGTGGGGGGCTTTATTTACCACGGACCTGGCATTGCATAGCATCAGCCGAAGGCCCAGGGCCTGAGGGTCTGTGCCACCTGGGGAACGAGAAGAGCATTGGCGGCCAGAGCGTGCCACCGCTTGAAGACAGCGAGCGTGCACTCCCGCAACTTGATGTGGCCCCCTACTCCCGCCATATCTGCCCCTCCCACCTACAGTACTGATGTAATGTCTATCAACAGCACAAGCTCTAACCCTCTCCTTGGCCCCAGATTCTGCATCTCCTCCGCCGTGCTCTTCAGATGGACTAGACCCCGTCCCTCGCGGGTTAATCCCTGAACCCATACAACCCACCCCCCTCCCAGAAGGCCCCCCAGCCTCATTATTTACATTGGAAACCACCCTCCTCCCAGATCCCCTTAAAATAGAATTTGAAAAACTATCTAAAAAACCCCAAAGCTTCCGGTTCTTAGCATACCACCTCTCGGGGTTCCAAAACCCGTCCTTGAGGGCGGCCCTAGATAACTGGGAGGGCCAAACTTGCAAGAGGGGGGAATCTCACAGTGCTAGGAGTTCTGTTATTGAATACATCGGAGGTGAGATAGAATTGGAGGTGATGAAAGGCCATTAAAAAAAACTTATTAAAAAACCCCAAATAGACAAATGCATAGTCTATTTATTGTATGATATTATTGATCTTATGATATTATTTTTCTTCTTTTTTTTGAAAAGGCCATTCATTAGTTTGCAGAATGCTGGAAGATCTAGTGGGTTTATGGCAATAGTGTAAGTTTGAAGCAAAGAGACTGATCATTGGCTAATTATTATACTTGTTACTCAGCAATTGGCTTATTTGGGCTGGGCAATGAAAGATTGAAGTCACAAGTTCCTTCAATCAAAACACAAGTTTCTTATTTACAAGTGTATGGACAGTACATGATTCTTCTATTTAGCTGAAGAGAACAACAACGGAGTAGAGTGGCTGGCAATGAATGGCAAATGAATGTGGTTGATGGTAGACAATGCTCATGATGACTTCAGGGATAAGAACCTTTGAGTTATGGTGGAGAATTATGTTTGTCACATTCTGGGATAATTGCATGCAATATTGGAGTTGATATTCTGGGCCCATGGCTGAAAAAAATATATCTCTGATTAGAGACATCTAACACTCAGTGGGATCCCACAACAACAAAAATAGAGACTTAGTAATGAACATTTATTTCCATTTGGAAGATCTTTGGTTCAGTCCTTAGCATCTCCAGACAGGTCTAGAAAAGCTCAGCATGAAGAGAATCATTGGATTAGATAGACTAATGTTGTAGCAGAGTAGAATATAGTTTTCTGAAGCTTAATATGTTTGTTAGAGCCTCCAATTCAACTTCATCCTGTCAAATGAATGATCTATTACCAAATGAATATTCATAGTTTACATACTGTCCAAAAGAACTTTAGAAATGTAATTGTTCCATAAACAGTAGTTTTTCACTTTTCTGAATTCTTTTCCTTTCATAAAATGAGAATAGGATACTGTGATAGAAAACAAAACAGTTATGGGAATAAGCAAAAAACAATATTAATGGGGATAAAATAGTTTTAAAAATCCCTCTTTGTTGCTACCAGATGTTTGAGTCAAGAAACCAAACATATTCAAGATCTTTGCCATCATGTCCCTCTAGAAGTATGACCCCACCCCCTTGAATCATATTATCATATTGGAATCCATATTGTGAATATTATGGATTGAAGAATGAAAGAAAAATGCAGAAATAAAATGAAAAATAGAGAGGCACATTAGAGCATGTAGATGTAGCTTGTACCTTAACTCACTGTTCTTTAAATGTATTGGATCTTTTTAAAGTTTAACTAGAGCAACAACAAAAAAAAAGCCTAAAGTGACTCTCTTTGTGTAGACAATCAACTGAGATGTGAACAGCATTCCATCAGCACTACTTTTTCTGGCTGCCACTGATAAACTGATAAGCCATGTATCCCAGTTTCCATGGTACTAACCATAAAAGCAGAGCAAAAAGAAAATTCTTTGTCTTCTTTTGCTTTAAACCAATAGATTTTTCATCACTTCACTTTAAAACTGCTAAGTGATATAAAACCAATTGATGCTGAACTGAGGATGCACATCAAAAGAAGCTAACATGCAGAGTTTTATGGAGGTCACATGGTGTATCACTTAGCAACTGTTAATGTTGGATTAGAGAATGACTAGTTGTGCAGTGTGCATGGAGAAAATATTATATGATGCACTGATTTTTTCCTCATGCTTTTCAGCAAGAGAAACCTTGCTTTAATGTTTGTTTTAAGTGAAAGTTTCTTCTTAAGCTTAATAAAAAGAGAATTGACTAACATGAAGTCAGGACCAAACTGTGGGAAAGCCATCTCTGTGGGGGCACCTACCCTCTGGAATCAGTTGCCCCCAGAGATAAGGAGAATCCAAGACCTTAGTGCCTTCCGCCGTGCCCTTAAAACCGACTTTTCCAGCAAGCCGGGCTGGCTTAAGAAGAAATTTTAAATGTTTTAATTGGTTTGTATTTTTAATTTTGGGCCAAATTTATATATATTTTAATTGTTTTTAATATTTGTATTTCATGTTTTTTAATTCTGGCTGTACACCTCCCTGAGTCCTCAGGGAGAAGGGTGGTATATAAATTTTAAATAAATAAATAAATAAATAAATAAATAAATAAATAAATAAATAAATAAATAAATAAATAAATAAATAAATAACTGACATACATACATATCTGCTAAGGTGGAATGTGAAATTCCATGCCATAAATTACAGTCTAATTAATATACAGGAAATGTTTTTTTTTCTTTAAAATACAATGTATTTGTACTTTTGTCAAACTGTGTACATAATTTATGGTTCTATGTGTTTTAAGACTTAGACATTATCATATAGAAAGATACACTCACACTCACACATACACATAATATATGTCATGGGTCACTCTACCCATATTATTTTAAGCTTTTAATGGTCAGATGATAAAATTGGAATTCAAGCAAGTCACTTGCCAACCTCTATAAATACTCATAACATTCTATTCCTAAGGAAAGATTTAAGTCAAGGGACCTCCCAAACTCCTTCTTCCCACATGCACCATTCTTGCATGGCATTTGTCTTCCATATCAGCTACTTCTATTGCTGGTCAAAGCTCCAAGGAAAGTCCAGTGCCAAGAAGCTTTTTTTTTTTCAGCCCACTTCGGGAACTCTGTGCATTTCATGCCTGCAAAAGGAGCAGAAAGAACAGCAGCAGTGGCAGCAGTGGCAGTCATAGAAAAGAGTGCAGCCTTACTTATACTGTGGCTAAAGAGGGACCAATGTGCAGGAAAGAGAGAAATGGGAAAATGTATACATAAGAGCTAAACAGAAGAAAGGAGTCTGTTCATAGCAATATTAGACATGTTACACATGCTGCTTTTCAGTAATCAAAACTAATACTATAGGTAAGTCACTATCCATCAGCATCCACTTATGGATCATGAAATTAGAAAACCAGAAAGATTATCTGTGTTGGGCATATATATCTATGGACTGGCCATAATTTAGCATTGGCTAAGATAAAGTGATCCATGGCGGTGGATCCAGGAAAGCTCCCTGGTTTACCGAGGAGCTCCGGGAGATGAAGCGCCAGAAGAGACGTCTAGAGCGACGCTGGAGGACCAGTAACTCTGAATCTGACCGAACACTCTTAAGAGCCTTTATTAGGACTTATTTAGTGGCGATACGGGAGGCAAAATGTTCACATTTTTCCACACTTATTACATCCACTGATTTGTGCCCAGCCACCCTATTTAGGGTAACTCATTCCCTCCTTAATATAGGGGGAGTGGAGGAGCCCCTGCAGGGTAGAGCTGAGGAGTTTGTGCAGTTTCTGTTGGATAAAGTCGCTCAGATTCGGATGGACCTGGACTCTGATTGGGCAATTCCAACCGAGATGACGGGGGCAGGTCTTAGTCCTATTGTGTGGGATGAATTTGAGCCTGTGACTCCTGAGGAAGTGGACAAGGCTGTAGGAGTGATGAGTTCCTCCACTTGTTTGTTGGACCCGTGCCCCTCCTGGCTGGTTTCGGCCAGCAGGGAGGTGACACGAGGCTGGCTCCAGGCTTTAGTTAACGTGTCCTTGAGGGAAGGGTCCTTCCTGCAACCATTAAAGAAGTGGTTGTAAGGCCCCTCCTCAAGAAGCCTTCCCTGGATCTAGCAGAATTAAAGAACTTTCGTCCAGTCTCCAACCTACCCTTTGTGGGAAAGGTTGTAGAGAAAGTGGTGGCACTTCAGCTCCTATGGTCATTGGATGAAACGGATTATCTAGACCCTTTTCAGTCTGGCTTCAGGCCTGGCTACAGCATGGAAACTGCTTTGGTCATGCTGATGGATGATCTCTGGCGAGCCCGAGATGAGGGTCATCCCTCTATCTTGGTGCTACTTGACCTCTCAGCAGCTTTCGATACCATTGACCATGGTATCCTTCTAGGACAACTAAGGGAGTTGGGAGTGGGAGGCACCGTGTTACAGTGGTTCTCCTCCTATCTCTCTGGTCAGTCACAGTCGGTGTTGGCAGGAGGACAGAGGTCGATCCCTAGACCCCTCGTTTGTGGGGTGCCTCAGGGCTCAGTCCTCTCTCCCCTCCTATTTAACATCTACATGAAACCGCTGGGTTAGATCATCCGACAATACGGGGTGGGGAATCAGCAATATGCTAATGATACCCAGCTGTATATCTCCACCCCACGTCAATTCAGTGAAGCAGTGGATGTGATGTGCCGGTGCCTGGAGGCTGTGAGGGTCTGGATGGGAGTCAACAGGCTCAGACTTAACCCAGATAAGACCAAGTGGCTGTGGGTATTGCCTCCTAAAGACTATGTCGACTGTCCATCCTTGGCTCTGGGGGAGGGGGAATAAATTGTCCCCCTCAGAACGGGCTCGCAATTTGGGTGTCCTCCTAGACTCACAGCTAAGATTAGAGCAACACCTTTGCATAGGTTCGCCTGGTGCACCAATTGCGACCCTACTTGGAACAGGAGGCTCTCCTCACAGTCACTCATGCCCTTGTCACCTCACGGTTAGATTATTGCAACGCGCTCTACATGTGACTACCCCTGAAGAGTGTTCGGAGACTACAGTTGGTCCAGAATGCAGCTGCGTGAGCTGTCGCGGGTGCACCTAGATACACTCACATTACACCAATTCTCCATGAGCTGCACTGGCTCCCTATTGGTCTCCAGGCACAATTCAAGGTGTTGGTTATTACCTTTAAAGCCCTACATGGCTCAGGGCCAGGTTATCTTCGAGACCGCCTTCTACCGCATAGCTCCCAGCAACTGGTAAGATCCCACAAAGTTGGTCTCCTCCGGGTCCCGTCAGCTAAACAATGCCGGCTGGTTGGCCCGCGGGGGAGGGCCTTCTCTGTGGCTGCCCCAGCTCTCTGGAACCAGTTACCTCCTGAGATCCGGACTACCCCCACCCTATTGGCCTTCCGGAAAGCGGTGAAGGCCTGGCTTTTCTGGCAGGCTTGGGGCCGTTGATCTCGCTGTTGCAATCTTGCGAGATCTGGCCATGAATGATGTGCAGGCTCTTTAATGTTTTTAAAATGTTTTTATAATGTTTTTAATAATTTTTCTATGTTCATTGTTTATATTATTTTTTCTGTAAGCCGCCCAGAGTCCCTTGGGAGTTGGGCGGCATAGAAATGCATTAAATTAAATTAAATTAGAAAATTAAATTAAATTAAATTAAATTAAATTAAATTAAATTAAATTAAATTAAATTAAATTAAATTAAATTAAATTAAATTAAATTAAATTAAATTAAATTAAATTAAATTAAATTAAATTAAATTAAATTAAATATTAAATTAAATATTAAATTAAATTAAATTATTAAATTAAATTGTACCAGCTCTGCCATTTGACAAGGTATAAATGAAACCAAATCAGATTGCAGGAAGTTGCAACAAGAGCTGAGTAACTGAGAGTCAAAACGAAAGTTTACATAGGTAGCTGATATCAGGAAGCACAACTTTGAAAGGTCAAAAGCTGGTATTAACACTAGTCAATCAACATGTGTTGAATAGTGGGTGCAGACAGAGGTCACAGAACATATCTGGCAGTTCAAACAGCTTTATTCAGCTCCAGCAATGGTAATTTGAGCCGCGGCAGCCCTTTTTAAACTGGAGCTGTCCGCAGCTTCAGACACTGACACACGCTTAATTTTCCCACTCTAGTTACTGGCTCCTGATTGGTTCCTGTGCCCGTCTATTCAATACTTAACACCCCCCCCCACCCTAGGCTGGCACTGACCACTCAGGCTTTGTTCAGACAATGTAATCACGCAAGTAGGTGGGTCACTTTTGGGTGTGACATGACCTGCACAGTTCAGTGACTCAGCGAGAGAGGTTGGCTTCTGTGCCTCTCCCGTGGTTACTCCTGGAATTCTCTCGAACTTGGCTATTGGCGTGGGCCTATCTTTTTGGATATTTACTTCTTCATTCTCCTGCTGGACTACCTCCGACTTCGGGAACCCATCATTGGACCTCAGGTAAGTGCTGTCCAACTCTATTCGGGTTTGAATGTTGTTGTTGTGTGTTTGGTTGTGTATTGTGTAGGGCCTGGTCTATTTCTGTGGTTTCCATGTGGTGTTTCCTTTCTCGCTCCTGTGCTTCCTCTTGTGTCTCGTGTTCCCTTCTAACTATTTGGCCTCTGAGTTGGTTTATGTGTTTTTTCCACTCTCGGCCGTCCTCTGTTTGTATTCTGTATGATAATGGGCCTGTGTTTTGAATTATTTTTGCCAGAACCCATAGGGGGTTTCTGCTAAAATTCTTTGCATACACCTTATCCTCCACTTGGAACTGCCTATATTTACTAGTTGAGTCTACTGGGTTTTCTGCGTTGTATTGGGGGTGTAGTCTGTCTAAATTGGATCTCAGTTTCCTCCCCATCAATAGTTCTGCGGGACTTCTGTGCGTGGTTGCACTGGGAGTTATGTGTTGTATGCTTAGTAATTTGTCTATTTTTGCTTGGATGTCCCCGGGGCCCAATCTAGCTAGTGTTTCCTTGGTGGTTCTCACCATCCGTTCTGCTTGTCCATTAGTGGACGGCTTTCCCAGCACGGATAGTGCATGTCTAATCCCTTGGCTAGCTAGCAACATTTCAAATTGATTAGCAGTAAATTGTGGCCCATTATCGGAGACTACTAAGTTGGGCAACCCATGTGTTGCGAATAGTCTCCGTAGAATTTGGATGACTGCTTCTGTTATGGTCGATGACATGAGATTTACTTCTAGCCATTTAGAATATGCATCGACAGTGATTAAAAATGTGTTTCCCTGGCAGGGTCCTGCAAAATCAATGTGTATGCGGGACCATGGTGTCTTAGGGCTTTCCCAAATGTGTGTGGGTGCTGCATGTGGTATCAGCTGAGATTCTTGGCAGGGTGTGCACATCGCTACCCATTATTCTATTTCCTTGTCCATTCCTGGCCACCAAATGTAACTCCTAGCTAGCACCTTCATTTTAACTATCCCTGGGTGTCCCTCGTGTAACATTTCCAGAATATTATTTCTCAACAATTTTGGAATAATCACTCTATCTCCCTACAACAAACACCCCCTCAATCCCAATAGTTCATTCTGTCATGTCTTGAACAGTCTGAATTCTTCATCTATTCCTGTCTCTGGAATACCCAATTCAAAAACCCCGCCAAGATCTTGTCCCTTTCTGTTGCTCTCATGATGTCTGCAGCTGTGATCTCTGTGTTCGTGATAATCTCTATCAACTGTGTGGTTATGGATGGCTCTGGGTCTTCCACCGGTTCCAGCAGTGGGCATCTGCTGAGGGCATCTGCATGGTCAATTGTCTTTCCCGGTCTATATAGCATCTGGTAATTATATGCGGTGAGGAATTCTGTCCATCTCAGAATTTGTGGAGATAACATGTGGGGTGTAGGTCTATCTCCCACAATGATCCCCAGGAGTGGCTTATAGTCTGTTATCAGATCGAACTCCCTCCCGTAGAGATATTCATGGAATCTTTTGATTCCAGCCACTGCAGCCAGTGCTTCTTTGTTTTTTTGTTTTTGAAAAAAGTTTTATTTTAGATTAAAAATAAAAAAAAAACAAAAAACACAACAACATAAAAATATCATCCTTACAAACAATTATAAACAGCATCTCAATTGGTTGAAATCATTTCGTGCTTACAATTCTCCAGATCTCCTCATATAACAATTATTCTTTACTTAAACTGAAGATAAATATTTAAACATTTCATATATGCTATCTCATTGCCATACTTTTTTGTCAAACCTTTGATAAAATATCTCCCATATCAAATAATATTGTTTATCTTCCTGTTCTCTTATTTCAAATATCAATCTACTCATTTCAGCACAGTCCAACATTTTCATAATAATTTCTTCATCAGTAATTATCTTATTTCCTTTCCAGTTTTTGGCAAATACAATTCTGGCCGCTGTTAAAATGTTCACAATTAAGTATTGTAATTCTTTATTAAATGTTTCTGGCAAAATTCCTAATAAAAATATTTCTGGTTTAAAGTCAATATGTCTCTTTGTCATTTTTTCTAACCACGTATGTATTTTAGTCCAAAATCTCCTTGCTTCCACGCATGTCCACCACATATGGTTTTACGATCCTGGAGTTTGATGACACTTCCAACATTTCTCCGATTTATTCTTAAACATCCTGGCTATTCTCGTTGGGGGTAAATGCCACCTGTAAAACATCTTATACAAATTCTCTTTATATGCTGTTGACATTGTCATTTTATAATTATGTGACCACAATTTTTGCCATTTCTCTAAATCAATACTATAACCAATTTTTTTTCCCATGCTATCATTGATTCTTTAACTTGTTCTTCTTCCAGTTTTACTTCAAGTAAATATCCATATAACTTTTTAATTATATGGTCATCTGAACCCATTAATATCTTGTCTAAACCAGTCGAAACACTATAAATACCTTCTTGTTTAAAGTCTTCTAGATATCTTATCTATACTTCTCGAAAGTATTTGCATGTATGAAAACCAATCTATCTTAATTCCCTGATCATCTAAGTTTCGTTGCAATTTAAATTCACCCTTTTCATCCAATAATTCATTATATCTAACAATTTGCTCCCCTTCAAATACCACTAGATAAGAAAAAGCTTCAATTGTAGATACCCAGACTGGAATCTTCAAATAATGGTATTTCTTGATCTTCTCCCATGTCAAAAACAAAGCTTCACGTATCTGGTGCCTTCTAAAATACCCCTGAATTTTAATTCCTTTATACCATAAGAAAGCATGCCATCCCATCAGCAAATCATGTCCCTCCAAATTTAATAATCTAGTATTTTTTAATGTTACCCATTCTTTAATCCACATTAAACAAACCGCTTGATAGTATAATTCAAAATCCGGTAATCCAAAACCACCCCTCATTTTAGCATCTTGTAACTCCAGTGCTTCTTTGTTGAGCTGACTATAATTCCTTTCCTATTTGGATAAAGTTCGAGAGTAGAAAGCAATGGGGGCTTCTCTTCTGTTGGGCATGCAATGGTTTAAGATTGCCCCTATTCTAAACGGTGATGCGTCATAGTTAGTCTCACTGGTAATGTTTCACTATGCTGTCTGATGTTAGCAGTCTTTTGATTTGTTCGAAGGCATTTGCTTCTTTACGTCTCCAAGTCCAGTCCGTCTTTTTGTCCAGTAGACGGTGTAAAGGTTCAGCAATCATGGCTTTCTGTGGCAGGAAAATGTTGTAGAAGTTTAGTAATCCCAGGAATGCCTGAAGTTCTGTTCTATTGGTTGGGGAATTGCTTTTAGCTTGCCCATGGTGGGTCATATTCCAGAACCGTCAATCAGGTATCCCAAAAATTCAACCTTTTCCACTGTTAACTGGTATTTGTCCTTTTTTACTTTCAATCTCACTTCTTGGAATTGAGTTAATACTACCCTTAGTCATTGCTACAGTTGTTCCTGACTAATGGCTGATATTAGGACATCATCGAAATAGTGGACGATTCCTACAATTCCTTATAGGAGGCACTCCATGAGGTTCTGGAACAGCCCTGGGGCCACGCTTACCCCAAACTGCAGTCGCCTATGTTTGAATGCTCCCCTATGTGTAACTATTGTTTGTGTCTCTGCTGTGGCATAATCAACTGGCAGATTGAATGCCTGAGCCAAATTGAGCTTTGTGAATATCTTTCCTCTACCCAGGGAATGCAACAGATGTTGCATGATGGGCACGGGGTATGTGCTCTGCTGTAAAGCCTTATTCAGGGTACTTTTATAGTCACCACACAAACGCTCTGACCCATCTGGCTTTGTGGGGGTTACTATTGGTGTAAAAAAAACCCTGCAATCAATAGGGGTGCCATCAGCCAAACAATGTAGGCTGGTGACCCCCGGGGGGAGGGCCTTCTCTGTGGGGGCACCTACCCTATGGAACCAGCTGCCAGAGATAAGGAGAATCCAAGATCTCGGTGCCTTCCGCCGTGCCCTTAAAACTTTCTTTTTTCAGTAAGCTGGGCTGGCTTAACATATTTTTAAATATTTTAATTGGTTGTCTTTTTAAACTGGGGCCAAATTAATATATATTCTTTTAATTGTTTTTAATGTTTGTATTGTATGTTTTTATCTGACTGTACACTGCCCTGAGTTCCTCGGGAGAAGGTGCGGTATATAAATTCCAAAATAAAATAAAATAAATAAAATAAATTACCACAATTCAGGCATTTGGCAATTGGCATTTGTTTACAATAGTTGCAGTGTTCTGGAGTCATATGATACATTTGTAACTTTCTCAGAGGCTCCTTGTTAAGGATATTGTTTTTTTTTATTGAAAAAGTTTTACAAATACATTTTCTCCCCAATTCCACCCCCCCAACCCTCCCTAGCCCCCCCCAAACCCCCCAGCCCTCCCCTCCCCCCAGGACTTCCACAATATATAATCCAAATCAAAATCACATTTTATAAAACTTGAACCCCTCCACCCCCTGTATATTTTTCACATCTTCACAAAGTTCAATTATTCTATCCCTATATAATACTTTCAGTTAAAAGCTATCTGATATTTCCTAGTTTGATATTTATTCTGCACATAGTCTATCCACTTTTTCCACTCCCATACATAAGTCTCTTGTGTCCGATCTTTTAAATATGCTGAAATATTCGCCATCTCTGCAAAACTGGCCATCTTCAAAGTCCATTCTTCAATAGTGGGCATAGCTTCATTTTTCCAATATTTATCTATCAGTAATCTCGCTGCTGTAATCATATACAATATCAACTTTACTTCACCCAATGTGAAACCCTTAACTATACCCAATAAAAACAATTGTGGAGAAAACTGAATTTTTTTCTTTAAAACATTCTGCATAACCCACCAAATTTTTATCCAAAAAGCCTTCACTTTCTTACAAGTCCACCACATATGTGGCATCTAGGCAATCACATCTCCAGCATTTTGGTTGAATATTAGGATACATACATGATAATTTCTTAGGATCTAAATGCCACCTATAAAACATTTTATAAAAATTTTCCCTCAGATTCTGCGACTGTAAATTTAACATTCTGGACCCATATTTTTTCCCATGTTTCCAACATCACTGGTTCTGCAAAATTTTGTGCCGATTTTATCATGCAATCTTTAACCAATTCAGTTTCTGAATCTCTTTCTAGCAAAACATTATAAACCCTTTTAATATGCATTGGACCTTTCTCTTTTATATGTCTAACCAATTCTTCTTCATGCATCATTATACCAGTTTTTTGGTCTTCTTTCCATCTCAATTGAAGTTGATTATACTGTAACCAAGTTAAATTAATCCCTTCTTCCAACAGCGTTTCTAATGTCTTCAGTTGCTATCTGCCCACATCTCTAAAAAGAACTTCTTTATATAAAAACCCCCTGAGTGACATTATATTTGTATTCCACATGATATGACCAAGATCCAGCCATAACGGTATTTTATAATCCCATTTGAATCGGTGCTTCCTCCAAACTCTCATCAAAGAATTTCTAAGTATGTGGCTTTTAAATACTTTATCCACTTCGTTCTCATAAAATAAGTATGCATGCCAACCAAGTTCAAGATCATAACTTTCTATATTCAATATTCCAGTCTTTTTTTTTCCAAACCAGTCACTTGCTTGCATCAAGGCTGCTGCTTCATGGTATAATTGTAGGTTTGGAAGTTTAAGGCCTCCCCTTTCTGGAACATCTTGCATAATTTTCAGTTTGACTCTCGGCTTTTTCTCATTCCAGACAAACTTGTTCACTCCTCTTTGCCATTCTCTCAATTGTTTATCACTTTTTAGCACCGGAATCATTTGAAACAAAAAAAGAAATCTTGGCAAAACGTTCATCTTAACTGCTGCTATTCTTCCAAGTAGAGACAGCTGCAGTTTTTTCCAGGTCTCCATGTCTTTCTGTACCTCACGCCACAAAACCTCATAATTATTTTGAAACAATTTCATATTTGATTCTGATATTTAACCTTTGATACTATCTCAAAACCTGCCTTGCTTTCAAGTTCCTGTTTTCGATCTTGTGTCATATTTTTGACTATCATCTTAGTTTTTTTCTGGTTCAATCTAAATCCTGATACCATACCATATTGTTCTATAATGTCTTTCATCTGGATTATTGATTCCATCGACTGTGTTAGGGTAACAACCAGATCATCTGCAAATGCCCTTATTCTGTAATCTTCTTGCCTTATCACTATTCCCTTCAAGGTGCTCGAGTCCTGTATTGTATTCAACAAGACTTCTAATGTTAAAATAAATAACAATGGGGATAATGGACAACCTTGTCTTGTTCCTTTTTCAATACTAAAATTTGTTGTCAAACTTCCATTAATAATAATTTGTGCCTTTTGTTCTTGATAAATTGCTGAAACCGCCTGTATAAACTGATCCCCAAAGTCCATCTTTCTTAAAGTCTTTAATAGAAAGTTCCAATCCACTCTATCAAAGGCCTTCTCCGCATCCAAAAAAACCAGCACTGCAGGGATCTGTTTATTCTTCTCAAGATATTCCAATAAATCTATAACTTGCCTTACATTATCCTTCATATATCTGCCTTCTATAAATCCCGCTTGATCACAATGAATCACCTCTTGAATAACTGGCATCAACCTGTTGGCTAATACTTTTGCAAATATTTTATAATCATTATTCAGAAGAGATATTGGTCTAAAATTCTCAGGTTTTTTAGGACCTACTTGCTCTTTCGGTATCAATGAAATATAAGCTGTTTTCCATGATGGGGGTATTTTACCCCCTTGTTGTATACTGCAAAATAGATCTTTAAGATGTTCAATCATTTCTGCTTGTAAGGTTTTATAGTACACCGCAGTTAAACCATCCGTCCCTGGTGCTTTAGCTGTTTTCAATTGTTTAATTGCGGCAATAATCTCCTCAGCTGTTATAAGATGATTCATTCTCTCCTTTTGTTGACTGGAAATTTTTGTGACTCTTCTATTTTCTAAATATTTCTCTGTAAGTCCATTCTGTGTATCATCTTTGGCATATAATTTAGTATAATAATCTACAAAAGCTTCTTTAATTAATTTTTGTTGAGAAATTTCCTTCCCTCCACTATCAATACTGTCGATGACCCGTGTACTCTGCCTCTTACTTAATGTATAAGCCAACCATCTGCCCGGTTTATTAGCCTTACAAAATGTGTTATGTTTCGCAAATTGTAAATTTGTTGCTGTTTGTTCCACCATAAGCATTTGAAATTGATCTTTCAGAAGTTTTATAGCTCCTCATATTCTTTCATCTGTTGGGTTTTTTATAAGTAACTGTTCTTTATTCTTTATTTCTGCTTCCATTTCCGATCTTTTCTTTTGTCGATTTAATTTGTGTATAGAGTTCCTATGAATGAGTACCCCTCTCATATATGCTTTACTCGCATCCCACATGATTTCAATAGGGGTATCCTTATTCAAGTTCATTTCAAAAAATTCTTTCATCTGCTTTTTAAGTTCTGTTATATTCTTTTCATATCTAAACAAATTTTCATTTACTCTCCATGATCTTCTCTCACTCTTTCCCATCTCAATTTCTATCCATACTGGGCTATGGTCAGTTAAAATCTTTGTTCACCTTGGAAAAATCTTTGTTCTTTTCATTTTTACAATTAAATCAGTTGATAGTAAAATAAAGTCAATCCTAGAAAAAGATCTATGTCTATCTGAAAAGAAAGTAAAATCCAAATCTTATGTATTCTCCAAATATCTTTTAATTCCAAATCTTCTTTCATGTCAAAAAAAGTCTGTGGTAATCTAATCCTTGACTTTGCCGAACTCTTTTTATCTATTTTAGAATCAATTACTCCATTCCAATCTCCCATAATTAAAATAGTTCTATAGTCCCATTGCAATATTTTAGAATGCAAAGTTTTGTAGAAATTTTCCTGTTGTTGGTTAGGAGCATAAATTCCAATCACCAGAATTGGACCACTTACTGTATGAAGTTCAATTGCTATAAACCTGCCACAGTCATCTGCTTCTATAATTTTATCTGACAGTCTTTTATTTATATAAATAACCACACCATTCTTTTTTTCCAAATTCGAAGCTATAAAATGTGTTCCTAATCTTGAATTTATCAAATATTTTTGATCTTGTATTCTAACATGAGTTTCTTGTAAGCAAATTATATCATTATTAAATTGTCTCAAATAGTTAAATAGTTTCTTCCTTTTCTGTGGTGAGTTTAATCCATTCACGTTCCAAGATAAAAACTTAATCGTCATGTACACTTTTTTGAAGCGACAAGAACACGTGCCGAAGATTTTCCGAGTCGGTGGTCTTTGGCTTTGCTCCTCCCATGGCTTCACATTCTTGTATATTGCCCTTGACTCCTTTCTTATATTGCTGTGGCTTGGACCTTTCCTGTTGTTGTTTTTCTTTAATTTGCTTAGAAACTGCTCGAGTTATACGCTGATCTTTAGCTTCACATATCCGGGCTAGGTCCAAAGCCACTTCTCTTGTGGCCTTAGGTGGTTCATTTACAATTTCTGAAGGAAAATCTAGCAGGGGCGCATCCAGAAATCCTCCTGTAGCTCCCTGCATTTCCATTGCCTCCAATTCCAACTGCTTAGACTGCTCTTCCTTCTCTTGCTGAAATTGCTTCTCCTTAACACTCTCCTTTGTCTCCAACACAGTAGATGTACGTGGGAATGGTGAACTCTCTTTAAAAACATTAGAATAGAATTCTTCCGCCTTCTTAACAGTATTTAATCGATATCTTTCTCCCTTATACCTCAAAATTATGCCAGTTGGAGCATCCCACCTAAATGGAATTTGTTGGTTTTTTAATTCATTCACTAAAAATCCAAAGTCCTTTCTGTCTTTTAACATCTTAGGTGGTAGCTCTTTATAAACTCCAATCTCCTTTCCATCCACTTACACAGCAGAGACAAAGGACTTTTGTAAAATATCATTTCTCATTTTGCTATCTGTAAAATATATCACACATCTCTAGGCAATTGTCTTTGTCTGGCCACCCAAGAATTCACTCTGTACACTTTGTCCATTTTGCAAAAAATCTCTTCAGAACCAATCTTTAACAGCACAGCTAAAGCATCAGCACAGATCTTTCTCAGGTCTTCCCTATCATTCTCTTTCAAGCCTCTCAGCCTTATAGCAAATTCCATAGACCTAAACTGCATCATTGTAATCTCATTTTCAAGTCTCTGCATTTTATTGTTAGCATCAAAGACTTTATAATCAGTCTCCTTCATTTTAACATCCATTTCTGATCTAAGTTCCTCCACTTTATTATCAGTTTTAATAATTACTTCTGACATTCCAGTCACCACTGTCATTAGTTTTTTGGTCATCTTGTCATATTTTTCTTGCACCACCTCTTTGATTTCTTTAATCTCCTGCTTAATTTCCTGTTGTGACTTTTTAAATTTCTCATCCAAATTTTCATCTTGCCTCATCAAAGCCTGAGTAATAAAATCCTTTAAACTTTCAAGATCAATCTCTTTTTTGTGACTTTGCTGGCTGGGAGGCTGCTGTTCAGGTTTGTGTGTGGGGGATTCCCCCCCTGCCGCCTTCATATCCTGTTTAGTCTGTTTTAGAAGCCATCCTGCCACGTAGTCTAGTTTTTTCAAAAAAGGAAATCCTCTTTCCCTTTCCTCCTCCACAGAATCCTCTGAAAAATTCCCCCAGGTTTAGTCAAGTTAAAGATGAAATTAAATCAGAATCAGGCTTATCTTAGAAGAAATTCCCTTTTCTTTCACTTGTTACAGGCAATGCTACTTTGTAACTGGTTGAAGTAGCTATACAAATCCACTCTCGCTTTCAGCTCTCATTAACGTTGAAGCTGGGCGCCATTTTCAAGAGACTTTCACTCCTTTATTTTAAAGTTAGTCACAGGGCTAGTAAATACTTGCAGTTTCGTGGTTCAGGTTCTTATTCCACCCTGTTTGTTTGGATTCACTTTGTTCTTGGTAAAAAAAGGTTGGTCCTGTCACCTTGCTCTACGATGTGTAGACTCGTCCTCGCTGTCTGGAGTCTCGGTGAGCTGGATAGGGAGCCGTGCCTGTTTCCTCCCCAGAAGCAAAGGAGTGCTGTCTGGGGGCTCACAGGGGCTCTACCTGCCTCTTTGCCGACTCTATTCACGATTCCTTCTGGATTCGGAAATTTCCGAGCCGCTTCTCTTGATCGAAGTGGCTCTAACAGGCAGCAGGACTGGCGGTCCGAAAAAAGACCGTCTTTCGGCGACAGGAACCAAACCGGAAGTCCTTGTTAAGGATATTGTTGTTGTGTTACCAACCAGCAGAGTGTAGAGCACAGAGAAACGTTGCTGAGAGCAATGAATAAGAGATGTGCAAACTGGTTTATCAAAAGTTTACTTTATAGTGAAAAAACAATCTCATAGTCTTTAAATCAATCCAAGTCTTTGCCAGTTAAATCAGTCCAGTGATACAAAAAGTTTCTTACCACACAAACAGTAGTTGGGTAGAATAACAAGTTCACTGTGGTTCACAAACCACGATGGTAGCAGATCCATCCAACGATGATAGCACAATGATAGCAACTCCACACACTATGGTAGCATATCATCAATTGAATACTTTACAATACCTTTCTTAAATATGTTTACAACCAGTGATTATCTAATTACAGCATGACTCAGCATTACAATGAATCAGCAGGAAAACTTTAAAGTCACACAAAACATATTCATATTAAAGTCACAGAACACATATATTGCCTGGACAACTTGTTAGGCTCAAACCATATCCTAACACTCCTGACAGGCAATGTCAATTGAGGGAAGTCAGATTAACTTAATGACTGCATGACTCTCTTAACAACCACTGCAAAACAAGTTGTAAAACAGTGACTTAATGATTGCATCACCTAGCAATGGGTGTCCCTGTCCCAATTATATATGGTAATAATTCAAGGACTACCTGGAAGTTATGTTATTGCTTCAGAAATCTCTCTAACAGTGACTATTTTAAAGAAGCTCTTAAGGCTTCCAAACAACCCGTAAATGTCAAATTAAACCTTCAACATCTAGTGAGTCACAAAGACTTCAAGCTGTGATATGATCAAATATGATAGACCTCCAAACAGTTGATTCATATATTGTAGCTTTGTCTTCTCATTCTACAGTATAGCCTACAGTCTATTTTTTACAGTCCTAGGCTGCATCAACAAAGTCATGTGAAGTGTTAGTATCACTTTATACTGCTTTGGTAAAACCACATTTGGAATACTGCACCCAGTTTTGGTCACCACAATATACAAAAGATGTTGAGACTCTAGAAAGAATGCAAAGAGGAGCAACAAAAATAATTAAGGGCTCGAGACTAAAATATATGATGAATAGTTGCAGGAACTGTGTATGTCCAGTATAATGAAGAGAAGGATTAGAGATGACATGACCTTCCAATATTTGAGGGGCTGTCACAGAGAAGAGGGGGTCAACCGGGGTGAAATTCACCTACCTTCCCTACCAATTCAAACCGGTAGGGAGGCCGGAGAGAAAGCACACTGGTCTGAGCACACAGACTTCCAGGAACTTCTTTTATGTTCCTTCTCTCAAGGAGAAGCTTTGTGGCCAACCTGAGTGAAGGAAAAATAAGATGGACAGACTCATGGTGGCTTGCTGACATTGGTGGGAAAGTCGGTCCCATGTTCCAGAGTTCTAGTAGTCAGAAGACTGGCCCTTTGGTCATTCTGAAGCAGCTCCTCCACCAGGTGCACTGGGCTGCCAGGGAACTGCCCACTCGCCAGCAGGCTGGTGCATCTGGGTGGAGGAGCTGCTCCGGGATGACCAAGGAGCCAGTCCTGTGACTAGAGCTCTGGAATATGGGACCAGCCGGGCCACTTGTGGTAGGGCTGGAAATCTCCACCGTAGAGGATGGTACATACAACGTGTAACTTTGCAGGTGGTGCAACATGCAAGGAGTAATGAAGCCCTCATTGCTTGGAATGAGGTAATGGTGCTTTTGTAGCAAGGGTTTGTGTGCAGGCAGGCTGAAGGCGATGGCTGGAGCCTTAGTGGGTGGGAGCGAAGTGCCACTTGCATTTTCATGGCAACAGCATTTCGCCTTCATCGTGGTACATTTATGCCAGCTGGTGGCACCAAGGCAGTCCTTGCTCCCACCGCTTGGGGCTTGGAGCAGTAAGCCATATCTAGGAAGCACTACAGCAGAGAGAAGCAGCCAGAGTCAACCCTAGTTTTGCTGTCCAATGCAGCTAGGAATCTCAAATGCAGCCGAGAATGAACATTTGTCTTGTAGCCAGCCCAGGTGCTAGAACAGCCCCCTGCAAACTCCATCTCTCGAGAAGCCCGGCCAAAGTTTTGTGTGCTACTTGCTGAAGTGCCTGAATTCCCAGGGAGGGAGGCAGGCAGGGGCTGGAACTAAACAAGCTAAGTGCCTGAAGGAGCTAAGTGCTTGAAGGATTCCAGCCCATCACTGGGAGTCGAGGCACTTCAGCGAGTGGCACGCAAAATTTCAGCTAGGCTCCTGGAGAGACAGAGTTTACAAGGGGCCGATCTAGAACCCAGGCTGCCTACCAGACAAATGGCAGGCTGGTGCACCCAGGTGAAGGAGCTGCTTCAGGATGACCAAAGGACCAGTCCTGTGACTACTAGAGCTCTGGAATATGGGACTAACTTTCCCACCGATATCAGCAAGCTATCATCAGTCTGCCCGTCTTATTTTTCCTTCACTGAGATCGGCCATAAAGCTTCTCCTTGAGAGAAGGAACACAAAAGAGGTTCCTGGAAGGCTGTGTGCCCGGATCAGGAGCTTTCTTTTGGGCTTCCCACCTGGAGGCCTTGCAGAAGCCGAGAGGCAGGCACAAAAGGTGGCTGAGCCTCCCCCCCGGCCCACCTGACAGCCATTCAGCCAAGGGCAGCACGTCTGGGGTGGATTTCTCTCCCCTGCCATTGTTCTTACCTTCCAGTTCCAGCCCATGTGGCTCGCACCGCTCTACTCAAGGTAAGTCTTGCACTTGGCCAAAGGGGGCTGGCAGATGGGTAGGGTAATGTGGGTGGCGCAGCCTCATGGTCTTGTGCTGGCTGGATTAATTGCTTCAGTGGCCCGTATTCGGCCCAGGGGGCATAGTTCAAGGATTCATGATTTAGTGCAATATAAAAAATGCCAGATTTTTCTGCAGACCACCAAAATTTTCTCACGCATCACCAGTGGTCCACAGACCACCGGTTGGCAACTGCTGCTCCAAAGCACTTGAGGGCAGAACAAAAAGTAATCAAGGGATATTTAACAAGGAGAGATCCAACTAGAACTAGATAAATTTCCTGACAATTAGAACAACTAGAATAATTAACCAGTGGAATGTCTTAACAGAATAAGAGAATAGCAGAGTTGGAAGGGACCTTGGAGGTTTTTAGTCCAACACCCTATTCAGGCAGGAAACTCTATACCATTTCAGACAAATGGTTGTCCAATCTGTTCTTAAAAACTTCCAGTGTTGAAGCATCCACAACTTCTGGAGGCTTGCCTCAAGAGCTTGTGGGTCCTCCATCACTGGAAGTTTTTAAGAAGAAATTGGACATTTGTCCAAAATGGTATAGGGTTTCCTGCCTGAGCAGGAGGCTGGTGTAGAAGACATTCCAAGATATATTCCAGTTTTTTTATTCTTATTCTATATAGCATTCAGTGTAATGGGGTTAAGAATGCTTAATTTCATCATATTTTACAGATAATGCTCATAAACACATGAAATTACATTTTTGATGACCAACATTAACTATATAATTTTATAAATCAAGCAATCATTTCAAATCTGAAGTACACCTGATTACATGAGTTATGGTTGTTTTAATCAAATGATATTTGTTTTCAGTTTATCAGTCTACTGTAGCTGTCCTCTGCTATGGAGTTTACTTCTATGACTGAGATAATCAATCCCTTTTTTCAGTTTCTATTACAAGCTGTTCCCTGTCTCCTCTTACTTTATCAATCTATTTGATTCACTGACTTTCTTTTATCTTCCAACTCTGCTCTTCCACTTTCTTCTTTTGCCTTCTTTGCTCTTCTTTCAATTCCTCTTCTTATATCTTTTCTACCTTGCCAAGCTCCGACAATCTTTTCTAAAAAGTTCATTCTTTTCCCTCCATGCTTGCTCTTCCTGTTTTTCCCAATTACATTTCAAAACCAGTAAAATGGGTGCTGTTTCTTTCAGTTCCAAACATTGTTCATACTATTAAGGGTTACTGGAAACAATAATTCAACAATATCTAGAACAGGTCATCCTTAACCCTGTCACAGGAGCAGGCATATACCCAATAAAAACAGTTGTGGAGAAAACTGAATTTTTTTCTTCAAAACATTTTGCATAACCCACCAAATTTTTATCCAAAAAGCCTTCACTTTCTTACAAGTCCACCACATATGGTAATATGTGGCATCTAAGCAATCACATCTCCAGCATTTTGGTTGAACATTAGGATACATACACGATAATTTCTTAGGATCTAAATGCCACCTATAAAACATTTTATAAAAGTTTTCCCTCAAGTTCTGCGACTGTGTGAATTTAACATTCTGAACCCATATTTTTTCCCATGTTTCCAACATCACTGGTTCTACAAAATTTTGTGCCCACTTTATCATACAATCTTTAACCAGTTCAGTTTCTGAATCCCTTTCTAACAAAACATTATAAACCCTTTTAATATGCATTGGACCTTTCTCTTTTATATGTCTAACCAATTCTTCTTCATGCATCATTATACCAGTTTTTTGGTCCTCTTTCCATCTCAATTGAAGTTGATTATACTGTAACCAAGTTAAATTAATCCCTTCTTCCAACAGCGTTTCTAATGTCTTCAGTTGCCATCTGCCCACATCTCTAAAAAGGACTTCTTTATATAAAAACCCCCCGAGTGACATTATATTTGTATTCCATATGATATGACCAAGATCCAGCCATAACGGTATTTTATAATCCCATTTGAATCGGTGCTTCCTCCAAACTCTCATCAAAGAATTTCTAAGTATGTGGCTTTTAAATACTTTATCCACTTTGTTCTCATAAAATAAGTATGCATGCCAACCAAGTTCAAGATCATAACTTTCTATATTCAATATTCCAGTCTTTTTTTTTCCAAACCAGTCACTTGCTTGCGTCAAGGCTGCTGCTTCATGGTATAATTGTAGGTTTGGAAGTTTAAGGCCTCCCCTTTCTGGAACATCTTGCATAATTTTCAGCTTAACTCTCGGCTTTTTCTCATTCCATACAAACTTATTCACTCCACTTTGCCATTCTCTCAGTTGTTTGTCACTTTTAAGCACCGGAATCATTTGAAACAAAAAAAGAATTTGAATTTGAAATACTTAAAAAACTTCCCAGGTACATTAGTTCAATAACCCAAAAGAATAAATAGTCAGCAATAAGTATAATGAAGTCAAGGTTTTTTTTAAAAGTTGACTTCAAATCAAAGTTGATATTTTCTTGGCAGCAGTATGAGAGTGATTTCCCATTACTTTCTGGAATATTTTTCAACTCCCAATCTAGTCTACATTTATTATTGATTTCAGGTAGGTGTTTAGTAGCATTCATAATTATATTTAGCTTTCCTATTTATTACCTTTTAAGTTTTCCTTCATATAGTTATAAACTGCTAATTATTCATGAGAAGACATGAATAGACCAGTTTTATCTAGTAGTTAAGGCACCAGGCTAGAAACTGGGGACAGTGAGTTCTAGTCCCAAAGTGATGCACCACAGTAACCCAGCAGGTTCCCAGGAAGAAGGGAGCATATTCCAAGTAGGGTGTGAGGCCAAAAAAAGCACAGTCCAGAGCTGGATCATGGGAAGGAAAAGAGATTGAGGATAAACACTCCCTAGAATCTCCCAGACTATATCTGTGAAATGTTGGATCTAGCCCAATAACTCAAAGACAAATTTCAATCCTTTTCTGTATCTTTATTGTAGGCTTAGTGGTACTGAAGGTCACTGACCTTGTACCTTTCTCTTTCAGGTATACATCTGGATCAGTTGGTAGACCTCGTGGTTGGAACTATTATACCCAGGAGGAGGGGCTAGGAGGTAAGGAGTGGTTACAGGGGTTATGGGATATGTGGTCAGTTAACCCTCGCAGGGCCGGGTGGCCAGGGAGATGTTGCTGTTAGACATTTACCATGACAAAACCCCCTCTAAATGTCTAACTGGGTACCTGGTGGAGTGGTTATATACATACAGAGAATATACATGCACAAGTACGGATCACATGTAAACACACATTTTTGACATGAGGTACGCATGCTGTTTATGTGGCAGGGGTTTAGTGAGAATATCTGCTGTTTGCTCCTCTGTGTCACAGTGTACTGCCTTAATGAAGCCTATCTCTGAAAACTGCCTGACGTGTTTGCACTTAATATCAATGTGCCTAGATCGTTGACCTACAGCATCGACCCTTGAGATTTCTATTGCTGCTTTGTTGTCTTCGTGGATGACTATTGGGTATAAGGGTTCAGCCCAAATACTGCAGAGCAGGTCATCGAACCACACTAAGTTGTTTGCGGCCTTGGATAGACAAACGAATTCTGCTTCCGTGGTTGATGTGGCTACCAGTTTTTGTTTTCCAGTGTACCAACGGATGGGACAATTGTTGAGTAGCAGCACGTAGCCGGAGGTGCTTTTTCTGCTTTTTATGTCCCCGGCCCAATCAGCGTCAGCGTAGCAGGTTAGTTTTGGTTTCTCGGATATTTCTGGCTCTAGGCAGACTTGGGCATCCGCGCTGAATTTTAGGTATCTAAGCAGTCTTTTGATGGCATTCCAGTGTGATACTGTGGGTTTGCTTACATGTCTGGACAGCAGATTAACGGCTAAGGCGATGTCAGGCCTGGTCCAGTTGGATATATACAGCAGTGACCCTATCGTTGATCTATACAATTTATTGTCAGTGAAGGGTTCAGATTCCTCGTACATAGTCTTCAGGAACTCTGGCTGCATGGGAGTCTCGCTGGGTTTTGCTTCGGACATGTTGCATTTGGACAGCAACTCGATGATCTTTTCTTTCTGGGAGAGGCGAAAACCTTTGTCGGTTTTCATCACTTGGACCCCTAGGTATTTATCGATCTTTCCAAGTGACTTTAGGGAGAAGTGGCTACCCAGCTCAGTGGCGAACTTGTCACATCTGTCCTTGTGTTTGCTGATGTACAAGATGTCATCCACGTAAACGAGCATGCCTTCAAATGTGTTGTTTTCTCTCTTCGTGAAGAAGCATTTGTCGGCTGAAGTGGCTTCGAAACCCATGGATCTGAGGGCCTTGGCTAGGCAATCATACCACCTTTTGCCCGACTGCTTGAGTCTGTACAGGCTTTTGTTCAGCAGCCAGGTCTGGTTCTCGCCCTCGTTGTACCCAGGCGGTGCTTTGACATATATCTCTTTGTCCAGTTCGGCGTGCAGGTATGCTGTTTGTATGTCAAATTGGAAGACTTCCAAGTCTAGAATGGTGGCCACCACCAGGGCACTTTTGACACTCTCCGCCCTGATGGTAGGCGAGTAGGTGTCTGTATAGTCTTCAGGGTATCTTTGGGCGAAACCCTGTGCGACCAGTCTTGCTTTGTACAGGACCTTGTTGTCTTCTAATGTCTTAACTCTGAACACCCATTTGGTTCCTATCGGCCTTTTGTCCTCTGGAATTTGGGCAGGTGAGTATACTTGGAGGTTCCTTAGGCTCTCCATCTCTTTCTCCATGGCAGACATCCATTTTTCCTTCTCTTCCTGGGGAAGCCTGAGGATGTCTTCATATGAGCTGGGTGTGAAATGGGTGTTGTGGATGGCCATGACGTAGTCCTCCAGCTTCTTTGGTAGCTTGTTTCTGTTTCCTCTGACTGGCCTGCTGGGGGTTGGTTTGGTTTCCTGCATGTTGTCCACCTCTTTGTTTGTCAGGTCATCTATCTTCAGGGAGGGGTGCCCTTCTTTCCACTCTCTGACGCTCGCTTTGCGATTGTTGGCTTTATGCTCTCTGACCTCCTCTTCCCCCTGGCCATGTTCGAATGCAACCCTATTGGTGGGGATGTCGTTGGAGTGTATCCTTGACCAGTTTGCGTTTTTGTGGAAACTGGCAGACCTGGAAATGACAAAGTGGTTGTTGTTGTCGACAAATCTGTAGCCCTTTGTGCCTGGTTCGTAACCCACGAATCTCAGTCTTTTTGATAATTTTTCCCCTTTCTTTCTTAGTTGCCTTATTTTCATATTGTGTTGCATATCTACTCTTTTGTGGAATTCTTTAAACCTTTGGAACACTTCGTTTTTGTGTCTGAGGGAGTAGACATACCCGTATCTGGTGTAGTCATCCACAATCGTGAGGAAGAATCGCTTCCTATGCCCCACAGATGGTTTCAATGGCCCTACCAAGTCCATATGCACTAATTGGAAGGGGGACTCTGTGGTTCGTTTTGATCCCCTGGGGATGTCCTTAACCTTGATCTTTGAACGCTTACAGATTGAACACTCCAGATAGTTTTCGCAGTTCTTTACTTTGAGACCTTCGGTACATTCCGTCATTCTCTTTACAATGGGGAAACTTATGTGCCCCAGCCTCCTGTGGAGGAGGTGGGCGCAGTTATCATGCAATGGCTTCCTGATAGATACAGGCTTGTTGGCATTTTCATTGCAACTTCCTGCCTCTTGCTGTACCCCCTCTATTTCTGGACACTTATCTATTTCGTGGTTCGTGTTGGTGTCAATGCTTTCTTTCTCCCTTGCGTTGGGTGTGAAGTAAGAAAGTCCCTCATGTATGGTTACCTTTCCTATCTCTTTCCCATGCTTGATCAAGTGGGCCTTTCCATCCTTGAACTTTATTTCTATGTTTGTGTCCCGTGTCAGTTTAGTGATGGCTAGTACGTTGTGGGGTATCCCTGGTACATACAGTACCCCTTTTAAATCCCCTATCTGTGTGATGTGTATGTTTCCCTTCCCTACTACTTTGACCTTGTTTTGGTTCACTACCTTTATTTCTGAGTCTATTTCTGTGAGTGAGTCCAGAAGCTCTGGGTTACAAGTAGTGTGGTTTGTGGCCCCTGAGTCCAGGAGCCATGTGTTCCTCTCTACCTTATGTTTATCAGTTGGGTCATCTTGCCTGATCCCATACATAGAGCCTGAGTTACTGTCTCTGGAGTTGTCTCTGCGTTCGTGGTGCTTCCTGGGGTTGGGTGACCACCCTCGCCCCCTTTCATTTGAGTACCTGCATTCAGGTGACCTCCCCCCTCTGCTGTTGTGGTGTTCCCTATACCTATGGTTCCTGGGTCAATCTCTGTTTAAGTGGTTCCTTGATCCACAAGAGTAACATTCTGAGGTGCCCCTGGCCCTATCTTGGAAATCCACCCTTTTTGTGGGCCTAGGATCCCTCCTGGACAATTGGCGGTCCCTCCTCAGATTGTCCTCTGCAATGAGCTGATTGGTTAGTGTGCCTAGTGTTAGGTATTGCAAGTTGAGGCTATTTAGTTGGGTTATGAAGTTGTCCCAACTGCTATCAAGAGAGTTTATGATTATGCTTATCATGCTCTCTTCAGTGATGATTTCCCCCCTCTGCATGAGCTCTGCCTTTGTAGCATTCATCTTTAAAATGTGCCCACTCATGGGGACTCCCGCCTTGTGTTTGGTGGAATGAAACTCCCTAGATATTCTAGTGGTTGTGTCTCTACTCTGACTGTAAAACAGGTTACATAGTTTTTGCATAACATCATAAACAGTCAGATTGTCTTCAATAGATGGATACATAGCAGATGGAATGGAGGTTAACATGATACAAAATGCCCTGTGATGAATACAGTCAATTTCCAGTGACCAGGGCTTTGGGGAGGTCTGTTAGCTAGGAACAGTGCATTCTCTCTCATGAGAGCAATCCTTAATTGCTGACTCCATTCTATAATATTGCCCCCATCTAACTGTAATTTTGGCAAATTGGCATAATTTGCCCCAGAAATGTTAGTAAGGTTACTTACTGGGGGGAGCTGTTCATGGTCCATACTGTGATTGAACTCACAATAAGGCTTTGGGATGTCTGTGGCCATTCTGTACTTGCTTGGATCTATGTAGCTTGCTTCTCTTGTTACAGGCAGGTACTGGGCATGCCCGAAGCTCATTCCGCGCTGGAGTCCATCGGGTGAGGTTCCTGCTGCTGGAGCTCCCAGGCCTAGGCCTAGGCCTGTCGGTGGGAGGCTGGAGGTTCCTCCTGAAGGTGGACACCACTGCTGCTTTTCTGCCTCGGTGGTCTTTGGGGCCTCAATCA
Source organism: Arizona elegans (assembly GCA_022577455.1). NCBI lineage: Eukaryota > Metazoa > Chordata > Lepidosauria > Squamata > Colubridae > Arizona > Arizona elegans. The sequence continues at coordinate 36,663,920 of JAKOOJ010000007.1, read as the reverse complement.
CTGCTTCTTGTTGCTCAAAGAGGCTTTGAAGATCCGCGATGAGGTTTTCTTTGTCGCTGCTTGCCTCCATCAGTGTCAGGATGGAGAGTTTGAATTTATTCATTTTTTGTGCTGGGTCCCCGGCAAAGAAGGGAAGAAGGTGAGGAGGCGACGCAGTCATATGTTGAGGACTTCCTCGGGTCAGCGGCGCGGCAGCAGCGGAGGTCGTAGGTTGAGGATTCCCTGCACCCAGCGGCTCGGCGGTGATGGCGGTGGCGGATCCTCCCTCGTGGTCGCTGGTCCCTGGTCGTGTGGATCGGCCTGGTTGAGGTCGTGGCGTGGGTGAGTAGCCGGTTCTTCTCTTCTCCCTTGAGTCTCACGTAGTTGGTGTTGCGGGTGGCGAGTTTGAGTCCTGCGGTCGATCCTTCCTGCAGGTGGGCGGTTTCTGGCGCCGGTTGTTGGTGTGTGCGGTGTCTCTGGTTGGCTGTGACCCGGTCGCCTGGTCGTCGTTGGTTGTCCTGGCCTTCTTGTGTCTTCCAGGATTTTTCTTTGGTTTTTTGAGTGCTGCAGGGGGCTCGAAAGCGGAGCCAAGGGCAGCGGTGATGGTCTCGATTGCCTTCTGCAATTCGAGATCGGTAGGTGATTTTTTCTTAGTGATTGTAGTTTCTTCGTGGTCACTTTCAGAGTTGGGTTCTTCATGGTCGCTTTCTGTGTCCCCCTCGTCTGTTTTGGGGTTCGGGCATTTTTGCGCCAAGGGATTCAAATCCTGGCTTCCCATTGGCTGGTGCTCATCCCAAGATGGCCACCAGGAAGAGGGCATGAAAATGGATTCGGCCAGCTCGGGATCATCGGGTTGGGGTGGCCTACCCTTTTCTGCTTGCTTTTCTCCCTCGGTGGTCTTTGGAGCCTCAATCGCTGCTTCTTGTTGCTCGAAGAGGCCTTGAAGGTCTGCGATGAGGTTTTTTTTGTCGCTGCTTGCCTCCATCAGTTTCAGGATGGAGAGTTTGAATTTATTCATTTTTTGTGCTGTTTCTCCTTCCAGGGCGGTGATCTCTTTGGATGGCCCCTCTTCATCTGATTGTGAGTCCAGGCTGGAGTCCTGCTCGCTCCCAGCTTCTGTCTCTTCCATGGTTGTGGCCTTGGTTGCAAGCTTCTCAGCCATCTTCTTGGTGAGAGCTCTGGTCTGTACTCTGTTTGCTTCTTCAGGGTAGATGTTGGGTTCAGTCATCATCTGGAGTTATGGGCAACCATCCTCTGCTACCATATTGTGAAATGTTGGATCTAGCCCAATAACTCAAAGACAAATTTCAATCCTTTTCTGTATCTTTATTGTAGGCTTAGTGGTACTGAAGGTCACTGACCTTGTACCTTTCTCTTTCAGGTATACATCTGGATCAGTTGGTGGACCTCGTGGTTGGAGCTATTATACCCAGGAGGAGGGGCTAGGAGGTAAGGAGTGGTTCAGGGGTTATGGGATATGTGGTCAGTTAACCCTCGCAGGGCTGGGTGGCCAAGGAGATGTTGCTGTTAGACATTTACCATGACAATATCCATTAGATTAGAGTAGTATGTCAACTCTGAAGTGAACCTGTCTGAAGCCATCTTTTCCTGCCTCATATTTGTTATGAACTTTGAAAGGGGCTTACTACCAGGGGCATTGGCCTCTGGCTTGGGTGCCACCACAACCTACTCATCCTCCTCATCCCTGCCCGGCTGCCCCTCCCCCAATGAAAGCCACCTTGGACAGGGACCCAGAGAAATTTGCATTCTTCCTGAACCAGGTGTGGGCTGATATGGATGACCATGCGGCAGACTACCCCAGTGACCAAGCAATTGTCTATACAGTGATTGTGAATTTGGAGGGGGAGGCAGTGGAATGGGTGACACAGCTGCATGATGAGGATGTGCCAGAGCTGGGGAACATCAACACCTTCCTAAAAGAACTGAGAGCTATGTTCAAAGATGACTCCCAGGCCCTGCAAGCCAAAGCAGAAATCCATGAGATTAAGCAGAGGGGCCAGCCCACCAAGGAGTACATCCAAGAGTTCCTGAGAATGGCTGGGAAGCTGCAACAGTGGCCAGAGAAGCTACTGCTCCATTTCTTTAAAGAGGGCCTGGACTGTGAGCTGTTGCATGTGTGCATTTACCGAGGGGTCCCTGACTGGATCCACAAATGGTATTGGAGGGCAGTGGCAATGGACTTTTAGTTCAAGTGGTATAAAAAACACGGAGCCACGGAGCAAAAGCCAAAGGGCCAATCGGAAATCACCAGCTTGGGAGGTGATCTACCCCCGACCAAATCGCAGACTCCTCTAATGGAGCCTTGGGACCACCTATTAAGTGATTCCATTTGGCCAACAAGGCCATCAGGCAGCTGAATATTTAGCCCCAGCTCCCAGCCGAGGGGGAAATCCCCAGAGCCAGCCAAGGCAAAGAAGCCCCAACAAAAGGCGACAGAGAAAGTGAAGTTCACCCGCCAGGCCATTGAAGTCTCTTCTCCCCCAAACGAGGGAAGGAGAACTATGGCTCAGGATGCCCAGCAGCCTGCACCCTATGACAGCAATGACAAGGGTGAGGATGACCCAATGGTAAGTAAAGCCATCCGCCCCTTCGCAATTCAGTCAAAAATTGTGGTACCAAAGTCTGGGGTCCAGGGGGTTGTGGAAGCCCTAAAAGACTCAGGATGTACTCACTGCCTAATCAGCCTGCAAACTGTCCTGAAGCTAGGGATCTAGGCAAAAACCCTGACCCTACCTATAAGGTTCGAGCAAGTTGATGGATCGCTGATAGGGGGAGCCCCCATCATGGTCCTCACAGAATCAATAAGGCTAGAGATGTGGGAGATCATCCACTTTGTAGTGGCACCAAAAATGACTGAGGCAGTGATCCTGGGACTGTCCTGGCTAGACAAATGGGCTTGTAAGTGCCTGCCTCTACACCCCACTCAAGAAAGTATGAACTTTTGAGATAGTAGCATTTCTAAAGGAACCTTTTATTGAACGGAAGTGATTGCAAGACAAAAGCAAAGCAGACTCTGAGTTTCCCTCAGGCAGAACAGTTAGGATAAAGCAGTTAGAAACCCCTCCCCTCAGTCCAAAGTTGAATAAGCCAATCCACAGGTGTGAAGATGTTTGTTGAACTGGCAGTCCTGAGAACGAGATAAGAAGCGATTCCCAGGGTCATCTTCATGAGGCTTCAGGACTGAGACAAAATACATGGCCCTCCCTCCTTATTACATTCCCCAAAAGGTAAATCAAGCTTAGGGCGCCTAGGCACCAGGATGAGAGTCATAAACTAAGGCGATACAGGATGTATGGGAAACAGAAAGAAGGCAATTAGTTAATCAATGCATTCAGCCCCCCTCACCACAGGAGACAATTTTGGTGGCCCAAGATGAAAAAGGACATTGAGAGCTATGTCAAAAGCTGTGCAACATGTGCCACAACGAAGAAGTGACCAGGGAAACCCCCAGGACTGCTCCAACAAGTAACTGACCTGTCCCATCCATGGGAAGAAATCACCATGGATTTTATAACTTCCAGAGAAAGGGGGAAATACAGTAATTTGGACAGTGATCAATCTCTTCTCCAAGCAAGCCCATTTTGTAGCCTGTCACAGTCTCCCGTCAGCCCACAAGCTAGCCAAACTATACATAAAGCACATTTGCAGGCTGCACAAGGTTCTTAGAAGAATTATTTCAGACCAGAGGGTCCAATTCACGGCCAAATTCTGGAGGGAGTTTTTCAGGTCTATTGGGTTCCCCCAGGGGCTTAGCTCAGCTTTTTATCCGAGTACTAATGCGGCAGTGGAATGGACTAACACGATGGTAGAACAATACTTAAGATGCTATGTCAATTACCAACAAATTAATTGGGCAGATTTGCTACCTTTCACCGAGGTGGCATACAACAATGCAGTGCACAGTAGCACCAGGTTAACACCCTTCAAAATCACCACTGGCATGGAGTTCGTCCCCATGCCTGAATTCCCCAGAGAGTCACCCTTCTCCATGACCTTAGTGAATGGATGGAGTCATTGAGAAAAGCATAGGAAAACACACATACACACACACAAAAACCTTCAGGAAGCTGCAAAAACCCAAAAAGTGCAAGCTGATAAATATCGGTCCCCCCAAATGCCCTTCTGAATAGGGGACAAGGTTTATCTCTCCACCAAATATCTAAGGTTAAAGCTATCCTGTAAAAAGCTAGGGCCAAAAAACTTCTAACATTACGTATACATAGTAATTATAATGTATTCTATTATGTATCAGTATATATAATACTATTTTCCCAATTTCTACTTTCTACCTTTATTTTCTAACCTTTAATGAAGCAATTGCCATATTAAGAAGTATTCTATATCTATCTATCATCTCTTGCCCTTTTCAATATTTCAACTCTTATTGACTTTTTAATAAATCTCCCATACTCCTCTCTTGGGATCTTGTATCTCCTTACATCCCTCATATTTAGTCTAAGTATTTCATCTGCCTCAACATCTATCTCTTGCTGTTAAGTCTCTAGAGCACCCATCAGTAACTCTTTCATCACTTCTAGATCTTTCTCTTTATCCTCTTCTACATTTTGACCTCTCAAAGAGTAATCTATCTCTTGCATTTTAGGAATTTTACTATACTGAGTTTTCTAGTCTCACATCTGTATCATGCATCAGTATCATCATCTCTCTATGATTTCTTGCCATAGTTTCTTGAATACATTGAAGTATCAATAGTGTTTCTTTTTGAAATGTATTTGTTTTTTCCTGTTGAAACATTTTGCATTAATTTAATGAGCTAAAAATTACTCAATAATCTACCAAAATCCCAATGTCCCAATTGTCAAAAAACACCAAAAAAGCAAATATTAGTCAAATTTGCTCAGTCCTGGAACTATTACTCAAAAATCATAATTTTTATAGTACTCAAAGTCTTCCAATTTGCTCCCTCTAATTTATCCAAATTTATAATTCTTGTTTAATTTTTCTTCTTTTGCCTCATAGAATGTTCTATCAGATAATTGATAATCCAGATTGGCCCACCAAAGTTTCCCAAATTTCATTAATCCACAGTTAAGTGTTCAGTTTCAAGGGTAATTCTTGTTAATTATAGTCCACATTGCCTTAAAAATCTTCAAAAGGCTCACCAGTTACTCCCAAGCAGCCAGAAAGCAAGAAAATATGGAACAACAACAAAAAAAAGGCCTTCCAGGTGTTCTTTGCCTTTCACTGTTTTCTTTTTTCTTCTGCTTTGTTTCCCTTGTGTTTTCAAACCTCATATTCTGTCAAGGACTTTTCCCACCATATAATAGTATAGTATCTTTTTTCACCAGTAGGTGGCATCCCAGCTATAAATTCCAGCATTAAATGAAGTGAAAGTATAACAGCTGATTGTCAAAATAACCCACACCATTTTTCTTTATACAATTTCTTCCCATAGTCAGACAATTTTATCCACAAATTAGGTCACTTTTCACAATACTACCTCTTCCAGTCCGGTCTTTCTAAAATTTAAAACTTTGTAGTCTTCTATTAAAATTTAGTTCTCTTTAGGGTCCCTAATCTGTCTCCATGTGTTAGCTCGCAACTTTCTCAATGTTTTGGAGAGTCTTTCTTTTTAAGAATTCTTTTATTTGGGTTTAAGTCTCTAAATAGAAATTGAGAATCATCTCACCCACTTCCAATCCTCTCTTCACAAACTGCTCCAGCTCATCTCTTTCTTCGGTGGCCCCAGCTTTGTTCTGGCCATAATGGCTATTCCTCTTCCTCTTTGATTGGGAGGGTGCCTAGGATTGAGCGAGAGAGTCACCACTCTCCCGCGATCAGCCAGGGATCCCGCCTTCCTTTGTCACCCCTCCAGGGTGACTTTAGCCCTTAGGGCTGCCCAACGAGGAAGGATTGACTGGGAAATTGTGGAGCTCTGCTATGCCGATTGTCTTGCCGTGACGCCAAACCGGAAGTCAAATTGTTTAGGTGCACTCTGTCTTTCCTTCATACTTCCAATATTTATCTATCTATTTATCAACTATAAGGTCATCCCATTCAAATAAGATGCCTCTGTGTGGCATGCAACAGAAAAACAAACAATGAAGACATTTTTTTTATCATGTAACAATAAACAAATACAAAATATAAAATGGTGACCAAGCACATAACAAAAACCCGTAAGAAACTGAATGAATTTTCAAATTCACTTAAGTTATTTCTCTCTTCGCCACCTTCTCCAAGGCAGAAACTACTCATTCTTTTTTCTAGATTCACTGCTTTGCTTTGGATTCTTTTCTAATGCCAGTACTTCCTCACCTTCCCAAAATCTAACTTGACTCCACTGAGGCAAACCATGAGCAGATGAGTGGCAGATTTGCCAACTATTCTACATATTAATCCTATTTCAAAGCAAATGGAAAGTGATGAGCGGGATCTTTATTTTGTAGGTCAATGGATTGTTTGGTAAGATATCCTGGTTTAGTTTACTAACTTCCAGATCTATGCACTATTCAGATTTTTTCCACTATATTAAGAGAGGAGGAGGTATGGATTGCCCAGATAAATGCATATAAAATAAAGCTCCAGGAAGAAGGAGCTAAGTACAATGTATTTTAAGAAATGTGGGATTAAACATAGGGATAAATAAACAGAGGAACACATAAACTGTTCTCATCTGATATATTATATTTCATTTCACATATAGAGAAAATAATAAGCTAGTGTGGTTCAAGGATGTATGTGAAGCAGCTATGTCCCAAAGGTGCATTTCAAAAAGCAACTGGGTTTTCTTGTTTTTTTCCTTGAAAACATTTCTCTTCTCATCCAAGAAGCTTCTTCAGTTCTCAACTGAAGAATTGAATGATTGAGAATCTTCATAGGCATGAAGCAGTTATACTATTTCATGCATGGTTTTTTAATTGCACCTTATATATCTATCCATTCCAGGATGTTCCTTTTTAATTTCAACCAAAGGAAAGCGGAGGAAGTAATATGTTTTTCAAGGTCATCTGTAGAAGGAGTCAAAATAGGCAATATGGCAGATGTAATATTGCAATCCAAATGCCATGCTTTTTGATGTCCCTGGCCTTTTTAATGGCTAATTGGAAGTTCCCATTTGAAAACCTCTCAGGCTATACCATTGCTTCATCTAGTTCATCTAGTTCAATACTGTTGAAATCATCTATTGCACTTTGCTTTGTTTAGATCTTAATATTGTTAATTGATGTTGTGCAATGCCAGGTCTGTGGCAAATAAAGCCCCTCTCATTTGTGATCTTATACAGGAGGGGGGTGCGGACCTGGCGGGTGTTTCTGAGACCTGGTTGGGGCAGGAGGGGGGTCCCCCTCGTTGAACTGTGCCCACCAGGTTTCTGTGCATTCCATCAGCCGAGGGTGCAGGGAAGGGGCGGTGGGGTGGCAGTTATCATTAAAGAAGATCTTGGTCCGAGGGAGGCCACTATTCCTCAGATAGCTGGATGTCAGTCCCTCCTTGTAAAGTGGGGCCGTGGAATTCAGATGGATCTGCTGACTGTGTACCTGGCTCCCTGCCATGTAGCAGCGGCCCTGCCCAAGATGCTCGACGTGATACCCGGGGTGGCGGTGGATACCCCCAGACTTATGGTCATGGGGGATTTTAACCTGCCATCTGTAGGTGAGACATCGGAAGCGGCTCGGGAGTTCATGGCCTCCATGACGGCTATGGACCTGACCCAGATAGTTCATGGTCCTACTCACACGGGGGACACACTCTGGACTTGATTTTTGTCTCAGGTCAGTGGCTGAATGATCTAGATATAGGGGATTTAGTCATTGAACCCTTGTCATGGTCAGATCATTCGCTCCTCTGACTGGACTTCTGTACCGCTGCCCCCCCACCGCAGGGAGGCAGAACCGGTTAGGTGGTTCCACCCCAGGTGCCTGATGGATCCAGATGCATTCCAGAGGGAGCTTGGGCCATTCCCTGAGGTTCTGGCTCATGACTCGACCGAAGACCTGGGGGCCACCTGGGATAGGGTGGCCGCCAGAGCCCTGGATTGTGTCGTGCCTTTGTGGCCTCTGACCGGTGCCGATCCCATGTGGCTCCCTGGTTCTCTGAGGAGCCGAGGGAAATGAAGCACCGGAAAAGACAGCTAGAGAGCGGTTGGAGGGCCAGCCAATTCAAATCCGACCGCCACTGGTAAGACCTACCTAGTGGCGATAAAAGCAGCAAAATTTAACTATTTTTCCACTCTTATCGCATCAGCAGATAACTGCCCAGCCACCCTGTTTAGGGTGACCCGTTCCCTGCTTCATCTGTGAGCGAGGGAAGACCCCTTACAGGGTAGAGCTGAGGACTTTGTGCAATATCTGCATGACAAAATTACTCAGATTCGGGAAGGACTGGACTCTGACTGGGTAGTTTCAGGCAGGGTGACGGAGGCAGGCCTTGAGAATGTTATCTTGGAGGAGTTTGATCCAGTGGCTCCCGAGGACGTGGACAGGAGTCTGGGCAGGCTTAGCGCGGCCACATGTTTATTGGACCCGTGTCCCTCCTGGTTGGTGCTGGCCTCCTGGGAGATTACACGAGGCTGGCTCCAGGGAATTATTAATGCTTCCCTAAAGGATTTAGCATTTAGGGAAATAATTCCCTAAAGACATTTTTATTCCAGCAAGCCGGGCTGGCCTAACTCTTTTAAATTGTTTTAATTTTTAAATTGTTTAATAATTGTTTAATATGGGGGTGTTTTTAATTGTGGGCCAAATTAATTTAAATAGGATTTTAATACTGTTTTTAAATTTTGTATTTCTTGTGTTTTATCTGTTGGCTGTTCACCACCCTGAGTCCTTCGGGAGAAGGGCAGTATATAAATATAAACAATAAAAAATAAAAATAAAAAACTATAATCTTGCCTGGGTATTTACTTTTACAGTTTTCAAATGTTTTCATATGTTTTTACCTCTGACTGGCATTAAAAATGCCTTTCTGAAATCCCTGCTCACTTCTTTGCTTTGCCAGCTTGTCACTATGGAAACTGGAATTACTGTAATAAAGGCAGATAACTGGGAAAGGTAGCTCCTGAAACATCTGAAGAACACCAAGTATGGGAAGATTGATCTGTGCTAATTTCAGAGGCTCTGTAAGGTTTAGGATAAAAAGCTTGCCCAATCTAGGGTAGAATTGGCAGGGGTTTCAACCTAGAGCCAACCTGAAATCAGATGTTTTGTGTTGTGTAGGGTGAATCCCAGAGCACTGCTGCATATGGATAAAGGAGAGGGACTTGGGGCCTTGCACTCGTCAGTTGCCACTACCATAAAATAAGCAAGGTGATAAAAGGCTCCATTATCAGTTGATATTATAACACCAAAAGTAGAGGTTCTGCTGGAATCATTTTAGAAATTGTGTCAAACGATTTGCATAATTAACAGGGAGAAATGATTCCAGAAACTTCTAATATAAATTGCTTCACATGACATTTTAAAAAGTCTGCATTTTAATATCTTTTTTTTTTAAAGTTTATCTCCTTAATTGGAAGGATAACTACAAAACTCATTTACTGCAAAATCTCTCCCAGGAACTTAAACAATGCATAATAGTCCTTCTATCTCAATCTTTTAAATACCAATAGATGGTATATTTGTAAGATAATTCACAGTTATATCCTCAAATGTTGTAACCCTCCTGCTGTGTGACACGTTGACTTCTTTCAAATCCAATAAGGTTTTCTCAGATAAATAAATCATCTTATAAATTATAAATTTTGCCATCAAAACTGATAAAACTGATTAGCAGTTTTAATGCTCCCTATGGTTGGTATATTTTTAAAGAGTGCAAAGAGTATTTAAAACAATAGAGCAGCTTCGTATCTAATCCTGGGCATAAATCAATTTCTTATCATTATCCACAATTCTTCAGACAGTTTCTCTTCATGAGGAGACAGTAGGGGAGTGGTTTTCTGCTGGTATGACTGCCAGGAAACAATGGGAATAGCCTTCTTGCTTATGATCATGGCAGAGTCTTTTAAAGGACACTAAGTTTGCAAACCTTATTTTGTTATCACATTTGGAAATTGCCTATTAACTATTCCAAATTTATTAAGAAACATTTAGAATGACAGGTTTGAAAAGTCTTCATTGAATGAATTTTATTTTCAACTCAGAACAAAAGAAAAATTAATTACAAACAAAAGAATATAAATAATTTGAAATAAAAAATTAAAAAAATTGATCTAGGAAAGTTATAAATGGATTAAAGATCCAGATAAATTTGAAAATTGACTTTTACTATAAGACTTTTTCAATTAACTATAAAAATAAATAAGTTCATGGTGTTGTGGATTTAATAAAACAAACACAACTTTTGGATTAATCAGAGACAATTTATATATTGCGCAATAGGTTCAAGGCTCTGTACATGAAGCGTTGAACAAAGACAGAAATTAGGTACAATGGTTTTATACCCTTCTAGACAAAGGATTCTGTTAACTCAGCAATTCATATGGTCATATACATTTGTCATTTTTAATTGACATTTCTGACATACTGAGTTTCTTTGCAAAACAGTTATAATTCTTTTTGTAGATTACTGAAGCATAGACTCAAATCATCTTCTGACGATAGACAACTTTTAACTCATGTGGATCCCCTTGACCTAACCAACCTTTAAGCTGTATGTCATTAGAATGTTCCTTTCTTCTGACAACTTAGAGGCCTCCTAGAGGAACCAAAAGGATTTTGGCTGAGTTTGTACTTTTTCCAACCGGATGCATTGCTTTTTAGAATAGAGTGAATAGAAAGTTATCCAGTGGTCATCTATCAGAGCCCGCTTCATTTACATTAATGGAAAACAGACTTATTGTGGTTATCCTGGTAATTGCATGTCATACAAATATAAATGATTTTTTAAAAAAACTGGACACTAGAAAGGACTAAATATTTCAGTAGAAGGGAAAAATACATGACGTCATTTAACACTGGAACTTACAGAATGATACAAAACATTATAATATCAGAAATATTAACAATGTTTGAAGAATAGAGCCAGAAATAACTACAATATCAGCACTATCAGTAATGATATCTGCTCATTTTGATGACCCCACCAAAACTGGCAGGGCAAGCAAGCAAGAACAGGCAGCAAACCTCATACCCACTCACACTGATTATGCTACCTACTTGGGTAATGAAATATCTGCAAGTAAAACAACCAAGCTCAAAGAGCACCAAGAACTCCACAACCTAAATATACTTTTCCATATTTATGTGTGTATGTGTGTTATTTTAATATTTATTAAATATTATTAATATTTTAATATCTCCAAATGATATTAAATGTAACTTCAATATAACCACGGTTACCAAAGAAACAGAATAAAATTGGGTATTTTTTTCTGACAATAATGTTTTCAGATTGTTGAAAGAATCACTTAAAACTAAAGTAAATTGTAGTGCAGGGGTGTAAAACTCGTGGGCCGGATGAAGCACAAACTGGCCACCCCCACCCCCAGTTTAGCGAAGGGGGGAAAGTTGTGATACATCATGCGAAGACAGCATGACGCCACAAGTTTGACACCCCTGTTATAGAGGAATAAATGGTACAGTAGCTACATCAATACTGTCTGAAAATGCAGCTTAGAACATGTACAAAATAGGATACAAAATTACCTAAAGGAGCATATTGCAGTGCAAATTATTGATATGAGTTTAGACATAATTATTATAACTTAATCAGAAATCTATGGCAAGACTATGGCAAAAACATTTATCTTAAAGTGCTATATATATTATAGTGGATAACTTCAAGATCTCTGTTATCTTTTTTGTATAAGATTCTTTAAATATGGCAGATTTATGATGATGAAAAGATAGTCGGGAGTCTGGTAGCACCTTTTCTAGCTAACAAATTTTATTAAAAATCACATGCTTTTTTCCTTTTGTTCTATTAAAATGTATATGCTATGCAGCTCATTTCATCAGCTCATTTCTAGATGGCATCTAGAGTGGCTAGACTGAAGGGAATTTAAGGGATAAAGTAAAACTGAAGTAAAACTTAAAGGACAAAAGAGGGGAAGACAGGTTGGTTATGTAGATTAGAGGTTACATGCGAAAAGTATTACTAGTACTTTATCAATTAACAATTGTATGTGCTAAAAAAATCATGAGGAAGGGAATTGGACGGAATTGAGATTTAAAATCTTCCTTTAATCCCTTCTATAAACTATGCTACTATGGTAATTATGATAAAAGAAAAGCACTAATAAGGCATGTACTGTAGGCCTATGGACAAGTGTTTGGGAAATATTCATATATAAAAGATTGGAAGAACATCAAACCTTCCATCATTCTCATGCTAGGATAAATTGATCTTAATTATTTAATTTATTTCAGTAAATACTGCTTTGCATCACTTTGGAGATCAGCAGCCAACTCTAACCATCAGCACACATGCACGGCAAGCCAAAATTCTCAAAGATTGCTTCAGTCAGAAAATATCCATATATGGTTGGAAAGACATGCTAAGACTAACAACAACAATATATGAGGTTTAAGACCACAATAAAGACAAAGGGAACAAAATGATAAATCAATAAATATGGTGGCTTCCCAGAATAATAAGTGAGCTTTTGCCTTATTTTGGGAATTTTAATATTTTTTCCAATTTGCCTCTTCCTTATTTCAGTGTAGGAAAAATTGAGCCATGTCCTTGTCAACTCTTGGATTAATTATTATAACACTGTCTTCTTGAGACTGCCTTGAACAGCTTTCAAATGTTACAGTATGTTCTAAATGTAACAGATTGTGTTTGTGTGTGTGTGTGTGTGTGTGTGTGTGTGTGTGTGCGCGCGCGCACGCGCATGTGTGTGTGTGTGTGTGTGTGTGTGTGTGTGTGTGTGTAAATAAAATAACCCAGCTGCATTGGATGCCAATTCCCTTGTGGGGGGGAGGGAATTGCTGTTTATGACCTCTAAAGCTCTAAACCGCTTCAATCTAAAAGTCAATTTGTTTCCCATCTGGATCTGTCCCGCTTATAATAGATTCTGCCCCACTAAAACCAGATTAGCATTCAGAAGAAAGTAGACTATCTTGGTGTCCCACTTTACATATTTAGTTGCTGTTTCTGTGGGTGTTTTTAAATTATTTACAGTATGTCTAGCTTCAGTTTTGAGATGGATGAATTCATTTTTCCCTTTGACGTTTGTTGACTTTATTCAGATGATCTTTAAATAACTCTTCTGATGGATGTTTTAAATTTATATATTCTATTTTTTTTAAAAAAAATCTTAATGGTAGTTCTGGTGTTGGAGTGCTTCTTATATTACAAGGTTTACATGAACATACAGAGGAAGGCAGAAATGGAATAACAACCAACTGGCATTAGAGCAATGATAGTAACAAAGGGGAAGGGGAGAGGGAAAGGATATAGAAATGGTATAAGAAACAGCCAGCAGCAGTATGGAAGACAAGCAGTTTAGGCTCTATGAACTTTCAGTAAGGTTGCCATGAAAATTTATCCAACTTTTCATACCATATTGTTGACTGGCCTTGCTATTACTTTAATATAGATATATTTATAGGATCTAAGTTAATTTTTTTAAAAAAATTAAAACACTGTGGCATTATATGCAGATTGGAGAAATTAATATATATTAATCTCTTATATTGCTATATAGCAGTATAAAAGATAATTGGTTTACATTGCAGATCATGTAAACTTGGGAAACTTGATTTGTATGAGATTTTCATATTAAAATACGAATGAAACCAATTTTCTATCCCTTTCTAATCAGCGGTGATTCTCAAGCAAAAATTGAAATTGCTTAACACATTGTAAACTGCCCTGAGTCTCCGGAGAAGGGCGGCATATAAATCAAATCTAAAAAAAAAATCATTTTGCCTGCATATTTATTTGTTTACATAAAAAGTTTAGATGTCTAAGCCCACCCTTATTTTAAATTACACATGCCATGTTTCAGTACTGCTCTTCTCCAGGCAGTTAACAAGAAAATACTATATTCCCAAAATCAAATATCAGATTATTTTAAAAAATAGGTACATAAAAGCAAATCTGCTAAAACAGAAAAGTACAATTTTTAGAGAAAGGAAAAAAAACCTTAGAATTTTAAAGCCATCTAATATATTAATATTAAAAATCACCCTCCATCAAAAAGTTTATAAAGATGTCATCACATTAATGTCTCTGGGTAAGAGTATTCCAAAGACAGGACACCACATCTAAACTAAGGTGACCAGATTTTAACATTGGTAAAGCGGGACACCCACCATTTTGTGGGTGTGGCTTGGAGGTCATGTGACTGGGTGGGCGTGGCTAGCTGGTCATGTGACCAGGTGATCATGGCTATGTGTATAGAAAAAAGTCATTTCTGACAGGTCCTCGCACTTTTGACTGGTCCTCACACTTATGACTATCCTCACATTTATGGCCATGCAGCATTCTTAACAACCATGTCACTCATTTCACAACTGCTTCTCTTCACCATGGTGATAAGATAGGGCAAAAAACGTAAAATGTGAGGACAGTCGTAAGTTTGAAGACTGGTCTAAAGTGTGAGGACCAGTCAAAAATAACTTTTTCAGCCCTCTGAGTGGTCCAAATGCACAAAAGGACTAACCAGAGGGCTGAAAAAAGTCATTTCTGACAGGTCCTCGCACTTTTGACTGGTCCTCATACTTATGACCATCCTCAGATTTATGCCTGTGTAGCATTCTTAACAACCATGTCACTCATTTCACAACTGCTTCTCTTCACCATGATGACAAGATAGGGCAAAAATGCAAAATGTGAGGACAGTTGTAAGTTCGAGGACTGGTCAAAAGTGTGAGGACCAAACCAGTCAAAAATAACTTTTTCAGCCCTCTGAGTGGTCCATATGCATAAAAGGATACAGCAATAGAGAGGGATGAAGGAAGGGAAGGGAAATTAGAGTAGGAGTGAGGGTAAGATAGGGAGGAAGAGAGGAGGAGAAGGAGAAAGGAAGAGGAAGTAGGGAGGAGAAGAGGGGGGAAGAGAAAGTAAGAAGGAAAGAAAAGAGAGGGGTGGTAGGTTTGAGGAGAAAGATTGCTGTACAAAAAAAAGATGAAAGGGAAGAAAGGCAACCCCAAACAAATATAAAGATATTAAGATAAAGAATGAATTGTTAAACTTTAAAGAATAAAAGAGAACAAGTATGAATAAATAAGCAATAATTAGAAACACACATACAAACATACAATGTATTTTCTTTGAACAGAGTATTTGGCCGGTTCACAAATTTAAACAGTGTTTAGTCATTTCAATTAAATTTACAATTTCTATATTTCCTTTTTGCCATATTTATTCCTCATCTATTTTTTTAAAAAAACCAATATTACTCTTCATCCTCATCTCTAATCTTAATCAAATTCAATTTTTCCCTTCTATTCTAATTATACCCCTTCCCATTGTCATCTATTTTTATATCCATCCTCACATTGGTTAATTATGTAATATTATAGTTGTTTAATACAAATTCAACATTTTAATATAAATCAATTAGTTATATAACTATCTTTTTTTGTATATTAATCAATATGAACATGAATATTCCAATTATTTCCATGCAATCCAATTTCTTACAAATCAATTAATTATATTTACCAATAATAATAAACCAAATAATTTCCCCCATATATTCCTCCAAACCACAACTTAACCATTTCTGCATTCAACACAACATACAATTAATAGTATCTCAATTATTACAATTCCCTAGTTAAATAGAGCTTTTTTTCTTTTGTGTTTTCAAATCTTGAACTCTCCTCAGTTGCCCTAAACTTCCCATTGTTTGCATCTACCTTTTTTGGTGAGGAAAAGGAAAAGAAATCTGCCTCTGTCTAATTTTCCAACATCACAGCCAACATCCTGCTTTACTTTCAATTTTGTTTTCAGGTTGATTTGCATAAGGAGAAAAAAAATCTGCTCCAGCAATTTAGCTCTTTGCAGCAAGCAGCTGAGCCCTGCGCAAAACAGCTGAGAGCAAATCAGCTGAGAGTGGGGAGGCAGATCTAATCAACAGGCTAATTAGCCTATGCTGAAGCTGAAAGGAGTTGTTTTTTCTTGCTGTTTGCTTGCAAGGAGGTAACTTGCAAGGTAAAGAGCCTTGGTAGTACAGTGGTCTAAGGCACCCTGTTATTAAGCTGGTTATTAAGACCAGCTGCCTGCAATTACTGCAGGTTCGAATCTCGCCAAGGCTCAAGGTTGACTCAGCCTTCCATCCTTTAGAAGGTAGGTAAATTGAGGACCCAGTTGTGGGGGCAATAAGCTGACTTTGTATAAATATACAAAAGGATGAAGGCTATTGCTGAGCACATTGTAAGCCGCCCTGAGTCTCCGGAGAAGGGCGGCATATAAATCAAATTTAAAAAAAAAAAACCTGCTGTGAGGCACTGGCCAGGGGCCACCCTCCTTGCCACTTAGTGCCCTCCTGTTGCCCCCATTGCCTCTTACCGCCCCCCTAAGGCATGGTACCACCCACTTTGGGAACCACTGGCTTAACTACTTAACTACTTAACAACCTGTTCTACCGAAGTAGAATCCCACCACTGGGTCTACCCCAGGGATGAAATCTAATTTTTTTTGCTACCGGT
This sequence comes from Arizona elegans, assembly GCA_022577455.1. Lineage (NCBI taxonomy): Eukaryota > Metazoa > Chordata > Lepidosauria > Squamata > Colubridae > Arizona > Arizona elegans. The sequence continues at coordinate 36,647,358 of JAKOOJ010000007.1, read as the reverse complement.
TCTGTGGGTGTGGCTTAATTAGTGGGCATGGCTTGGCAGTAAAGTGACTGGAAGGGCGTGGCTTGTTGGTAAGGTGGGCGTGGCCAAGTCAATGTCACTGCTTTGCTTTTTTTAACCTACAAAACACAACACAACAGAACACAACTGGCTCACCCACAATATAAAAGCAGCTGTGCTAGACCCAAAATGGCCCCTGCAACAAGTAGGAATCTCACACAGCCACAAAAAGCCCAAAAAACCAACTTTCACACTTTACACACACATAACACAATACAATACAACACAACACAAATGACTCACCCACAATGTAAAATCAGCTGTGCTAGACCCAAAATGGCCCCTGCAACAAGCAGGAACCTCACACAACCACAAAAAGCCCCCCCCCAAAAAAACAACTTTCACACTTTACACACACAAAATTCCACATACAGCTTTGTGAGATTTTGTGTGTTTGTGTAGTTAGAGTGAAACACTACAGAAATACACTAAATCTCAGAAAGCTGCACAAATATTATTTTATTTTAATTTATTTTTATTTTTATATAAAAGCAGCTAAATTTAAAACTTCCTAAATTTTAAATGGCTAGGTCTAAAAAAAAGAACAACTAAAAAAACCCAATTAACTATTTTTTTAAAGCTCCCAAAGGGGGGAAAAACTTATCCAATAGAACAGGGGTCTCCAACTTTGGCAACTTTAAGACTTGTAGATTTCAACTCCCAGAATTCCTCAGACAGCTTTGCTTTGCTGGCTTGAATGCAGGCAGGGAGATTCAGTTGCTTGCTGATGCAATGGATTGCAGGGATTACAGCAAGGTGTTGCGACCAGCAGCTAAGGCAAGGAAGCTGGGGGGGGGGGGTAGGGGAGGGATTTTTGCTACGTCAGAGCCATTTAAAAGAAAAAAAGTTTTTTTCTTTTACATGGTTCTGGCGATCCAAGATGAGTTGCCTGATTAGCAGGCAACTCAGCTGGGATCGTCAGAGTTTGGCTCGTCAGAGTCATTTAAAAGGAAAAAAAGGGTCTGATGATCACGCGGCTCAGCTGGGCATGGGGGGCGGGGGCAGGGATTTTTGCTACCGGTTCTCTGAACTGCCCGCCACCATCGCTACCTACTCACCCGAGCCGGTCTGAACTGGGAGCATTTCACCCCTTGTCTACCCATTTATTTTTGCAGACACCGGTCTACTCATTTGTTTTGTTTTAACACTGATCAGCTCTAGGGCGGCCCTTTGAAGCCCATGGCAGGAGTTTAAACAGTTTTTTCCCCTCTAGCCATCAGCTGGGACTCAGGAGGCAGCAATAGATTGGGAGTGGGGCCAAATAAAAGGAAAGAATAATGGGGTGGGGGGACGGGCGGGGGGGGAGAATCAGTTCGGTGACGTCATATCGTCACCGCTACCGGCTTGGCGGAACTGGGCAGAACCAGGAGGAACCTACCACTGAACCAGACCCTTGATCAAGGTCTATTCTCCTTCAGACAATGGTTCCACTACATTTGCATTTGTTTGACTAATATTGCATATTTTGACTGGACTGTCTGATGTAAAAATTTTGATATATATTTTAGTAAAGCTACCTATTAAATTGTCTCCAGAATTTCCATTTCCTTATATTTTGGAACAAGGTATCATTGGCTTGAAATAAAATCAATATTGTTTCAATTTACTTAAAATACGAATCCAAAGATAATGCACGAAGAATAAAGATCCATTCTTCATATTTACAATTCTGATTATTTTATTTCAGAGTTGACAAGCGAAATGGTTTTAGGAAAAGAAATAAAACACACTAAGATCTAAATATTAAGCACAAAATTTAGCTGATGATTTGTTTAATCACTTAAAAGAATGGAAAATGCATTAGAGTGTCATGAATATGTAGAACTTTGCTCCATTACTGTTATGCAAAATTATCTAGTTGTATTCATCTAGAAACATACTCCATTATATATTCAAAAGACACCTACCTGTCTCTGATAATTTTTGAAACAATGTAAAAAATGAAGACAAGCATCATAACAAACCTGAGTGCAAATGGACCATTCATTTATATCTATTAAAATGTAAGATTAATTGGACAGAAAATGGGAATTTAATAAGTCAGGTTGTGTGTGCTTTAAAAAATCTTCGAGATGGCAGCCATAATGTGCCACCCATTTTTATGTGAATATATATAAAAAACAGGCAGGACTTCATAGCCACCATCTTGATATTTTTGACAAACCTCTATGGACACCTCAGGCATTTTACCAATGTTTCACAGAGATGTACAAGCCCATAACTGTTAAGTGTGGATTGAATGAAGAGGCAGGATTCACAGATAAGACAAACAGCTTGTTTATTATAGGCTGGTACAGAAAAAAAGAGTGGTGAGCTGTCTGGCAGTTCCCTCGTTTAAAGGGAGCAGTCTGACAGCTCAGCCACTGAGATCCCTTGAATTTCCCTCCTAAAATGGGAACCAATAAAATTAAATCTCCAGTTCTCCTGCCTGTCAGGCGGACCAGAAGAAAAGCTTCGCTCCAGGTTTCCCTCTTCATTATCATATTCAACACCTCTCCCCTCTTGGAAAGAGCATTATCCAACCAGCAGCATTACTGGATGTAGTCATGCAGGTAGGTGAGAACTATAATGAATATATTAGAATATTATGAGTGTAATTCTGATAAACAGGTGGCCCTGGTCTCTGTGGATGCACAAAAAGCTTTTGACAGAGTGAGTTGGAACTTTCTCTTTGCACAGTTGAGCGAAATGGAATTCGGGGAAAGATTTACCAGGGCGATCCGGACAGTATACGCAAAACAGATAGCGAAAATACTTATTAATGGGGAGGAGTCTGAAAAAATTGATATAAGTAAAGGAACTAGACAGGAATGTCCATTATCTCCACTTTTATTTATCTTAACCCTAGAGTTATTATTGAATGAGGTCAGAAGAAATCAAGGAATTAGAGGGCTAAGAACCAGAGGGGAAGAGTTTAAGCTCCAAGCCTTTGCGGACGATTTGATATTTGTCTTGGAAGAACCTTTGGAATCGGGATCAATCTTGCTCCAGGAGTTGGAGGCTTACGGGAAAGTAGCGTGATTTAAATTAAATAAAGATAAAACCAAGATCCTAATTAAGAATATGATGAAGAATCAAAAAGTGCAGTTAGAGGAAGAACTAGGGTTCCAGATAGTTAAAAAACTAAAATACTTAGGAATTTGGCTTTCATCTAAATGCTTGACCATTAAAGAAGACAACTACCAAAAACTACTTGGTCAAACTAAAGAAATGTTGGAAGGATGGAAAAGTTTACAGTTATCATTATTAGGTAGAATTGCAGTAGTTAAGACATATATCCTGCCTAAATGGATTTTTCTCTTTCAGACAGCCTCAGTTTTATGAGATACAAAATTTTTTCATTCTTTAGATCAGTGTATACGTAGATTTGTATGGCAGAACAAAAAACCAAGGATTAAATTGAAAATGCTTCAAGAATCCCCTTCCAGGGGAGGATTTGGCCTACCTAAATGGGAGCTTTATCATCAGGCAGCTGTCTTAACTTGGTTCGGAGACTGGATTGCTTTGAGGAGGAGGAGAATCCTTAGCTTGGAAGGCCACAATTTGCAACAGGGGTGGCATTATTATCTGAGTCAGGAAAGGCCCAAAAAACATAAATACTTTATGGACCACTTAATTCGAAAGGTTTTGATGACCATATGGGATCGAATAAGAAATAAATATTATCTGATGACTCCGATTTGAGTCTTTAGAGGCGATGATACACCCGACTCTTTATAACAGAAATAAACCATTAATTTACCAAGCTCTGTTGGATCCTTCAGGCAAAGTAAAATCTCGAAATACGCTGGTGGAATTAGGCTATGAGCTAGATTGGTGGTCATACAATCAGATCCAATCTAAGACAGCTCAAGACAAAAACAAGGGAGGAATCTATAATTCCCTACAGGAACTTGATAAGATCTTGTTGGGGAAGGATGAGAAGGTATTATCCAAACTGTATCAATTCCTCTTAATGGATTGGATTGGAGATGAGGTCATCAAGGACTCAATGATTGCCTGGGGGAGAAATTTGGGATACTCGATTGAACTTGAAAAATGGGAAGAAATTTGGGGGAAAACCTTAAAATTAACAATGTCGGTTTCCTATAAGGAAAATATATACAAAATGCTGTATAGATGGCACCTGCCCCTGGCTAGATTATCGAAGATGTTCCCGGGAACCTCTCCGGTTTGTTGGAAATGCAATGCCACTATGGGAACTTACTTTCATAGTTGGTGGAACTATCCTCGAGCAAAAGAATATTGGGCTAGAATTCAAAAATGGATTTTAGAAATCATAGGATGTAGAATAGATTTGAACCCGGAAACATTTTTACTAGGCATGAAACCAGAGAACTTAAACAAATCTAATTGGTATCTTGCTCTCCACATCATCATTGCAGCCAGGATCTCGTTCGCGCAAGAATGGAAATCCAAAAATATCCCATCGGAGGCTGCCACGCACTTTAGATTCGCTAGAAAGTAGGATTTCCTACTTTATATTCCTAGTGAATATAAATCATACAGCACAGCTTATCGCTGGAAATACTGGTTCGGACAAAGAGGTAGCTTTTTTTTACTACCAGTTCACCTGAACTGGTAGCTTTTATTACTATCAGTTCACCCAAACTGGTGCAAATCAGTAGAATTTCACCCCTGGATTTAGGGTTCTCCCATTCATGTACAGGGGCAGTGGGTGGTGCCGGTCTGGACTCCCGACAAGGCATGCACATAATGACCCATTCTGTTATGTCCATGTCCATGCTCGGCCACCAAATGTAACTCCTGGCTAATGCCTTCATCCTGATGATTCCAGGGTGCCCCATGGGTAAAGTTTATTTTACCGATTTTCTTAATACCTCAGGTATTCTCTATTCCACCCACAACAGACACCCCTTTTGAACCAACAATTCATGTTGATGAGTTTGAAATGGTTTCAATTCACCCCCCACTGGCCATCGCCTCCACACCCAGTTCAAAACTTGTGACAAAGTTTTGTCCTTTGCAGAATGTTTGGATATTTTGGTTGATGTGATAGGGCCACACGCAATGTCCTCAATGAGGAGTACTGGTATGGCTGGAGCAGGTTCCTGGGTGACTTCTGGTAGTGGGCACCAGCTAAGGGTATTGGCATGGCTGAGGTTTTTGCCAGGCCGATGGATTAGCCAGTATTTGTATGCTGCTAGGAATATAGTCCATCTAGTCATTCATGGTGATAATATGTTTGGAGTGGGGCGGTCCCCCATGATGATGCCTAGAAATGGTTTGTGATCTGTAACTAATTCAAAATCCCTTCCATATAAGTGTTCATTAAACCACTTGACCCCCGCCACTGCAGCCAGCGCTTCCTTGTTCAGGAAGGTGGTTCCTTGGCCACCGTCAAGAGTTTTTGAATAAAATGCAATGGGGGCCTCAGTCCCATTTGGCATCCTGTGGCTTAGAACAGCTCCAATGCCAAATGGGGATGCATCGCAAGTCAGAATGAGGAGCAAAGTCTCATTATATTGAACCAGAACACTTTTGGAAGACAAGAGTCTTTTAACTGCTTCAAAGGCAGAAGCATCTTTTTGTCCCCAGGTCCTTTTCGCCTTCTTATCTAGCAATCGATGTAGTAGTTCAGCAACTGTCGCCGTCTGTGGCAGAAAAATGCTATAAAAGTTTAGCAGACTGAGGAATGCCTGTAATTCTGTTTGGTTCTTTAGAGTGGGGGCTTCCTTAATAGCTTTGACTTTGCTATTGGTGGGGTGTATTCCTGAGCGATCGATTAAATATCCCAGGAATTCAACTTTTGGCACTGCAATTTGGCATTTTTCTTTTTTTACTTTAAGCCGGCTTCTTGAAACCGACTCAAAACTATTCTTAGCCTCTGTATTAGTTCTTCTTTGTTATTTGTGGACATGAGGACATTGTCAAAATATGGCACTACCCCCAGAATGCCCTGTAGGAGGCATTCCATTATGCTTTGAAAAAATCCTTGTGCCATGCTCACCCCAAATTGCAGGCAGCATTTAAATGCTCCTCTATGTGTTACAATAGTCTGTGCCTCTGCAGTGTCCTCATCCACTGGCAGTTGCTGATAAGCTTGGGCTAGATCGTGTTTTGCAAAAGTTTTGCCCTTTCTCAGGGAGTGCAAAAAATGCTGTACAACGGGCATGGGATAGGCACTCTGCTATAATGCCTTATTGATAGTCTGTGCAGATGCGGATTGAGCTGTCTTTACCAGAGTGACAATGGGGGTTTCCCATTGAGCATGATTAACCAGCTCCAGAATTTCTTGGGTAATTAATTTGTCTAATTGGATACCTATTTTGGGCTGGAGAGCAAATGGGACCCTTCGCAGCTTCATTCTAATGGGGGTGACTTTGGGATCTATGTTGAACAAAATAGGGGTTCCCCTATACTTGCCTAGAGTCCTATCAAAAACATCAGCAAATTCCCCCCTTTTTTTCAATTTTTTTTAAAACAAAAACAACATAAAAACATCAACTTTCCAAACGCTTACAGACCGTATTTCGATCGGTGAAAATCATTTCGTTTTCTCAAAATTTTCAATCTCTCATTATATAACAGATATTCTTACCTCTATCAGAAAAAAAACAAGTGCTTAAACATTTTATCCAAATTTCATTTCATATATAATATTTCATCTCCATGCTTTATTATCTATCCATTGATAAAATAGTTCCCATATCAAATAATATTGTTTATCTTCCTGTTCTGTTATTTCAAATGTCAATCTACTCATTTCAGCACAGTCCAACATTTTCTTAATAATTTCTTCATCAGTCTTCATCATCTTCTTTCCTTTCCAGTTTTTTGCAAATACAACTCTAGCCGCTGTTAATATATTCACAATCAAATATTGTAATTCTTTGTTGAATGTCTCTGGTAAGATCCCTAATAAAAATATCTCTGGTTTAAGGTCAATATGTCTCTTTGTCATTTTTTCCAACCATGTGTATATCTTAGTCCAAAATCTCCTTGCTTCTATGCATGTCCACCATATATGGTAATAGGATCCTGGGGTCAGATGGCACTTCCAGCACTTCTCCGATTTGTTCTTGAACATTCTGGCTATCCTCGTCGGGGGTAAATGCCACCTGTAAAACATCTTATACAAATTCTCCTTATATGCTGCAAACATTGTAATTTTATAATTATGTGACCACAATTTTTGCCATTTCTCTAAATCAATACTATAACCAAAATTTTCTCCCCATGCTATCATTGACTCTTTAACTTGTTCTTCTTCCAATTTTGCCTCTAGCAAGTATCCATATAACTTTTTAATTACATGGTCATCAGAGCCCATCAATATCTTATCTAAGGTAGTCAAAGCATTATAAAAACCTTCTTGTTTGAGATCTTCTCGATATCTAGAAAATATTTGCATATATGAAAACCAATCCATCTTAAATCCCTGATCTTCTAAGTCTTGCTTTAATTTAAGTTCACCCTTTTCATCCAATAATTCACTATATCTAACAATTTGTTCCCTTTTGAATATCACTGGATATGAAAAAGCTTCAATTGTAGATACCCAGACTAGAATCTTCAAATAATGGTATTTTTTAATCCTCTCCCAATTCAAAAGCAACACTTCACGTATCTGATGTCTTCTAAAATACCCCTGTATTTTAATTCCTTTGTACCATAAAAAGGCATGCCACCCCATCAACAAATTATGTCCCTCCAAATTCAATAGTCTAGTATTTTTCAGTGTTACCCATTCTTTAATCCACATTAAACTAGCTGTTTGATAATATAATTCAAAGTTAGGTAAACCAAAGCCACCCACTTTAGCATCTTATAACAACTTAATTTTTATTCTTGCCTTTTTCCCTTGCCAAATGTATTTCAATATCATTTTATTCAAATCTGTAAAGAAATCCTTCTCCAACTTTATCGGAATTGTCTGAAGCAAACACAATGTTCTAGGCAAAATATTCATCTTAATAGTTGCAATTCTCCCAATTAAAAATAGTTGCAAGTTTCCCCATTTTTCCAAATCTTGTCCTATTTGTCATTTAACCTTATTATAATTATTTTCCTTAAGAGAACTACACCTTGCTGTCAATTGTATCCCCAAATATTTTACCTTATTCGTAACCTGTATATTTGAAATCTCCATCAATTCTTCTCTTTGCTTTTTCAACATATTTTTAGTCATTATCTTTGTCTTTTCTTTATTAATTTTTAGACCAGCCACTTCTCCGAACTCTCCAATTTTTTCTAGCAATTTATTTATAGATGTTAAGGGTTTTTCCATGATAAAAACCAAATCGTCTGCAAAAGCTTGTAATTTATATTCCTCTTTCCGAATTTTCATACCTTTATCTCCTTTTCTTCTCTAATATTTCTGTTTAGCACTTCCAATGTCAATATAAACAATAATGGGGACAGTGGGCATCCTTGTCTAGTGCCTTTCTCTATTTCAATATATTCAGATAATTCTCCATTTATCATTACTTTAGCCTTTTTTTTTGTTTTTGTTTTTTTGTTTGTTTGTTTTATTTGATTTATATGCCGCCCTTCTCCGGAGACTCAGAGCGGCTTACAGTGTGTTAAGCAATAGCCTTCATACTTTTGTATATTTATACAAAGTCAGCTTATTGCCCCCATAAACTGGGTCCTCAATTTACCTACCTTAGAAAGGATGGAAGGCTGAGTCAACCTTGAGCCTGGCGAGATTCGATCTTACTTTAATTGCAGACAGCTGGTGTTAAATTACAGTGCTTCTGTCTCTTGAGCTAAACCAGGCTCTTTTATTATTATTTCCCTCATCTCTTTGTTTCCAAATCTACTTTGTCCTTGATGATCAATTAATTGCGTTATTTTCCTTGATTCTCTTTCTTTTTTCAATTTATATGCTAACCATCTGCCAGGTTTATTTGCATTTTCAAAATAATTCTGTTTAGCAATTCTGTTTAGCAATTGAAAATGAATACGAATTGAAGTATTAAAACGGGCAAGAGATGATGGATAGAAAGGAATTATTATTAGTTATTTTTCTTTTTTTCTAATATAATGATGGCCTGATTAAAAACTAGAATAGAGGTAGAAATAAGAATACACACCTTTATATAAAGCAATAGTTAGACTGAAAGAATGGAGGTTGAAAGATGGTATTATTAGGTATGTTTAAATAATAGGATGATTAGTACTTGAATGGCATACTGTGACTTTGAACAACCAAATAATGAAGGACTATGTCTAAATATAAACAAGTGCATTAACACTAGGAATAGTAATGGTGGCCTGACTAGAAGTTAGAATAGAGGTAGAAATAAGAAATAGGGGGAATATTAGCAGATATAATTTTTATATAATAGAATATAAGTAATAATTAGATGGAAAGATTAGAGATAGAATAGAATAGAATAGAATAGAATAGAATAGAATAGCATAGCATAGCATAGCATAGCATAGAATAGAATAGAATAGAATAGAATAGAATAACAGAGTTGGAAGGAACCTTGAAGGTCTTCTAGTCCACCCCCCTGCTCAGGCAGGAAATCCTACACCACTTCAGACAAATGGTTATCCAACATCTTCTTAAAAAATTCCAGTTTTGGAGCATTCACAACTTCTGCAGGCAAGTTGTTCCAATTATTAATTGTTCTAACTGTCAGGAAATTTCTCCTTAGTTCTAAGTTGCTTCTCTCCTTGATTAGTTTTCACCCATTGCTTTTTGTTCTACCCTCAGGTGCTTTGAAGAATAGTTTGACTGCCTCTTCTTTGTGGTAAACCCTGAGATATTGGAACACTGCTATCATGTCTCCCCTAGTCCTTCTTTTCATTAAACTAGACATACTCAGTTCCTGGAACCATTCTTCATATGTTTTAGCCTCCAGTCCCCTAATCATCTTTGTTGCTCTTCAATGCACAACAAAGATTGTTGTGGAGAGAAGATTGAAAGATGGTACTACTATGTATGCTTAATAATATCATTGGTATTAAAATGGAACATTGAAATATTGAATAACTACTCTAAAACAATCATGTATATCAATAGTAGGATTATATAAGTTTGATTAATGTAATTATCATCATCATCATCATCATCATCATCATCATCATCATCATCATCATCGCTGTTTGTATCAAAATGAATTATACCCAGAGGCCACACTGTTCATGTATTGATATTGATGTATATTTAAAAATAATAATCCAATAAAACTTTTTTTTAAAAAAAGAACTGCTGATCCCAATCTCAGGGAGGAAAGTAAAGCTGACAGCCCTACTGCACACAGCATGCACCCACTGCCTGGTCATCCCAACCCTGGTGGGATGCCAGGGTTGGGATGCCTCAAGCAGCTTAAAAACCCTGTATCTTTCTGCCAGCTCAATGGGTCTGTGGCAGGAGGATCCCCAGCCACATTTGCCACTGAATTTTTGCAACTTCCTAAAGAGGGCCACTCTGAAACTATTGCTTTCATAGTGACCTCTAGCATGGAATGGCCCCTGGTTATGAGACTGACTTGGCTGAAAAAGTGGAACCTGAGGGTAGACTGGACCAAGGGGACTCCAGTTCCTGCAGCAGGGGGAAATCCAAAAAGGAGACTTGGGGGAGGGGGGCAAGAGGTATCTGAAGGAAGTGGCTGCTGCCTCTCAGGAGGAGTCAAAGCAGGATATCCCCCAGGAGTATCAGGACCTGGTAGATGTGTTCAGTGAATCAGGCTCAGATTAACTTCCCTCTTACCGAGCCACAGACTGTGCCATTGAGATTCTCCTGGGTGCCAAACTGCCAAAACTAAAACTCTACTCCACAATCCCCCAGGAGCTAGATGAACTGTGTGCATTCATAGATAAGAACTTGGAGTGTGGATTCATCCAACCCGCCACACCAAATGTTGCCCATCTGTTCTGAGAGAAGGATGGCTTGCTGTGCTTATGTGTTGATTATAGAAATTTGAATGCTGTGTACCCCCTCCCTCTAATGAAGGATATGCTAGCTCACCTTGTGAAGGAGAGGATTTTTTTCTAAGTTGGATCTGAGGGAGGCATATTACCAGATTCAAATCAGGGAAGGGGATATGTGGAAAACTACTTTTAATTGCCCACTGAGGTGCTTCCAGTTCAATGTCTTACCCTTTGGACTCCAAGGAGCCCTTGCAGTGTTTATGCAGCTGATAAATGAGGTGCTGCATGAACATCTGTACAAAGGTGTTCTGGTGTATCTTGATAACATATTAATCTCTACCGAAATGAAGGCTGAGCACGTAAAGCAGTGGTTCCCAAAGTGGGTGGTACTGCCCCCTGGGGGGTGATGCCTTAGGGGGGTGGTAAGAGGCAAGGGGGCAGCAGGGGGGCACTAGAGGCAAAAGGGGGCAGTAGGGGGCACTAAGTGGCAAGGAGGGTGGCCCCCACCCTTTGGCCTGTGCAGTTACCTCCTTGCAAACAAACAGCAAGAAAAAACAACAACTTTCAGCTTCAGCATAGGCTAATTAGCCTGTTGATAAGATCCGTGACTTTCAGCTGATTTGCTCTCAGCTGTTTTGCACAGGGATCTGCAGCTTGCTACAAAGAGCTAAATTGCTGGAGCAGATTTTTTTTTCTCCTTGAGCAATTCAAGCTGAAAACGAAACCAAAAGTAAAGCAGGTTGTTGGCTTTGCTGGTTGCTGCAACGTTGGAAAGGCAGATTTCTTTTTTTTTATTGAAAAAGTTTTTCAAATACAAATTTTTCCCCCTTCCCCCCCCCCACTCCCTAACCCCCCCTCCCCCTCCCTTCCCCCCATAGCTTCTGCAAGATGAAATCCAAATTAATATCACATTATATAATACTTTACCACCCTTTTACACCACCCCCTATGTGCTAAACATTTCTTTCTAACATTATTATTATGTCCCCCGCATACTATACGTTTCAAACAACATTCGGCTATGAAACTATATAATAAATCCTAATTTGGCATTTATTCTACTCATAATCCACCCCCATACGTATATCTCTTAACTCAAATCTTTTAAGTATATTAATATCTAAACATAACATCCCTTTTCCTGAACTAAGCAATCGGTAACATTACCTATCACCTTGTACCATATCAAAGCGGAAAGGCAGATTTCTTTTCTTTTTCCTCATCAAAAAAAGGTAGGTGCAAACAATGGGAAATTTAGGGCAAAAGAGGATAGTTCAAGATTTTAAAACACAAAAGAAAAAAAGCTCTATTTAACTAGGGAATTGTAATAATTGAGATACTATTGTATATTGTGTTGAAAGCAGAAATGGTTAAGTTATGGTTTGGAGGAATATATGGGGGAAAATATTTGGTTTATTACTATTGGTAAATATAATTAATTGATTTGTAAGAAATGGGATTGCATGGAAATAATTAGAATATTTATGTTCATATTGATTAATATACAAAAAAATAGTTATATAACTAATTGATTTATATTAAAATGTTGAATTTGTATTAAACAACTGTAATATTACATAATTCACCAATGTGAGGATGGATATAAAAATACATGACAATGGGAAGGGGTATAATATAGAATAGAAGGGAAAACTGAATTTTATTAATATTAGAGATGAGGATGAAAGGTATTATTGTTTTTTAAAAAAATAGATGAGGAATAAATATGGCAAAAAGGAAATATAGAAATTGTAAATTTAATTGAAATGATTAAACACTGTTTAAATTTGTGAAACAGCCAAATACTCTGTTCCAAGAAAATACATTGTATGTTTGTATGTGTGTTTCTAATTATTGCTATTTATTCATATTTGTTCACTTTTATTCTTTAAAGTTCAACAATTCATTCTTTATCTTAATATCTTTATATTTGTTTGGGGTTGCCTTTCTTCCATTTCATCTTTTTTTATTGTACAGCAATCTTTCACCTCAAACCTACCACCTCTCTCTTTTCTTTCCTTCTTACTTTCTTTCCCTCCCTCTTCTTATCCTCCCTACTTCTTCTTCCTTTCTCCTTCTCCTCTCTTCCTCCCTCTCTCCTACTCTAATTTCCCTTCCTTCCTCCCTTTCCCTTCCCTTCCTTCCTCCCTTTTCTTCCTTCTCTCTCTCTCCTTCCTTCTTCCATCTCTCTTCTCTTTCCTTTATCCCTCTCTATTGCTGTATTCATTTTCAATTTTATATTTTCCACTATGGAGTCCAGGCAACCCCGGCCTTTCTTTCATTTATCAAGTATATTTCTCAAAATTTCCCTTCATCTTTTTAATTATTAGCAGTATATTTCATCTTATTCCATTTTTTTTATTGAACCAGTATGATCATCTTTATCTTTTTTCAATCATTTCCTTTTCAATATTAGCAAGAGAAACAAGGAGCTAATATCTTTTCTCTTCCTTTTTTTGCAAGCTAACCAATTCTCTGCTTAAATGCCTCCCTTACTTTTTGAAACATCTCCCTTAGTGTCTCATATTCATCCTCAATTCTCCATATTTTCAATTTTAAAAGGCTAGGATTTTTAAGCTTATTCTTTTCATTTACATATATGGTGTGTGTGTGTGTGTGTGCTTTTCAAGGAGCCACAAGGGGAGCTAAGAGCAGAGTCATTCTGACAGTGTCTTTTAAAATTGCTTGGAAGATCCATTTTTTTCCCTAACAATAATGGTTTGTATACTTTGGAATAAAACATATATCTGGAAAAAGTATTTGCAAAACTTGGACAGAAGGAAAAGAAAGGCAGGACTGGACTCATTATCAGTAACTAGTTAGTTCATTGTTATCAGTGACTCCCACTGATTCTAAACTCATTTTAAGACTGGGATTGGTGACTACTGAAATTTAAATATTCAACATTGGTCTCAGAAATCTTTGATTTGAACTATCAAATCTCTGATTTGAACTATCAAATCTTTGATTTGAACTTTGATTTGAACTATGGCAAGAAAAATCGTAAAATGGGGCAAAACTCACTTAACCATAATAATTTCTAGATATTTTAAGTGTAGAGAATTCAAGTGTTGAGAATGACCCATTATTTCGTCTTTTTCCGCACTAGGTACCACTATTTGATTTCTTTTCATTTTATTCAAATAACAACAGAAAACCCAATACAGTTCAGTATGAATTGGCTTTCCAGTCCTTCCTTGATGCATTTTTTCACATTGGTTATCTAGTTTAAATCCCAAAGAAAAATCAATGATATATTTTTCAGACCTTTGGAGGATCACACTGTCAATTGTTCACACTGCTCAAGCAAAATTAACAGATGTGAATTAAGTTTTAGCTTAAAAATGAAGCTTTAATTCCAGAAGTCCATTCTATAAACTTGGACTTCTGGAATTAAAAGGCTCTGGATTAAATGGTACTCCAGACAAAAGATGGAGAAGAGTATCTTGCTTTTAGACATGATAATAGCTGTCTAGAAAGGTGAGTTATGAGCTATTTTGACATCATCAGAAATTTAATTTATTACCTGTTAAAAATGCAAAGACAAGGAGTACAAGGAGCAAATAAAATACCTTCATGTTGGGGTTGGTTCTGGACCAAATCTTACTTGTGGGACAGAAACCAGTTCTCAGCCCTCCTTGTGACTTCTTGAAAAGCATCCTCCCCTGAGGAGGCAGGGGAGGACTGCAGGTTGATCCCAAGGGGGTCTGGGAATGGGTGTGAATTCATCCCACAGCCCTCTCCATCCCCTCCTCTGTGAAATTGCTTTCTCCCACTCGCTGGTGGTCAGCAAATTCAAAAGGAACCCCCAGCTGAAAATCACTACTCTAGATTGGTTGATTCAGGGGATTTCTTTAGTGTTAACTAATAGTGTTAGCTATTTTTGTTACAGGGATAGATTTGTATTGGAGCAACCTGAAGGCCACCCAAAAGCTCTGCGCACCCTGTTTTTGCGAAAAACAGGCCCGTTTTTCACAAAAACGGGACATGCGGGGCAAGGCTTCAGGAGGCCAAAAACTGGCTGTATTCTGTGTATTTTACTGTTACTATCTTCCTTAGTGGGTCATGCAAACCGCTATTCCAAGCAATGCTATTTATAGGGGGGGTGGGGACAGTGGTGGGTTGCCCTGGTTCTCACCAGTTCTATAGAACCGGTAGTAAAACCAGCAGGAGGCCCCGCACACTAACCCTGACATCACCAAAACGCTTCTGCGCATGTGCAGAAGAGTGTGTGCATGCGCGAGCGAAGTGAGCACTCATGGCCCCGCTGCAAACCGGTAGTAAAGGTAAGTAGAACCCACCCCTGGGTGGGGGGCACTGAGGATGAGTTTGTAGTACCAAGGGAGTGGTGGATTGAAAAAATTTGGGAACCACTGATGTAAAGTTAGTACAGGAGGTCCTGAAAAAACTCAGGGCTGCCAAACTCTATGCCAAACTTTCAAAGTGTGAATTCAATCAGGACAGAATTTATTATCTGGGCTACCAAATCTCCCACCAAGGGATATAAATGGACCCCAAAAAAGGTGCAACAGTTCTGGAGTGGGAGGCCCCTCGAACCCAGAAACAGTTTAATTTAATTTAATTTAATATTTAAATTTATATACCGCCTGTCGAGCCCCAGCCGGGTCTCGCCACTCACGGGACTGGAGGGGAGGAGGAGGTTACCAGCTGTTCGAAAGGTCCACATGAGAGGCGGCTTGTCACACAGTCTCGGGGTGTCGCAGCACAGCACAGAGGACGGCGCGGAGCAGAGACCGAGGGTGTGACACTCTCCTATGACATCAGGGAAGCGCCAGCTTTTTCACCACCGAACTGCTGTTGGGAGGGGTTTTGCCTTTAACTGCCGGATGGTGGTTAGAGTGGGGAAATATGTATAAATAGCGCCACACAGTGGCTGCGTGTAGCACTGACTTTACACTTATGATCCAGCTTGTTCTTTTCTGCTGGCTGCGTTGCTGAAACGACCAAAAGTAAAAAGCATTGCAAATCGCTCTTTCATCTGATTCTTTTGTTGCAATCCGGGCTGGCTGGGTGACGAGCCAAGAGAAAGTCAGCGCTACCCTCTTCTTTCTAACTTTTTGACTGATGGTTTGGAGCATGGCTAAAGGGATGGTGCCAGGAGGGTTAGAGTTGGAGCTGGCGTTTGAGGCTACCGCGGAGGAGGTGCTTACAGAGGCGGAGGCACTGCAGGAGACCATAGAGCAACCAGCGGTTAGACCCAAACTACGCATACCATGTGGGGATGATGGTCGTGGGACAGATGACACGCAGGGTCAGGACCCTGGCTGCCTTGGACAGTCAACTGGTGGAGACTGGTGGCCTAGCTCTACCCTCGTAGGCCCCAAGATGCCAACCCCTCCCCCCATGGGTCCGTCTTTCTGGGGCTGGAGGGAGCCCCGTTGGACAGATTAGGAAGAGGGGGACTGGGGTTTTGCTGCTACCGGAACCGGAACCAGTACTATGGATACCCTTTGGGACCGCTTTGGGGAGGGAAGTTTCCGTGATGTCCATGCCTGGCAGCCATGGGCCACTGGGCTGGACACATCACAAAGCATGTCCTGGCTGCAGACTGGGTTGCCCAGTTCGAGTTCACGTTTTCGCATTGCTAGTCCTAAATTCTGGAGGGAACAGGAACCAGATCAAGTGGATGACCATGGGGGATCCTGGGACCAGAGGTCACCTGTGGGAGAGAGCATTGGTCGGGCCCCAGAACAGCAGCCACAGAGGACGGAGGTCAGGGCTGAAAGGAGGACACAGCAACCAGTGATGGATTGACCTCGGCCGGAGAGGAGGGTAGGAGGTGAGCGGAGGAGTGCTGGAGTGAGCAGAACCCCGGATCTGGTACCAGTATGGGGCCCTGCACCGGGGATGTGGAGTCCTCAGCCCACCTGGGGTCTTCCTGCATTGCAAGCCACGTTTGACGGAAGCCCAGACCGAGTGGCATTGTTCTTAAGCCAGGTGATAAGCTATCTAGACCAATATGGGCGTTGGTACCCCTCTCAATGGGCCATGGTTGTGGCTGTTACAGCGGTGTTAACTGCCAACATGCTGATTGGGTGGCCAGCTTGCATCGGAACCATGCTAGAGAACTGGTGGACGTAGGATGGTTTTTGGAGGCCCTTCGCTCCACTTTCGAGGACGAGTCCAGTATGCAAGTGGCGGAAGGTGATCTAGTTGCACTCAAACAAAGGGGTGGCCTTGCAAAGGACTATGTATGAAACTTCTGGAAGCTTGCCAGTCATTTGGTGGACTGGCCAGAACGAATGTTGGTGCAGCAATTTCGTATGGGGTTGGACCGGGAGCTCTAGACAGGCCTGTGTGTACTGGGGTCTGGCTCCGTAGTTGGCTGTTTGGTTTTTTTTTTTTTTTTTTTTATTTGATTTATATGCCGCCCTTCTCCGAAGACTCAGGGCGGCTTACAATGTGCTCAGCAATAGCCTTCATCCTTTTGTATATTTATACAAAGTCAGCTTATTGCCCCCACAACTGGGTCCTCATTTCACCTACCTTAGAAAGGATGGAAGGCTGAGTCAACCTTGAGCCTTGGCAAGATTCGAACCCTGCAGTAATTGCAGGCAGCTGGTCTTAATAACCAGCTTAATAACAGGGTGCCTTAAACCCCTGTACTACCAAGGCTCTTCAAGGCAGTGATAGAGTTGGATGTGGGCCTCCGAGAGTTTCGTGCCAAACCAGAAGCCACCCTTGGACAACGACGGTCCACAGTAGAGAGGCTGCTGGAAAAACCCCCAACAGTACGTGATCCTCCTGGGGGTTTTGTGCCACCTGGTCGGTCCCAGGACAGAGCCCAGAGGCCGATCTTTCATTGTTATAGGTGTAATCAGGTGGGTCACAGAGTGGCCGATTGCCCCATGCCGCCACCACGACCACAGTCCCAAAAACAAACTGCTGGAGCCCCCATGAGAGGACATCCGAGACAACCAACAGAGCGAACACAGGTGCTCCAAGGCCCGAAAGTGACTGTAAATACCCAGACTCGAGACGTCAACCCAACATCAGTGGTGGAGAGGTTTCCAGTGGTGTCGGGAGACAGTGACAATGAGGAGCCAGAGGACCCAATGGTGAGCGACCCTGTTTATCCCTTTGTTATTCCGGTGGTATTGAGAAACCCATGTTGTCCTACTGGTCTCCAGTATGGGGCTTTGATCGAAACTGGGTGTACCCGGTGCCTTATCCATAAGGCTGTAGTGGATGCTCTAGGTCTGAGAGTGAGAAGACTAAGAGTCCCAGTCAAGCTCGAACAAATGGACGGCACATTGTTGGGGGGGGGCGCCCGCCACCCATGTGACAGAGTTGACGTCATTGGAGATAGGAGGTCACCAAGAAACCATTTGTTTTATTGTAATTGAGACGATGATTGAACCGCTCATATTGGGACTGACATGGTTAGACAAATGCCGGCCTAACATTTGGTGGGAGGGTTTTTTTCGGAAGCTCAGAATACCACTCGATTTGGAATCGACCACCCCGAGCTCTATCCCATCTATGCCCCTGGTAGCAGGGAACAAGAACAGTAGCAGTGTCTCAACAGAGTCTTCAACCACTAAAGGATTTCCTAGTGTGTACGAGGACCTGGCAGCCGTGTTTAGCGAGGAGGAGTGCGAGGTATTTCCTCCCCACCGACTGTGCGATTGAGCTCGTACCTGGAGCCAAATTGCCAAAACCGCGAATGTATGCCATGACACAACCGGAATTAGCTGAGTTGAGACGGTACATAGATAAGAATTTGGCCAGAGGCTTCATCACCCCCAGTAGGTCCTGTATGGCAGCCCCTGTTCTCTTCCGGGAGAAGAAGGATGGCGGGTGGCATCTCTGTGTTGACTTCCGGGGTTTGAATGGAGTGTGTGTAGAACATTTGTATCCTCTCCCTTTGATGAAAGATCTTCTAGCCACATTATCAACTGGTCGCATCTTTACAAAGCTTGATTTACAAGAAATATTATCGTAAAGCCTATTATCGTGTTTGCATTAAACCGGGGGATGAATGGAAGACCACTTTCAACTGTCCTCTGGGTAGTTATCAGTTCTGGGTTATGCCGTTCGGCCTCCAGGGTGCGCCGGCTGTGTTCATGCAGCTGATTAATGAGGTGCTGCATGGCCATTTATACAGAAGGGTTTTGGTGTACCTGGATGATATCCTAATCTATAACTGCGACATGGAACAACATACCACTTTGGTACGCAAGGTCTTGAAAAAACTACTGGCTGCTAAATTGTTCGTAAAACTCTCTAAGTGTGAGTTTCACAAAACAAAAATCAACTACTTAGGATATAGGATATCAGAGTGGGGGACCAAGTTTATCTATCAACCAAATATTTAAAGTTACGAATCCCAAGCAGAAAACTAGGTCTGAAATATATCGGCCCATTTCCTATAACGCGCATTATCAACCCTGTTACTGTGGTACATAAATTACCCTCGCTACTAGGTAAGATACATCCGGTTTTCCATAGTACCTTATTAAAACCTGTTACTGTGGATAGGAATACTGGTTCAGCCGGACCATCAGGACCGGTCCATACAGATCAGTATGAAATAGATAAGGTCTTAGATTCCAAACTCTGTAGGGGCTGACTACACTACCTAGTGCGCTGGAAAGGTTATCCTTTAGCACAGGCCTCATGGGTGGCAGCACCTGATGTTCATGCCACCCGTTTAATTAACCGGTTTCACCGTAAGTATCCAGATAGGCCAGGACCATCAGGAACGGTATCCGCTGTGACTAACATGTCTGTTTTGCCTTCCTCAGGTGGACTCCTGGTAGAGGGGGAGCCGCCTATCGGGCTGGCTGGGTGACGAGCCGAGACCGCCCTTCTCCCGAAGGACTCAGGGCGGTGAACAGCCATAGATAAAAAACATAGAATACAAAATTTAAAAACAATTTAAAAATATACTAAATGATTTGGCCCGACAGTTAAAATCCCCCATTTAAAATTCAAATTAAAATTACACCATTGGAGAGTTAGGCCAGCCCGGCTTGATGAAATAAAAATGTTTTGAGGACCTGACGGAAAGTACGTAGATCCGGAATCGTCCCTATCTCTGGGGGGAAGCTTGTTCCAGAGGGTAGGTGCTCCCACAGAGAAAGCTCTCCCCCAGGGGGCCACCAGTTAACATTGTTTGGCCAACGGCACCCGGAGGAGCCCCTTTCTGTGGGAGCGTACTGGCCGGTGGGAGGCTTTCGGTGGCAGAAGGCGGTCTCATAAGTATCCAGGTCCTAAGCCATGGAGCACTCTAAAGATGGTCACCAACACCTTGAATTGCACCCGGAGGACCACCGGGAGCCAGTGCAGCTCACGCAGGAGAGGTGTTTCATGGGAGCGCCATGACACTCCCATAATCACCCGCACGGCCGCATTCTGGACCAGTTGGAGCCTCTGGGTGCTCTTCAAGGGGAGCCCCATGCCATAGTTTATTGCCACCTCCTTGCACCCCATTTTCGGCCTCCGCTTCCCGTTTTCAGCCTCCACACGCCCTGTTTTCAGCCTCCGTGTGCCCCATTTTCCACCCGTTCCGGATGGCAGGGATCGGAATGGGGGCAAAATGGGGCACATGGAGGCCGAAAATGGGGGGCAGAGACAGTAATAGGCAATGGCAATCCCTGCAGCCTGAAACAGGTGATGGTAGGGAGGCCGATCCAACTGACAATCAGCTGCTTGTGCTAATCAGGATGTGCTGAAACTGAAACTGAAACAGGCCATTTGCTGTTTGCTGCAAGGAGGCAAATTGCTGGGAGGCAGAGGCCAAAGGGTGGGCGGTGGCGGGGGGGTGGGGCTACATTCGGAGTATAAGTTGCACCCAATACCGAAAAATACGGTACATTTAAAAATATTTATTTATTTATTTATTTATTTATTTATTTATTTATTTATTTATTTATTATATTTCTATACCGCATTTCTCCTGTAGGACTCAAGGCGGTGTACAGTCAAGAAAAATATAGATACACAAACATCATAAAATTGCTAATTAAAATTATTACTTAGTTTGGTCAATTAATAAAACCCAGAATTAGATAACATTTTTAAAAATCATTCACATGTTCATATGTTTAGCCCCGCCTGTTGAACATCAGGGTCTTGAGGGCACGGCAGAAAGCACGGAGATCAGGGATATTTCGTATCTCAGGGGGCAGTTCATTCCAAAAGGTTGGAGCCCTCACAGAGAAGGCCCTCCCCCTGGGAGTCGCCAGTCAGCATAATTTGACTGACGGTACCCTGAGTAGTCCCTCCCTGTGAGAACGAACTGGTCGGTGGGAGGCTATTGGTGGCAAAAGACGGTCTCGTAGGTACCCAGGTCCTAAGCCATGGAGCGCTTTAAAGATGATAACTAACACCTTGAATCGCACCGGGCAGACCACCGGGAGCCAGTGCAGCTCGTGTAGGAGAGGTGTTACATGGGCATAATGAGCTGCTCCCATAATCACCTGTGTGGCTACATTCTGGACCAGTTGGAGCCTCCGGGTGCTTTTCAAGGGGAGCCCCATGTAGAGAGCATTACAGTAGTCCATACGGGAGGTAACTAGGGCATGAGTGACTGTGTGCAAGGCGTCCCGATCCAGAAAGGGACGCAACTGGCAGATCAGGCGAACCTGATAAAAGGCACCCCTGGCCACGGCCATCAAATGATCTTCTAAAGATAGCCGTGAATCCAGGAGGACACCAAGTTGCGAGCCCTCTCTGTGGGGAGCAAAATCTCATCCCCTATTGTAAGTGATGGTACCAGCTGACTATACCGGGACGCCGGAAGCCACAGCCACTCGGTCTTGGAGTGAAAATATGAAAATGACATGAATTTAGACTTCTAGATTGACAATTAAACTGACATTTAACATCATGAAACAAAGTGTGTATAACTTCTGGATTTCTATTTCTGTATGACTTTCAAATTAATCACTCTTTTAATCAAGGATTAGTTTAAATATGACACTGAATCAATAGTATTTACTATCAACACATCACCAGATGCTGCAATTTGTTATAATTTAATACACTGAATCAGCCATGGGATTTTAAAATTTTTACTAATGTAGAAAATCTCTAGATTATACTTCCTCTGAAGGAAGGCAATCTGGTATAACAATTCAGTGTTTCTAGAAAATCAGAATCAGAATTATGTCTATATTGATGAGGCAACAGGAAAGCATATTTCAGTTTGAAATACTTCATTTCTTCTGAATGTTCTATCACATAAATATCGGTTTTCTTCTCACAAGTAATCACTCAATGCTTAGAAGAGTGATTCATCTACTGATTATAGTTATTGAATATTTTTTCTCCACGTTCACTATACATTAGAGAAAACTGAAATTATCTACTGAAAATAATCCACAGTGGCTTCAAATATGTTGTACTTCCATACCATGATTCTTGGTGAGCATGGCCTTTGGATGAAAATTATAAGAACTGAAGTGAAACTTATATAATGGGATCTAAATTAAGGGAATCTGGTTTATATTTTGAAGGCCATTGAAACAGTGCCATCTAAGTAAGATACAATCTTCTTTTTAAACTCAGTTCCTGACGACTTCACAGAAATTCCCAAACCATTTTCTTGTTAATAGTAAGAAACTTTTCTATTAGGATGTTTCACCATGCTCTTCAAGGATGTTTTTCATTTACTTGGTCTAGCAACAATCCTGTAATTTCCTGATTATCTGCTGTGCATTTATTACATCACATTTTTCCCCCAAATAACAAAGGTTGTCCTTTCCTATTCATAGTCTGGTGATCCGGAATTATACTGACAAGCAATTATACTGGCTAAGCAAGACAATTATTAAATGAGTTTTGTCCCATTTTATGATCTTTCTTGCTGCAATTGTTAAGTGAATCACTGCAATTGTTAAGTTAGTAATGTGGTTGTTAAATGAATCTAGCTTCTCCATTGCCCTTGCTTGTCAGAAAGTTGCAAAAGATGTTCACGTAATCCTGGGAAACTGCAACCGTCATAAATATGAGTCACTTGCCAAGCATCTGAATTTTGATAACATGACCATGGGGATGCTGCAATGTTCATTAATGTAAAAAAATGGTCATAAGTCACTTTTTTCAGTGCCATTGTAACTTTGAATAGTCACTAAACGAACTGTTGTAAGTAAAGGACTGTCTGTAGTTTCAAGAAAAGGAAGAAAAGCAGTGGTGAAATCTAAACCGGTTTACTACCGGTTCACTGGCTGCACACCAAATGCGAGGTGCACATGCATGTGCCCGTGCAGTGCACACCTAAAGGAGACATAAGGTAAGTAGAACAGTGTGTGTGTGTGTCGGGGGGGGGGGGGGGGGTTGATCAACTGTGGCGTGCAATCTTTGGAGCCTTTTTTTTACTTTTAAAAGCATTTTTTACAACTATTTAGCCAAATAGGTCGTAAAAAATGCTTTTAAAAGTTTTAAAAAAGGCTCTGGCGATCACGCACCACAGCTGTGATCATCAGAGCCTTTTTCGGAGAATGGGTAGTAAAAAAATGCTAAAAAAGTAAAAAAAAAAAGTACCAATGATTGCGTGTCGCTCAGCTGATTGTCGGAACTTTTTTTTAAAAAAAAAATTTACTACTGGTTCAGCAAACCAGTAGCCTTTTTTACTACTGGTTCGGGCAAATCGGACCAAACCGGGAGCATTTCACCCCTGAAGAAAAGGAAGATCAGCAAAACCTGAACTAAATAAAAATTATAGCTGCTGGCTCATCAATTCATTCTAGAATTAAGAAACTAATATTTTTCCTCTCCAGTTTTTCCTCTCCATTCTCTTGAATATTTTGTATCGTTAAACTACAAATATTATAATAATTTTACTGTAATTTTTTAAAATAAAAAATGTTTAAAATATTTAGGAAGTTCATATTTATCTGGGGAAAAGAAAATACAATACATTACAAATACTAATTTGTTTAATGAGAAAGAATGAAGCAGTTCATGAGTATCAGAAAAAGTGGGTCCAAATAATACTTCTGAAGAAATACGTGTATCTGCAGAGAGCAAAGGTTAACTATTTTTTATAACAAAAGCATAGATTCTGACAATAATAATAATACTTCCAGGTCAGTTGTAGACAATATGGTCTGAGATTATGACTTTCACCATTCATTAGAAGAGACAGAAACAGCACTCATAATGACACCGGTTTAGATTCTCAAAATCTACCTCACCATTCCCAAACACACTCAAACATTGTCTAGGAATAAATCTATTTTAAGTATTGTGCATAAGCTAGAACATTCTAATTTTTCAGTATTTGTAAAGCAAATTTGAAATGGCTATCTTCCAATGATATTGAAAGCAGCCTTCATTTAATGTAAATATGAGCATATTCAAAGCAAGATGTTTTGACAGCAGACGATAGAGACAATTTAAAAAGGCTTGAGTAAAGTGGCATATTATAAACAAGACACAAGAGGAATCATAACAACCCCATTTTTAATACCACATTGCAGCTCTATGATTCCTAGGCCATCTGCCTATGGAAAGTATTCACACATCAAGATTTGTCCTAAAAGATTGAGGATATTCTATAAGTGGCATGGAATTTAATTGCTGCAATCAAATACTTCCCTACAAAGCATTTTTGCAGCTGCCAAAGGATTCTGGGTGTTCAGAACTCTCATACTGAACATGTGTATTCTCTTCTTATTTTAATTGTCAATTTTAAAAGCTCTGATTAAAAACAAAAGAGAGTCTTGTAAATAAGAAAAGTACCAGACACTAAAAGCGGGGAAAATGGAAATAGACTGGAAATTATGCAGTGAATCATTAGTTTGAATGGGAACCATTTGAGAAAGGAAGGACTTTGTATTGTGGGAGATTTCAATGCAATTGTTGATGTAAAATTAGACTATAAAAGTAGTAAAACAAACCAAAAAGCTAGGAGAACCTTACCAAAGACCTTTTTCAAAATGACAGAGGAAATAGGAATTAAAGATGCTTGGAGAGAATCAAAACCAGAGAAAAAACAGTACACTTTCTATTCAAATATGCATAAATGATGGTTGAGAATTTACATGATATGGATGTCATAGAAATTGCAAGAGAATATACAAGAAGTAGAAGTGGAGTCAAGTATTTGGGCAGACCATAATTCAATAAAAGCTAAATGGAAAGGACAAATAAGAAAACCAAGATGGACATTAAAGCAGTCAGTATTGAAAGATAAAGAGTTTATACAAAAACTGGAGAAGGAAATGCATTTCTTTTTTAAAAAGAATAAAAATGGAAAAACGTCCCTGCAAAATGTATGGAAGAAGCCAACCTACCAAAAATGTCGGAAGAAGTGAAGGAAAGAATAACAATGATGGAATTAACAGAAGCAATTAAAAGGCAAAAAAATTTCAACTCCAGGACCAGATGGCTTACCGGCAGAATTTTACAAACACTTACAAGACACCCTAGGTCTATTTATACCTGAAGTCTACAATGAAGCATTGTTTGAAGCAAAGATTCCCAAAACATGGACGGAGGCAATTATGACACTGATACCTAAAGAAGACTCTGATTTACTACAAATAAAAAACTATAGACCAATATCATTGTTAAATGTAGACTATAAAATTTATGCCTTAATAATTGCAAGAAGACTGAAAAGATTTTTGAATGACTTTATACATGTAGATCAGAACAGATTTTTACCCAAGAGGCAAATTAAAAATAATATGCGGATGATCCTGAATACATTGGAATACTATGAGATGCACTCTGGAAAGCAGATGGCATTGATTTTTCTTGATGCACAGAAAGCTTTTGACAATTTGAGTTGGCAGTTTATGTTCTTACAATTAAAACAGATGGACTTTGGAGAGACATTTATTAGTATGATTAAGGCACTATTTATTTTATTTAATTAATTAATAATTAATTTTGTCAAGCATATATAAGATAACAGATAAAGGTATAAATATAATTATGAATACATGAAATGGATACAAATAAAAAGGGACATTAGGACAGGGACGGTAGGCATGTTCGTGCGCTTATGCACGCCCCTTACAGACCGCTTAGAAATGGGGTGAGGTCAATAGTAGACAGTCTAAGGTTTAAGTTTTGGGGGTTTGGGGAAGAAACCACAGAGTCAGGTAGTACATTCCAGGCATTGACCACTCTGTTACTGAAGTCATATTTTCTGCAATCAAGTTTGGAGCGGTTTACCTTAAGTTTGTATCTATTGTGTGCTCATGTATTGTTGTGGTTGAAGCTGAAGTAGTTATTGACAGGTAGGACATTGTAACAGATAATTTTATGTACTACGCTTAGGTCAGACCAAAGGCAGCATAGTTCTAAATTGTCTAAGCCCAAAATATCAAGTCTGGTGGCATAAGATATTTTATTGCGAGCAGAGGAGTGGAGGACTCTTCTCGTGAAATATCTCTGGACTCTCTCAATTGTATTAATGTCAAATATGCAGTGTGGGTTCCAGACAGATGAGCTGTATTCGAGAACTGGTCTAGCAAATGTTTTGTATGCTCTAGTTAGTAGTAAATATTACCAGAGAAGAAGCTACGCAAGATTAACAACTCTTAATGCCTTTTTGGCAATGTTGTTACAGTGGGCTCTGGCACTTAGATCTTTAGATATGAGTACTCCAAGGTCCTTGACAGAGTGAGTGTCATCTACAAGGTCATGTCCATCTAGCTTGTACTTTATGTTTTGATTTTTATTTTTTTTTTTGGTCAATGTGTAAGACAGAGCATTTGTTGGTTGAGATTTGAAGTTGCCACTTGTCACGAGTATTTCCAGGATTGCTGTGGCTACTTGCCTACTCACAAACAGTATGGTTTCAATCAAACCATCTCCTGTTTGCAATTACCTGCAAGCCTTCCCCGCCCTAGTTAATTGCAGGTTAACTCCCCATATAAGCAAGGACCTTTTCGCTTGCTACTCAGGCCTAAACCCTGGTTTTAGGCCTATATGCAAGAGCTCTTGCTGAAAGCTGCAAGCAGGGCTCAGTGCAACATCGCAGATGGGAGAAGAAGCACAGATAAGGACTCTGGACGCTGTTACAGAGAAACTCCTACGGATGCTTGCCTTTTGCTGTTTTGAAGCACACATTCTATCATCGGGACTGCTGCTGGACATTCTTCCTCCCACACACGTCAAGCTACGTTTGCTGTTTGAACTGTTTTTACTTCAGGTGACTTTTAGCTGTGAAGTTTGTGCTGCCCCCTCTTCAATTACGTTGATGATATATCGACACCGAAGCTGCTTATCTTCATGTTATCTATTTATTTTATTTATTTTTATTTCTATACCGCCCTTCTCCCGCAGGACTCAAGGCGGTGCACAGCCAAAATAAAACATTGTATACAAAATTTTAAAAACAATTTAAAAACAATTAAATAATTTGGCCCAAATAATTTAAAACAACCCAAATTAAAACCGAATCAATTAAAACTGAGAGGACGGGATCAAGCCAGCCCAGCTAGATAGAATAAGTGTGTTTTTAGGGCCCAACGAAAAGTCCGGAGGTCTGATATCATGCGTATCTCGGGGTAGGTCATTCCAGAGGGCTGGTGCCGCCACAGAGAAGGCTCTCCCCCTGGAGGTCGCCAGCCGGCACTGTCTGGCCGACGGCACCCTGAGGAGGCCCTCTCTGTGCGAGCGAACTGGCTGGTGGGAGGCTATTGGCAGCAGAAGGCGGTCTCGCAAATACCCTGGCCCTAAGCCATGGAGCGCTTTAAAGGTGATCACCAACACCTTGAAGTGCATCCGGAAGACCACAGGAAGCCAGTGCAGCTCGCGCAGGAGAGGTGTCACATGGGAGTGCCCCGTCGCTCCCATAATCCCCTGCGCGGCCGCATTCTGGACCAACTGCAGCCTCCGGGTGCACCCCAAGGGGAGCCCCATGTAGAGAGCATTGCAGTAGTCCAGGCGGGAAGTGATGAGTGCTTGAGTGACCATGCGTAGGGAGTCCCGATCCAGAAAGGGACACAACTGGCGTATCAGGCGAACCTGATAGAAAGCCCCCCTGGCCACGGCCGTCGTATGCTCTTCTAAAGACAGCCGTGCATCTAGGAGGATGCCTAAGTTGCGAGCCCTCTCCGTGGGGGCCAATGATTCACCCCCAATAGCCAGCGATGGCACCAGCTGGCTATATCGGGACGCCAGAAGCCACAGCCACTCGGTCTTGGAAGGGTTGAGTCAGAGCCTGTTTCTCCCCATCCAGGCCCGCATGGCCTCCAGGCACTGGGACATCACTTCAAGGGCATCGTTGGGGTGGCCTGGGGTGGAGATGTACAGCTGAGTGTCATCAGCGTACTGATGGAACTCCACTCCAAAGCCATGGATGATCTCGCCCAGCGGCTTCACATAAATGTTGAACAGAAGGGGCAAGAGGACCGACCCTTGTGGCACCCCACAAGCAAGGTGCCTCGGGGTTGACCGCTGCCCCCCTGTCAACACAGATTGCGACCGGTCAGAGGGGTAGGAGGAGAACCACCACAGAACAGTGTCCCCCACCCCCAGCCCCTTCAACCAGTGCAACATGATACCATGGTCAATGGTATCAAAAGCCGCTGAGAGATCTAACAGGACCAGGATAGAGGAGCAACCCCTATCCCGAGCCCTCCAGAGATCATCCACCAATGCGACCAATGCCATTTCCGTGCTGTGCCCAGGCCGGAAGCTGGACTGGAGCGGGTCCAGATAGACAGCTTCATCCAGGTACTGGGGAAACTGCCGTGCAACCACACTCTCAACAACCTTCGCAACGAAGCAAAGGTTGGAGACTGGACGATAGTTAGCCAAAACAGCTGGATCCAGAGAAGGCTTCTTTCAAGGCAAGACACCCTCACCCAGAGAGGCATTAACAATCCTCTGGAGCCAGCCTCGTGTAACCTCCCGGGAAGCCAGCACCAACCAGGAGGGACATGGGTCCAATAAACATGTGGTCGCATTCAGCCGTCCCAGGATCCTGTCCACGTCCTCGGGAGCCACAGGATCAAACTCCTCCCAGATAACATTCCCAAGACCTGCCTCAGTCATCCCGTCTGGACTTACCCAGTCAGAGGCCAGGCCTTCCCGAATCTGAGCGATCTTGTCATGCAGATACTGCACAAAGTCCTCAGCTCGACCCTGCAAGGGATCATCCCACGCTTCCAGATGGAGGAGGGAGCAGGTCACCCTAAACAGGGCGGCTGGGTAATTATCTGATGACACGATAAGAGCGGCAAAATAGCTAGATTTCGCCGCTTTTATCGCCACTAGGTAGGTCTTAATATGAGACCTCACCAGTGTTCAGTCGGATTCAGAGCGGCTGGTCATCCAACTACTCTCCAGGTGTCTTTTCCGGCACTTCATCTCCCTCAGCTCCGTGGAGAACCAAGGAGCTAGGTGAGTTCGGTGCCGGGTCAGAGGCCACAAAGGCATGACGCGGTCCAAAGCCCCGGCAGCCGCACTGTCCCAGGCGGCCACTAGGTCTTCAGCCGAGTCATGAGCCAGAGTCTCAGGAAATGGCCCAAGCTCCATCTGGAACCTATCAGGATCCATCGGGCGCCTGGGGCAGAACCACCTAGTCGGACCCGCCTCCCTGCAGCGGGGTGCAGCAGTTAGAAAGTCTAGTCGAAGGAGCGAGTGGTCAGACCATGACAAGGGTTCGATGACTATATCCCCTGTATTAAGGCCACTCGACCACTGACTAGAGACAAAAACTAAATCCAGAGTGTGTCCACCCGTGTGAGTAGGGTCCATGGCCGTCATGGAAGCCATGAACTCTCGAGTCACCTCAGACGTTTCGCCGACGGATGGCAGGTTGAAATCCCCCATGACTAGAAGTCTGGGAGTACCAACCGCCACCTCAGCTATGACGTTGAGCAGCTCGAGCAGGGCCGTTGCCACACGGCAGGGAGCCAGGTACATGATCAACAAGCCCATCTGTACTCCACGGCCCCACTTCACAAAAAGGGACTCACATCCAGCTATCTGTGGCACAGTGGTCTCCCTCGGATCAAGACCTTCCTTTATAATAACCGCCACCACCACCCCCCGCCCCTGCCCTGAGCTCTCTTAGCTTTATTCTCTTGTGAACTGTTTCAGTATTGTGGAGAGGAATCTAGGGAGATAGCCTTGCTTCACATACCCAGATAAGACTTTGTTTTTAATGTGCTTTCTTAAAGACATAGTACTTTTTAAATGTTTTAAAGTAAATTATATTTTTACACAAGATGCCTCTGTCAGATTTATTTCAGTCTCAGTGTGTTTGCTCATGAGCTGGTTTACGGTCTGGGGTACCCCTCAACCCCATTTCATAACAGTTGGTAGCAGAGGATGGTTTAACGAACCTACCCTCATGTGGTAACGCGCTAGACTGGAATGTCTGCAGTTGAACAGATGTTGATTAGGGCAGCAGCAGCGAAAAGAATGAAGTCACAAACTGGACTGTCTGGGGCTCAGGCCAAAAATGTTTTGGCTGAAGAACCCCAAACCTTAATTGATTTAGAGTGCAGTGGAGCTGTAAGTTTTGGAGCAGAGGCCTTAACTTCTGAAGTGCCTAAGATAGTGAGTAAACCATCATCACCTAAAGAAGTAGAGACCGGAAGAACGCCACTTCAGGTCTTGAAAACAAATTCAGAGGTGGATGATGAATTTAGGAAGGCAATCCTTCAGTTTTTAGGTTTGCCCATAGTAAGTCAGAACCCGACTGCTGATTCTAGCAAATTATTAAAGAATCCAGCCGTGAAAGGAAAGAAGATTGAAGTCCTAAAAAACATCGGACCGGTAAGAGACTTTCAATCTTTTCCTAAAACCCCTACCTCAGACCATAAGTGGAGAATGGGGGATAACAGACTGCCTGATTCGAATGTTCCTGCTTCTTTGTTAAACCAACATGGTCAAGTTAATATTGCGCCACCTGCTGTTGAAGCCATCATAGATCAGCCCATAAAGACTTTAGCTCCCTTGATGACGTCAATGACTTCTGCTAAAAATTTAAGAGACTCTCATGTTGAGCGTAAGGTTGCAAGTGTGATAGAAACTTTGGCAACCATTTTAGGCGATGGTTTGCAGGCGCCATCAGCTCAACAAATAGTAGCTGCATGTACCAAAGTACCGTTGATGTCTGTGACTAATTTAGCACATGCCACGAGTGGGATATATCCATCCGTGACGACATCGACATCCAGGACAGTTCTGGAGGCTGCCTCAACTGAAGATAGGAATTTGGGAGCGCGTCCAAAAATTCCTAGAGATGTGCACCAGAGAGGACCCTCGAGCATTTGTGATCAAACCAGGATGAGCTTTGCATCCGCACAATGTGAAGTTTTAATCCCTCCCATTGGGGAGGAACGATCGTCAGAATGCCAGATGGAAGACACTGTGCTGTGTGCTTCCATTCCAATGCCTTATTGCCCGTTCCAGGACGGACCACATTTTAAACATCAATTAATGTCTGTTTCCATGTTTAATAATGTACAGGTCCTTCCTCCTAATTTTAAAAGTTTAAGTGTGGGTGGAGGAAATTTTAAGGAATGGGTTAAGAGTATTCAAGTAATCTTAATGAAAGAGAATGTTTTATCGTTGTTGTTAAAACCCCCACCTAGACCATGGTCCTTAGAAGTTGATCTTTTACATCATAAGGCCTTTTGTATTTTATTGATGTCCATTGACCCTGCACTATATCCCAGTATACCTAGTAACCTGACTGTAACAGAAGTTTGGGTGAAACTGCATAAGCTATTCTGTTCAAAAAGCTCCCATGTTACAAACAGAGTTTATAGGGAGTTCTATTCCGCAAGGTTGAAGGCGGGAGTAGATATTAATGAACACTTATGTGAGTTAAACAGGTTAAGGCAGGAATTGATGTTGCGGGGGGAAACAGTGTCTGAACAAACCCTCATTACTGTTATACTCAATTCCCTTGATCCTAGCTGGGATAATTTTATATCGCAACTGGATAATGTTAGTTGTAATAACTTATCTTTAGAAGTGTTATCTGGCAGACTGATTGCTGAAGATAACTTGCGAAAATGCAGGGCAGCTTTTCACAAAAAGGAAAAACCTTTAAGAAGGCCCGATAGTTCAGATAGAGCATATACTATCGGAGAAGGCTTCAATTGTGGTTCAAGAGAACATTATAGAAGGGATTGCCCACAAAACGTGAATGCTAGGGCAAGTTTAAAGACACCTTCTGATAGTAAATGTAAAAGGAGGTTAATCCCTCCCGGCAGAAAGCCAAGTGGAGATGTTCCTAACCACAGAAGGGGTAAAAAGCCAAATAGAGGCAACAAAGGGAACAATCCCAGGTTTAATGATAGTTCTGTAGGTATAGTGGAAACTACTGAGTCAGAACTTACAAGGGAACAGCGACAGCAACTATGGTTAATGGATAGTGGAGCCAGTAACCATGTTGTCAGTGACCGAAGGTTGTTTGTTAATATGAGAAGGCATCAATCCATGGTCAAAGTTGCAAACGGTAAAAAGGTGAATGTTGTTGGCATTGGAGATGTTTATATTCCTGGGATAGGAGAGATTCATGGAGCATTGTATGTGCCTGAGATAGATCATAATTTGCTAAGCCTAATGAGGATATGTGAGAACCCTAGAATAGAGATTCTGTTCTCAGGAGGAACAGCTGTGATCAAAAACAACAAATGTGTGATTGGGGAGGTTTTGAAGATAGGTGGTTTGCCATATTATTCCCCCAATACGAATGCTGAGACCTGCAGTGATGGCAATTATACTATCTCATTTGGTAGTAACAATGAATCACAGTTAGAACTAGGTGATGAGGATCAAGACTTTCACCAGAGGAAGTCTTGTAAAGACAAATGTAAAGTTAATAAAAAGTTTTTAAATTTTAATTTAGAGTCAGATAGTAGGGAACCTGAAAATGCTAATGCAATTGTTATAGGTGAGCCGCTGCACAATGAATGTGCTCACTTGATGCATTGCAGGTTAGGTCATATGAGTTTTCCTATAGTGAAACCGAACACTCAAGGGGAACCAAGATCAATGATTGTAACACATTTCTAGATTGTTCAATTTGTAGAAGTGCAAAGTTGAAGGTGAAATCTGCGCCCAAGAGGTCTCAGAGGTACTCTGAACACCCGTTTCAGCTCGTCCACATGGATCTGGTGGGTCCATTTGCACCTTCCGTGGGTAAGAGACGGTACTTCCTTACCATAGTAGACGACCATAGCAGATTTGGATTTGTTTTTCCCCTAATGTCCAAGAGTGAAACGTTGACTAAGTTTAAGGAATTTTGTAACTTAGTCCAGAACCAGCACCAGGTCAGAGTTAAGAAGATCTTAACTGACAGGGGGACTGAATTTAATTCTAGTCAGTTCTCCAGCTGGTTGAGGAGTAAGGGCATAGTCCACTTACGCACCGTGCCTTACTCTAAGTTTCAAAATGGCACCGTAGAACAGCGCAGTGATGTATTACAAACAATGGTGCGCCCTAAAGGATGCCGCAGTAAACTTCGTGTACTGGGTAGAAGCAGTTAGATACGCGAATTACACCTTGAACCGAGTGTGGTCTAGCATGGTGCAGAAGACCCCATACGAGGTGCTATACAGCCATAAGCCTAGCGTGGCACACCTCCACGTTTTCGGGGTGATGGCCGATGTTCATGTCCCGAAGGAGCTCAGGAGAAAGGGAGACCCAATCTCTGTTAAACTGAGATTCGTTGGTTACAAGCAGGGCTCCAAGGCATTTAGGTTTGCCTACCCTAACGGGAAATTAATGATATCAAGGTCTGTCACCTTTCACGAAGGGGCCAATTGGAGTAAGATCCATGCCAATGAGATTCTTACTCAGAACCCTTCCTGTAGTTGTTGTAGACGAGCGGAGGATGTATCGGAAAACCTACCCGAGGATAGGGATACATCTGGTTCTGGGAAGCATGCATCCCAGGCACCCTTGAAAGGGGTATTGAAGCGTAAGATGGGGGTAGCCAGGAAGAATTGGCACCCAGCTTCTGAGACGCAGGGCGAGAGTCACGAGGTAGATGACTCATCAGACGACTCTGATGTCAGTGACACGCCTAGAGGCAACCCGGTTAAGGCTACCAGAGGCAATAAGCCTAAGAGGTACGACGACTTTGTTACCTCAGTTGACCAGGTTTTGGCCACCCCTCAGAGATATGAGGATGTGTTGGCCTTACCTGACCATGAACGACAGAAGTGGCTGGCCGCCATGGATACAGAACTAGACAGTCTGAAAAGGCTGGATGTATTCATGCCAACAAGATTGCCCAAGGACAAGAGGGTGATCGGCACCAGGTGGCTTTTCAAGCAAAAGCCCATGGAAGGTGGGGGCTTTATCTATAAAGCGAGACTAGTAGCGCAGGGATTCTCGCAGAGATTCCCTGACGATTATGAGGACACCTTCTCGCCCACGGTGCACCCTGAGAGCATGAGAACAGCTCTCACTATCGCTACTATGCGAGGCGAACATGTATACCAGTTCGATATTCAGACCGCGTACCTGCACGCCCAGTTAGACAAAGAGCTGTATGTGAGGATTCCTCAGGGAGTAAGCCATCGGGAAGATGATGTGTGGTTGTTGAACAAGAGCCTATATGGCTTGAAACAATCTGGTAAGCGATGGTACGAGTGTCTCACTAAAAGCCTGAGAGAGATGGGCTTTTTACCATCTTTGGCTGACGAGTGTGTTTTTGTCAAGGAAGATCAGGGCATTAGGGAAACGGTACTGTTGTATGTTGATGACATCCTATATATTTGCAGATCAGAGAACAGGCATAAGAAGTTCTTTGAGGACCTAAGTAAGAGTTTCGCCTTAAAACCATTAGGTCACATTAGCAAATTTTTAGGGGTGCAATTCCTAAAAACCGAGAAGGGGTTTCGGCTCTCTCAGGAAGATAAGATTCAGGAATTGCTTAAAAAGTGTAGCATGGTAGAGGCGAAGCCATGCGATACCCCTATGGCAACAGACTTCCTTAAGAATATGTACACTGAGAGCACGGAGTTTGAGGATAAGACCCTTTACAAGTCCGTGATTGGGTCGTTGTTGTACATTGCAAATTGGACTAGACCGGACATCAGTCTAAGTGTAAATGTGTTATCTAGACATTCTGAACATCCCACACAGTACCATTGGAGCGGAATAAAACAACTCCTGAGATATTTAAAAGGTACTGTGAACTATTCATTGTTATTGGAACCAGAAGCAACTAGAGAATTAAGATTGAGTTGTTTTTCGGATGCCGATTGGGCAGGGGATGTTAGATCTAGAAAAAGTACCTCGGGGTACATTGTATGCCTAAATAGTAGCCCCGTGTATTGGTACTCTGGGATGCAGAAGTTAATTGCAACTTCCACAGCGGAAGCTGAATATGTCAGTTTGTCCAAAGCTTCCAATAACCTAGTTTGGTTTGACAATCTCTTGGTAAGCTTATGGAGGCAGTCCATACATCCTATAAAAGTCTATGAGGACAATATGGCTGCTATTAACATATCGGAAGCCGATGCTGTAGGCCAGAGATCACGCCATATTGATATCAAAAACAAACATGTGAGGCAATTGGTGAAAACAGGTTTCATTAAGACTGTGTATTGTGAAACCAAGGAACAGGTAGTGGACGTGTTTACCAAACCGCTGCCCCGTGACTAACACCTCTATCTTCTGGGTAAAATGTCAATGGCTATGTGAATGTACTTACCATTGATGTGTACATGTACCCAATGTAGAATGTATGTTTGTTAACGAGTCAAATAGCCGCAGAGAAGGGGATTGTCACGAGTGTTTCCAGGATTGCTGTGGCTACCTGCCTACTCACAAACAGTATGGTTTCAATCAAACCATCTCCTGTTTGCAATTACCTGCAAGCCTTCCCTGCCCTAGTTAATTGCAGGTTAACTCCCCATATAAGCAAGGACCTTTTCGCTTGCTACCCAGGCCTAAACCCTGGTTTTAGGCCTATATGCAAGAGCTCTTGCTGAAAGCTGCAAGCAGGGCTCAGTGCAACGTCACAGATGGGAGAAGAAGCACAGATAAGGACTCTGGATGCTGTTACAGAGAAACTCCTACGGATGCTTGCCTTTTGCTGTTTTGAAGCATGCAAGCTATCGTCGGGACTGCTGCTGGACATTCTTCCTCCCACATACTTCAAGCTACGTTTGCTGTTTGAACTGTTTTTACTTCAGGTGACTTTTAGCTGTGAAGTTTGTGCTGCCCCCACCCCCTTCAATTACGCTGATGATATATCGACACCGAAGCTGCTTATCTTCATGTTAGCTTTATTCTCTTGTGAACTGTTTCGGTATTGTGGAGAGGAATCTAGGGAGATAGCCTTGCTTCACATACCCAGATAAGACTTTGTTTTTAATGTGCTTTCTTAAAGACTTAGTGCTTTTTAAATGTTTTAAAGTAAATTATATTTTTACACAAGACGCTTCTGTCAGATTTATTTCAGTCTCAGTGTGTTTGCTCATGAGCTGGTTCATGGTCTGGGGTACCCTTCAACCCCATTTCATAACACCACTTGTTTCACCAATCTGACACATAGCCAAGGTCTTTTTGAAGGGTAGCTGCATTGTCAATGGTTTTGAATAGTTTTACTTCATCAGCGAAGAGAACACAGTTGCTTTTAATATGATCGCAAACAGTGGTGGTATTCAAATTTTTTTACTACTGTTTCTGTGGGTGTGGCTTGTTTGGTGGGCGTGGCTTGGTGGTCATGTGACTGGTTGGGCATTGCTTGGTGTCATGTGATGGTGGGCATGACTAGGTGGTCATGATCCTAGTTCCCCCTACAAGGATTCCTGCATCCAGACTTTTTGCAATCCCCCAAAGGGTCAAAGGAAACCAGATTCCATACAGCTCTGAACCCTTAAGGCAAACCAAATACAAGTGGTCCTTGCTTAATGGCCGGCTGCTTAGCAAGTGTTCAAATTTATGACTGACCTCCCCAGAACTACTTGACCTGTTTTTGGAGTTTTGACAGCCATGCACACACACATACACACATTTATGACCATTTACAACATCTCACACAGTCATGTGACTGTGACTTTTTTGCCAGTTTCCAACAATTCCTTCTGGTTTCCATTTAAAAATGCCCATTGGGGAAAATTGACTTGTTTAACAACCACAGTGTTCGCTTAATGACCACAAGGTTCACTTAACGGCTATAGTGTTTGCCTAACTCAGGGGTCTGCAACCTTAAACACACAAAGAGCCATTTTTCTATTTTCTTTTAAACAGGTATCTCTCTCTCTGTCTATCTCTTTTCTCTCTCTCTCCTCTCCCTCTCCTCTCTCTCTTTCTCCCTCTCTCTCTGTAATCTCCTCTCTCTTTTTCTCTCATTTCTCTCATTTCTCTCATCTCTTTCTTTTTCTTTCTCCCTGTCTCTGTTTCTCATCTCTCCCTCTCTCTCTCTTTCTTTTTCATATCCTCTCACTCATCTCTTTTTCATCTGTTTCTGTGTGTCTGTGTGTGTGTGTGTGTGTGTGTTGTCTCTCTCTCTCTTTCCCTCCCTCTCTCTTGTCTTTCTTTCCCTCCCCCCTCTCTGTGTCTGTCTCTTTTTCCCTTTCCCCTCTTCTCTCTCTTTTTCCCTCCCTCCCTCTCTCTTTCCCTCTGCCCTCTGTCTCTTATCTCTCTTTCTCTTCCCCATCTCTTCTCTCTCTCTTTCCCTCCCCCCTCTCTCTGTGTCTCTTGTCTCTCTCTTTCCCTCCCTCTCTCTCTCTCTTTCCCTCTGCCCTCTGTCTCTTATCTCTTTCTCTTCCCCCTTCTGTTTTCTCTCTCTTTCCCTTACTCCCTCCCTCCCTCCCCCCCCTCTCTCTGTCCATACGGGGGGAGGAACCTCTGAACTGGTGCTGGGTGGTGGGAATCTGATGTCCGGAGGCTGATGAGACAGGTACTGAAGACCAGATGGGGGCAATCCCACAGTCTCCCCAAAAATAACAGATGTCTTGTCACTTGCGAGCACTTCTGGTGACAAGTAAGAGAAACACGATGGGAGGAGGCTGTCTGTCAGTGTCAGAGGAGCGGCAAGCACTTTGCAGCTCCTAATTGGGTTGAGCCTCCCTGCTCACAACATCTTCACCTGATGGCATCGCTGGTAGCTGCTTCCTGTGTCAGGAGGTTCATGCTCTTCTTGCTGCTGCTTGGCCTCCTTGATGCACGGAGGCAGGAGGTGGTGGTTTCTTTTACTGCCTGCAAGCTGCGGGCAGTGAGCAGCAGAGCGAATAAGCCAGCAATCTGTTGGCTATCTCTAATCTGCAGTTTACTCATGAGCACCATGCTCACAAGTAAATGTGCTCATGAGTAAACTGCAGATTAGAGGCAACCAGCAGATTGCTCACTTACTCGCTCTGCTGCACGCTGCCTGCAGCTTGCAGGCAGCGAAAGAAACTGCCACCTCCTGCTTCCATGCATCAAGGAGGCTGACAGCATCAGGAAGAGCATGAACCTCCTGACACAGGAAGTGGCTGCCATAATGCCCTCAGATGAAGATGTTGTGAGCGGGGAGGTTTGACCCCCCCCCGCCTTAGGAGCCTCAGTTTACTCATGAGCCCATTGGCCTTTCTCCCCTCCTCTCCCGGCCAATGTTGCTCATGAGTAAACTGTAGCTAGGATCTCCCTCGTGCTTCCCTCGCAAGCCAGCTGGGGTAAACACATGAGAAGGGCTCTGGTGCCACAATCTCCCACATGCTTCCCTCGCAGGCTAGGGCGGCTTGGGGAAATACACAGGAAGAGCTCCATCAGGTCCAATAGATAGAGATAGTTTTAGACTGAGCAGTGCCTCTTCAACGTTGTCTTCTGTAAAATCGATATATATTAGATCATTGTAATCATTGTAATTATTTGTGGGAAATATTGGGTATGTGCTGTTGCTGTTTACAAAGGCTGAGTCGAAGAATGTGAAATTTTGGGCTAGCATGGCTGAGCACCTGGGAAAGTTGAAGGCACTCAGGGCAGAACTGGTGCTCAGGGACTACCCCGTGACTGAGGCCAACATGATTGCTGTTATTCTGGCATCCCTGGCCAAAAGGTGGGGCAATTTTATTGTCTCACTAGAGGGAACCAGGAAGGAAGCCATGACTCTGTCTTACCTCACAGGGAGGCTCAATGAGGAAGACAGGAGGCATAAAGATGCAGGAGAATACACCAGGGCCAAACTCAGTGCATCAATAGGAGGCACCAGAGTTCAGAGCAGGTTAACACTCTACCCAAGTGTTTCATCTGCGGCTCTGAAGAGCATCTGAAGAAGGACTGCCCCCATTACCAGCAAGGACCTAAGCATGGTTCCAATCAAGGGAGGGGCAGGGGGCAGAGAAGGGGGCCTGGCGGGGGCAAAGGTGCTGCTAAGGGCAATTTCGTGTGTACTACTTACCTCACCCCCGCCACAAAGGCTGATGGCCCTACTGGCCTCTGGTTACTGGACTCTGGGGTTTCATCTCACATTGCTAACATGAATCAAGGCTTTAAGAGGTTAAGGAGAATTAACTCCTCCATCAAGGTTGACAATGGTAACAATGCTTTAGTTGTTGGGGAGGGCACTGTCTCTGTACCAGGGCTGGGTAATATTGAAGGTGTGTTAAGTGCTCCCTCTATCGCCAATAACCTGTTGAGTATAACCAAGTTATGTGATGATGGCAGGGTGGAGGTATTGTTTCACAAAAGGGGAGGTCATGTCACTCAAGACAAAAAGGTCATTGGGAATGTTACCATTATAAATGGTTTACCATATTTCTCCCCCGAGTACACAGCTACAGGAGACAGCTCACAGGATGCCACCTCAGAAGGGGCCTGTGCGCAGAGAGAGAGAAAGGCTCCACAGCCAGCCTCACAGCCTTCCAAGGCCAATGCAGGCAAGAAACCTGAGCCTCAGCAGGCACTTAAGGCAGATAAGCCCAAAAAAGGGCCTAAGGTGCCAGCACCGCACAAGGCAACCAGAGCCAAGGGGGTGTCAGTGGGGAAGCCACTTCATACCAAATGTGCCCACCTCTTACATCGGAGGTTAGGCCATGCAAGCTTCCCAGTGGTCAAAAAGATGGGGGGAATTTGCTGAGGGGATTCACCTCCAGAATTGTGAGGTGTTTCTGGACTGTGCCATCTGTAAGAGGGCAAAGAGGAAGGCCGCCCCAATAGCTAAGGTGTCACTGCGTAAAACCCAATACGCGTATCAATTAATACATGTTGATTTGGTTGGGCCATTTACACCGTCCCTAGGGAAAAGGCAGTAATTCCTCACTGCCGTCGATGACTTCTCGAGGTACGGCCATGTGTATATCTTTACAGAAAAGTCTGAAGCTCTTGATGCCATAAAATCACTGTACAACTACGTGGAAACCCAGTACAAGACAAAGATCGCGCAGCTGCAGAGCGATCGTGGGGCCGAGTTCATGTCCCGAAAATTCCAAGACTGGAATTTCCAATACACCAGTGGTTCTCAACCTTTAATACAGTTCCTCATGTTGTGGTGACCCCCAACCAGGGGTGGGTTCTAATTTTTTACTACCGGTTCTGTGGGCGTGGCTTATTTTGTGGGCGTGGCTTGGAGGTCATGTGACTGGGTGGGCGTGACTAGCTGGTCATGTGACCAGATGGCCATGGCTATGTGTATAGGGACTACTCAGAGGGCTGAAAAAAGTCATTTCTGACAGGTCCTCGCACTTTTGACTGGTCCTCACACTTATGACCATCCTCACATTTATGCCCATGCAGCATTCTTAACAACCATGTCACTCATTTCACAACTGCTTCTCTTCAACATGGTATAAGATAAGGCAAAAAACGTAAAATGTGAGGACAGTCGTAAATTCGAGGACTGGTCAAAAGTGCGAGGACCAGTCAAAAATAACTTTTTCAGCCCTCTGAGTAGTCCCTGTGCACAAAAGGACTACCCAGAGGACTGAAGAATGTGATTTCTGACAGGTCCTCGCACTTTTGACCGGTCTTCGCACTTATGACTGGTCATCATTTATGCCCATTGTACCATTCTTAACAACTGTATCACTCATTTCACAACTGCTTCTCTTCACCATGGTGACAAGATAGGGCAAAAACATAAATTGTGAGGACAGTTGTAAGTTCGAGGACTGGTCAAAAGTGCGAGGACCAGTCAAAAATAACTTTTTCAGCCCTCTGAGTAGTCCATATGCATAAAAGGATACAGCAATAGAGAGGGATGAAGGAAGGGAAGGGAAATTAGAGGAGGAGTGAAGGTAAGAGAGGGAGGAAGAGAGGAGGAGAAGGAGAAAGAAAGAGGAAGTAGGGAGAAGAAGACGAGGAGGGGAAGAGAAAGTAAGTAAGAAAGAAAAGACAAAGGTGGTAGGTTTGAGGAGAAAGATTGCTGTACAATAAAAAAGATGGTAGGTTTGAGGAGAAAGATTGCTGTACAATAAAAAAGATGAAAGGGAAGAAAACCAACCCCAAACAAATATTAAGATATTAAGATAAAGAATGAATTGCTAAACTTTAAAGAATAAAAGAGAACAAATAGCAATAAATAGCAATAATTAGAAACACACATACAAACATACAAAGAGTATTTGGCCGGTTCACAAATTTAAACAGTTGTAGGAGGTTAGCACCCACCCCTTTCCTAGAAGAATGAAATATTTTGGGAAATATTAAAAAGGCAGAATATTATATTTCCCTACCTGGATGAGAAATGGAGAAGCATATTTTACAGACAAAGCAGCTCCCACCTTCCTGCCCCCCACCCTTTGTTAATGGGCCAGAGGCAGAAAGTCAATCCTTTGTCAAAGGACATTTGCAACATAATAGCAACAGAAACTAACATAATGGGCCCCATCAAGCCATGTGATCCTGTCCACCATTAAACCATCTTTCCAAGCAGTCTCCATGTTTCCAGTGTCTTTTTCCCCACTTGGAGCAGAACCCAGAAGGATATTTCTTCCAACACAGTATTTAGTCATTTCAATTAAATTTACAATTTCTATATTTCCTTTTTACCATATTTATTCATCTATTTTTTAAAAAAACCAATATTACCCTTCATCCTCATCTCTAATCTTAATCAAATTCAATTTTTCCCTTCTATTCTATATTATACCCCTTCGCATTGTCATCTATTTTTATATCCATCCTCACATTGGTTAATTATGTAATACAGTTGTTTAATACAAATTCAACATTTTAATATAAATCAATTAGTTATATAACTATCTTTTTTGTATATTAATCAATATGAACATGAATATTCCAATTATTTCCATGCAATCCAATTTCTTACAAATCAATTAATTATATTTACCAATAATAATAAACCAAATAATTTCCCCCATTATCTCCTATAGCCCATTATCCCCTATATTGTTTATATTAACATTGGAAATATTACTAGAAGAAATCAGGAAAGATACAGAAATAACTGGACTAAAAATAAAAAAATCAAGAATATAAACTGCAAGCCTTTGCGGATGTTATAGTATTCATCTTAGATAAACCCATACACTCTGGACCAAAATTAATGATAAAAGTACAACAATATGGAGAAGTAGCGGGATTGAAAAATAATAAACAAAAAACTAAAATTTTAACAAAGAATCTTAACAAGTATCAAGAAGAAGAATTGGAAAATATATTAGGGATACAAACAGCAAAGAAAGTTAAATACTTAGGAGTATGGATAAATATCAACGTTGAAGGAAGACAATTATATTAAATTGGCTAAACAAATAGAAAAGGATTTGGAAAGATGGGCAAAACTCCAATTGTCTCTTTTAGGCAAAATTGCTACCATTAAAATGAATATTCTGCCAAGAGTGTTATACTTATTTAGAGTAATACCAGTAAACCCAGGAAGAACATATTTTAAAGATTTAGACAGAATGATATTAAAATTTATTTGGCAGGGAAAAAAAGCAAGAATCAAATTAAAACATTTACAAGACAAAAGAGAGAGGGGGGGAATGGGACTCCCTGACTGGCAGAGTTATTACAAAGCCTCAGCGTTAATATGGATAAAAGATTGGATTGAACTCAAAAACATAAGAACATTAATATTGGAAGGTTTTGACTTAACAAGGGGATGGCATGCATATCTTTGGGGAGAGAAAATTACAAAACAAGCGGCACATTGGAGGAATTTCGCAGACATATTGTAAGAGACAATTTGCTTAAAATATGGAATGAA
Organism: Arizona elegans; assembly: GCA_022577455.1. NCBI lineage: Eukaryota > Metazoa > Chordata > Lepidosauria > Squamata > Colubridae > Arizona > Arizona elegans. The sequence goes on along the minus strand of JAKOOJ010000007.1, from coordinate 36,604,388 downwards.
ATCAGAAAATATCACTATGATAGGATTCCTAGGTGGACTTCCATAATGGAAGCACATATTTATCCAAATACAATAGATACAAATAAATTAGAAACATATAAGGACATCTTAAATAAGAAGGAAAACTAAAAACAAGAGAAGAATTGAGAATGCAAAATGTGGAAATAGAGTGGTGGTCATATTTGCAATTAAAATCCAGATATAAATCTGATATGGAAAAAACTGGAATTCAAATGGAACCAAATCAGTTGGATAAAATTTTATTAGGCCCCAATGAGAAATTAATAACCAAAATTTATAATTTTCTATTGGAATATAAACTAGCAGAGGAAGTAGTTAAAGAGAATACGATCACATGGGCGACGAATTTTGGGTATGCAATGGAATTAAATAAGTGGGAAAAATTGTGGAAAAGTATTAATAAATTAACATTATCTGTACCATACAAAGAAAATGCTTATAAATTGTTCTATAGGTGGCATCTACCACCGGTGTGAATTTCTAAAATGTTTTCCAGTACATCTCCACTCTGTTGGAAATGTAAAGCGCATAAAGGGACATACTATCATATATGGTGGTCATGTCCCAAAGCTAAAAAATTCTGGAACAAGATAAAAATGCAACTGGAACAAATAATAACTCAAAAGGTACCATTAAAACCAGAAACTTACTTATTAGGAATAGCTACAAACAAATATGAAAAAGAAATAATATATTTAATAACACACCTTTTGACTGCAGCAAGAATCATATACACACAAAATTGGAAACAAGAAGAGGTCCCGACTCAAGAGAAATTAATATCCAAAATTATGGAATGCGCTGAGATGAATAGACTCACCAAGGAGATCCAAGGAAAGGAAGAATCTGAATATTATCTGGTCTGGCAAAAGTGGTATAAATGGTTAGAGGGAAGTGGGAAAAAAAAGAGAAGAAGAAAGAAAGAAAAATTAAATAAAAGAAAAGATATCAATAGAGTAAAATAAATTTTTACATCAAATGAAATTTAAGAAAGAGACACCAGATATCAATAAAATAATATCATTATATAAGGTGAGAGAAATAATGTATATTGAAGAATATAGGATATTAATATTGTAACAATTCAGATATTATAGGTAGATGTCATTAAGATGATGCTTGTTGTATATTGTTTTACTTGCATTTATAAAAGTATTATGTGGTTTCTTAAATTAATAAAAGTTTAAAAATTAAAAAAAAAAAAGAACACACCAGTCTGCAAAATCTATGGGACACAACTAAGGCATACATTCAAGGCCTAACAATTGCCTATACTGCACAAAAAACCAAAGTTAAACAACAAACAAAACAAAGCTTATTGACAACACTACAACAATATGAATTAGAACTACAGGAACACCCACATAACCAAGAAATTAAAGAGAAAATAAACCTTTTCAAGACACAAATTGAATTTGATTACAACTGTAGAGATAGCAAGGAAAAAAAAAATGACCAAACAAAATCAATTTGCACACGCAAACAAAACTGGACGGTGGTTAGCTTACAAATTGAAGATAGAAAAAGAAAAGAAGATAATAATGCAATTAAAAGACAAGGACGGATGTTTATACCAGAATAATGAAGACAAAAAACAAATTGCAAAGGAATTCTTCAAAAACATATACGCAGAAGAAGAAATCCGAGAGAAGAATACAAAAAGAATACCTAAATAAACTAAAAATACAGGAATTAAAAGAAGACCACATTGAATTACTGAACAGACCGATCTCTATGTTAGAATTAATAGAAACAAGGAAGAAACAAAAAAACAATAAGACACCGGGAACAGACGGCATACCAGCAGAATTCTACAAGACATTTCAACAATCGCTAGATGGTATCCTACTATAAGTATTCAATGACGCATTTTTGGAAGCTGCAACTCCGCAATCATGGAACAAGACAATAATCACATTAATTCCAAAACAAGATTCGGACCCCACTGAAATCAAAAATTACAGACCAATCTCCCTCCTCAATGTAGATTACAAACTATATACATCCATCATAACACAGAGACTGAAAACCTTTATCAAACACTATATACATCCTGACCAAAATGGCTTCATCCCCGGACAACAAATCCAAAATAACACAAGAACAATTATGGACACCCTTGAATTCTACGAGCAAAGACCGAACAAACAGCTAGCCTTAATCTTCCTGGATGCACAAAAAGCATTTGATAACCTTAATTGGACATTCCTCATTGCACAACTGGAAAAGATGAAATTTGGAGAAAGATTTGTAAAGATGATTAAAAGGATATACACTACCCAAACCGCAAAAAATATTAATTAATGGTGAGACAACAGGACAATTTGACATAAAAAGAGGGGTGAGACAAGGATGCTCCCTATTCCCCATATTGTTTATATTAACCTTGGAAATACTATTAGAAGAAATCAGAAAGGATACAGAAATAACAGGATTAAAAATAAAAAATCAGGAATATAAATTGCAAGCCTTCGCCGATGACATAGTACTTATCTTAGAAAAACTGCTACAATCAGGACTAAAATTACTGAGTAAAATACAGCAATATGGAGAAGTGGCGGGCTTGAAAATCAATAAACAAAAAACTAAAATTTTAACAAAGAATCTCACCAAACACCAAGAGTTGGAAAATATGTTAGGAATGCAAACAACAAAAAAGGTCAAATACCTAGGAGTGTGGCTCACCAACAAAATATCGACGCTGAAGGAAGACAATTATACTAAACTGTCTAAACAAGTAGAAAAAGACTTGGAAAAGTGGACAAAACTCCAGTTATCTTTTTTAGGTAAAATTGCCACTATCAAAATGAATATTTTACCAAGAGTGCTGTACCTATTCAGGGTGATTCCAGTAAACCTGGGCAGAACATACTTTAAAGATTTGGACAGGATGATACTAAAATATATATGGCAGAAAAAAAAGGCAAGAATCAAATTAAAGCACTTACAGAATAAACGAGATAGAGGAAGAATGGGACTTCCTGATTGGCAGATTTATTATAAAGCGTCAGCATTAACATGGATAAAGGATTGGATTGAATTGAAGAACAGACGAACATTAACATTGGAAGGTTTCGACTTGATAAAGGGATAGCATGCATACCTATGGGAAGACAAACCCACAAAACAAGAACAATTCCGTAGACATATCGTGAGGAATACCCTGATCAAAACCTGGAACGAAATTAGAAAGATTCACTATGATAAGATACCATGTTTGATCTCTACAATGGAAGCACAAATCTATCCAAATACAATGGACATAAATAAAATGAAAACATACCAGGATCTCTTAAATGAAGAAGGAAAATTAAAAACAATAGAACAATTAAGAACTCAAGGTCTTGAAATGGATTGGTGGCCATACTTACAATTAAAATCCAGACACAAAACAGATATGGAGAAATTTGGAATCCAAAAAGAACTAAACCAACTGGACAAAATCTTATTGGGCTCCAATGAGAAACTAATAACAAAAATCTATAACTTCTTACTGGCATATAAATTAGAGGAAGAGATAGTCAAGGAAAATATGATTACGTGGGCGATGAATTTCGGATACCCTATAGAACTAAACAAATGGGAAAAACTATGGAAAATTAACAGCAAACTAACACTATCAGTACCGTACAAAGAAAATATCTACAAGATGTTTTATAGATGGCATCTTCCACCGGCATGGATCTCCAAAATGTTCCCCAATACATCTTCACTCTGCTGGAAATGCAAAACACAAAAAGGGACATACTACCACATGTGGTGGTCGTGTCCCAAAGCCAAACAATTCTGGAATAATATCAAAACCCAATTGGAACAAATAACAGCTCAAAAAGTACCACTAAGACCGGACTCATATTTATTAGGCATATTTACAGGTAATTATGACAGAGAAATAATATATTTGATCACACATATTTTGACTGCTTCAAGGATCACTTATGCACAAAATTGGAAGTTGGAAGAAGTCCCAACACAAGATAGAATAATATCTAAAGTCATGGAATGTGCTGAGATGGACAGATTCACCAAGGATATTCAAGGAAAGGAAGAATCTGACTACTACCTGGTTTGGCAAAGGTGGTATCAATGGTTAGAGGGAAAAACCAAAACCAAAAGAGTAAAACAAAATTCTGTACCAAATAAGATATAACAACGCATAATTAAATATTAAAAAATAATATCGTTATATAAGGCGAGAGGAAGGAATACATATCGAGGAATTTAGGTTATTGATGTCGGAGGAAATCAGACATTATGTTTAGATGTTATTTATGTTATTAATGTCGTATTTGTCGCATTTGTATGTGTATGTGTATGTGTATTTTGTGTGTTTATATATGTAATAAAAATTTATAAAAAAATTTAAAAAAAAAGATTTCCAGGAGAAATATCACCAACCTCAGATATGCAAATGATACCACTCTAATGGCAGAAAGTGAAGAGGAACTAAAGAGCCCCCTGATGCGGGTGAAGAAGGAGAGTGTAAAAGTTGGCTTGAACTGCCAACAAAAGTGCGTATAGTCAAGGCTATGGTTTTCCCAGCTGCAATGTATGGCTGTGAATGTTGGATCATAAGAAAGGCTGAGCACCAAAGAATTGAGGCCTTTGAACTATGGTACTGGAGAAGACTCCCGCGAGTCCCTTGGCCTGCAAGGCGATCAACCAGTCCATCCTAGAAGAGATCAACCTTGACTGCTCTTCAGAAGGCCAGATCCTGAAGATGAAACTCAAATATTTTGGCCACGTAATGAGAAGGAAGGACTCACTGGAGAAGAGCCTAATGCTGGGAAAGAATGAGGGCAAAAGAAGAATGGGATGACAGAGAGTGAGGTGGATGGATGGAGTCACTGAAGCAGTAGGCGTGAGCTTAAATGGACTCCAGAGGATGGTAGAAAACAGGAAGGTGTGGAGGAACATTGTCCATGGGGTCGTGATGGGTCAGACACGACTTCGCAACTAACAACAACAACAAAATAATTATATATCTTCTTAATTATTTTTGCATCTGCTCCCATTAGCATCTGATCTAGCTCATTTGGTTCCTTATAAAACCCATACGCCTTCCTATCTTTTTTTTTTATTGAAAAAGTTTTTCAAATACAAATTTTCCCCCTTCCCCCCCTCCCTTCCCCCCTCCCCCTCCCTTCCCCTCCTGGCTTCTGCAAGATGAAATCCAAATTAATATCACATTATATAATACTTTACCACCCTTTTACACCACCCCCTATATGCTAAACATTTCTTTCTAACATTATTATTATGTTCCTGGTATGCTATACATTTCAAAACAGCATTCGGCTATAAAACTATATAATAGATCCTAATTTGGCATTTATTCTACTCATAATCTACCCATTTCCTCCACCCCCATACGTATATCTCTTAATTCAAATCTTTTATGTATATTAATATCTAAACATAACATCCCTTTTCCTGAACTAAGCAATCAATAACATTACCTATCACTTTGTACCATATCAATTTTGTTTCACCCACTTTCCTACAGGTCTACCATACATAACATATTTAATATCTTTATTCTTCTGCCCGTATCACTAAAATATATTTCCATATATAAAAACCCTCAAATGACTTTAAATTTGTATTCCATATAGTATCTTCTGTAATGTCTTTCAGCTAGATTGTTAATTCCATTGACCATGTTAGGGTAATATCAAGTCCTACTTCCAACAGGATATTCAGTATCTTCAATTACCATCTGCCCCCATCATTAATAAGTATTTCTGTATATAAAAGAAACCCTCCGAGTGACTTTATATTTATTTTCATTTTCATTTTCATTTTCATTTTATTAGATTTCTATACCGCCCTACTCCCGAAGGACTCAGGGCGGTGCACAGCCAAACAATAAAAACACATACAATACAAAATTTAAAAAATAGAATAAAATCAAATTAAATAATTTTGGCCCCGACAAATTTAAAACCCCAAACTTTTAAAACCAATTTAAAATTGAATATATAAAATATTAAAAGATATTTAAAATTTTAAAAATCTTTTATAAAAGAGGGGGAAAATTAGGCCAGGCCGGCCTGGTGAAACAGTAAGGTCTTTAAGGCGCGGCGGAAGGTGCGCAGATCCAGGATCCTCCGTATCTCTGGGGGGAGCTCGTTCCAGATAGTAGGTGCCCCCACAGAGAAGGCTCTCCCCCTGGGGCAGCCAGTCAGAATTGTTTGACTGACGGCACCCAGAGGAGCCCCTCTCTATGGGAGCGTACCGGCCAGTGGAAGGCTATTGGTGGTAGTAGGCAGTCCTGCAAGTACCCGGGTCCTAAGCCATGGAGCACTTTAAAGGTGGTAACCAGAACCTTGAAGCGCACCCGGAAGACCACCGGGAGCCAGTGCAGCTCGCGCAGGAGGGGTGTTACATGGGAACGCCAAGTTGCTCCCATTACCACCCGCGCAGCCGCACTCTGCACCAGTGGGAGTCTCCGGGTGCTCCTCAAGGGGAGCCCCATGTAGAGAGTGTTGCAATAGTCCAGGCGGGAGGTGACAAGGGCATGAGTGACCGTGTGTAACGAGTCCCGATCCAGAAAGGGATGCAACTGACGAATCAGGCGAACCTGATGAAAAATCCTCCCGGTCATGGCCGTCAAGTGCTCTTCTAAAGACAGCCGTGAATCCAGGAGGACGCCCAAGTTGCAAGCCCTCTCTGTGGGGGCCAATGATTCGCCCCCAATATTCAGTGATGGCATCAACTGACTATATTGGGACGTCGGAAACCACAGCCACTTGGTCTTGGATGGGTTGAGCCTGAGCCTGTTCCTCCCCAACCAGATCCGTACGGCCTCCAGGCACCGGGACATCACTTCAAGGGCATCGTTGGGGTGATCCGGGGTGGAGATGTACAGCTGGGTGTCGTCAGCGTACTGATGGTACTCCACCCCGAAACCACGGATGATCTCGCCCAGCGGCTTCACGTAAATGTTGAACAGGAGAGGCGAGAGGACCGACGCTTGCGGCACCCCACATATGAGGGGCCTTGGGGTCGACCTCTGTCCCCCTGTCAACACAGACTGTGACCGGTCAGAGAGAAAGGAGGAGAACCATCGCAACACAGTGCCTCCCACCCCCAACTCTTCCAACCGGTGCAGCATGATACCATGGTGGATGGTATCAAAAGCCGCTGAGAGATCTAACAGGACCAGGACAGAGGAGCACCCCCTGTCCCGAGCCCTCCAGAGATCATCAACCAACGAGACCAATGCCATTTCCGTGCTGTACCCAGGCCTGAAGCCCGACTGGAACGGATCCAGATACGATCCAGATATTCCATATGGTATCTTCTGTAATGTCTTTTGTCTAGATTATTAATTCCAACAACCACGTTAGGGTAACAGCCAGATCATCTGCATGCCCCAATTCCATAGTTCTCTTACCTTATAACTCAACATATACGTAATCCATTTTTCAGAGAGTCCAAAATAGAAAATTCCAATCCGCTCAATCACAGGCCATCTTCCACATCCCAAAAACACCAGCACTGCAGAGATCTGTTATTCTTCTCAAAATAGTATAAGTCTGTAATTTGCCTCAGCTATATTTTCATATATCAGCCTTCTATAAATCCTGCTTATTATATTTAATCATCTCTTAAATAACTGGCATTAATCTGTTGGCTAAAAAAGAATTGTAGTTTAAAATTTTTTAGTTTTGTAGAACCTGCTTCTTCTTTTCTTAACTTGTTGTGGTTTAGATTTCCACCCTAGTTGCCTTTCTAGGACTTGTATATCAGTTGATTGAATTACATGCTGGTCTTTAACTTGATAAGACATCAAATCGAGATCCAAAGCCGCCTCTCTTGTATTTATAGGTGATCCAGCTACAGCCTCTGAAGGAGAATCCAAGAGCGGCTCATCCAAAAAGCCCTCTATAACTTGTTGTTTTTCCATTACCTCCATCTCCATCTGCTTGGCCTGAGTTTCAATCTCTTGTTCATTTTGCTTTTCTTTATCCCCCTCCTGAATTCCTGACACTGATGACATACGTGGAGATGTTGGGCCCGTTTTAAAAACCTTGTAGTAAAATTCTTCTGCTTTTTCAACAGTGTTTAATTGATATCTTTCTCCTTGATGTCTCAATATTATACCAACTGGAGCATCCCACCTAAATGGGATGTTTTGTTTCTTTAGCTCAGTCACCAAAAATCCAAAGTCCTTTCTATCTTTTAACATCTTGGACGGCAGCTCTTTATATATCCAGATCTTCATTCCATTCATTTCTAGAGTGGAGTTAAAAGACTTTTGCACAATATCATTTCTTATTCCTTTATCAGTAAAATAAATCACCACTTCTCTAGGCAATTGTCTTTGCTTTGCCACCCAAGAATTTACTCTGTAGTCCTTATCAATCTTACAGAATATTTCTTCAGAGCTGACCTTTAAAATCACAGCCAGAACTTCAGCAGACATCTTTCTCAAGTCTTCTCTGTTATTTTCCTGTATTCCCCTTATTCTAATCGCAAATTCCATGGATCTAAATTGCATCATTGTAACTTCATTTTCAATCCTTTGCTTTATATTATCTACATTGTAAATCTTGTGATCAGCTTCCTTCATTTTAGACTCTATTTCTAAATTGATATCTTTATCCATCTTTATGATTACTTCTGAAAAACTTTTCAAAGCTGTTACAATATAGCGCTTCAGGTTATCATACTTTTGTTGAACCAACTCTTTAATTTCCTGTCTACATTTTTCAAGATTCTGGTTCATAATCTCATCATGTCTTGCCAACTCCTCCACAACAAATTCCTTTAAATCCTTAAAACCATTCTTCTGCATCTGCAAGCTCAAAAATTGCTCCTGTGATTTATAATTGGGGGAAGGAAACAGAGTTTTTTGAGCTGCCTCCCAGCTGTAAAGGTGGCTCTTTATGGGCGGCGGGGGTGCCGGTCCCAAAAGACCGTCTAGCGATGACGGAAGCCAAACCGGAAGCCGAGCCTTCCTATCTTTTTCCTATCTGGATTGTATCTGTAATTGTGGCCACCACAATCCCTAATCTGTTTAGTTCTTGTTTAGTTTTTAGTTCTCCCCTTTCATTTAATATGTCCTTGTATCTTATGATTTTTTTCCATATTTATGACTTTTGGGTGTATCAATGCCTCCACTGTAGATAACCAAACTGGTATTTTCAGATAATGTTGCTCTTTGATTTTGGTCCATTCTAGCAGTAATGCCTTCATAATGTAGGGCTTCTGGAAATAGCTATGTATCTCACCCTTCTCATACCATAAAAAGCCATGCCATCCCACTTGCAAATCATGACCTTCCAGTGTTAGTAATCTTGTATTCCTCAAATTAACCCACTTTCACCCACATAAATGCTGATGCTTGGTAGTATAGATCCCAATCTGGAAGACCAAAACCTCCTCTACTCTTAATATCTTTTAGCAGTTTTAATTTTATTCTCACTTTTTTGCCTTGCCATTCAAATTTTAATATTATCTTGTTTAATTCTTCAAAATATTTTTCCCCATCTTTATTGGGATTATCTGAAGCAGGAACAATAATCTCGGCAGTATATTCATCCTAATTGTAGCTACTCTACCCAATAGGGACAATTTTTCCAGTTTTCCAAGTCCGTTTTAATTTGTGCTTTCAGTTTATTGTAGTTATCTTCTTTGAGAGATACACACCTTGTGAGGGATCTCACAAAGATTGATGGTTCGTTGAGGGCGCTTCCAAGAAAAGGCAGCACGCAAGGATGCAATCAAGTTAAATATTTATTTAGAAATAAAGTAGGTAAAATGAGTTCCCTGGCATGGAGGCATCCATGCCTGGATTGAGCCAATGGATCATTCCCCTAGGAAGGTAGAACAAGAGCAAAACAGCAGCCCCTGTGCAGGAGTTCTTATAGGGGCCCTTGGCCCCTCCCTTACCAAGGTGTGTGAGGGGGCCGGAGGGCCATTAACTTTTCTCAATGGGTCTGCAGGGGTCGGAGCCCCTTAACCCACCAGTGGGATCAAAGGTGCCTCTTTGCTCCCATCTGGTGGCCTTTTAAGAAACTGCCATGCCTGGCACAAAACACCTAACAATTCCCCTTCTTGCTAGCCAATGACAGATGCCAGTGAGTATGAGTGAGGGGGCGAGCAGGTGTCATAGACATGCAGATACGTCGTTTACAGGACCAAACACAGACACTTACACAGAAGGTTGTGTTGGTCAATGGGTACAGGTTTTGTGAACAGGTCAGCTAACTGGTCGGTTGTATTACAGTGTTTGATATGTACAAACCCATTCTGACAAGCTGCCTGACATTCTTGTAGTGGATGTCTATGTGACGGGACCTAGAGCCCACTGTGTATGCCCCAGAGATTACAATTGCGGCTGTGTTATCTTCCTGAATTTGGATGGGCAGAGTAGGAGGTGCCCAGATGCTCGTTACCAGAGCATTGAACCAAATCAAGTCATTTGCAGTGTCCGACAGGCTGACATATTCTGCCTCAGACATTGAGCAAGAAACAAATTTTTGCTGCCTAACATGCCAATGGATAGGACAGCCATTTAGCAGTATGAGGAAACCAGAGGTGCTCCATCTACTCTTGGTATCACCAGCCCAGTCTGCATCCGAGTAAGCGAAGAGCTGCACCAGCTTCCCTTTCTCTGGCTCCAGAATAAGGAGGGCATCGGCCATGCCCCTGAGGTACCTAAGTACCCTCTTGACAGCATTCCAGTGGAATTCCTTTGGGTTTTCCATGTGCCTCCTTGGGGGCACATTATGGGCATCCTTGTCTCACTCCTTTCTTTATATCAAATTGTTCAGTTGTATCTCCATTAATTTGTATTTTTGCTGTTTGGGTGTTGTATATCTTTTTAATCATTTTTATAAATCTTTCTCAAAATTTCATCTTTTCTAATTGTGCTAATAGAAATGTCCAGTTGAAATTATCAAAGGCTTTTTGTGCATCTAGGAAAATTAGAGCTAACTGGTTTTCCAATCTTTGCTCATAGAATTCCAGAGTGTCAATAATTGTTCTTGTATTGTTATGAATTTGTCTTCCAGGAATAAAACCATTTTGATCAGGTTGTATATAGTATTTGATTAGGTTTTTCAATCTCTGCGTTATAATTGATGTGAATAGTTTATAGTCTACATTGAGAAGAGAAATTGGTCTATAATTTTTAATTTCCGTGGGATCCAAATCTTGTTTTGGTATTAATGTAATTATTGTCTCATTCCATGACTGCGGAATTTCAGCTTCCATTATTGCATCATTGAAAACTTGTATTAATATATCATCTAATGGTTGTTGGAATGTCTTATAAAACTCTGCCGGTATACTGTCTGTTCCCGGTGTCTTGTTATTTTTTTGTTTCTTCCTCGCTTCTATTAATTCTAACTTTGAGATTGGTCTGTTCAATAATTCTATATGTTCTTCTTCTAATTCTTGAATCTTTATTTTATTTAAATATTCTATGATATTTTCTTCTCTAATCTCTTCCTTTGCGTATAAGTTTTTGAAAAATTCCTTTGCAATTCGTTTTTTGTCTTCAATATTCTGGTATAAACAACCATCTACATCTTTTAACTGTATTATAATATTCCTCTGTTTTTCTATTTTCAATTTATATGCTAACCACCGTCCGGTTTTGTTTGCATGTTCAAATTGGTTTTGTTTAGCGATTTTTATTTTTTTTGCTATTTCTGTTGTTGTGATCAAATTTAATTTATGCCTTGTTAAATTTATTTTCTCCTTAATTTCTTGGTTATGTGGCTGTTTCTGCAGATCTAATTCATATTGATGTAATATTGTCTGTAAATTTTGTTTTATTTGTTGTTTGTTTTTATTTTTTTGTGCAGTATAGGCAATTGTTAAGCCTCTGATATATGCCTTGGTCGTGTCCCATAGATTTTGTAGACTGGTGTGCTCTTTAACATTAATTTGTAGAAATATTTTCAATTCTTTTTGGATCATATCCACATATTGTTTGTGATTTATAATATCTCTATCCACCATCCATCTTTTACGCTTTTGGTGTCCTTTCCATGTTATTTCAATGGGGCTATGATCAGCCCATGTGTTAGTTGTAATTTCTATTTGTTTAATGTCTGCTATAAGCTCTGCCGTCATCCAAGCCATGTCAGTTCTGGACCACGATTGATGTGGATTTGAATAGAATGTGTATTGTTGTTTATTATAATTGAGTTCCCTCCAGGCATCTTGTAATTGAAATTCTTCTACTATATCATAAAATGTTTCTGGAAGTGTTTTTTTCCTGGATTTATTATGTTTACAACTTCTATAGTCCTTCTCTATGTTTACAATTGCATTAAAATTTCCAATTATGCATATGTTTTGGTATTCCAGTTCCTTAATTTTGTTGTGTATCTTTTTAAAATAATCAATTTGGGTTCCATTTGGTGCATAAAGTGACACTAGTAATATCTTTTTCTTTTCTGTTTCAATTTCAACCATCAACGTCCTACCCTCCTCATCAGCAAATAATTGCTTTGATTGTATATGATTCCAGATGTACATTACTATACCTCTCTTTTTTTGTTCTGTTAGTGTCGTATAAAGTTTTCCTAATCGTTTGTTTTCTAATAAACTGCACTGTTGTTTTTTAATATGAACTTCTTGTAATGTTATAATATCTATCTTCAATTTTTGTAAATTTCTGAAAATACATGATCTCTTTGATGGAATGTTTAGTCCATTTATGTTAATCGATATCAATTTTAAATCTTTCTCTGTTTCAAATTTCTATTTTCTTGATGTTCTTATTTTCCTAGTGTTTTTTTCTGTAATTTGTATTTTATCCCTTGCTCCCTCTCTTTCCATTCTTTCTTTCTCCCCTCTTTTTCTTCCTTCTTGCTGTATTTTTCTCGGTTTGTCCTCCTGATTTGCAATTTCTTGCTGTGTTTCAGATTCTTGTTCTTCCTCAGGAAAAAAATTCCTATCAAAAAATTGCTGTACTTTCTCTAGTGTATCAAGTTTATATTTTTTATCTTGCCATGAAACAAGCAGTCCCTCTGGTGTTAACCACCGGAACATTATTTTATATTTGTTTAATTCTGTTGTCAGAAAGTTATAATTTTTCCTTGTTTCTCTTATTCTTCTTGGTATTTGTTTTAATGTAATTATTTCTTTTCCCTTATATATAATTGGTTTTTCTCTCATTTTTTTGTATATTTCCTCTTTCACCAACTTCCTTGCAAATCTAATGTGAACCTCTTTTGGTAACTTGTTTCTTCAGGCGTAATTTGTGAATACTCTATAGATTTCATCAATTTCCTTATTAATTTCTTCTTTATTCTTTAACGTCGCTTCAGCCAGAATTTCCACCATTACATCTCTCAAATCTTCCTCTCTGTTTTTCACTATATTTTGAAATCTTAGGTAAAATAACGCCTTTTCCATTTCTAAAAATGAAATTGAATCTTCCAGTTCTTTGTTTATTGTTGTTTGATCACATTCTGACTCTTCTATCTTTTTTTCTACTTTGCCCATCTTATCTTCAATATTCTGGATCCGTTGTTCATTTTTAGCAATATTTTGTTGAATTTTTTCCATCTTATTATCCATTTTTTAAAGATTATCCTTAATTTCACCTATGTCCATTTTCAAATCCTCATGGTTTTTCCTACTTTCTTGATGATTATCAGCAATTGATTCCTGTGTTTTGTTCATACTCTCTTGTATCATTGCTAATATTGAGTGAATGTTTTTGATGTTAATTGATTGATTGAGGAGATTTCTCTTTTTCTGGAACATTGTGTCTATTGTTTTCTGTTGTGCTGATGACGTAATAGACATTGCTTGGTTGGCTATTGCCTTTGACCTGGTTTTGTCATTATTGATGAGCCAGTAGTTGTCATCTTAATTTTCTAATTTAGCAGTTCCCAAATTTTCATTCACTGTCTGTAGTATATAGTAAGATTTTCCTTCTGATAATTACAGAAGTCAGTATCACTTGTTTAGTTTTCAAATACAGTCTAATTTCTGTAAATCAAACTATAATATCATTATATGAGGGATTAATTAAATTTAAATGAGGAGCAGGGATAAAATATGATATCTCAGCAAGTCATATTTCAGTTTCTAAATCAAATATTCTATTTAAATATATTATTAATTCTATTAAGTTCTATTAAATCTTTAGTTATATCTTTATTAAATTTTATCAATTTTAATATATTTATTCTTATTTAAATCAATATATGTCAATATTAATAATTTTCAATTCATTCTTTTAACACTATATCAATTTTTAAATTAATATTAAATTGTGTCACATAAAATACTATTAGAATAGGAAATAAGAAAAAACAGATAAGCTATGTGTTGTATTATTATATCTATTCAAAACTTATATATTCCAACTTTTCTTACTTATATTAGAAATTATATATTTTACATTTAAACTTAAATAATCCTAAACCTTATGCTATTTGGGCTATAATATTATATATTATATTCTATATTAAAACATTAAGTATTACATAAATAAACATATAAATAGATAAAAGTACTTAAAATATTATAAAAAAATTCAAATAAATTAAGTCTCTCAAACAATAAATTTCTTTCGTTGTATTAGGTTCCAGAATTGAAGTTGTTGCAATCCTCACTTGGTTTTGTGTCTTTACAGTCGTCTAGTTTGTAATTGTTTCCAAAGTCCTTCAATTTGCCTTCTAAAAATATTTTAAACACCTCTTCCAGAGCCTCAATGTTTTTTATTTATTTGCAAGTTAATACTCTAATATAGTTACAGTATCTGTTCACTGAAGCTCTGCCACCGTTACAAAGTTTTTAAATCCCTCACAGTCACTCCCGAAACTAGTTACTGTTTCTTCTTCGTCTCTTCTTTATTGTCTCCACACCACCTCCATTTCTTTTTTAAAAAATAAGTCCAACACTTGGATCTGTATTCCTTTCCCCAAATGAATAATCTTTGTCTATTTCCCAATTTCTGTCTGTTAAATCTATAACTATGTGTTTTATTTCCAATCCACACCTCTCCTTTGCGCTTCCTCAAAATCACCTCAGTTCCACTGCCTGTCAGTTTCGGCCCCTCACACTTCAATTAACCTCATTAACTCACTCCGTTATACTTTTCTTCTTAACAATTCTGCTTTGCTGATCAGTTTGAAGTTTCTCTTTTAGTTATGTATCCGTTGTTTTAATTATTGTATCTTTCAAAGTTTTTCAGAATAAGAGTAATTAGTTATTCTTATTGATGCCGTTTGCTCAAACCTCGCTTCCCTTTTTCTTAAGCAACAGTCAGCGTTCTGGCCAATTGACAAGAGGTTGGTTTTTTTCCGGGCTGAATTAAGGGACTTACCTTGAACCTTCGGGGCAATTTTTGATACCCCCAAGGTCCTCAGGATTTTCCCTTTAATCTATTGATCTCTTCATGGTCAATAGAGCCAAAAAATTCAGCTTTCAGACCGAAAATTGGGACCTAGGGAACGGAGTGCTGTCCTCTCGGTTCCTATCACGCTGACGTCACCAACGGACTGGTGACAGCAGACTGGTGTGTTCTTTAACATTTGTTTAGAAAAATAATTTCAATTCCTTTTGGATTATTTCCACATATTGCTTATCATTCATAAGGTCTCTATCAATCATCCATCTTCTCTGCGGTTGGTGGCCCTTCCATATTATTTCAATCGGACTGTGGTCTGCCCATGTATTAGTTGCTATTTCTATTTTTTTGATGTCTGGTCTAAGTTCTGCTGTCATCCAGGCCATGTCAATTCTGGACCACGATTGGTGTGGGTTTGAATAGAATGTAAATTGATGTTTATCGTAGTTAATTTCCCTCCAGGCGTCCTTTAGTTGAAACTCTTGTGTCATATCGTAAAATGTCTCCAGGAGTAATTTTTTCCTAGATTTATTTCGTTTACTGGTCCGATAGTCTTTCTCTGTATTTACAATTGCGTTGTAGTCTCCAATGAGACATATGTTTGAATAGTCCAGTTCTTTGATTCTGTTGTGGATCTTTTTGAAATAATCACTTTGTGTTCCGTTCGGTGCATAGAGTGACACTAGTAATATTTTTTTCGTTCCTGTTTCGATTTCGACCATCAATGTCCTGCCCTTCTCATCAGCGTATATTTGCTTTGCTTGTATATGATTTTGAATGTACATTGCTATGCCTTTCTTTTTTTGTTCTGATAATGCTGTGTAAAGTGTTCCTAGTTGTTTGTTTTCTAATAATCTACATTGTTGATTTTTGATATGAACTTCTTGTAGTGTGATAATATCCATGTTCAATTTTTGTAGATTCCTGAATGTGTGTGATCTCTTAGATGGAGTGTTAAGGCCATTTATGTTTATTGATATTAATCTTATTTCTTTCTCCATGCCAATCTTCTATTGTCCTTGTTGCCCTGAGTTTCCTAGTGTTTTTTCCAGTAATTCGTATTTTTTCCCTTGCTCCCTCCCTTTCCATCCTTTCTTTCTCTCCCCTTGTTCTTCCTTTACACTGTACTTCTTCCAATTGGTCCTCTTAATTTACAGATTCTCAGTGTGTTTCGGATTCTTGTTCCTCTTCTAAGACGAAATTGCTGTCAAAAAACTGTTGTGCCTTCTGTAGTGTATCAAGTCTATGTTTTTTGTCTTGCCAAGATACAAGATTTCCCTCAGGTGTTAACCAGCGGAACATTATTTTATAGTTGTTTAATTCTGTTGTCAAAAAACTGTATTTTTTTTCTTGTTTCTCTTATTCTTCTTGGTATTTGTTTTAGTATAATTATTTCTTTGCCCTTATAAGTGATTGGTTCCTCTCTCATTATTTTGTATATTTCCTCTTTCACAGATTTTCTTGCAAACCGAATGTGACTCTCTTTAGGTAGCTTATTCCTTCGAGCATAATTGGTAAATACCCTATAGACTTCATCAATTTCCTGATTTATTTCTTCCTTATTCTTTTGGGTTGCCTCCGCTAGAATTCCCACCATTAAATCTCTCAGATCTTCTTCTTTGGTCTCCGTGATATTTTGGAATCTTAGATAAAATGACACCTTCTCCATCTCTAAGAATGAAATTGAGTCTTGCAGTTCATTATTTGTTGCTATCTGGTCACATTCTAGATCCTCCAGTTTTTTCTCTGTTTGTTCCATCTTTACTTCAATGTTTTGGATTCGTTATTTGTTCTTGGCGATGTTTTGCTGAATTTTCTCCATTTTATCATCCATTTATTTTAGGTTGTCCTTTATATCTGTAACATCCAACTTCAATTCTTCATGGTTTTTCTTGCTTTCTTGATGGTTATTGGCAATTGATTCCTGTGTTCTGTTCATCCCCTCTTGTATCGTTGCTAGTATTGAGTGTATATTTTGGATATTAATTGATTGGGGAGTTTTCTCTTTTTCTGCCAATAACATTGTATCTATCGTTTTCTGTTGTGCAGGTGATGCAATGGACGATGTTTGGCTGGTGACTATTCTTTTACTAGTTTTAGTCCTTGTGGATGGGCCAGTAGTTGTCATCTTGATTCTCTGGTTTAGCAGTTCCCAAATTTTCATTCACAGTCTATATTGTCTAATGGAATTTCTCTTCTGTTAGTTGCAGGAGACAATTTCTGTTATTCAAATTTCAAATCCACTCTAATTTCTCAAATTTGGCTAATATCGTTATATAAGGGATTAATTTAATCTTTAACAGGGAGTAGGGAAAAAATACGACATTTCAGCAGGTCATTTGTCAATTTCTATGTTAAATATTCTATTTAAATATTCTATTAGCTTTATTTAATTCTATTAAATTCTTAATTATATCTCTATTCAATCTATTAACTCTTACCAACCTCAATTCCTCACTTAAATAATATAATTAATTATAAATAAGATAATAGGATAATATATCAATCACTTAATCTAATATGCTCTTTACATGGGGCTCCCCTTGGGGTGCACCCGGAGGCTACAGTTAGTCCAGAATGCAGCTGCCCGGGGGATTATGGGAGTGACGGGGTGCTCACATATGACACCTCTCCTGCGCGAGCTGCACTGGCTTCCTGTGGTCTTCTGGGTGTGCTTCAAGGTGTTGGTGACCACCTTTAAAGTGCTCCATGGCTTAGGGCCGGGGTATCTGCGAGACCACCTTCTGCCGCCAATAGCCTCCCACCGACCGGTTCACTCGCACAGAGAGGGCCTCCTCAGGGTGCCGTCGGCCAGACAGTGCCAGCTGGCGACCCCCAGTGGGAGAGCCTTCTCTGTGGCAGCACCTGCCCTCTGAAACGACCTACCCCCTGAGATATGCACAATATCAGACCTCCAGACTTTTCGTCGGACCCTGAAAACACACCTATTCCATCTAGCTGGGCTGGCTTGATCCCATCCTCTCAGTTTTAATTGAATTCAGTTTTAATTGGGTTGTTTTAAATTTTGGGCCGAAATTATTTAATTGTTTTTTAAATTGTTTTTAAATTTTATATGCAATGTTTTATCTCGGCTGTACATCGCCCTGAGTCCCACAGGAGAAGGGCGGTATAGAAATAAAATAAAATAAAATAAATAAATAAATAAATAAATAAATAAATAAAATAAAATTATAGCACAAAAACAATCAAATAAATAAGAAGGTACAAGTAAACTACAAGTAAACTATTTGTTATAATATTATTCTTATTCAAAATCTATGTTTCAATCAAATTACTTTCTTAATTTATATTCCACTTCCTCTTACTTATGCTTAAATTTTGTATTTTAAATTTCAACTTGAAACGTTCCAAAACTATGTGTTATATATACTGTAATCTTCTATATAGTATACTATATATTAAAGTGTTAAGTATTGCTAGTAGAAAAATTTAAAACAAGTTAGAAAAGGTTTGATTGAATTAAGTTTCAAGCGTTATATTTAGCTCTGGGATTATAAACATTGCAATCCACACTCAATGTTGCATCATTCAAACCGTTTGTCCTGTGGTTCTTATCAGAATCCTTCCGTGTACCTCCCAGGGATGCTACTTCTATAACTCCAAAACTTCAGTGTCTTTTAAAATGTTATCTCTTTGCCGTTGATACAAAGTCTCAAAGTTCCACCCAATCGCTCTCAAAGTTAATTACCATCTGTTCTCTGTCTCTCTCGCCTCAGCTCCACTTCCGTTTATATTAAATCCAACACTTGATCTTATATTCCTTTGCAAAGCAATTAGTCCTTGCCAATTCCAAATCAAAGTCCCAGTCAATTTTGTAACAATGTATTTGATATTCAATCCACAACTCTCCAGTATTTCTCTCAGTCCACCTTAATTCCGTTGTCTGTCAACTCTGCTTAGTCACCCTCTGGTTGGTCTCGCTGATTCGCTCCGTTTGCTTTCACTTCGCCGCTTCCTTATGGCTCAGCCTTGCCGATCAGTTCGGAGTCTCTCTCTTAATTATACTTCCGTCACTGTATGTATGTATCTTTCACAGTCTTATTCTTTGTTGATTTGGTGATGTCTTTATTCAATCTTCGCTTCCATTTCTGAGATGGCAGTCAGCATTCCGGCCAGCCCAGAAAGGGCTGGGTTTTTTTTCGTTTGGAATTAAGGGGTTTTCCCTGAACCTTCGGGGCAATTGCTGTCATCTCCGAGGTCCTCGGGATTTCCCCTTTAATCTATTGACCTCTTTGTGGCCAATAGTGCCAAAAAAGTGGCTCCCAGATTGAAAATTGGAACTTAGAGAACGGAGCATAGTCCCCTTGGTCCCTGACACGCTGACTTCACCGCAGGAAGTCATTTCTCCCGGCAATCTTAATTCCAACTTTTGATTCATCTAGCCCCGCCTTCCTCATGATGTGCTCTGCATATAAGTTAAATAGGCAGGATGACAGTATACAGCCTTGCTGGACACCTTCCCAATTTTGAACCAATCAGTGGTTCCGTGTCCAGTTCTCACTGTTGCTTCTTGACCCACATATAGGTTTCTCAAGAGACAAATAAGATAGTCTGGTATTCCCATCTCTTTAAGAACTTGCCACCATTTGTTGTGATCCACACAATCAAAGGCTTTAGCATAGTCAATGAAGCAGAGATAAATATTTTTCTGGAAATCTCTAGCTTTCTCCATGATCCAGCATATGTTAGCAATTTGATCTCTACTTCCTCTGCCTCTTCGATATCCTGCCTGTACTTCTGGTAGTTCTCGATTCACATACTGCTGAGCCCAGCTTGTAGGATTTTAAGCATAACTTTACTAGCATGTGAAATGAGTGCAATGGTGCGATAGTTTGAACATAGTTTGTCATTGCCTTTCTTTGGAATTGGAATGTAAACTGACCTTTTCCAATCCTGTGGCCACTGTTGGGTTTTCCAAATTTGCTGGCAAATTGAATGTAATACTTTTATTGCATCATCTTTTATTGATGCAGTAAAAGAGATCTTAAAATCTCTTTTAAGATTTTGAATAGCTCAGCTGGAATACTGTCACCTCCACTAGCTTTGTTGTTGCTCAGATTTCCTAAGGCCCACACTGACTTCACATTCTAGGATGTCTGGCTCTAGCTCAGTGACCGCCCCATCATGGTTATCAGGGACGTTAAGCTCATTCTTGCATAGTTCTTCTGTGTAATTTTGCCACCTCTTCTTAATCTCTTCTGCCTCTGTTAGGTCCCTGCCATTTTTGGTCCATCTTTGCATGAAACATTTCCTTCATATCTCCAATTTACTTGAAGAGATCTCTGGTCCTCCCTATTCTAATTTATTCTTCTATTTCTTTTCACTGTTTATTTAAGAAGCCATTCTTATCTTTTCTAGCTATTCTCTGGAATTCTGCATTCAATTGGATGTATCTTTCTCTTTCTCCCTTGCCTTTCACTTCCCTTCTTTCCTCAGCTATTTGCAAAGCTTCCTCAGACAGCCATTTTGTTTTCTTGCCTTTCTTTTTCTTTGGGATGGTTTTAGTTGCTACCTCTTGCCCAAAGTTGCAAACCTCTGTCCATAGTTCTTCAGGCACTCTGTCTATCAAATCTAATTCCTTAAATCTATTTATCACTTCTACTCATCAGGGATATGATTTAGTTCATACCCGAGAGGTCTAATGCTTTTCCCTACTTTTTTCAATTTAAGCTTAAATTTTGCAATGAGAAGCTCATGATCTGAGCCACAGTAAGCTCCTGGTCTTGTTTTTACTGACTGTATAGAGCTTCTCCATCTTTGGCTGAAAGCACACAGTCAATCTGATTTCTGTGTTGACCGTCTGGTGATGTCCATGTGTAGAATCATCTCTTGGGTTGTTGGAAAAGAGTGTTTGCCATGACCATTGTATTCTCTTGACAAAATTCTACCAGTCTGTGCCCTGCTTCATTTTGTACTCCAAGGCCAAACTTGCCTGTTATTCCGGTTATCTTTTGGCTTCCTACTTTAGCATTCCAATCCCCCACGATGATAAGGACATCATTTTTTGGTGTTAATTCTATAAGGTGCTGTAGGACTTCATACAACTGGTCAATTTCATCATCTTCAGCACCAGTGGTTGAGGCATACACTTGGACTACTGTGATATTGAATGGCTTGCCTTGGATTTGAACTGAGATCATTCTGTCATTTGGGGGATTGTATCCCAGTATTGCTTTTTCTACTCTTTTATTGACTAATGAAGGTTACTCCATTTCTTCTGAGAGATTCTTGCCCACAGTAATATACCTGATGGTCATCTGAATTAAATTCACCCATTCCTGTCCATTTTAATTTGCTGATTCCTAAGATGTCGATGTTCAGTCTTGTCATCTCTTGTTTGACCATGTCCAGCTTGCCTTGATTCATGGATCTTACATTCCAGGTATCTATGGAGAATAAATCTTTACAGCATTGAACTTTCCTTTCACCACCAGATACACCCATAGCTGAGTGTCCTTTCGGCTTTGGCCCAGTTGCTTCACTCTTTCTGGTGTTACTAGTACTAGCCCTTTGCTCTTCCCCAGTACCATATTGGACACCTTCCGATCTGAGGGGCTCATTTTCCAGTGTCATATCTTTTTGCCTTTTGGTACTGTCCATGGGGTTTTCATGGCAAAGATACTGGAGTGGGTTGCCATTTCCTTCTCCAGTAGATCACATTTTGTCAGAGCTCTCTGCTATGACCTGTCCATCTTGGGTGGCCCTGCATGACATAGCTCATGGCTTCATTGAGCTACACAAACCCCTTCACCATGATAAGACAGTAATCCATAAAGGGGATATAATTATTTTGTAACCATTAAATTGGAAGAAGAACAAGTAAAAGAAATTACGATAATTTGGGCTAAGAATTTTGGCTATAAAATCGAATTAGACAAATGGCAGAAATTATGGAATAAAAACTACAAGCTTACAATGTCAACAGTGTATAAAGAAAATCTCTATAAAATGTTTTATACAGTAGATGGCACTTGTCACCTGCAAGAATAGTGAAGATAAAGATAAATCTGTCAAATGTTGGAAATGTAACCAAATACCAGGTTCATATTATTACATGTGGTGGATATGTCCCAAAGCAAAAAAAAATATTGGAAGAAAATTAGCATATGGATGAAAGCTATGATAAAACAACACATAGACTTGAATCCTGAGATATTCCTGCTGGGCATGCTACCAGAAAATTATAATAAAGGTAATACATATTTAATTCTACATATTTTAACAGCAGCCAGGATTGTATACACACAATATTGGAAAAATGAAGAAACCCCCACAGATGAGAATATAATCAAAAAAATAATGAAATGTGCAGAAATGGATAGGTTATCACTAAAAATTAAAAAAAAAAGAATATTCTATGACATGGGAACTTTTTTACAAATGGTCAATCAATAGATACAGAGGTCAGTTGAATGGATTTATGTGAAAATATGGATTATATGAGAAAGAAAAATTGATTAGTAAACATTTTGATGCTTATATAATTGATGTCAATATGAAAGATAGTATACTTTATAACAATGATTTATAGTATCTACTATATGTTTGTATGTTGATATGGTCATAATGATTACGATGATGTTTAAATTTTAACACTTTTGTTACCTAGAAAACACTCTGGTCAATTTAGAAATGGAATTTGCAATATAAAAACAATAAAAAAAAATTTAAAATGAGAGAAGTGAAGAACTGAATTGTAGTAGATTTCTCAGCCAAGCAGAGGAAATTCCATCCTCTCACTCAATCATCCCTTATCTCTTGGTTGCCAAAGGTAGAAACATATCCAGAGTATCATTGCACACTTTTTGCATGATTATCACAGAGTTTTTCTGAGCAACATGGTGGCCTAGAGGTGAAGACGCTCGCCTTCCACTTGGAAGGCTGAGAGTTCAAGCCTAGGCAATGACAGTGTCAGGCATGCCTCCTTTCAAAACTCAAGAAAGAAAAACCCCAACTCCATTTTCACAGAGAAAGGTTCTTTTACTGAGTTTGAACTGAATGCAACCAAAGAAAAGCAAGGTCTGAAGCAAAAGGCACGAAAATTACATATAGAAAGCATCCCCAAAGCCTTCCCCCAACTGTCCAGCATAAATAATCCAATCCACATTTCCCCAGGGGTCATGTGGGTACAACGTCTAGTGGTGCCATCCTCCAGCTATGCCACAGCAGTTGACCTTGAGTTGTTATCAGCTTCAAAGAAATGCTTAAACAAAGTTTCTCTCTTCTTCTCCACCAGCTCACTTCCCCTTTCCCAAGAATTCCAATAGCTCCCCCCTCCCCCCGTTTCATGGCAGCCGAGCAAGCAATGAAAAAGCAGAGGCTGACATTCGGCCCTCCTGCAGAAGAGACATTATTCCTACAAGAAAACCAAAATGATAGAAAACAGATAATTACAGAATTAAAAGCATGACAATAAGAAATAGACTAAGGTTTATCAGGATATTTGGAGTGAAACAATTGCAGTTTTGAAGCTTGAACATCCCGCTTATTTACACATTCAGCTTTAGATAATGGAAAATGTTTCAAGGCCACCAAATACTGCACCTTACCATGTTGCTTTCTAGAGTCCAATATTTCCTTGACCTCAAAATGCTGTTCTCCCCCAATTAGTATGGGGACAGGGGGAGGTTCTTGGTCCGGACGTAAAGGGGACAAATGCTCCGGTTTCAGCCAACTGACATGAAAAACAAGATGAATCCTCCGCAAATTTTTAGGTAATTCCAATTGCACCGTGACTGGGTTAACGATACAGACTATCAGAAAAGGACCCATACATACTTGGGTCCAAGTTTTTTCGACTTTTGGGTCGTTTGCAGGTACTTGGTGGAAAGGAAAACCATATCACCAACTTTATAATTCCAACTCTGAATCCTTTCCTTATCGGCTTGGGTTTTATGAGCTCGATGGGCTTCACCCAGAGCCTTACGTGTTACTGACCAAGTGTCACATAACTGTTCAATCCACTCAGCCAAGGAGGGTATGTGGGTTCTCCTGAGGCAACTCCGGAATGGGTACCGCTGGAGGCCATCTTAAAAGGAGTAAACCCGGTACTGCTATGTATGAAGTTATTATAGGCCACCTCTGACCACTCTCTCATGTAGGATGCCAGCTCACGGAACTCCTGGGTGTACTCCACCACTGATCTCCACCCCTGGTGGATGGCCTTCATTCTGATTCTCGCCCTTCACTCAGCTAAGGGGTCCTCAAAACGCGTTCGGAGGGCTGCCATGAATTGATCATAATTCTTCAGCAAGGGGGAATTTTCATTGTGGAGTCCCACCATCCACTCAGCTGCTACCCCCTCCAGGGCTTTGATCACGCACCTCACACTTGCGGCATCTGAGAGGAAATCCTCCCCCCAGTCCTGCATGTGGTTCCAAACTTGGGTCAGAAAAAATCCCAACTTCTTCGGGTCTCCCCCAAATATTTCTGATATCGGGGGAAATTTTGGCTTTCTTTGCCTCTGGGATGGTGCCTGTCTTGCTGGGGGCCCCTGGGCTGCTGCAGCAGCTGCTTGAGTTCCGGAGGCTTGAGCTGTTCGTTCCCCAGCTTGGTCTCTCTCTCTCCCACAAGCAGCAGCCTCCGCTCCATCCCTGGGGCGTTCATCCTCCCTCCCGGCAGAGTATGCATACCTTTCCCGGCTTTTTCTTTTCTGTCTCTCTCAAAAGTTGCAGGGCCTGTGCGACCAGGAAATTTTCTTTCTGCTCCTGCAGCCAGCCAGCTTCTGCCCCTCAGGGTCTGGTACTTGTTACACTTTGGGGGGGGGGTCTTCTCCAGCTCCCCACACCCAGGGACCATTTGGCTTTCTCCGGATCTTCCTCCAGCTGTAAATTAGCCATCCAGCCCAATGCCTCCCAGGCAGGGTGTGATGACGAAGCACCTGAGCTGGCAGCTCCCATCTGGTCCTGGTCACTGTCTTGATCAGACATTGTTTGCTCAGCCCCCACAGTAGTTTTCCGGAATGGCTGTTAATGCAGACCTTGCTTAATGTCAGGCATGCCTCCTTTCAAAACTCAAGAAAGAAAAACCCCAACTCCATTTTCATAGAGAAAGGTACTTTTACTGAGTATGAACTGAATGCAACCAAAGAAAAGCAAGGTCTGAAGCAAAAGGCACAAAAATTACATATAGAAAGCATCCCCAAAGCCTTCCCCCAACTGTCCAGCATAAATCATCCAATCCACATTTCCCCAGGGGTCATGTGGGTGCAACGTCTGGTGGTGCCATCCACCTGCTATGCCACGGCAGTTGACCTTGAGTTGTTATCAGCTTCAAAGTAACGGTGAAGCAAAGTTTCTCTCTTCTTCTCCACCAGCTCACTTCCCCACTTCCCAGAATTCCAATAGCTCCCCCCTCCCCCTGTTTCATGGCAGCTGAGCAAGCAATGAAAAAGCGGACAGACAGATGTTTCTAAATCAGGACACAAAGATAAAATATCTGCTTCGAACTCCAAATAGGCATCAGGAAGGGCATCTGGTCAGCAAACGTTCAGTTCCATTCAGTCACGCCAATCCCATGCTGAAGCAAGGGATTACAGGGTTGTAAAAAGAAGAAAAAATCACAGACTTTTTCTCTCTAGAGATTATTCCAGTAAATGAGAATAGCCACTTTTGAGAAGGTCTGCTCCTGCAGCCAGCCAGCTTCTGTCCCTTAGGGTCTGGTACTTATTACACTTTGGAGGGGGGTCTTCTCCAGCTCCCCACACCCAGGGACCATTTGGCTTTCTCCGGATCTTCCTCCAGCTGTAAATTAGCGATCCATCTGAAACATTTAGGCACTGATTCTTGGCCATGCCCACTTCACCCCCAGCCATTTATAGCCAGGTTTCCTCCTCTGCTGGGCGTTCTCTGGCCATTCTCCATGACCCACTGGCCCTCCACCCTTTGTCCCTACCCATTCACCCAGGCACTGTTTGACCAGGGCATTTTGCTGCATGGGATAAATAGTCCCCAGCCAATGGTGCTACGTGGGTAGTGCACGATTGGCAGTCAACAGGGCAATCGCAGGGGCTGTGGAGTGAGCAAATTGCAATGCAAGATTTTTTTAAAGGGGGCTGTGTTTTTGGACCAATTGCGTGGCTCCAGAGGCATGGTTCTGACAGGTAGTGCAGAGGGAAACAGGAGTTGTAAAAAGGAGGTGTTGGAAACAGCAAAGTTGCAGTGCAAAAACATCCCACTACTCAGGACTGCATGGATCTGTCACCAGGACCTGGAGGAAAGGGGAAGGGGAGTGGCTGTTCTGTCCCCCCACCTCACATAGACAGACACATGAGCAAAAGACGTACCAGTAATTTATTTCTACAAGCTGACCTGAATCCCTTTGGCAGATAAAAATTCTGGCAGCTACTTTCCGAATGCCTGCCAAGTTTCTTATCACCTCTAGAAATAGGAGTCAGCGTATCTGTAGTCCATTGCTGGGGCAACCAAGAGTTCAAAGAGTAGTCAAAATTCATTCACAATGTCCAAGCCTTAACTCTGAAAAATATCCCATCTGAAGCTCATGATATGCAGTTTTTGTCCGTCACAGAGCCTGCAGAGCAACCCCACCCACTTTTATCCCCTGTGGGGCATGGCTCAGTGACTCAGCAATCTCTGGCCCTTCCACACCTCATCCTTTGCTGTGCCTCTCCCTCCGACGCTGCCTGGGATCAATCCAAGATTGATTTTCATCACTCCCTATTAGTGGGTGCTCCGACATGCCTTCCTCCTGGCCTTCAGCTGGAACCTGACGTGTTGCCAGAAAGGAGGGTCCTGGAGAGGGAAGCCTTGTCAGTTCCTCCCCATCACTTTCAGAGTCATCTTCCTCCGTGAGGACAGGCTCGGGAGCCGGAGTCACAACAGTGGCAGGGGAAGTAGAGCTGCCACTAGGGAGGCAGATAGAAAAAATAATGGCGTCAGATTTATACGATCTGAAGAGAAACCAGAGTATATGTTTATATACTTTTGGAGGTATATATATCCTCCAAAAAGAAGGAGAGGATCCAAAATTAATTAAAAATTATAGACCGATCTCCCTCCTGAATACAGACTACAAAATTTATATGGGCATCTTAGCAGGAAGGCTAAAAATAATTCTGAATAAATTAATATACAGTGATCAAAATGGATTCCTCCCTGGGAGGCAAATCAGGAATAATACAAGGATGATAATAGACATATTGGAATACTATAAGGAACACCGGAACAAAGAAATGGCATTGGTCTTTGTCGATGCCCAAAAGGCATTCGAAAATCTTAATTGGTAATTTATGAAACAACAAATTATCCAAATGGAATTTGGATCAAATTTTGTTAATACGATATCCACAGTCTATCAAAAACAAAAGGCTAACATATTACTAAATGGAGAATTAACTAGTGCTTTTCAAATCAGAAAAGGGGTCTGACAAGGGTGCCCTCTATCTCCACTTTTATTTATTTTAGCATTAGAAGTGCTTTTGAGAAAGATTAGGAATAACAATGAAATAAAGGGTTTAACAATCAGAAAAGAGAAATATAAGACACAGGCATTCGCGGATGATGTGGTATTAATTATGGAAGAACCATTAGAATCAGGCACTAAAATTTTGGAAGAATTGGGCAATTATGGAGAGGTAGCAGGCCTTAAATTAAATAAATCCAAAACTAAATTATTAACAAAAAATATGACGGAGGTAAGGAAAAAAGCATTGGAAGAATTAATGGAGATCCAAACCGCCAAGAAGGTAAAATACCTGGGGGTGTGGATTTCATCAAGGTGCTCGGCCCTCAGAGAGGATAATTATTTACCATTGATTAGAAATATTAAATAGGATCTAGAAAAGTGGGGAAGACTACAGATATCATTATTAGGTAGAATCACGGCAATAAAAATGAGCATATTACCCAAGTTATTGTATGGTCCCTGTTAAATTAGACAAAAAAATTTTTTTGGAGCTCAATACCATCATCAGGAAATTTATTTGGGAGGGAAAGAAACCAAGAATAGCAATTAGGAACTTACAGGACAAGAAGGAAAGAGGGGGTTTCGGATTACCTAAATGGGAGTTATATCAAAAAGCTGCAAACCTAGTATGGCTGAAAGATTGGGCAACTCTGAGAAATAAAAGATTGTTAACTTTAGAAGGGCATGATCTCCAGAAGGGTTGGCATGCATACCTCTGGGATACTGGGAAGAAGATGAAAACTTATTTCCATAGGCATAAAATAAGGGAGATCTTGATACAAATATGGGGAGAGATGAGACAGAAGCACTATCGGAAAATTCCGAGATGGCTTTCCACCATGGAGGCTATAATATATCCAAATGTATTAGAAATGGGTAAAACGGTCAGATACAATGAGTTATTAGATGGGGGAGGGAATCTCAAAACAAGGGAAGAATTGATGGAACAAGGTACTTCTATAGACTGGTGGCCATATAATCAAATTAAATCCAGATATAAAAAAGATAAGGAGGAATTTGGCATGAGACGAGCATAAATGGATTTGACAAGATATGAATGGGTTCGGATGACAAAATTCTAGCCAAATTATATAATTATTTATTGGAGTACGATATGGAAGAGGAAGTAGTTAAAGAACTGATGTTAGCATGGGCCAAAAATATCGGACAGAATATAAATCTGAACGAATGGGATTCAATATGGAATAATAATCTTAAAATGACAAAGGCGACGGCTTACAAGGAAAACCAATACAAGCTGTTTTATAGATGGCATATGGCCCCAGCTAGGATAGCGAAGATCTACCCCAATTCGAGCCCTAAATGTTGGAAATGTGATCATCAGCAGGGTACTTTTTATCACTGCTGGTGGACTTGTAATCAGGCACAAAAATTCTGGAGGATGATATGGACGTGGATTAGGGAAATAATAAAAGAAAAATTTGAATTCGAACCAAAAGCTTTTCTCCTGGGAATTCTGAAAATTGAATATTCAAAAAAGAAAAAGTACTTAATTATACATATTCTGACAGCCGCTAGAATTTCCTTTGCCCAGTATTGGAAAGAAAAACAAATACCACCTCAAGAACATGTTATTGGGAAAACACTGGAGTGCACCGAAATGAACAAATTGACTTTAGAAATTAATGACAGAGAAGATTTGGAATTTTATAGCGTGTGGGACATGTGGTATGAATGGATGGGGAAAAGAAATAAAGAAGGAAATAGAGTATAGAGATTAAGTATTAATTAATCAACAAAATCCATGGAGAAATGAACAGTATTATATTTATTTTTAGAGATTGGAGCACTATTATCCTTAAATGTCTTAAAATTAAATTTAGCTTTAAGAAACAATATCAAATAAAAGACAAGTAAAAATGTGTGTGTGTGTGTGTGTTTGCACCATTGAACCAAAAATGTATTGAATGTATCATTATTTGTTATAATAAAAATCAATTTTTTTTTAAAAAAAAGAAAAAATAATGGCGTATTTCCTACTTGATTTTTAAAATACAAGGAACATCTGTGATACCATAAGATCTATCAAATGTAATTGTGAAGAATTGTATTAAATTTGTATTCTGCCCAACAACACTACATGATTCCTTCCAGAACACAAAACTCAGGAAGCATTTCATGCTAACCCATAATCACTTTTTCTTTAAATGTTCAGCATATCACACCTGCTGATCACTGCACCCTCCAGGAAATAAAAAGCTATTTAACCAGTGTCTCACATCTATTTCCACTGCATCTCCATTGGATAAATCATTGTGTGTACTATTTGGAATCTTGAAGGAGATGCGTATGAGCAGCATTCACATTACGAGAAATTAAAAGAATAACAATTTTTCAGATTAAAAAAGGAACTATGAAGTGACAATTCCAAAGTCCAATATGTTAGGTTCTATGGGAAAATGTAGAGTTCAAGATCTAGGAAAGAGAATGAAAAATCAGGAAAGCAAAGGTTCATAATAAAAAAAGGCTTGCAACAAAAGTCAAAAATATTTTTTAAAAGTTTCTTTCAACATATAAATAACAAGAAAAACATTAAGGAAACAGTTGGTCCACTAAAGAAAGAAGATGGTAAGGAAGTAAAAGGCAGCAGAGAGAAAGCAGATCTGCTTGACTTATTCTTTTTATCAGTCTTCACGCAAAAAGTAATTAGCCCAACCTCCCAAAAACCTAACCATAAACAAAACACTATAAATAAAAATTAAAATAAGAAAGAAAATGGTAGAGAACACTTATCTGATCTTGATGAATATAAATCACAGAAACCTGACATATTATATCCCAGAGTCCTGAAGGAGCTGGCAGATGTTATCTCAGAACAATTGTACCATATCTTTCAAAAATCCTGGAGCACCAGGAAGAACCTGAGGAGTAGAAAAGGGTTGATGTGGTTCCAATCTTCAAAAAAAGGGGGGAAAAACAGACCCAGGATACTTCAGACGAATGAGCCTAACATCAATACTTGGGAAGATACTGGAAAAGATAATCAAAAAAGAGATTTGCAAACATCTAGAAACAAATAAAGTTATAACTAAAAACCAACACAGATTTGTTAAAAACAAATCATGCCAAACCAATCTTATTTCCTTCTTAGACAAAGTCACTAAATTAATAGACCAGTGAAATGCTGTGGACATAGTGTACCTAGACTTCATCAAAGCATTCAACAAAGTAGATCACAACCTACTTCTTGGTAATGTAGAAAAATGTGAAATAGACAGCATCACTACCAGATGGATTTGTAACTGGCTGACAAACTGTGCTCCTTCTCCTGGCTCTCTGGTAAGTGTCCATTGTCTCTGTACGGGTTTGGGTTCTTGTCTCTGGTGTCGGTTGCTTGTGGTGGGGGGTGGTCTCTGTCTGGTGGGCCGACTTCGCTTCTTGTTATTCTGCTCCGGAGTTGATCGATGTGGCGCTTCCAAAATTGGCCATCCTTGGTCTGCAATCTGTAGGACAAGGGCCCGGTTACTTGTGTAACTTCTCCCGGTATCCAGAGAGGGTTTCCGCTGAAGTTTTTTGCGTAGACTTTGTCCCCTGGAATTCCCAGACCTCGCTTGTGGAATCCATGGGATTCTCCGGGCTGTATTGTGGGTCAGTCTGTCTAATGGAGATCGTAGCTTCCTTCCCATCAGCAGTTCTGCCGGACTCCGGTGGGTTGATGCGCTTGGTGTGATGTGTTGTATTGTGAGTAGCTTGTCTATGTTCGCTTGCATGTCCCCGGGTCCCAGCCGTGCCAACGTTTCTTTGGTCGTTCTCACCATGCGTTCTGCAAGCCCGTTAGTTGACGGCTTCCCTGGTGCTGATAGTGCATGTCAGACCTCTTGGTTGGCTAGGAACATCTAGAACATGTTGGATGTGAATTGGGGCCCATTATCTGATACTAACACGTCTGGTAGTCCGTGCATTGCAAATAGTCATCTCAATGTTTTGATGACAGCTTCCGTGGTTGTCTTCGGCATCAGAAAGACTTCTAACCATTTCAAGAATGTGTCAACAACTATCAGGAACATGTTGCCCTGGCATGGCCCTGCAAAGTCTATGTGTATCCTTGCCCAGGGTGTTCCTGGATTCTCCCAGTCATGTGTGGGGGCGGCGTGTGGTGCTGGCCGAGATTCCTGGCAGGGTGTGCATGTGGCTACCCAGGTTTCTATTTCCTTATCCATCCCGGGCCACCACACATAACTCCTTGCTAGTGCTTTCATTTTAACTATTCCCAGGTGCCCCTCGTGTAGTAAGCTCAGGATGTTTTGTCTTAATACTTTGGGAATTATGACTCTGTCCCCCCACAAAAGGCACCCCTTTAGTCCCGTCAGTTCGGTTTACCTGGATTTGAAAGGTTGGAATTCAGTGTCCACGTTTGCTTCTGGCCAACCTTTCCAGACCCAGTTTAAAATGCGCGCCAGGGTTTTGTCTTTTGTGGTGGCTCTTGCGATATCAGTGGCGGAGATTTGCGCACAGTCCATGGTTTCGATGAGCAGTGTGGTTGACACTGGGGCTGGATCCTTGTCTATTTCTGGAAGCGGACATCTACTGAGGGCGTCTGCGTGGTCAATTGATTTTCCGGGTCTGTATTTTAGTTGATATTCGTAAGCTGTTAAAAACTCTATCCAGCGCAGCATTCTTGGCGATAGGATGGGTGGTGTGGGTTTGTCTCCAGCGATGATGCCCAATAATGGTTTGTGGTCGGTGATGAGTTCGAATCTCCGGCCGTACAAATATTCGTAAAACCTTTTAATGCCGGCTACTGCAGCTAGCACCTCTTTATCTAGCTGGCTGTAGTTCCTCTCTGGTTTAGACAACGTTCTGGAGTAGAATGCTATTGGGGCTTCTGTTCCGTTTGGCATGCAATGGCTCAGTACAGCTCCTATGCCGAAAGGTGATGCGTCGCATGTCAGACGGATTGGCAGCGTTCCACTGTACTGAACTAATATTCTGTCCGATGTTAACAGTTCCTTTATATCTTTAAAAGCTGTTTCTTCTTTCTTCCCCCACCTCCATTCCGTTGATCTGTCAAGCAGCCAGTGGAGTGGTTCAGCAGTTGAGGCTTTCTGTGGTAAAAATATATTATAAAAGTTCAGTAAACCTAAGAAAGCCTGTAATTCTGTTTTGTTTTTTGGCGTTGGTGCTTCCTTAATTGCCCTTAATTTTCCCGGTGTGGGTCTTATTCCAGATTCATCAATTAAGTACCTAAGAATTCTACTTGTTTTTCTGCCAAGTTGCATTTATTCTTTTTTACTTTGAGGCCCGCATCCCTGAATCTCGATAGTACTTCTCTGAGGTGTTATTTCAATTGGTCTAAATTTTTTGCTGAGATGAGCACGTCATCAAAATATGGGACAACTCCCTCGATTCCTTGTAGTAGTCATTCCATTAGGCTTTGGAACAACCCTGGGGCAACAACCCTGACTCCAAATTGTAAACGTTTGCATTTGAACGCGCCCCTATGTGTTACGATCGTCTGGGCCTTGGCTGTGGCATTGTCTACAGGGAGTTGCTGGTATGCCTGTGCTAGGTCTAATTTGGCGAATATTTTCCCTCAGTCCAGTGAGTGGAGCAGATGTTGTACGTCCGGTACCGGATAAGCGCTCTGTTGCAGGGCCTTATTGACGGTACTCTTGTAGTCACCGCAGATGCGTACTGACCCATCTGGTTTGACCGGGATAACAATTGGTGTTTCCCATTTTGCATAGTCTATTGGTTCTAATACCCCTTGCATGACCAGTTTGTCTATCTGTTCGTCTATCTTGGGCCTTAGGGCAAAAGGGACTCTTCGGGGCTTAATTCGGACCGGGGCAACCTGGGGGTCTAGATTAAAGGATATTGGGGACCCCTTGTACTTGCCTAATTCGCTGTTGAATATTTTTGCGAATTCCGCCATCAGGTCTTCTTCCCAGCTGCTGTCGATTTGGTTGATGCCGGTTACTGCCAATCCTAATGGTTCGAACCACTCTAGGCCCAACAGGCTGGGTCTGTCCCAGTCCATGATGGTGAGGGGTAACTTGGCCTTGAAATTCTTGTAGGCGACATTGAATTTCCCTGTGCCAACTACTGGGATTTGGTTTCCCTGGTAGTCCACGAGGGTTATTTGTTGCTGCTTGAGTGCGCTGTGTTTGATGCCGGGAACTAGCTGTTGGATGGTTGTCCAGGAGACCATGGATAGGCAGGACCCCGAGTCGACTTCCATTTTGCAGGGTCTCCCCTCGATGAGGGTGGTCGCCGCCATCTTGTTGGCTCTCCCCGCGCTCACACGACCCACTATTAACGTTTGGTGGGTCTCGCCTCGCGCTGAGCTGGAATCCTCATTTCTGCAGCTTCTCCCAAATGGCTGTTTCCTTCCGCTCGGTTTGAATGTTCGGTTGGGTGGTGGTGGGCTTGGTGATTGGTACTGGCAGCTTCTTCAGGCGGCTGGTTGCGATGCCCTGCAGACCCTCGCTATGTGTCCCTCCGGTCACACCATTGGCATTTGGCATCACGGAGTCTGCATTCTGCCCTGGGATGATTTCCTTCGCAGCCCGTGCACTGGAATTCTGTCCTCCCTTTGTTTCTTGGCTTGCCCCTCCGGTCGGATTGGAGATGATGGACTTCATCCTTGTCTTCTTCTTCCAACTCTGTTTGGACGTCCTCATAATGGACTCCGGATTCCTCCTTCCCTTGTGGTCCCTTATTTACTTTCTTCATCGCGGCCGCTGACTTTTGGGACGCCTCTGCTGCTGTAGCTTCTTCTAGGGCTTCTTTGAATGTTATTTGAGGCTTGGCTAGCAATCTGCTTTGCAGGGTAAGATCACTCAGCCCTAAGACTAGCCGGTTTCGCATGGCTTCTTCTAGGTTTAGGAAATCGCATGCTGATACTATTTCCCTCAATGTTGCAATAAACATGTTAATAGATTCCCCCTCTCTCTGGTCCCTCCAGTAAAATTTGTGTCTCCTTACCAGAGAGGATGCTTGAGGTGCATAGTGTGCCTTTAGGATGCTCTGCAGATCTGTCCAGGTCATTGTCCTCAGTTCCGTGGGAGCCGTGAGCACTTTTGCCATCTTGAATACCACGGTCCCACAGTGTGTGAGAAAGATCGCTCTCTTTCTGTGTTCCGATAGGCCCAGGAGGTCAATTCCTTCCATGTACATGTGGAACCTTTCCATGTATGATCCCCAGTCTTCTCCAGCGGGGTTGAAAGGTGCGGGAGGGCTGATTGCAGGCATGGTGGTAGCCGATGATCTAAGCGGTTCTCATGGCCATTGATCGGTTGGCTGTGATTGCAGCGGAGGTTTCAGTGCTTGTTCTCTGTCCTAGTATCCCACCTTCGTTGCCAGTGTTAAATCGTGGGTGCAATTAAGGACAGGACACGCTGTGAACTCGAACACCTTTATTAGCTCCATAAATCGCAATGCCAATCCTAGCTGCGGCAGCTCCTTTTATAGCTAGGAGCTGTCCGTGGCTTCAGCCACTGACAATCCTATGAATTTCCTGCTCTATTCCCTGATTGGTCCGTTCAAATCTGCCATTCAATATACAACACTCAGGATCCAAAAAAATCTTGACAGACTTGAACAATGGGCCCTATCTAACAAAATGAAATTTAATGTGGAGAAAAGCAAGGTTTTACACTTAGGCAGGAAAAATCAAAGGTACAAGTACAGATTAAGTGAAACATGGCTCAAAAACAGTAAATATGACAGGGACCTTAGAGTCCTAATGGACAAACATTTCAGTATGATCCAGTAGTGTGCAGCAGCAGCCAAAAAAACTAATACAACCCTTTGCAGCATAAACAGAGGCATAGAATCAAAATCACATTAAGTACAGGTAGTCCTTGACTTACAAAGTTCATTTAGTGACCATTCGAAGTTACAACGGCACTGAAAAAAGTGATTTATGACCATTTAGCATCCCCATGGTCACATAATTTATATTCAAATGCTTGGCAACTGACTCACATTTATGACAGTTGCAGCATCCTGGAGTCATGTGATCACCTCCTGACAAGCAAAGTCAATGGGGAAATCAGAATCACTTAACCGTGTCACTAATTTAACAATGGCGGTGATTCAGTTAACAAATGTGGCAAGAAAAGTTCTATATCTTATAAAATGGGGCAAAACTCACTTAACAAATTTCTCACTTAGCAACATAAATTTTGGGCTCAAATGTGGTCATAGGTTGAGGACTCTGTATTAGTATACTTTATAAAGGCTTAGTAAGACCACACCTGAAATACTGCATCCAATTTTGGTCACCACATTACAAAAAAGATGTTGAGACTTTGGAAAAAGTGCAAAGAAGAGCAACTAAGATGATTAAAGGCCTGGAGATAAAAACATATAAAGAATGGTTTCAGGATTTGAGTTGGCTAGTCTAGAGAAAAGAAGGACAGGGGAGACATGATAGTAGTATTCCAGTGTTTGAGAGGCTGCCACAAAGAGGAGAGGGTCAATTTATTTTTCAAAGCACCAGAGGGCAGGACAAGAAACAATGGATGGAAACAAATCAAGGAGAGAAGCAACTTGGAATTAAGCAGAAACTTCCTAACAGTGAGAACAATTAACCAGTGGAACAGCTTACCTTCAGAAGTTGTGCTGCTTCATCACTTGAGGTTTTTAAGAAGAGATTGGACAATCACCTATAAATTCACCTGCTTGAGTAGGGGGTTGGACTAGAAGGCCTCCAAGGTCCCTTCCAGCTCTATTCTGATTGAAATAGCAGTGCTGCAGAACTCCAAAGGTTCTTCTAAGTATAAAGTATTTAGGAACCCAAAGTGGCCCGCTGATTTGACATTGTGGCTCCCTCTGGAGGATTAAAGTGCATAGGGACTCTGGGACATAGAGTTTTGTCCCTTTCCATGCTAGGGCCTCCCTTTTTGTCAAGATATGTTGGTTGTCATGGAACCAGGGTTCTGTTAGCAGTTCGGTTTTGAGTTTTGTGGTTAGATTGCTTGTTGGTTGGTCTTGCCAGTTGCGGGGTTGTCATCTGGTGGTCACTTGGGCTGTTATTTCAGTAGGGGGGATGATGGCATCTACTACCTCCTCCCACTTGCATTTGTACTGGGGCATGTGGGAGAGGGCATCAACTAGGAAATTTTTCCCCCCGGGATGTGCTTTAGCAAAAATTGAATCAGTTGAAGTGTTCAGCTCAGTGGATTTGTTTGGGCGATAGTTTCCACAGGGTCCTAAGGGCCTCCAGACTTTTGTGGTCAGTCCAGACTTCAAACGGTTTCTTGCCCCCTTCCAGGAGATGGTGCCAGGTTAGCAGTGCCCATCTTACCGAAAAAGCCTCTTTTTTCCATGCAGCCCATCACCTCTCTGTGTCTGTGAGTTTGCAGGAGGTGTAGGTGGAGGGCTTTAATTTTCCTTGGCTATTTCTTTGGAGTAGCACTGCTCCCACTGCCACATCACTGGTGTCTGCTTGGATGACGAAGGGTAATTCGGGGTCATGATGCTTCCGCACTGGTTCCTTTGCAAAAAGTTATTTTAGTGTTTCAAATGCCTTTTGCAGGTTAGGTCCCACTGTAGGGGTTGTCCTGGGAGGTGCTTTGTTGCTGGGCCCCCTGTCTTTAGGAGGTCTGTCATGGGTTTGGCAATCTTTATGAAGGAGGGAAGAATTGCCTGTAAAAGTTTGTAAATACTAGGAAGCTTTGTATCTGTCTGCAGATGCAAGTGGGCTGCCAGCCTAGGATGGCTTGTACTTTGGCTGGGTCCATCTCTATGCCCTCATTTGACACTCGGTCGCCCAGATAGTCTAGCCGTGCATGGTGAAATTCGCATTTTGACAGCTTGACATATAGGTTTGCCACCAGACATTTTTCCAGTACCTGGCAGATTAGGGGTTTGTAATCCTCCATGATCTCAGTGTAGATGAAGATGTCATTCAAGTAGACAGGACCCCCTTGTGGAGGTGCTTGTGCAGCACCTCATTTATTAACTGCTTGAACACTGCTGGAGGTCCCTGCAGTCTGAAAGGCATCACTTTGAATTGGAAGCTCCCTGGGGGCAGTTGAATGCTGTTTTCCATTCATCTCCCTCTCTGATGTGGACTTCATAGTATGATTCTCTGAGGCCTAATTTAGTAAAGACTTTTCGCTTGGCTAGGTGAGGCAGCATGGTCTTCATGAGGAGAAGGGGGTATCAATGATGGCGAAACTTTTAGAGACCGAGTGCCCAAATTGCAACCCAAAAGCCACTTATTTATCGCAAAGTGCCAACACGGCAATTTAACCTGAATAATGAGGTTTTACTACCTAAAATAATGATAAACAAGGCAGAGTTCAGCTAATTGTTCTAAGAAAAATGTGATAAATGCACTTTTATGCCCCTTCATTTTTTCTGTTTTTGAAATATTACATTTAGCAACAATAAAAAAGAAAAACTTTTGTAATATCATTTCTCTCTTTCCTTCCCTCTCTCTTCCCCCTCTCTATCTTTCCCTCCCCCTCTCTTTCCTCTTTCTCTTTCTCTCTCTTTCCCTCCCTCCCCCCTCTCTTTCTTCTTTTCTCTCTCTCTCAAACCCCAACAAAGCCAGTGAACTCTTCTTAGAAGGATCTACTCAGGCAATTAGAGGACAAACTGAACTTTTGAGAGTGACTGCAAACTTAGGAGGAGGGAAGCAAGTTGAGTCTCTCTCTCACACATACTCACACACTCACAGTCTCTTTCACTCTCTCACTTTTTCTCTCACACACACACACATGCACATCACCTCGTCCCTACACCAGGTCAGCCAAGTCTTTCTGGTGAGAGAAGGTCTCAGTATCTGCAGGGTTCCCACCGCTGCCCTCCCCTCCTCAGGCCAGATCTTTTCCAGACACCCTGCCAAAGTCCCAGGACAACCCACCTCACTTTATCTGCTGCTGCCACTGGTGTGGGGAGTGGGGGAAGGGTAAGAGGAGGTAGCAGAGCCCAGATAGCCTTAGAAGGGAGATCAGGCGGGCTCCTGAAAAGAGACAGGGGAGCAAACCTTGTGGGAATGTGGCAGGGAAGTGGGATGAGTGTGAAGGATTGCCGCAGAACAGGAGGGCAGGAGGGAGCCGGACCAAGGAAGGGCAAAGCTAAAGAGTCCTCCTCTCCTCCTCTCCTTCCTATTGCTCTGGTGAGGGCTGAAAATTTGCAGGTGTTGATTTGAAAGGCACTCTGCACATGAAGGCACTCTGCACATGAACTGAGACAATCCTGCCACAGAAAAAGAACACACAAAGGAGACCAAGCATAGGGTTAGGAGGTGGGCAGCAAGGGATCCATTATTGCTGCAGAGATAGAGAGCGGTGTGCAAGATCCCTCTAGTCTAGTTTACACACACACACAGACACACACACACCATTCTTTGCAATTAGGTCTCATCAATGCACAGGTTATTTGCTTGCATATCTATGTAATTTTTGAAAGAAAGCAAGCAAATGACAACTACCAGAGGGTGAAAAAACGTCCGGGTTGACGTCGCGGCGAGACAGTCAGGGAATTAGCGGGCTCTGATGAGCTCCATGAAAACCCAGACTGACGAACTGCTGCCGATGGGTCTTTGGACCAGAACCATCCTGTAGGGACAGAGAAGAAAGAGAAGCACCTCGGATGACCAAGAGGAACAGGCAAGTTCCTCGAAGGTCAGAGGAAACTCTCCATGACTCAGTGGTGGGGGACGGCAGCCATTGCAGCTGCCACGAAGCTGGGGCAACCGGATTAAGTATCGAGCAGGAGTGATGAATGGAACAGAGTTTTT
Source organism: Arizona elegans (assembly GCA_022577455.1). Classification (NCBI taxonomy): domain Eukaryota; kingdom Metazoa; phylum Chordata; class Lepidosauria; order Squamata; family Colubridae; genus Arizona; species Arizona elegans. Next base: position 36,564,873 of record JAKOOJ010000007.1, on the reverse strand, counting down.
TGAAGCCGGGTAAGTGACAGCCAACCCAGGCTTGAAACAACAACAAGGGAAACATCTTTTAACTATAAGACCCCTAGAGATAAAATAGCGGCAATGAGCACGGGGGCAAGAAAAGAATTTTGAAGCGTAATTTTAAAGAGATAAAAACCCAATAGAAAATTGGCTCTTGAACAAAATTACTTGGAAATCTCAAATAACTAGATTTGGTTAAAGGATCGGAAAGAAATAAAGAGATCCTTTTTCCCCTTTCTTTTTTAAATTTCAAGGAAAACAAAGAGAATGGATAATATGTCCTAAAATAGACATGGTGTATAACTAAAAGGAAAAAAAGGAAAAAAGAAGTGAGAAGAGCTATTTGAATTTGGACTGGACTTTAAAACTGATCTGATACTTTGAAAACTAAAAAGAAAAAGAGAGGCTAAGTAGGATTTTTAATGTAATTGAAACAAAATGGATACTTGTTAAACAACTGGAAATTGTGGATAGCAGAGAGACACCTTCTGGAGTAAAAAGGAATATTGCAACTTGGTTTTTTGTTTTGGAAAATTGTGAACTTTACAGATAACAACTGTGAGAACTTGTGGGGAAGGATTTCTTTGTCTGCAAGTGGCTTAACTTTGGGGGGGGAAGGGAATACAACGGAACTTTTATAATTGGAATAATATTAAACTAAAAAGAATAAAATGGTGCAGGAATTAGAGAAAGGATTAAATCGATGTATTTGACTTGGACAATGGAAATAAGAGAAATAATTACAATGTTGCATGAAGGACAAAAATTTGAGGACATAAAAACTGAAATGGAGTACACACTAGCGGACAAGAAAATGAAGTTGGTATCCTGTAAGACTGATAAGGCCTACAGAGCAAATTCTTGGGTGGCAAAGCAAAGGCAGTTGCCTAGAGATGTGGTGATTTACTTTACCGATAAAGGAATAAGAAATGATATTGTGCAAAAGTCTTTTAACTCCACTCTTGAAATGTATGGAAGGAAGATTTGGATGTTTAAAGAGCTGCCGCCTAAGATGTTAAGAGATAGAAAGGATTTTGGTTTTTTGGTGACTGAGCTAAAGAAACAAAACATCCCATTTAGGTGGGATGCTCCAGTTGGAATAATATTGAGATATCAAGGAGAAAGATATCAACTAAATACTGTTGAAAAAGCGGAAGAATTTTATTATAAGGTTCTTAAAATGGATTCAACATCTCCATGTATAATACACGAGGGGAATAAAGTAAAGCAAAATCAACAAGAGATTGAAACCCAGGATAAGCAGATGGAGGCAGAGGTAATGGAAAAACAACAAGTTACAGAGGCTTTTGTGGATGAGCCGCTTATGGATTCTCCTTCAGAGGTTATAGTTGGATTACCTATAAATACAAGAGAGGCGGCTTTGGATTCTAATGTGATGACTTATCAAGTTACAGACCAGCATGGAAATCAATCAGTTGATATATAACTCCTAGAAAGGCAACCAGGATGGAGATCTAAGCCACAAAAAGTTAAGAAAAGAAGAAGCAGGTCCTATAAAAATAAAATTTTTTAGACTAAACAACAGTGTAATGCCAGTTACTTAAGAGACAATTAAAAACATGAAAATATAGTTGAGGCAAAGTATTGGTTTATACTATCTTGAGGAGAGTGACAGATCTCTGCAGTGCTGTGTTTTGGGGATGTGGAAGATGGCCTTTAACTGAGTGGATTGGAACTTCTATTTTGGACTCTTTGACAAATGGATTATGTTTATGCTGAGCTATAAGGCAAGAGAACTATGGGACTGGGGCATGCAGAAGATCTGGTTGTTACCCTAATACGGTGGTTAGAATCAATAATCTAGATGAAAGACATTACAGAAGACACTATATGGAATATAAATATAAAGTCACTCGGGTGGTTTTTTATATACGAAAACATTTATTATTGATGGGGGCAGATGGTAATTGAAGATACTGAACATACTGTTGGAACTAGAATTTGATGTTACCCTAACATGGGTGATGGAATTAACAATCCAGCTGAAAGACATTACAGAAGATACTATATGGATTACAAGCTTAAAGTCATTTGAGGATTTTATCTATATATGGAAATATTTTTAGTGGTGTGGGCAGAAGAACAAAGATATTGAAAATATTATGTATGGTAGACCTGCAGGAAAGTGGGTGGAGATAGGCTAGCTTACTGATTGTTTAGTTTAGGAAAAGGGATGTTATGTTATATTAATATACGTAAAAGATTTCAATTAAGAGATATGTGTATAGGGGAGGAGGAAATGGATAGATTATGAGTTGAAATTGCTAAATTAGGATTTATTATATAATTTTACAGCTGAATGTTGCTTTGAAATGTATAGTATAAAGGGGATATAATAATATTGTTAGAAAGAAAGGGTCAGCATATGGGGGTGGAGTAAAAAGGATGGTAAAGTATTATATAATCTGTTATTAATTTGGGTTTTATTCTGGAGAAGCCACAGGGGGAGGGGAGGGGGAGGGGGGTTAGGAAGGAGGGGGGAAGGGGGAAAAATCTGTATTTGAAAAACTTTTTCAATAAAAAAGGAATAAAAAAATGAAGTTGGAGAAGCAAGACATAGAGGCTGAAAATAAAGAAGATAAAGACAATGTGATTAAATATGAATAAGTAATTGAACATGTGGTTAGTAATAATAAAAAGGAGGATTTATTTATTTATTTATTTATTTATTTATTTATTTATTTATGAGATTTATATGCTGCCGTATCTCCAGCCGGACTCAGGGCAGCTCACAACAATAAAAAACATCTAATGAAAAAGTTAAAAAGAAATTAAATCCAAATCTCATAATTTAACAGTTAAAAGTGCAATTAAGACTAACAAGTTTAGACTTCCGGTTTCCTTGTCTTCGGCGGCGACGGTGCTTTCTTTTGGCACCGCCACCCCCGCCGCTTGTAGAGCCGCTTCCTGATTGCGAAGCGGCTCGAAATCTTCGAAATCCTTAGGATTGCAGAAGAAGAGGCAGCAGGGTACAGGTAGAGCCCCTGCAACCCCCCCAGGGAACTGTTTCTGGGGAGGAAGCAGGCACGGCTCCCTAACAACCTGCTGAAACTCCGGGCGGCGTGGGACGTCTTCTGCCTGTGCGGAACAAGCCGACCTCAGAAAACCTTTAAAGAGCGAGGAAATAACTCAAATAAACATCCACAATCCACTTGAACCCTGAAACTTTGAACTGCAAGTATTAGTCCTTTGCTGAACTTTTTTACTGAAGTGAAAGTCTCGGAATGAGTGAAAGTGATTGAAAAAATATGGCGCTCAGCAAATGAATTAGTGGGTGTGGATTGGTGAAGTTATCTTGTCTTGTTACAAAGTTAAAAAGTTGTTACAGAGCTGCTCCGGCTGCAACAGAAATAAGAGGAAAATCTCTCCCCTTTACTTGTCTTTGCTGCATTATAGCTTTGTTTTAAGTAACTCTGGGGGACTTTTTTAGAAGGTATTGTGGAGGTGGCAGAAGAGGCGGACCCTCCCTTTTTAAGAAAGCTAGCTTACGTGGCAGGATGGCTTCAAAAAAGCAGGAAGGCAAAACAGGGGGGGGATCCCCCCCACGTAAGCAGGATACGCAGTCACAAGCCCAAAAAAAAGATTTGGATATGGGAGAATTAAAAGCATTCATCTCAAATATTTTGGATGAGAAATTTCAAGACATGGATGACAAAATAAATAAAATAGATGAAAAAATTCAAAAGTCACAACAGGAAATCATGCAGGAAATGCAGCAGAGCCAAAAGATGGTGACCAAAAAAATAACGGATGTGGCGTCTGGTCTGGCAGGATTTATTATGAAAGTTGAGACAAAAGTGGATGAATTTAAATTAGAAGTTAATGCTAAGATGAAAAATAATGATCATAATTTTTTTGATGTTGATGACAAGATGCAGAGAGTTGAGAATGATATTGTTATGATGCAATTTCGTGCAATGGAATTTGCTATAAGGCTTCGAGGAATTAGAGAAGAGGAGAGACAAGATTTGAGACAGATCTGTGCTGAAGCCTTAGCTGTGATTTTAAAAGTTGAACCTGAGATGGTTTTTTGCAAAATATATAAAATCTATAGAGTCAACTCGTGGGTGGCCAGACAAAGACAACTGCCTAGAGATGTGGTCATATATTTTACAGATAGAGCAATAAGAAATGACATTTTGCAAAAATCTTTTCTCACTTCTGTGCAAGTGAGTGGATCCAAGATTACAGTTTATAAGGAGCTCCCACCTAAGATGTTGAAATCTAGAAAAGAGTATGGTTTTCTTGTTAAAGAACTGCAGAATAATCAAATCCCATTTCGTTGGGACGCCCCAACTGGCATAATTTTGAGATATAAGGGAGAGAAACACCGTCTGAATACTGTGGAGAAGGCGGAGCAATTTTATAATGACATCTTTAAAGAAAGAACTCCATCCCCACGCACATCTACAGTTTTGGAGATTAAAGAACAACAATCTAAGCAGGAATTAGCAGAGCTGAAGGGTGCTGAAGGAGGCTTTTTGGATGAGCCTTTGCTGGAACCTTCTCCAATCTCGGAGCTGGCTTGGGCGGCTGAAGTTAAGGATCAGCGTATAACTCGAGCAAAAGCCAAGGAACTTAAAGAAAAGTTACAGCAGGAGAGTCAAGACAAGGCTGGGGCTGTGGGAAAAACAGGACAGAGGATCTCAGATGATATCCTAAGGTTCTGCGCTTCGCTCCAGAAGGAGAATAAGGATGATTAAATGTTTATCTTGGAATGTGAATGGGTTGAATGCAACACAAAAAAGGAAGAAAATATTTGCATATTTAAAACAACATAATAATGATATAATTTGTTTACAAGAAACGCATATTACAGTTCAAGATCAAAACTATTTGAAAAATTCCAAATTAGGAACACATTTTATATCCTCAACTAACCAAAAAAAGAATGGTGTGGTTATTTATGTAAACAAAAAATTAACAGCCAAACTTATAGAAGCTGATCAAGATGGTAGGTTTGTAGCAATTGAATTACTTTCTGCTAACAGTCAAATTCTTCTGATAGGAATTTATGCTCCTAATCAACAACAGGATTATTTTTATAAAATGCTGCATACTAAAATACTTCAATGGGATTATAGATCTATTTTAATTATGGGAGACTGGAATGGAGTAATTGACTCTAAATTAGATAAAAAGACTTTGGCAAAATCAAGAATTAGATTACCACAGACTTTTTTTGATATGAGAGAAGACCTGGAATTAAAAGATATTTGGAGAATACATAACCCAAAAGAACTGGACTATACTTTCTTTTCTGACAGACATAGATCCTTTTCCAGGATTGATTTTATCTTGTTGTCTGATGACTTACTTGTTAGGACAAAAAGAACAAAGATTCTGCCAAGAACTTTGACTGATCACAGTCCAGTCTGGATAGAAATTGAGACATGTAAGAATGAGAGACGCTCTTGGAGATTAAATGAAAACTTGTTTAGATATGAGAAAAATATAATAGAACTTAAAAAGCATCTGAAAGAGTTTTTTGAAATGAACTTGAATAAAGGCACCCCAATGGAAATTGTGTGGGACGCAAGCAAAGCTTATATGAGAGGGGTGCTTATATATATGAACTCTAAACATAAGCGGATTCGACAAAAGAAAAGACTTGAATTGGAAGCAGAAATAAAGGATAAAGAACAGTTACTTATTAAAAACCCAACAGATGAAAGAATACTTAGTGTTATAAAACTTCTGAAAGACCAATTCCAAATGCTTATAGCGGAACAAGTTGCAACAAACTTACAATATGCGAAGCATAATACATTCTGCAATGCTAATAAACCAGGCAGGTGGTTGGCTTACACATTAAGGAAGAAACAAAGCATACGGACTATTGATAGTGTTGATATTGGGGGGAAAGAAGTTTTTCAACAGAATTTAATAAAAGAAGCCTTTCTTCAATATTACACTAAACTATATGCCAGAGAGGAGGTGCAGAATGGACTTATAGAAAAATATTTGGACAATAAAAGAGTTACAAAAATTACTGAACAACAAAAGGAAAGAATGGATTATCCCATAACAGAGGAGGAGATAATAGCAGCAATAAAACAATTAAAAATAGCCAAAGCTCCTGGAACGGATGGTCTGACAGCAGTGTATTATAAAACTTTACAGGCAGAAATGGTGGAACAACTCAGAGACTTATTTTGCAACATACAACAAGGGGGAAAAGTACCTCCATCGTGGACTACAGCTTATATTTCTTTGATACCAAAAGAGCAAGCAGGTCCCAAAAAACCGGAGAATTACAGACCAATATCTCTTTTGAATACGGATTATAAAATTTATGCAAAAGTATTAGCCAACAGACTGATGCCAGTAATTCAAAAGGTGATTCATGATGACCAAGCGGGATTTATTGAGGGTAGGCATATGAAGGATAATGTAAGGCAAGTAATAGATTTATTGGAATATCTTGAGAAGAATAAACAGATCCCTGCAGTGCTGGTCTTTCTGGATGCAGAGAAGGCCTTTGACAGAGTGGATTGGAATTTTCTATTAAAGACATTAAAAAAGATGGACTTTGGGGACCAATATATACAGGCGGTCTCAGCAATTTATCAAGAGCAAAAGGCACAGATCATTATCAATGGAAGTTTGACAACAGAGTTTAAAATTGAAAAAGGTACAAGACAGGGATGTCCACTGTCCCCATTGTTGTTCATTTTAACACTAGAAGTCTTGTTAAATACAATAAGGGATTCTAACACATTGAAAGGTATAATGATAAGGCAAGAGGATTACAGAATAAAGGCATTCGCAGACGATCTGGTTGTTACCCTAACACAGCCAATGGAATCGATAATCCAGATGAAAGACATTATACAAGACTTTGGTAAAGTTTCAGGTTTCAGATTGAATCAGAGAAAAACTAAGATGGTAGTTAAAAATATGACACAAGATCGTAAACTGGAGTTAGAAAGGAGGGCAGGTTTTGAGATTGTACCAAAGGTAAAATATCTAGGAGTTCAGGTTGCAGAATCAAATATGAAATTGTTTCAAAACAACTATGAGGCGTTGTGGCGAGAGGTGCAAAAAGATATGGAGATTTGGAAAAAACTGCAGCTGTCTTTACTTGGAAGAATAGCAGCAGTTAAGATGAACATTTTGCCAAGATTTCTTTTTTTGTTTCAAATGATTCCGGTGCTCAAAAATGATAAACAACTAAAAGCATGGCAAACTGGTATTAATAAATTTGTCTGGAACGAGAAAAAACCAAGAGTAAAAATGAAAATTATGCAAGACATCCCAGAAAGGGGAGGTCTCAAACTTCCAAACCTACAATTATATTATGATGCAACAGCTTTGACTTTAGTAAGTGATTGGTTTGGAGGAAAAAAGACTGGAATATTGAATGCAGAAAGTTTTGATTTGGAATTTGGATGGCACGCTTACTTATTTTATGACAGCAAAATGGATAAAGTATTTAAAAGCCATATACTTAGAGATTCTTTGCTGAGAGTTTGGAAGAAGCACCGAAACAACTGGAATTACAAAATACCGCTATGGCTGGATCTTGGTCATACCTTGTGGAATACAAATATAATGTCACTCGGGGGGTTTTTATATAAAGAGGTTCTTTTTGCAGACGCGGGCAGATGGCAGCTGAAGACATTACAGACATTGTTGGCTGAAGGGATTAATTTAACTTGGTTACAATATAATCAATTGCAATTGAGATGGAAAGAGGACCAAAAAACTGGTATTATGATGTATGAGGAAGAATTAGTTAGACATATAAAAGAGAAAGGCCCAATGCATATTAAAAGACTTTATAATGTTTTGTTAGAAAGGGATTCAGAAACTGAACTAGTTAAAGATTGTATGGTTAAGTGGGCACAAAATTTTGAGGAACCAGTGATGTTGGAAACATGGGAAAAAATTTGGGTTCAGAATGTTAAATTTACACAGTCGCAGAATCTGCGGGAAAATTTCTACAAAATGTTTTATAGATGGCATTTAGATCCAAAAAAATTGTCGTGTATGTATCCTAGTGCCCAGCCTAAATGTTGGAGATGTGACTGCTTAGACGCTACATATTATCATGTTTGGTGGACCTGTAAGAAAGTTAAGGCTTTTTGGATAAAAATTTGGTGGGTCATGCAGAATGTTTTAAAGAGAAAGATTCAATTTTCTCCACAACTGTTTTTATTGGGTATAGTTAAGGGTTTTACATTGGGGGAAACAAAAATGATATTGTACATGATAACTGCAGCAAGATTGTTGATAGGTAAATACTGGAAAAATGAAGCGCTGCCTTCGATTGAGGAATGGACTTTGAAGATGGTCAGTTTTGCGGAGATGGCGAAGATTTCAGCATATTTAAAAGACTGTTCTCAAGAGACTTATGAATGGGAATGGAAGAAGTGGATAGATTATGTTCAGAACAAATATCAAACTAGGAAGTACCAAATAGCTTTTATTTGAAAATGTTATATTAAGATAGAAATATTTCAAGGTTGAGGATGAAAATTTATTTGAAAATGTTATATTAAGATAGAAATATTCTCAAGGTAATCAGGATGAAAATTTATTTGAAATTGCTATATTAAGATAGAAATAGGTTAATGTAATGAAGATGGAAATTTGTAAGGGGAGGGCGGGGTTCAAGTTTTATATACAAAGGAGGGTTTTTCCTTTTATTTGACATGAGTATATTGTGAGGAAGTCTGGGGGGAGGGGTGGGTTAGGGTGGGTTAGGGAGGTTGGGAAGTTTGGGGCGGGTTGAGGGGGGGGAAAAAGGGGTGAAAATGTAATAGTAAAACTTTTGCAATAAAAAAAAAAGACTAACAAGTTTAAAAATAAAACCCCATCAGTCCAGGCCAGCCAAGCGAAACAGCCACATTTTCAGGTCACAATGGAAAGAGCAGAGGACGGGGGCCACCCAGAGCTCCAGGGCCAGTTGATTCCAAAGAGTAGGTGTGCCCACAGAGAAAGCTCTCCCCCTGGGGGTCACCAGCCAACACTGTCTGGCCGAGGCACCCTGAGGAGGCCCTCTCTGTGGGAACGCACCGGGCGATGGGCTGCAGATGGGCCCCCAGATATCCCGGGCCTAAGCCATATAGGCCCTTATAGGTAATCACCAGCACCTTGAATCTCACCCGGAGAGCAACCGGCAACCAATGCAAGTCGCATAGGAGAAGTGTAACATGGGAGTGTCGAGATACTCACATCACAACCTGTGTGGCCACATTCTGCACCAGCTGAAGCCTCTGAGTGGTCTTCAAGGGCAGCCCCATGTAGAGGGCATTATAGTAGTCAATATGGGAGATGACAAGCGCATGAGTAATCGTGCATAGGACATCTAGGTCCAAATAGGGGCACAACTGGCGCACCAGGCAAACCTGGGCGAATGCCCCCCTGGTTACGGCCATTACATGATCTTCCAAGTTTAGCCGCAAGTCCAGGAGGACACCCAAGTTGCACGCCCTGTCTACAGGGGCAACACCTCATCCCCTATGACCAAAGATGGAATCTCTTGATCGGACCGAGACGCCGGTACCCACAGCCACTTGGTCTTAGCAGGGTTGAGCCAAAGCCTGTTCCTCCCCATCCAGATCCACACCGCTTCCAGGCACCGGGACATCACATCAAAGGCATCGCTGGGTTGGTTTGGGGTGGATATAAAAAGCTGGGTATCATCAGCATACTGATGATATCTCACCCCAAAACTCCGGATGATCTCACCCAGTGGCTTCATATAGATGTTGAACAAAAGAGGAGAGAGGACCGACTCCTGGGGCACCCCACAAGTGAGGGGCTTTGTGGCCGACCTCTGTCCCCCCCAGCCAACACCACCTGCGAACGTTCTGAGAGGTAGGAGGAGAACCACCGTAAAACAGTGCCTCCCACTCCCAACCCCTTGAGGCGTCGCAGCAAGATACCATGGTTGATGATATCAAAAGCCGCCGAGAGATCTAATAGGACCAGGACAGAGGAGTAACCTCTGTCTTGGGCCCTCCAGAGATCATCGACCAGTGCGACCAATGCTGTCTCCGTACTGTACCTGGGCCTGAAATCTGATTGGTATGGATATTGAGACTAACAATAATATAAAGATGGTGGAGCCTGACAGCTGATGAGCCGGTAAGAGTTTTTCCCGGCTCCGGAATAGTGGGCCGATAAAATTTATCATCTAACTATAATGGACAGAAATTTGTGAAGGATTGTTTATGATTATCTGGGCCAACAGTGGAGGAAAAAGAGAGTTGTTTGGGATAGTGAAAAAACGATAAATAATGTTTAAAGTGTGGGGCCTAATCACTGTCATTGGAATGCCACAGAAGAATATTTGGAATTGTTTTTAGACAGCAGCGTGCTTCAAGGAGTGATTAATAACTTTACAACCTCACACGGTTAAGCAGCCAGTTTTATTACAGATAAAAAAAAAACACCTGCTGGAGGCAGAAGGTTTATTTGATTGTTTATTTGATTGTTGCCCAGGCTTTGAAGATTTATGCCATCGAAAAAACAAAAAGGTGTTAGCAAATATAAGTGGCAATGTATCGATCCTTCAAATCATACTGCGGCACGATTAAAAAGACAATCTCTGGGTGAATCGGAGCAAGAGAGCTCAGAGAGCGAAACAATAATGGTGGCGAAAACTGGCTCACAGCCAGAAACAGTGGATGAACTCAGAGAAATGCTGACTAGCACTAAAGAGGCGATTTTCAAAAGAATGGATGATTATGCAGAAAAAGTTGACAAGCGCATGGACCAATTAGCTATAAATATTGGTCATAATGATAAACAGATTAAGCTCCTTAGAGTGGAAGCTGACCAATTAGGGAAACAAATGAGGCAGATGGAAGAAAAGCACTCTCTGGAGTTTGATGAGCATGAGAAAAGACTGATTTCTCTGGAAGATCAAAGCAGATGATCATCAATATGAATTTGAAACTTACCAGAGATGACAGGAGAGGACATGAGGAAATTGATCCCACGATGGTTTAAAGAAATAATCCCTAACCTGGCCATGGGAGAAGAGGACATTGAGCGCGTCCATAGAGTGGGCGCTTTCGGAGCTGGGTTTCGTCCCAGGGACATTTTGGTAAAATTTTCTAATTATTACAAAAAAGAGCAGCTGATGATGAAGCTAAGGTCGTTAGCTTTGTTGAAGTTTCAAGGATCTACAGTTCAAGTGTATAACGATCTTTGTCACCAAACAATTAAGTGGAGGCGTAGTGTTAAATCAATCACTGAAGAGCTCAGGAGAAGGGAGATAAAGTAGACATGGGGATACCCAGTATTTATGAGGTTTATGTATGATCGGAAACAATATAGGATTACCTCTTTGGAGCAAGGCATTGAGCTACTTAAAAGTCTGGGGCTGGAATTGCAGGGCGATGCTGCTCTTAAAAGTGCCAATGGTGGAGGAAGAGGAGCCACGGCAAGTGGGAAGTGAAATTGACAAGACTGAGATGATAAATCTGTAACATATTAATACTAGAAGTCTCGCTGGTTCTGGACTGTGGGCTTCATCTCCCCCCGCCCCCCTTTAAGGGAATGGCTGGAGCATTAGGCTACCGGGGATTTAGTGGGGGGAAAAGAGTTTGGAGAGATTTGGGGGTGGGGGGGGTGGGGAAGGGGGGGTAGGTTATGAGGGTTATTTAGTTGAGTTTGTTTTGTGCTTCTTTATTTGTTGGTTTAAGTTAAAGTGCACAAGGTATCGTAAAGAATTTGTATGTGCTGAATATGGATAAAACTATAAGAATTACAACACTCAACGTCAAAGGTTTGGGGGCAGTGGTGAAAAGGAGGAGAATCGAACAATTGTTAAACAAGGAAAGATCTGACATCATTTTTTTGCAGGAAACTCACCAGGATAAGGATGGAGTAAATGAAGTTCGTTTGAAGTGGTCACTCCATTATGAAAAGTCATTGGGGACTTCAAACAAAAATGGGGTGGCCATACTGATTTCTAAAAGAACTGAATTTGCTATAGAGAATATTTAAAAAAATGGGCATGGTAGATTTATTATGATTAAAGGTCAAATTGAAAGTACAGCATATACATTGATTAATGTTTATGTCCCAAATGTGAGACATAGAGAATTTTTTTTAGAATTGTTTAAAGTAATAGAAGAATTTAAAGAAGGACATGTCATCTTAGGTGGAGATTTTAATATGGTTATGAATAATAGATTGGATAGGACCAATCCCACAAGTGCTGAAAGGAGGAATAATATCACCATTCTAAATAAATAAAGAAAAGAAAAAGATTACGTGGATGGGTGGCATTTTCTTAAAGGTGGGGAGCCCGGTTTTACATATTATTCCCCAACTTATAAATCTTATTCTAGAATTGATTATGTTTTCATTTCTAGGAATATGGCAACTAAGTTGTGTAGAATGGAAGTGGGAGTAATTAAAGTAACAGATCATGCGATGGTAGTTTAGACTTCATGGTAAAAAAAAGACTATAGAGAAGCGGTTAGATGGAAGTTGACTACAAGGATTCTTAAAAATGAGAAAGTGGTTGAGGAAATGCAAAAGGAGATATCAGAATTGTGAGAAATTAATGAAAAAGGAGAAATAGCAACGAGAATGGTGTGGGACACCATGAAGGCAGTGACACGGGGAATATGTATTAGGGAAGCTTGTAGTGTTAAAAGGCAAGAAGCTGTATTATGGGAAAAATTAGAGGAACAGATCAAGAAACTGGAAAAAGAGTATTGGCATACAAGAAATAAACAGAAATTAATAGAATTACAAGCTAAGAAAAAAGAATTAGAGAATAAAAATTTAGAGGAAGTTCAGAATAATTTAATATACATGAAAAGAGAATTTTTTGAAAATAGTAATAAAAATTCCAAGATGCTTGCCAGGCTCACACAAAAGGAGAAAGCTAAAAATTCAATAGGTATAGTGAAAGATAAATTGGGGAATTATTGTAGTACAATGAAAGGAAAGTTAAGAATATTCCAGGAATTTTATCAAGAGTTGTACAAGGGTAAGGAGATTAAGAAGGATAGAATGGAAGCTTATATTGGGAAATATATAAAAAGGGCTCTGGAAACGGAGCATAAAGAATTAATGGAAAGGAGTATATCGCAAAGGGAAATTGTTGAAATAATTGAAAGTTTGAAGGTGGGTAAATCACCCGGGGTAGATGGATTAGGAACAGAATTTTTTAAAATATTTAAAACATTATTAGTACCAAAATTATTAAAGCTGTATAATGCAATATTAGAAGGGGAAAAGATTCCAGAATCATGGGAGCAGTCGTTAATAATATTAATATCTAAACCAGATAAGGATCCAACACTCCCTGACTCGTACAGACCTATATCATTAATAAATCAAGATGCAAAAATTTTTTCAACTATTTTAGCAAAAAGAATGAATAATTTTATAGGTAATTATATAAGGGAAGATCAATGTGGATTTGTAACGGGTCGACAAATGCATAATTTGGTGGGAAGAGTGTTAAATGTAATTCACGAGATTAAAAATCTAAAGCTTAAAGCGGGGATATTAGCCTTAGACATTTTTAAGGCCTTCGATGGTGTGAGCTGGCAAGCATTAAAGATGGTAATAGACAGAATGGGGTTTGGAAACAAATTCAAAGTTGTAATAGATCAATTATATTCTCGGAACTCTGCCTTAGTGGTAGTGAATGATGGAGTTACAGACAAGATACGACTCGCCAGAGGAACAAGTCAAGGGTGCCCACTCTCACCTGTCTTTGTATTTGTATTGGTTATGGGACTATTGGCCAATGCATTGAGAGATGACGGGGAGATAGAAGGGATAGGTAAAATAAAACTAAATATGTTTGCTGATGATACATTGTTAACAGTTAAGAACATAGTAGATAAGATGGAAAGAATTGGATGGCATCTAAAAGTATTTAAAGAAATAATTGGATTAAGAATAAATTGGTCAAAATCTGAGTTGATGTTGTTTAATTATACTAAAAAGGAAGAGAAGGATTGGGAAGGGAAGCGAAGCGAAATGAGAATTAAAGATCATATTAAATACCTGGGAGTTAGAATTAGAAAAAATTTGGAGAAGTTAGAAAAGGAAAATCTAAGCAGCTTAAAGAAGGAGATTTTGGAAAGTTTGAATAAATATAAAAGGTTGAATTTATCATGGTTTGGAAGAATTGCTTTAGTAAAAATGAAGATTTTAGCAAAGATTAATTTTGCTTTTAGGATGCTACCAATAATAATACCAGATTTAGAGTTGGCAGAATATACTGAATAACTATTGTAATGGTTGGAAGATAAATCTAAAATTAAAACCAAATTAGAATGGAAGCTGGAAAATATATTTTTTATGGAAGGTGGAAAGAAATGGGCTGAAAGCATAAACAATCCTCTCCTGAAGTTTCATTGGGAAATTTGGAGTAAATATAAAGGGAGGCTGCTTCCGAAGAACTCTCCATTATCACCTGTAGTAATCTTGGAAAAGTTCCCAGGGAATTTGAAGAATAAAGTGAATAAAATTTTAAAAGAAAAAAAATAAAATGAAACTAAGGGAATGGTTAGGAGGAATGAGGACATGTGGGGAATTGGAAGAGGTCCTAGGAGGAAAACAGTTGTCTTGGTTAAATTACAGCCAAGTGGAACAATGGACTAAAAACTGGATAAGAAAAAATGGAGAGTGTAGAGAGTTAACGAGGTTCAAGGAATTAATTGAAAAAAATGAAACTGTAAAGGAAGAAAATAAAGGGATAAAAGGCTTAATGAGTGGAATTTATAAAATATTGTTGGAGGAAGAGGAGAGGGAAAATCTAGGAAAGATGGTATGGGAAACTGATTTGAAGATACAAATAGGGCAACAGAGTTGGGAAAGAATTTGACAACAAAGAGTGTTGAGAAATATGTCAGTAAGAATAAAAGAGAATTATTATAAAATGGTATGGAGGTGGTACTTAACTCCAGTTAGATTAAGCAATATGAATCAGAACTATTCAGATAACTGTTGGAGAGGTTGTGGGGAAAAAGGAACGTACATATGTGGTGGGATTGTAAATTTGTGCAAAAATTGTGGAAGAAGGTGTTTAAGGAGATTGAAGAAATTGTAGGAATAAAGGTAGAAGAGGCACCGAAGGTAACATTACTCTCACTATTGGAAGATATAAAGTGTAAAAAAGAGACTAAAAAGTTGATAACAGATTTGATAACAAATTTGATAACCACAGCAAGGTTAATGATTTCTAGGAACTGGATGACACGAGGTGATTATTGTTTGGAAGAATGGTATAAGGAAGTAAGGGATATTGCCATAAATGATAAACTGACTTGTAATATTAAAGTAAGGAGGGGCATAATGAAAGTAAATGAATTCAATGGAATCTGGAAACAGTTCCTAATATATGTGTTTTCGGGAGGAAGGGGGATACCACCACCAGAAGAAGCTTTAAGATTTTGGAAGCAGGATGATCCTGAGGGGTGGGGGAGCACTTGTTGATTGTTTGTATTGTGTATATTGTTATATATTATATATTATGATTTATGTATATTAATAAAATCATTAAAAATAATAATATAAAGATGACTACACTGGGATTAATAGAGGAATGACAAAAGAAAAATGGTTGAAAAATATTAGGGAATATAGGGTAAAATAGAAGAGTCCAGGATTTTGATTTATAAAATGACTATATTGGTAATAGAAATAAGAGAAGAATATGTTACAGATACTTAGAAATGAAATATGGATTGAAGTTAAAATATATGAGAAATAGACTATGTTAAAAGAAAATGGACACAATGAATAAATTTTTATTAAGATGTTAGATGGTATTATTTGAGAAAATTGATGGCTATAATAATTGGGATATTGTTTAAATACCTATCACAAAGGTAATAATTTCTATATTTTTAATAATACATCTATTTAAGCAAAAAAGAAAAGAAAATTGAAATGATATAGGATTATGATTTGTAAATAAGAATTACTCAATTGGTTTTTATATAAATGATAGCATCTACTACCTCCTCCCGTTTGTATTTGTACTGGGGCATGTGGGAGAGGGCATCAACTAGGAAATTTCTCTCCCCGGGATGTGCTTTAGCACAAAATTGAATCAGTTGAAGTGTTCAGCCCAATGGACTTGTTTGGGTGATAGTTTCCACAGGGTCCTAATGGCCTCCAGATTTTTGTAGTCAGTCCAGACTTCAAACGGTTTCTCGCCCCCTTCCAGGAGGTGGTGCCAAGTTAGTAGTGCCCATCTTACCGAAAAAGCCTCTTTTTCCCATGCAGCCCATCACCTCTTTTTTGAAAGAAGGCAAGCAAATGACAACTACCAGAGGGAATCAAGGGTGAAAAAAGTAAAAATCTGGGGACGGTTTTTCAAAATAGAAGGAAAGGAGTGGGGACCATTCATAAACAGGCCTCTGACTATCTGTCAACCTAAATGGGAGGCACAAAATGAAACCACATCCACCAATCAGAGCCCTGTTCTGCCCATTGCTTGTTTTGGTGCGTGTCCGGCAGTGTTTTGTCTGTGCTGGGGCAATGGTGTGTGTGCCCACACAGAGGGCTGTGTGCCACCTGTGGCATGTGTGCCATAGATTCGCCACTATGGCTATAGGTTGTGTACACACACACAGTTTATATCCCTAAAATCCATGCATAATCTCAGAGTTCCATCTTTTTTTTTTAAATAGGAGTGGGGCTGCAACCCGTGGCTTGGCTAGCTCGATGAATCCCCTTCCTAGGTTTTTGTCTATGTATTTGCACATTTCTTGCATTTTCTGGAATATCATGGCATACAGTTTGGGTTTTGGTAGTTTTGCCCTGGGGATGATTTCAATGGCACAGTCCATCTGCGCCCTCAGCCTTGCTGAACACTTCCACAAGGTCCTGATATTCTTTGAGGATCTGTTTGACCTCTGGGGTTTTGTCAGAGGTGGCTGCTAATTGTTCTGGTGGGGCCTTCGGGGGGGTGGGTTTCCTGCGTGGGTTCAGGTGGGCCAGTCAGGTGGGCCAGGACTGTGGTGGTTAGGTTAATCAAGCATCTAGTGCAGCATGAGTCTATTAGGGCTTGAAAAGTATCCTGGGTCCCTGTTTTTGGGAGGTGTATTGGGAGGACAAAGCAGTGGATCGGTTCACTCACCATCAGGTTGTTTTCACCTTCATCCTCACAGTCATAGGGATCTGGCGATTGGTTGTTGTTGGCTGGAGTCCTCCCCACCTTTCATCTGGGTGGGGAGAGACCTCTATAGCCTGGAGGGCTTTTCAGGTGTGTCAGCAGCATGCCTGGGTCCTTGTGGGTCACCCTGGAAATGACCTTGATATTGCCAGCTGGAATGTGCTTTGTTTTGACTGAAATGCAAATTCCTCGTTGCATTTGCAAGGCTCGATTCACCAACCCCCTGCCTATGGCAACTTCAGAGCAGTCAGGAATACTTCGCGAATTGACAGGATGAATATTCTTTTGATTATAGAAATAAATCTTAATTGTGACCAGGATCTTAATTTGTGCCTCCTAAACTTTGGGCATCAATAAATTAACAGAGCCTTGATAACATACAAATAAGGAGGAAAGGCCATAATCCTGGAAATACCTCTGATATTTGATACAGTAATGATACTGTAATGCTATCACCCAAATTTGGTAAAGACAAGGACATAAGCATATATACAAATGTAAGGTTTTTCTTTATTATATTTTCATTGTGAAATAAATTCCATGGAAAACAATGGGGAACTCCAAGTAAACATATTTAGCATTGCAGTATCAAGCGTGAGGGTTTTAAGTGCTTGAATACAAAACAGAACAGCTGAATTTATCTTCTACCTAGCATAATGCTTATAGAATAACTCAACGGCTGGCATGTATGTGTCAGCCATGTGGATTTCTTTCCAAATGCAAATCATTATGATAATTTTTCATTTAACTCATTGCAACTGTGTATAATGATTCAAGGAGTATGGCCATTCAAAATTTAGACATGTAATCTATATAAAAAAGTAGTATTTCATTGAAGAAAATGTTTTGGATAAAATCTCCCCATCACTGAGAAAATTACTCTGCAAATATATAATTTATTGTTTATGGTTAATCATAGTTAATTTTCAGTATTACAAAAATCAGTGAAGAATTGTAGAATTGAAAAGCGTACATATATATCCATATCCATATTATAAACAATATTATGTAAAGTGCAGAAAAATAGTAATAAGTAAAAGAGTTAAATAGAAGATAAAATAAATGAAATACAGTTTGATCTAGTTTATACCAACATCATTCACAATCCCTCTCCATACTTTTCTATCCTTGCAAACCATTGTTGCTTCCATTATAGCAGTACATTGCTTTTGCTCTTTAAACTTCTTGCCTAATTTTCTAAGGATCTCATCAACTCCACTCAGCCATAACTTTCTTGGTCTTCCTATTCTTTGATTCTGTTCAACAATAGTTTAGAAAGCACGTCACTACAATGAAAGATTAGATTTTTCATTGGTAAAAATTGAGTGACATGGAGTTATGGAACTCTGTGGGGTTGGCACAAAGAAATTGGTTTTCATGGCCTTGCACTCTCCAGTACTCCCTTATTTTTAAGCCAGTAAAAGTTGAAAGCAATAAAAATGCCAGGGCTAGCAGGACCACAACTATTCAATCATTGTCAAGAAACTGAATCTATTCCAGTTATGCAGAATTTAAAAATAAAGCTAGTTCCTAAACCCATTTTCACATTGGTGAGGACAGAACTGAGTTTCAGTTGTGTTGCTAGGATTAGAACAGAAATATTCCATTAATTCCATTTGCTCTCCACCAAAGAGAGCAAAGTTCAAGCTTCTTATTTTAAAGAAATTGAGGATGTGAATGAAAGCGAAAATAATGGTAGCTTTGCCACCTCAAACAAGCTGATAGGTAGATTTGAATAAGATGATAAAACTCATTGGCTATTCATATCACTATCAAGGCAACACACCACACCAGAAAAACATTCTTCAATATTCCCCAAACATTGAATCAAACTTGAAATACAATATAACGCTTGTTACAATCACAGAGGCAATAGAAAAGTCATCAAAACTATGAAGGACTTTGAGAACATTTGATTTGAATCATGCTTCAAATCAAATTTCATAAACTTGTTTTGGTGGGGGGATTCTCTTGAAGCTTTATTCACCTGAAGCATTATTTAAAAAATTAAAGAGATGTAAATAGCAATTTTTTGTGGAAACTTCTAGCATATGGGTTTTGTGATCAGGCTGGCTGCTGCTGAGCTGAAGTGATCAGGAAAAAGAAAAAAAGTCAAGGAGAAGCAGCTCAGGTATTGAATTGAATTGAATTGCAGCATTCCTCTTAGAAGGGGCTAGCTGGGACTATTGTGGGACAGAGGGAGACAGAGTTCTGTTTAGCCTAATCCAGTATATAGGTAGTTGGAGTCTAAAGCCTTGCATGAGAACCCCATTCTGGGTTGCCGGAGGATATGCTGCTGTTGATGTGTGTTTTTGTGTGTGTGTGTGGAGGGGGGGCAAAGAGAGAGAGAGACCGAGAGACAGACAGACAAAAAAAGAGACAGAGAAATATTGCCATTTTTGCCCCAAATTCACAATCTCAGAAAATTAGAATATTACATGATATCAATAAAACAAGGATTGTACATAGAACAATATCGGACCTCTGAAAAGTATAAGCATGCATATGTACTCAGTACTTGATTTGGGCCCCTTTTGCATTACTGCCTCAATGCAGTGTGGCATGGATGCTATCAGCCTGTGGCACTGCTGAGGTGTTATGGAAGACCAGGATGCTTCAATAGCAGCCTTCAGCTCTTCTGCATTGTTCGGTCTCATGTCTCTCATCTTTCTCTTGGCAATGCCCGATAGATTCTCTATGGGGTTCAGCTCAGGTGAGTTTGCTGGCCAATCAAGCACAGTAATCCCATGATCATTGAACCAGGTTTTGGTACTTTTGGCAGTGTGGGCAGGTGCCAAATCGTGCTGGAAAGTGAAGTCAGCATCCCGATAAAGCTCATTTGCGGAAGGAAGCATGAAGTGCTCCAAAATCTCCTGGTAGACAGCTGCATTGACCCTGGACTTAATGAAGCACAGTGGACCAACACCAGCAGATGACATGGCTCTCCAAATCAACACAGACTGTGGAAACTTCACACTGGACTTCAAGCATCTGCAGTGTGTGCCTCTCCATTCTTCCTCCAGACTCTGGGTCCTTGGTTTCCAAATGAGATGCAAAAGTTGCTCTCATCAGAAAAAAGGACTTTGGACCACTGAGCAACAGACCAGTTCTTTTTGTCTTTAGCTCAGGTAAGATGCTTCTGATGTTTGTTGTTCAGGAGTGGCTTGACAAGAGGAATATGACATTTGAAGCCCATGTCCAGGATCCGTCTATGTGTGGTGGCTCTTGATGCACTGACTCCAGTCTCAGTCCACTCCTTCTGAAAATCCCCAACACTTTTGAATGGCCTTTTCCTGACAATCCTCCCCAGGCTGCGGTCATCCCTGCTGCTTGTGCACCTTTTTCTTCCACACTTTTCCTTTCCACATAACTTTCTATTAAAGTGCTTTGATACAGCACTTTGGGGACATCCAACTTCTTTTGCAATTACCTTTTGAGGCTTTCCCTCCTTATGGAGGGTGTCAATGATGGTTTTCTGCACAACTATCAGGTCAGCAGTCTTTCCCATGATTGTGATTCCTACTGAACCAGACTGAGAGACCATTTAAAGGTTCAGGAACCCTTTGCAGGTGTTATGGCTTAATTAGCTGATTAGAGTGGGACACTGATTAGGGTGAGCCTAGAATATTGAACCTTTTCACAATATTCTAATTTTCTGAGATTGTGAATTTGGGGTTTTCATGAGCTGTAAGCCATAATCATCAAAATTATGACAAATCAAGGCTTGAACTATCTCGCTTTGCATGTAATGAGTCTATCTCATATATTAGTTTCACCTTTTAAGTTGCATTACTGAAGTAAATGAACTTTTGCATGATATTCTAATTTTTTGAGTTTCACCTGTACATCAATATTATTATATGAACAGTGAGTCATCTGGGTATCATTCATTTAAATACAAATAATAATAGTAATAATAATATTTGTTACATTAATTATACTTATGCAATTGTGATGTCATTATACATATTTGTATAAATAATCATAATATTATTTAAATGTACATAGTGATATCATCTTTTCTTTACATCTATTACTTTTAGTATATTATATAAAAATATGTATAATAATATTCCCACTTGCTCTTGATTCTGCCTCTATTTTAGGTCTCAATAAAGCCAATCTTATATTAAACAGCATTCCCTTTCTAACCATCATCTCTTGCGCACTTTAGTATTTCAATTCTTATTCGTTTTTTGACTTGCCTCCCAAACTCCTCCCTTGGGTCTTTGTCTCTGTCTACATCTTTTCTATTTAACCCAAATATTTCTTCCATCTCTACTATCTTTTGCTGCCAAACCTCCGGAAGATCTGCCCAAGCTCCTATCATCTCCTCAAAAATATATTTATTTTTATCCAATCCCATTTTTTGATCTCTAAATATATATAGTCCCTTATGTGATTCATAAGTCTTTATTGTCTTCTCCTCCTTCTCTTCTTGTTTTATTTGTTGATTTATCTGTTCTGTCTTTTCCTCTGGTCTTTCTATTATCTCCTCGATTTCCAGTGTTTATGCTCTTTATTCATTGTCCCTTGTTGAACATTTTTTGATTTCCCCACAATGTCATACATTAAGTCTTTTATCTCCCTGTGGTTCTTTATCAATATATCATAAGTATTTTGAAGCATCAACACCATTTCTTTTTGAAATCCACTCATCTGCCCCTGATGCAACATCTTATTTTATTTTGATAGGTCCAAATATTGCTCAATAGCCTGTCACCACCCCAAAGTCTCAATTGTCTATGACCTCAGAAAGCCAGTTTAGATACTGTTTACTCAATCCTAGCATTGCTTCTCAGGGGAATGCAATAGTTATACTTCTTTGTGTCCTACAGTTAGTCAATTAGGTAATCCAGGAAGATTTCTAAATGTCTCCTTAAATCCACTCTGTAAATTCAGTCATAGATCCTGGCATTTAAAAGTCATTTTCTTTAGATGTCTTCCATAATCTCACAGTTAAACCTCCATTAACCACAAAGTAGACAGATATAGAACAGTAGATAGCACAACAGTCCTCCAGGTGTTATTTATTTCCACTTTTTTTCCTTTGTCTTATCAGTACTTCCTAAGGT